>JAPFRF010000008.1:20698090-21298090 GCA_029282475.1 Phrynocephalus forsythii | reverse complement strand
GAGTTTGTAATCAATTCCTCATTGTCCAGTTCCATTGTCCACTCTCAAATATGGACAGAAATGCTATTTTAGGACATATTCCTAAATTTAGCTTTAGTGTTTCACTTATCTCGTTAAAAACCAACTCCGAAAACTTCATTACAGTGGACCCTCGTATAACAAGCAGTTTGTTTAACAGAAAATCTGCTTAAAAGAAAAAAATTTCCAGAGATGGGGGAAATGGCTTAACAGAATTGCCTATGGGGCAAATCGTAGAACAGAAAAACGGTCACGATAAGGGATTAATCTGTTTTCAATGCATTCCTATGGGAAATTTGTACAAGGGAAAATTTGCTTAACAGAATTTCATTGGGAACGAATTAATTCCTTGATACAAGGTACCACTGTATTCTGTTTTATTCACTTGCTTGTTTCTCTCTTATACCTATTGTGCTTTATACTGTAGTAAGTACACTTGGAGTGTTGTATAAGTACATTTTAATGGGTTGAAAGAAAGGACTTTTGCCCAAAGAAAGCTGTTTTGGCCACTTGGCCAACAGCCTTTAATTAGATAAAATTTTGTTTTTCTCTTACCAGGTGTGAATCCCAGCAATCTGATGAATCTCTTCACGTATGAAAAAGGTTACTGCTTTGTTTACTACCTGTCTCAGCTCTGTGGACACCCAACACGCTTTGATGCCTTCCTTCGAGTTAGTAACCTGTGTTTCAGGGGTGGGTTGTATCCGGACATGTGTGTGATAGAGATGGGCACGAAATGAACAATTTTCCGTTTCCGTTTCCGTTTTTTCGTTACGTAACGAAACGACAAACGAATGTTTTCTCTAAAATGAAACAAAACGAACAGAAACACCAGAAATTTTGTCGCCCGTTTCATTTTTGTTACGGCAATACATTGAACTGCTTTAAATGCTAAAAAAATCACAAAAATTGAAATAAATGATAACGAAACAGTAACGGAACGAACGAAAACGAATTTTTTGCAAAAATTCACGAAAAACGGAAACGAACCGAAACGGACCCCCTAAACGACAAACGAAACACAATTTTTTCAATTCGTGCCAATCTCTAGTGTGTGATATATCTCTGTGTGTGAGAGACAGGGTGCCTTCGTAACTTTCGGGCAAAGAAGGAGGCAACAACCGACAAGAGTGTGCAAAGGAAGGACAATCAGCCCTCAGGCTACTTGCAAGAGCACCTGGAAATAGGTTTTCTGGAGATTAGTAGTTGAAAAATATCACCCAGAAACTATCTATCTATCACTCTGGCACCCATTTAAAACTGCTCAAAGTAGTGCATGTGGAGGTGGTGGCGTGGGAGGAGATGTCCAGGCAAGTGGCAAAGATGGCAACTTAGGGCGCTTTTACACGACCCCTAAAATCCGAGGCAAAGGGCTCCCAGATCCGGAGCTTAAAAATGTTTTCCCACCAGCTCCGGACTTTAAAAAAAATTAAGTACGACCACGCCCACTTAAGTGCATCCCAGCGCACTTTTCAAGTACCTGGCCTCCAGGAGGTAAAAAAATATTCCGATGCACATTGTAAAGCTGTGAATGCCAGGCTCCCTTGCCTTCTGTTTGTTTTTTTGTCCCCGCCGCCCCTTTCAGAGACAGGAATCACTACGGGGCTGCTTGGGGCTGCTTCTACCAGCAGACGGAGGTGAGCCTGCATTTTTTTCTCCCTTTTTTTCTCCCTCCCCTCATGCAGACAGGAACAATGGAGTGCAGGGGGTGGGAACACAGGAAGAGCGACAAGCCCCCACGATCTCTGGTCCGAATTTAAGTTGCCACCGGATTTTAGAGGTCGTGTAAAAGCGCCCTTAATGCCAGGCAAACCAGTTTTGGGTCCTTCAGCAGCGGCTCCCAGCTCCTGCAGATTTAGTCTGATTTGTGCATTCCGCATCTGCCTAGAAAGTTCATCTGTAGCACATGCAACTTGGGTCCGTGCATTGCCTACCAGCACCGCCACCGCCACTGCAGGTATCTGGGGCATTGTGTGTTCTTTTTCAGTGTTTATCTCGGCCCTCTTAAAGGCATCAGCATATATTAATTAGAAGGAAGATCTTGTGAAGGGATTCACCTTTGGTAGGTCTGCCGAGGGGAGGAGTTTCACCGCTCAGGATGGTAAAGTGTTCTGCTTCTGCTTATATACCGCCCCATACCACTACAAGTAGTTTCTGGGCGGTTTACAATTTTTTAATTACAGTGTGCAGGCTACACATTGCCCCCCCCCCCAGCAAGCTGGGTACTCATTTTACCGACCTGGGAAGGATGGAAGGCTGAGTGAACCTTGAGCCTGCTACCTGGGATTGAACCCCAGGTCGTGAACACAGTTTTACCTGCAGTACAGGCATTTAACCACTGCGCCACGAGGCTCATAATGGCCATGTGTGTCATCAGCTCTCTTCTATTACAGAATCTGGAAGTTGAGTCATGGCTACTGGACTTCTTTTTCTTGAGAGATATCTCTCAAGAAAGAGAAGTCCAGTACCCATGACTCAACTTCCAGATAAACTCACCTGGGTGACTGAGGCTGCTTTCACACAATCCCTAAAATCCGCTGCAGATCCCCTCAATGTGGTTTTTATTCTGCTTCCTGTGTTCCCACCTCCCGCACTCTGATTCTATTGCTTCTGTCTGTGGTGAGAGGAGAGAGAAAAAATGCAGGCTCACCTCCGCCTGCCGTTGGCAGCAACTAATTGTTCCAGCCCGTTAGGATTCCTGTCTGTTAAAAGGGGGGAGGGAACCCAACAAAAACAAATAAAAAGCGGAGGAGGGCCAGGCATGTAATGCTTTAAAACAGCAACAAGGAACAGCAGCAAGGACTTTACCTTCTCGAGACCAGGTACTTGTAAAATGCACTGGGGCGCGCTTAAGTGGTCATGGTCGTACTTTATTTTTTTTAAAGTCCGCTGCTGGTGCGAAAACAATTTTATGCTCTGCATCTGCGAGCATTTTGCAGCGGATTTTAGGGGTCGTGTGAAAACAGCCTGAGAATCTTCACAGACATACTTCTATAACAGAAGCTACTCTTTCCCGTCTTCTCGCGGGGAAGCTGGCTTCTCTTAAGAGTTTTCTTCTCTGCCCTACCTTAGCATGCCCGAGCCCTCCCTCGTTGCGTAGCCTCTCCATGCCCTGTTATTGCTCTCCCATCTCCTTGGTGACACTCCCTAGTTGTCTTGCCTTGTCCTCGCAACTGTCTGTCTCCTTTACCCATTCTCCTGTCTCTCTTTCAGGTCTACATCGAGAAGTACAAGTTCACTAGTGTGGTGGCTCAAGATCTCTTGGACTCCTTCCTGGCTTTCTTCCCAGAATTGAAAGAACAGTGCATTGATAGTAAGACAGGTAGGAAGGAGCAAGTAAAGTGTGTGTGTGTGTGTGTGTGTAATCCCTTGCTTATTGCAGGGGTTAGGGGCCTGACTTTACTCGCGATAATGGAAAATCCACACTATGCGGATGCCTGGTCGGCTTGAGACTAGGGGGTCTATCTGGGGCCTCCTTCTTATACCTTAGACCTGGCTCTGCCCTGAATAGGGCTCTGACGGGCTTCTCGAGCCTTTCGGAAGCTCCAGAAGCGATTTCCGGCCATCCGGAAGGCACTTTCGGTTTTTCGGAAGGCACTTCTGGTTCACCAGAAACCACTTCTGTGGCTTCCGACAGGCCCGGGAAGCTTGTTGGAGGTCTGCTTGGGGCAGTGCCAGGCTTGGGGTAAGTGCAGGAGGCCTCAAACAGGCCCATGCAGCTTGCCCCAGGGGTCCTTGCCTTCATATACCGCAGTCCCGCGATAAACTGGGATTGCAGTATATGAACCGTGAAATGGTGGTGGTGGGGTGACTGTATAATATAATATAATATAATATAATATAATATAATACACACACTTTCAAAAAGTAATCATTTAAGGGACCTGAATTAGAAGGGGGGGAGGGAGATGCAAGCTCAAAGGGCAAGATAGGTGAATGCTTATGCACAACAAGAGGAACAGACCGAGGAGCCCTCATGGGGTCCTGTAATAGTCTTCATAAAAAGGTACAAAGGAAAGCAGGCCACAAGTCACATGCTCTATGTATGAATGCCTCTTCTAGGGCTATGAGAAGCAAACAAGAAGAACTGGAACTCTTAGATCAGGAAGGTAAATATAACTTGATAGGTATAACAAACATGGGTGGGATGATTGCAATTGAAGGATATTTAAAAAAATTGAAGGGAAGGTAGAGTCACAGTATATGTCAAATTACATATTCCTTCAAAGAAATACAAGAGGACAAGCTTGGTTTCCCATCAGGAACATCCAAATTAATATAATTGGGTTAATATAAAGAAAATGCAGATGAAACCTCTGAAAAATAAATTCCAAAGAGACGTGATATAGTAGTAATGGGATACTTCAGTTATTCTGATATCTGTTGGGAGGAAAATTCTGCTGAGCATGGCCCTTCCAAGAAATTCCAGGCTTGCGTGGTTGATAATTTTCTCCTGCAAAAAGCGTCCGAAGAAATTGGAGGATTAGCTATTGTGGACTTGATTCTAAGTGATAGAGGTGATATGGTAGAAAAAGTGGCAACAAGAGGAACTCAGGAGAAGAGTGACCCTGTCCAACTTGAGTTCTCGATTTCAAAGGAAATGTAAGCACATTACAGCCACATGTATTCATTGGATTTTAGAAAAGCTTAAAACCGGGTCCTTCAAGGGCCAGATGCAGGGGAGTGGTATCAGGAGACAGAGATCTAGTCTCTTGCACTCCCAGACGCATCTGGTGGGGCCACTGTGAGACACAGGAAGCTGGGCTAGATGGGCCTTTGACCTGATCCAGCATGGCTCTTCTTATGTTCTTATGAGACCCTACCCCCCCTTTCAGAGACACAGGATGTGCGGTGTGCGTGTGACAACATCTGCTTTTCGTGCAAAAGGCACTTGTTGCAGGGTTTGGAGTGTCAGTGACGCACAACTCAGGCTGAACCACCATCATTGGACCGTTGCTCTGACTGGGTGTCACACCATCGCAGATATGCACATACCCGCTACGTCAGGTCCTCCTCTGATCCTTGGCGGTCTCTCTGTTGCAGGGCTTGAGTTTGAACGCTGGCTGAATGCTACGGGCCCTCCTTTAATTGAGCCAGACTTATCTCAGGGATCCGGTCTGACAAGCCCCGTGGAGACGCTCTTCCGTCTCTGGACCACTGACCCTCTGGATGCCGTGGCGGCTGCCAGCAGCGTCAACATCGCCGAGTGGCAAACCTTCCAGACGGTGCTTTTCCTAGACAGGCTCTTGGATGGCTCCCCGCTGCCTCATGGTGAGTTTTACCGGGCTGGCGGTGGAGTCTGCCGTGGGCGGTGGTTAGCACTTAATCCATCTACAGCAGTGGTCCCCAAACTTGGCTCCCCAGAACTTCTGGGACTACAACTCCCAGAAGTCTTAGCCAGCATCGCTAGTGGCGAAGGCTTCTTGGAGGCTTCGTTCAAGAACATCTGGGAACCCAAGGTTGGGTACCACTGATCTAAACAAGGGGTCAGTCTAGTGGGGAAGGACTGAGTGATTGGGAACTGTGTTTTAAGTTCTTCAGGGTTATTATCATTAACAAGTAGAGATGGGAACAACCCATCCTAGAATCATTGAATCATAGAGTTGGAAGAGACCTGAAGGGCCATCTGATCCAAACCCCCTGCCATGCAGGAACCCCCATCACTGTATTTCCGACAGATGGCCATCCAGCCTCTGCGTAAAAACCTCCAAAGAAGGAGACTCTACCACCCTCCTTTGTGGCAGCATCTTCCACTGCCGAACAGCTCTAACCGTCATGAAGTTCTTCCTAATCTTTAAACAGAATCTCTTTTCCTGTAGTTTGAAACCATTGCCCCAAGTGCTAGTCTCTGAAGCTATGGAAAACAATCCAGTCCACTCTTCGATGTGATGTCCTTTCAAATATTTAAACATATAGCTATCATATCCTCTCTCAGCCTTCTTTTTGTAAGGCTAGGCTGAGAGAGGATATGTTTAAATATCCGAAAGGATGTTACATTGAAGATCACAACAGAATGGCAGTTTATGATAGTAGAAGTCCACAAACCTCAAAAAATGACCATGTTCTGATGGTTGTTGTGGCTATGTTTGTTTGTTTGTTCTGGAGGTTTTTCTTCTTCCTAACGTTTCACAAGTCTCTGTGACTGCCATCTTCAGAGGGCAGGAGCGCAGGGAGCCAGAATTCTCCCTGTGCTCCGGTGTAGAGTGTGAGTTTGTTGGGTGTTGATCACTATGGAATAAGGATTCATTTTCTCCTGTTCAGGAGATTAAGGGGTTTCCTGTGATTCTGGGTGTTTCCTCTGATAAGGGTTTTCCTGCGCTCCAAGTGGATGGTCTGTATCTGTGGTTGATAGGTGTCATCAGGTGTTCTGTTGTCTATCTATAGGACACCTAAGGAGAGAACACAGAGAGAATTCTACCTCTCTCCGCTCCTGCCCTCTGCCATCGAGACTGGCAAAATGTTAGGAAGAAGAAAATCTCCAGAACACTGCCAATCAGCCCAGAAAACCCACAACAACCACCAGATCCTGACCACAAAAGCTTTTGAGAATGTATTGCCCATTTCCCCCCAAACAAACCACAAATCAGTTTGTTGCTTTGGTCAGGATTTTAAAAACATTCTTAGACAGCCTGATGGCTATCTTTAAAAAAAAAGCCCAGCTGCATGAGCTGATTGCAAAAATATTCATTGGTTTGGAGCAGTTTTCATTTGGTTGAACCCGAACCAGGAATTCTCAACCCACTTCCTTATGCCCATCTCTAGTAATGTGGTCCAGTAGCAGAATGAATGTTGCTCAACAATTGAGACCTACAAACAGCTTCTCCTTTGAATGCTGCAAGAGAAAAGAGCCCCCGAGATGTTGCATAGATATTTGTTTTGTAGAATGAGGCCCACACTGTTCCCTGCAAAGACGTTCCCCAAAAGATCCCAAATATATACCTTACAGCAGTGATGGCGAACCTATGGCACGGGTACCATAGGTGGCACTCGGAGCCCTTTCTGTGGGCACCCGACATCGCCCCTTCGTAGCCACCTGTATACAGGTTAAATTACTGTATTTGCACTTTGCAAAAAAAAAAAATTAGTGGGTTTTGAATTGCAGTTTGGGCACTCGGTCTCTAAAAGGTTTGCCATCACTGCGTTACAGGTTGCAGAGAACAAGCCCACGTTGTTCCCAGAGAGAGGAGGGATCGTAACTCAATATAGCACAGTTCCTATATTCCAGTGAATTTACTTTCCCATGTCATTCGTTTTGAAGAACAGACCCCGCTAGAGATGGGCATGAACCGGTTCGTCCTGGTTCGTAAAGGCGGTGGCACAGGCGTTGCTGCTCCGCTCCCCCACCTCCTTTGGCGAAATCAGCCAATCACCAGGCCCAGAGCGCTTGTTTCCCTCCCTTCTTCAACTGATCTTCCAGGCCCGGCAACAGCAAAAGGCTTCTCTGCCGCACCCTCTTGGCTGATCTCCCACCCAAACAAAAGGGTGGGGCCTAGAAATCTGTGCTCCTGCCCATGACTGGGAGATTAGCTGAGAAGATAGCAAAGGAAACAAGCAGGCTGGGCCTGGTGAGTGGCTGATGGGCTGAGGAAGCAGGGGAGGGAATACCTGTCGGAGCGTATCTCCCAAAGATCAACTGAGGCCCGACCCACTAGAATGTCGCAGGTGCTCTCGCTCCGAGTGGCCACACCCACGGAGGCGCGGAAATTGCTTACACACAACCGCACCTTCTCTGTGGTGGGCCCCTCACTCTGGAACCATTTCCCGAGTGAGTTGCGCCTTGCACAGTCCCTGCCCGCCTTCAAAAAAAAGCACTTAAAACCTTGCTTTTTCGGGAGGCATTTGGCGACCTTTAATTTAATTTAATTTAATTCAATATTTTTTCTTCTTTTTGACACCCCTTGCCGATGATTTGTACTCATTATTGTTTTGTTTTCTCCTTTTCTTTTTTCCTTTTTAATTTCCCCCCGTTTTTTGTTTGTTTGTTTGTTTTTTGATGTCACTTTGTGTTTTACCTTGATTGTTAACCGCCCGGAGTTCCCTGGGAAGACGGGTGGTATAAAAATGAAATGAAATGAAATAAAATAAAATATTTTACATTTGTGTGCTGGAAGTAACAAAAGACCAGATGGGACTACCGTGACCCTCTGGAGCAAAGGCCCATGCTTAACGTGGGACGCCACATGTCCAAATACATTGGCCACGTCCCACGTACAAAACACCAGCATCGAAGCCGGATCCGCAGCAGCAACGGCCGAACAATTAAAAAGACAAAAATACGAAGATATGGCAACAGGAATTGACTTTGTCCCCGTAGCTATCGAAACATCTGGAGTCTGGGGAGAATCAGCCTTGAGCCTAGTCCAGGAAATAGGTCGCAGGATAGCCATTACGTCTCAAGACGGCCGAGCACCAATGTTCCTGAGGCAACAGCTCTCAATCGCTGTCCAAAGAGGGAATGCCTGCTGTATGCTTGGCACTCTAGGCCAGCTGACTAAACAATGGGTTTTTTTAGTAAAGTGATTTTAACCAGTATAATAAAATTTTATTTTAAAAATAAAATAAAATAAAATAAAATAAATAAATAAAATTGGGAAGGAGATATGGATTTAAATACAGAAAAGATACAGGTTCTATTAAGGGGGATAAGAGAGGTAAAATTGGAAAAAATTAAGGATATGCAATTGACGGTATTGCATAAATGGTATTATACTCCACAGAAATTAAATAGAATAAATAATAACATATCACAATAAATCAGCAGTTCCTGTGCTGCTGCCTTTATGAACTGGGGTAAACAAGTTGGTGCTGGTCCATAGACCCTGCATACGGGAGCTGTTGCACTGCGTATTTCTCAGCCTACCGTTTCTTGAAAGCTGTTCACTGATGGATCCCATGCATTCTCTGAGTCACCAAGAGCGTTTTTTTAAAAGCTGTGTGCCCCAGAAGGAGAAAAGGAATGTGCCAAGAGTTAATGGTAATGTTTCTCATTTTAATGAGAATATTCTTGAATAATTTGGTTATTGGGGGATACTGTGTCGTGTGAGAGACAGAGCAGTCAAGATCACTTGAGGTGCTGACTTTTAGTTGAAATATTGCCTGCCTTTTAACAGAGAACTGTTCAGAAGGCAAATTAAAAACTCAAATCGCCCATGGGAAATAGAAAACGAAGCACATCAAGTGATCAAACTAGATTAAGCATATTGATGGCAAAGCTGGATTAATCCCCAAATACACGATAGGATAAAAGGCAAGGATGCACATGTACTGTTGTTTTTGCCTCTAAATGGATGGATGAGTCAATAAGTAGATATTGCAGAGAGAATAAATCCAGCCTAAAATCCAGGATTATTTTCTGTGCTTTGATCTGTTTAGGCAGCTGCATTGGGAGGGGACAGTTTTGCGAAGTTAGTAGTCAAAAGGCCCTGCAGCTCTTCTGAGCTGGAGCAGTTTCTTCCCTCTTGGGTATATTTACTCTTCTGTAGTACCAAATCCCTTGGTTCCGATACTGACTCTTTTGATGCACGGTTTTCAGAGGTGATATCAAAGCTGTCTGAATGCTACTCAGCCCAGCTGGACAGCATGAACGCAGAAATTCGGATCCGCTGGCTGCAAATCATTGTTCGCAACGACTACTACCCCGACCTTCACCGAGTCCGCCGCTTCTTGGAAAACCAGGTACTGCCGTTGTCTGGGTTCTCTAGTGCCACTTGGGGCATGAGTTAGAGCAGTGTCTTTCAACCTTTTTTGGGCAAAGGCACACTTGTTTCATGAAAAAAATCACGAGGCACACCACCATTAGAAAATGTTAAAAAATTTAACTCTGTGCCTATATTGACTATATATAAAGTAATTCTCTTGAATAGGAATCAAATAAACACAAATAAAGTATTTTATAATTACTTTATTATGAAATAGTAAGTAAACAGAAATATGAAAAATTATAAAATACTTTATTCAGTGCGCAACCTGGGCCTGTTTGGCTGAACACAAAGCTGATATTCTTCAGCTTTTCCAACGGCACACCAGGCAACATCTCGGAACAGTGGTTGAAAAACACTGAGTTAGAGGACTAAATCTGCAGGATACCCTAAGATCAGGCCAGGAGGCCCTGCTGAAGGTGCCATCCCTTAAAGAGGTGAGGGGTGTGTGGCATGTCTGTTGCCCTCCCCCCCCAACTTTGCAATGCCCTCCCAACAGAGATCCGCCTGGCGCCGACGCTTTTGGCTTTTTGGCACCAGGCAAAGACCTTCCTGTTCAGCCAGCATTTTAATTAGATAAAGTTCTTTTAGCTGGGCACATGAGTGGCAGGATTTTATTTGTACAGTGGATCCTTGTATAATAAACAGTTTGTATAACATAAAATCTGTACAACATAAAAAATTCCAGAGACAGGGGAAATTTGTTTAACATAATTGCCTATGGGGAGAATCTGTACAACATAAAAATGGGATCACTCCATTTTCAATGCATTCCTATGGGAATTTGTATAAAGGAAAATTTGCTTAACATAATTTCATTTGGAACGAATTAGTTCCTTTATACAAGGTACCACTGTATATTCATTGTGTTTAAACTGCTTCTAATTTAGATGGTTTTAGTATGTTGTTATAGTTTTTAATATACTGTTGTATGCCGCCCAGAGACCATTTGGTAGTGAGGCGGCTAAAAAACAAACAAACAAACAAACAAATAAATAAATAAAGGTAAAGGTTCCCCCCGCACGTGTGTGCTAGTCGTGTCCGACTCTAGGGGTGGTGCTCACCTCCGTATTCAAGTCCATGGCCACGTTTGCAGCATGGCTGCAAGGAAACGCTGTTTTGCCTCCCCCCCCCTTTTTTTTTTTTTACAGTGGTACCTATTTATCTACTTGCATTGACATGCTTTCGAGCTTCTAGGTTGGCCTGAGCTGGGGTTATCAGCGGGAGCTCGCTCCACTGCGTGGCACCTGGGACTCGAACCGCCGACTTTGCAGCCGACATTTTTCACGAGCCTTAGTCCACTGAGCCACCACGCCCTGATATCCACCACGCCTCTATATAAATGTATCAAACTCGTCACCACCAATTCCATCTCAAATTAAATAACTTCGTCAACCGTAGTTCGTAGGTCCCACTGAGCCGATGACTGTGAGGTCATTGGAAGTGTGTTCAGTTGCACTGAGGCCTTGAGCAGGAAAGAGGTAGCACGCGGGATACTGAAGACCAGGGCACAGTGGCTGTGCTAGGTGGACAGTAGGGATGGCCATTCAACATGAGGGCCAGGAGGATTTCATTGTGTCCTTGCACAAGGAGTACCTAGAAGAATTCACATGGTCTGTGGTCAAATGTAGTAGAGCACAGATAGCAGTCCGTTGTCCTCATGGTGGTAGTGGACTCCTCTTTATGGAGGTTTTAAAATAAAGCCTGGGGAAGGGGGCTTTAGAGCTCCTTGGTTCTATGAGTGGAACTTGGGGGGGGTGCCCTGAAAAGACCGGATTGGAAAAAAGGAATGGTGTCGTTAGTAATGTTGAATATAAGTACTGTATTTGTGCTTTTTGGTTAAGACAGTGGTTCCCAACCTGGGGGGGTCGGGACCCCTTTGGGGGGGGGGGTCGAACAACCATTTCACAGGGGGTCGCCATGAGCCAGTGAAGAAAAAGGCACCAACGGCTTGGGTCTGGAGGAGGAAGGAGGGAAAAAGAGTGAGTTGCAGCTTGATAGGTTGGAGGGGATGTCAGTCAGTGGCACCGGAGGCTGCGATTGGCTGAGGTTGCCTATATAGAGGGAAGTTCTCTATGGCCCCTGGGGCAGTGGCCTGCCAAAGGGGTCTCGTGGCCTCTTCCAAGCAGGGCAAGGGGGTCACCACAACATGAGGAACTGTATTAAAGGGTTGCAGCATTAGAAAGGTAGGGAACCATTGGGTTGAGATGTATATCATGCTTTGGGGTATTTTAAGTTCTCTTGCTGTACTCCTCAAAACACCAGGAGATTGTGCTTTTTTCCTTATAACAGTCCTGTAAGTCTTGATTTAAGGGAGCGGAATGAATGAATGAATGAATGAATGAATGAATGAATGAATGAATGAATGAATAACAGCTTATAAGGCAGTGTTTTTCAACCACTGTTCCGTGGCACACTAGTGTGCCGCGAGATGTTGCCTGGTGTGCCGTTGAAAAAGCTGAAGAATATCAGCTTTGTGTTCAGCCAAACAGGCCCAGGTTGCGCACTGAATAAAGTATTTTATAATTTTTCATATTTCTGTTTACTTACTATTTCATAATAAAGTAATTATAAAATACTTTCTTTGTGTTTATTTGATTCCTATTCAAGAGAATTACTTTATATATAGTCAATATAGGCACAGAGTTAATTTTTTTAACATTTTCTAATGGTGGTGTGCCTTGTGATTTTTTCCATGAAACAAGTGTGCCTTTGCCCAAAAAAGGTTGAAAAACACTGTTATAAGGACTATGGGTAAGAGAGGGGAATGGCTTGCCCAGGATCACCTACTGGATTCAAACAGAACAGAATGACAACAAACCAAGGTTTGCTGGTTGGTCACTCAGCGAGTTTCTTAGCCACTGTGTGGCATCCTGTTTCCTTTGTGTAAAATGCTGGTCTCGTTCTGTTGGCCTTCTAGATGTCTCGGATGTACACAATTCCACTGTACGAGGACCTCTGCGCGGGCAACCTGAAGTCCTTTGCCTTAGACGTTTTCTACCAGACCCAGCACCAGCTCCACCCCAACTTACGGAAGACCATCCAGCAGATCTTGACGCAGGGCTTGAACCCGCTGGTGGCTACAGAGGCCACCGCCGTCGTCGTGGCGGCTGCCGCCGCCGCCACCACACCCACCCTAGCGCCTGGGCTTGAGGACAAAACTCCAGACGCTGCACACGGAGCCATTTCTCTCAGGGACGTGAACGTGTCTGCTTAGGTCGACCAGCTTGTGTCCAGCGTTTGAAGCCGGCGGTGGTGATGCAAGCAAGGAGGAGGCAGTGTGAAGGAAGTCATGCAATCTTGCCTCTCGTGTGCTGGGGTGGGGGGACTCGAGTCCGCAATTCCCATTTCCTTTTCCCCCCCTCCCCTTCCACCCAATTGTGCCTTCAGGTGCCTGGCATACTGGCACAATCAGATATCAGGGATATATTTCCTTATCCACAAGCCGAAAGTGTTACGGGATAGATCTTTTGGACTTGACGCATCATGAGCGTGTGTGTATTCCAGGGTGGTGTTTATTTCTCCCTTCCACCAACAGAAAGGATTCCGTTTCAGGGGCTCGGCTAGACGGCTCGGCCTCCAAGCGACGATAGAGGCTGAGCCGCAGCTGGCTGTACGCGCTGTTGCGGAAGCAATGCAGGGGTGTGTGGGGAAATCAGGGTCATGGCTATTTGAAGGCAGGGGACGGTGCTTTTGCAAAGAACCACAGTGTTCGTGAAATTGAACACAAGGGGAATGGGGTTCTTGTTTGTTTTCTGCTTTTTTGCTGTGTGATTCAGGAGGCAGAAAACCTTGATCAGTGAAAAAAGATGTTGTGAAGCAAAGACTTAAATGTGTCATCAAGATGGCCAGGATTCAGCCTCCTTTGCCAAAATGTTTTGATCCCCAAACCCTATGAATCTGCAGTGGGGCTGGATGCCAGGTCTGTTTTCCTCTGCTGCAGATCCTAACCTTGGCCATTATGAGTGCCTGGTGGTGAACCCTGAAAGCTGGCGTGCCAAGGGGGTGCCCCTGCCTCTGGCACATTAATACATGGGATAGATGCATCAGCGGTGAAGACAGATCCATTGCCAAGCCTACCGCTGGTCAACTTCTGTCCATTTGAAGAGGGTTGTCCACAATGGATGATCTTGGTGGCTGGTGACTTTTGCCCTTAGGAACATGAGAACCAGCAAGGGGGGCAGACCCTTCAGATTAGAATTATTTCCTTTGTGTTTATTTAGGCTTTGCGGATGGCTAAGGTCTTTAAAATCGTTTCTGGATTTGAAAGTCTGCCTCTTCCAGGGACTTCTTCCATACCATGTTGCCAGTCAACAACATTGATCCTGTAGTGTAGGGCAAGGATGGGGAACCTTTAGCCCTCCAGAGGTTTTGGACCACAACTCCCATAGTCCTTTAGCCCTGACAGTATGAGCTCGGAATTCTGGGAGTTGTGGTCCAAAACCTCTGGAGGGCTGAATCTCTAGGGAGCAGAGGAGGGTGGAGGGGGAGAGAGAGAGAGAGAGACCCTCTATAGCAGTGGTGGCGAACGTTTGGCACTCCAGATGTTTTGGACCACAACTCCCATGGTCCTTTGTCACTGGCAAAACAGTCTTGGAATTCTGGGAGTTGTGGTCCAAGACATCTGGAGTACCAAAGGTTTGCCACCCCTGCAGTAGAGTGTGCTTTTGAGACAACCAGGCCAGAATAATGGCTCTTTACCACAAAGTCCTCCGCGTGGCACTGTTGCACCTTTCAATGATGGCCCGAAGGCGAGGGTGGGGCTTGGTTTTCGAGCGGGTGAATTCTTTACTTCCTCCTGGAAGGCAGTGGGCAAGAAACAGACCGAGCGGTTGAACAGGAGAGGAGTAGAAGACAGCTTCCAGAGAAAAGGACCACTCGTAAATTGTCTCATCTATGAAGGCTGGATAGGAATAAATGCACATTTACCTCTGTTTGCCATTTTGAATGAATTGGGGGATGCTTTATTTTTTGGGGTAGGGGGCACACAAAACCTTTCTGCAAAGCAGTGGTTCCCAACCTTGGTCTCCCCCCCCCCCCCCCAGAGGTGTGGTGGGTTGGCACCAGACTCGGTCATTCCTTCAGTATGTGAACATACAGCACGTGACACCAGTTCCGTGTGTTTTATCCAGCTGCTGTTCAGAACAGTAAGACACAGCTGTGGGATTTATCCTTACTTGTCATCTCAGGTCTCAGAATATTGCCCTCCCTTGAGGATGGGTAACTCTCGGCAGCTGCACCGAGGGAGGAGATTTGGACTGAAGCTTCCCCTACTAAAAATTTTGCAGCCGTGTAGGCAGAGCGGATCACGGCTACCATCCTAAATGCTTCCCTCTCTCCTCATCCAAAAATTCACTCCACATTATAGTCAGCTTCAGATAAAATGGGAAGCAGTGGTGAACAAGTGGCCTTAGAGAGCTGTCGCGTCAGCACTGAGATGTTTTAAAAATTTTGGAAATTAGTGAAGGAATTTAGTGTATCCCTACCCCACCCCACCCCCTATGCCCTCTCCTTTTGCAAATTGGCAAATATGTTTTGCTGTTTTTTGCATGCTGCACCTTTGACACAACTTCCCATCTGGCAGAGACCCCACAACCACTGGCCTGGTCTTCCTGCCACCAATTTTAATTGCCTTTTTCTTTTCATTTTTCCCTGGGAGAATGTATGTAAGCCCTGGTGGGGATTCCTTGTAAATGTTGATTGATGCCTTACAATAACATCACTGATAAATGTTGGATTAAACTCTCAAATTGGCGACTTTCAGAGCTGTGTTGTGTTCCTCCCAGCGGCTCTCATTCTGCTGCTGTCTGTGCTTGTCTGGTTTCCACCTCCACCCTGCATTTTATATAAGGGCAAAGGAAATATGGTTAGAGAGCTCTCCGGTCAAGTACATCCTGCAAACATGTTGCTGTTGTTTGGTGTGGATCTCCGAGATGCAGCATTAAAAGACGTGTGTGCATATTGATCAGCATGTGGCAGGATCACACCGAGTATGCCATTAAATGGGGAAGTTTAGTAAGGCAGCTCAAGAACATTTATAGATGACGGCTACTGGACTTCTTTTTTGAGAGATAGAAACGTTTCCCTAAACGTTTCTATTTCTCAAAAAAAGAAGTCCAGTAGCCATGACTCAACTTCCAGATAAACTCACCTGGATGACTGAGAATCTTCACAGATTTATAGATGACCTAAAGTGAAGGTAATTTGTACTAGAGTGAAATTGAGAGGGGCCCTGGTTGGCAGTTCAAATCAGGGCTGCAGGGTATAGGCTCTGGTTGCTTATCCTGGCTCCTGTCATTCTAGCAGTTTGAAAGCACATGAAAATACAAATAGATAAGTATGTACCCATTTGATAACAGAATGGATGCAAAATCAGGATCATTTTGGCCCCAATATATCAGTGCTTTACAAGTATACGAAATGCAGCACCTAGGGGCCTTTTCACATGACCCCTAAGATCCGCTGGCCCCTTAAATTTGGACCAAAGATCTTAGGGGTTCCTTGCTCTTCCTTCCTCCCCACCAGAGAAAGAGAGGAAAAAATGCAGCTCACCTGGAGGAGCTTCCTGGAGCTTCCTCCGTTTCTCTTCCATTTCTCTTCTGCTTGCTTTTTTTCCTCCCACCTCTTCTCTTAAAGGGGCGGGAGGCAAAAAAAAAAAAAACACAAACAGAAGCCAGGAGAGCCCCGCACTGACCAGATTAAATCCGGACCTGGGGATTTTCACCCACCTCAAGCAGGTACAAGAAAGTGCAGCTGGGTCGCGCTTAGGTGGGCGGGGTCGCACTTAATTTCCTGCAAACTCCGGAGCTGGTGGGAAAACACTTGTAAGGTCCGGAGTTTGCAGCCATTTGCTGCGGAGTTTAGGGGTCGTGTATAAAGGCAAGGAGTTGCAAGGAGTTATGTGTTGTCCAGTGTGCGTACCTGTTACTTGTAGCAGAACTTTGAATTTTACTTAAATTCCTCCCTTGAGCAGCACAAGTTCAGGGAAAACAAACTCAGCAGAATAGCTTCATGTTCCCAGGAGTAGCCCACCCCTTTTTCTCATCCACGTACTGACAAGTCTCAATAACTCACTTGGAGCCACTACCAGTAGAAATATTTAAAAAAAAACAAACTAAGGAAGATGAAACTAGAGAGAGGGAAAGAGGTCAGAAGCAGAGAGGTGGGTCTCTCTACATTCAGAGGTAGGAGGAAATAATTGGTCAGTGGTGGGCAGATTAACAGTCACCGCAGTCCAGAAAGAACTAGAGGCCGTATTTTTAGATGCCAAAAGAATATTCCTCCGGTTCAAGCATGAAAGAAATAGAGCAGCCAGCGTAAAGGCCAAGCACAGTCGTCCAAATTTGATGATCCAGTTATTTTGGACTTTTATCCATGCTTGTCCTAGAGAGCGAAACAAATCACACACTCCTTTGGGGAGCCAGAATAAAAGAAATAGAAGGGGGGGGGAGTATCACAGAAGTTAAAGCTAGAATAAGTTGAATTCGAGGGAAAACTGAATGTCGCATTCCAGGCAAAAAGCAAAACAAAACAAAAAAGACAAAAACATGCGGCACCTTAAAGATTGTTATACTTTGATGCAAGCTTTCGTGGACGCGTCCACTTATTCAGACATATAGCAGCAAAATGGATCTCTCATGTTACTATACTGTGTATGTCAGTTATGGCGTAAAAATCACCCATCAGGAAACATCCATGCTCACGTTGTCAAAACTATTATTATTTTTTAAAGGGTGTCTCCACCGCCGTTTCAATTCCATTCATGGCCATTTATTACATCTATTTTTTTGAGGGGGGGGCTAGGTGGCTGAGGTATATAAATCTCATAAATAAATAAATAAGCAAATAAATCAATATTTTTATTTTAAAAATGATATGGCGACTAAGAGGTTAAAAAAAAACCCTGGAGGACGCAGGCGCAGAAAGCGGGGAAGGTGTTTTTTTTTCTCTCTCTCTCTCCCCATGGCATGCTGGGAGAGGTAGTTCTTTTTTCCTGCCCCGCAGGGGCTGCCGGGAATATGTCCGCCGGCGGAGACCGGGGCGTGACGGGAACGGTAGTTTTCTGGGCGGCGAAGGTGGGCTCGGCATTATTGTCGCGCTCGGTCTCTGCCGGAGGAGGAGGAGGCGGCGGCGGCGGGGTTTTTGCCATTGGTGGCGGCGGCGGCGGCGCCTGGCACGCCGGAGCTTGGCCCGGGTTGGCTGGCCGGTGGAGAGCCGGGGCTGCGATGCCGGGGAAAGGTGGGACCGGGATGATGGATGGGGTGGTGGTGGTGGAGGGTGCAAGGCAAGGGGGCAGGCAGGAATCGCCTTGATGGAGGCAAAAAGGGAGCCTTGGAGCTGCCTGGAGGGGAGGGTGGATTTTTTTTTTTTTTTGCGGGGTGGTGGGGTTTGCTTTGTTTGCCAGGGCGGGCGATGGAGGCAGGAAGGCAAGAAAGAAGGGAGATTGCAAGCATTGCATGCAATGCATGCAATGCATGCATAGGTATGACCAAGGAAGAGGGGCCACCTCCCTAAGGCAGGGCATCAGGGTGGGGTGGGGCGTGGGGTGGTGGTGGTCCCTAATGGCATGGCACCCTGGTGGGTGAGACGCCCAGATGATGGTCCTTGGCAGAGAAGGACAGGAGAAACACACCAGGGGCTCATCCCCGCTCCCCTTTCGTAGGAATGACAGCTGGTAGTGTATCTTTGCTCTCCATCCCAGCACCTTCACAGGTGCATCTCATAAAAGAACACATGAAAGGACTTTCCCTGGTGCTGCTCCCTGACTTTGGAATTCCCTCCCACTGGAGGCCAGGTCATCTTTATCAAAGCATTGTACCAGAGATTATTATTTATTATTATTTATTTGTTGCATTTATACCCCGCTTATCTACATAGTGTACTCTAAGCGGCTTACAAGGCTACCAAAGCCATAGAAATTACAATAAAGGCACAAGTAAAGCAAATAGTAATAGCAATAAAACAGAAGGTTAAAAACCCTTATGGCACCTAATCAATGTACAGTGGTAGATAAAAACAAATTGCGATGGCGGGGAAAAAAAAAGAAAAAAATGCATTCTTGATATTAGGTGTTGGCTATCAGGTGCTGAGAATCTTTTGGTGAGATGAAAAACACCACATGAGGGTATCAGGAAGCAGGCTGATGTTAGATGGTACAATGCTTTGATAAAAGATAGCAAGTTGCTATCGAAAGCTCACCTCATATTTTTTGTTTTAGCAGTGACCAATAAAGGTACCACCTAACTTCCTTTTGTATTTGTTTCTCTGGTCACACGGCTCAACTATTTAACTTGTATGGATTGCTGAAGAAACCAGGAAAACAGCCACCCTCCATATGTACCAAAGGCCTGGACTGCAGCCACTAGGTAAAATTTATTATTCTTTTGAATCTGGCCCTGATTATTCCTAGTGAGTTTTGCTAATTTTTTCTACAACTTTCAAATGGCACACATGTTTTTTTGCATCACCTCTCTCCCCCCCCCCACTTCCTCAAGGCAAATAGGGACTTGTAGTCTTGTAACAGCCAAATTGAGGGTAGGAAGGAGGAGGTGGGTGATCAAGGACTAACTGCTGCTTTGTTTGTGTGTTTAACTCTATCTGGGACTTTGAAGCTGCTTTAACACCAGACTGGCTACCTGATACCATCACGTGGTGTTTTCCATCTCACCAAAAAAGATTCTCAGCACCTGATAGACAACAACATCTATCAAGACTGCATTACTGGTACAATGCTTTGATAAAGATAGCAAGTTGCTATCGAAAGCTTAGCTCACATTTTTTTTTTTTTAGCAGTGACCAATAAAGGTATCACCTAACTTCCTTTTGAATTTGTTTCTCTGGTCACATGGCTCAACTATTTAACTTCTTTTTTTAGCTGTTTAGCAGTTGCATTGCACAAGGAAGAAACTCGTCTTGTTGTGGAATGCGGCATGCTAATGGGTTTTATGGCGTGCTTTGAAAAAGTTCTTGAACTGTTGCCAGTCTCTTTCTTATATGCCATCAAATTGCTTCCAATGTACGGACAATCTTCAGGAAAACAAACTCTCCAGGGCAAGTCACAAGATGGTTTGTTCATTTGATCTCGTTGAAGACATGCTGCACAGCAGAAAAAGCTCCCAAAGAAAGTTTACAAAATATTACGGCTGACCATCTGAAACAGCCTTTTCCAATCTTGATGTTTTCTTCTAGGTACAGGGGTACCTCTTAAAAATTTTTTAATTCGTTCAATGGATCCATTTGTTTAAGAAAATTTTGTCTTAACAGAATGCGGTTTCCCATAGGAACGCATTGAAAATGGATTAATCTGTTCCGGAGGCGGTGGGTCACTTCGTTTTATGAAAATTTTGTCTTACGATATGTGGTTTCCCATAGGAATGCATTAGGAGCGGATTAGTCCATTCTGGAGGCTAGAATAATAATAAAAATAACAGAACCCCGGTAAATGCAGAACATTTTTTTGTTTTGCAAAGCATCCCAAAGGGATTTTTTTTTGTCATGCTAAGCATGCCTATTCCTGGAATTATTTTCCTCCTACTAGGTTTTTTTTTCTTATGAGGCATTTGCCTTACGAGGTACCACTGTATTTTGAACTACATAGGAAGGCTGACCTGAAGCACCCATTTTAAAGTGCTTCTAATCAGTCGAATAGAACAGAACAAACAGCTGAATTAAGAATACTGTATAGAAGAGGCAGGGGAACTCATTTCTAATCTCCTCAGTGCTGTTTGTCATCATCACATACCGTATTTTTCCCATGTACCAGACTATATTTTTGTCCAAAGTTATTAGACTAAGAATTGAGGGTTGCCTTATACACGGAAGTAAGCTGAGAACTCCATGGTTGCAAAACTGAATTTTGGGTTGGAAAAGTGGGCGGTGTCTTATATATGGAGATGATTTATAGATGGAAAACTATGGTATGTTGCAACTTGTTATTTATTTAGACAATGGAACCAGTTACCCCAAGAGATGGTAATAGCTCCAGCACTTGGAGGCATTCAAAATCAGACTACCATCTCTCAGATCTGCCTTAATCTGGATTTCTGCCTTGGACAGGGGGTCAAACTCAGTGACTCTGTAGAGCTCTTCCAACTCAGTGATTCTATGAAGAAGTGGATTTATAAGATCCCATCTGATTCAATAGGCCGGCCGCTGTGCGATTTACAACCGTAAGCAACAGGATTTTGGCTGATGCCATTTCTGTTCGTGACATTGCTTTTCAAATTTATTCATTTACTTTTGGATTTATATACTGCCAAGTTTAATTAAAAGTAATTAAAGAAATGTACAGTAATTTTGTTCCACCCTTGTTATTAGAAGAGTGGTAACTCCCCGAGATCAAAACCTAGGGCACACGTAACTAGGCCTCGCATCTCCTGATCATGTACATGTTGATTTTCTGTATGTGAATCTGCCTTTTCCCTTCTACTCTCTGCTTGCAGATTCTCCAGGAGGCTGCCAAAGTGTCTGAGGAAGACGGTAGTGGAAGGCAACCGAAAGAGAGCACAGAAATGGTACGGAGGCTACCCTGTTGGGTGTTCATTTGGAAAAGATGGAGGATGGGGGGAATTCTTGAATGCAACAATAGGAAAGCAATAGGTCATGAGCCTCTCTGATTTTACTGACAAAAGAAAATATTTTTTACCCAGCGTGTTGTTAGCCTGTGGAACTCCCTGCCACAGGATGTGGTGATGGCATCTGGCCTGGATGCCTTCAAAAGGGGATTGCACTGATTCCTGTAGGAAAAGTCCATCACAGGTTACAAACCATGAGGGAGATGTGTCATCTCCAGGCTTAAAACCGGGGTACTTCAAGGGCCAGATGCAGGGGAGTGGTTTCAGGAGACAGAGATCTAGTCTCATGGGCTCCCAGAGGCATTTGGTACGGCCACTGTGAGATACAGGAAGCTGGACTAGATGGGCCTTTGGCCTGATCCAGCATGGCTCTTCTTATGTTCTTATGTACTACATGGGGCAAGTCACCTTTTCCCTAACAGTCTTCATAGGTTTGGGTAATATCCTGAGTTCCTTGTCCTGTCTTTCTCCTAAAGAGTATTAGAACTCACTGGCTGAGGCCAACGATCTCCCTGGTCCGCCATTTTCTTTGGTGGAGCAACCAGGCAGCTGCCTCTGAGAAAGTGACCAACCGGCCTGCATTCCCCCTTGCCGTGTTTCAGCACGTGCGACAAAAACGAAAACACAGCAGACTTGTTTCCATTGTGAACTTTTGTGGTGTCTGATCCAGTTCCTTGGACGTCCTTTGCCGTGTGTATATCCCTTACTTCTGGTATTTAACAGGTACACAACCATTGAACATGGAAGCTCTGATGAACAATCACTCCTTATAGACCTGGTGCCAGTGCTGTTTAGCTAACTGTATATGGTGAAAAGCAGCACGTGTTGTCATTTGATACCTCCCCCCCCTCCTCGGGTGTAGTTAACTCAGGGCTCACAGGGCCAAAGCTCCATGAATTTCTGGCTAGCACAGCCTGTGATATCATCTGCTACAGCCCCAAACATCCTTGTTCCCTTGAGTTTAGCTGCAGTCCTTACATTTCCTGGGAGCAAAATTGATTTTCCCCAGGAGCTAAGCTGTCCCCTTTGTAGGGCAAACTATTTCAGTCATTTCTTGAAAGAGCATCAAGATCCCTTGACTTTACAAAAGACCCGCTCATCATATGTTGATGTGGACTGATCTTGCTACCTGCCTCTTCCAGCTCTCCTTGTGATGGGGAGGCAAGCTATGGGCCCTGTCCTGTTAATCAGTGGTATGCCCACATTTATCTTTACACCTCTGCTTGCATCCCATCGTCACCTTGCGATACCCTTTTTTGATACCAAGTTCTTTTAGTGTTGAGAGATTGTTTCCTGTTCCAGGTTGTCTTCAGTCCCTTTCTCTTTCCCCTTGCTTCTTAATGCACATTTCTCTTTATAATCCAGATAATAATATTAATTCTGCCCCCCCCACCACCACCACCAAATATGTGTTTCAGGCTTAAAGAAGAGCCCCACAGTCGTGGAAGTGGCCGCACGTAGCAGGTTTTTGGAAGATGTTTGGCAACAGGATGATCTCAGATCTCAAGCGAGATCTCTACAACGACCTCTCATTTCCCGCTAATGATGACTCTCTCTTTTTTAACTACTCCACACCACTGGCCCATTTCCGAGGGGAGATTTGTTGGCTGAGACCTCAGGTGCGTTCTTTACTAAAATAGTATTTTGGTCAAATTCTAGCCCTTTATATGAGAATTAGTGGGTAGACAAAGGTGCATTGTCTTTGTTCCAAATAGAAGTTACAGTAGGATCCCCGGTATCCACTGATTCATTATCCACTGATTCAGTTATCCACAGTTGGCAGGGCAAAAATAAATAAATAAATAATTCAGCAGCTGCAAAGCAAGCTCCTGTCACAAACAGCAGCTGTAAAGCAAGCTACTGACACAAAACAGACGTTCGGGGGATTTTTGGTGTTCTCTCTTATCCACGGTTTTCATTATCCACGGGAAGTCCTGGAACCAATCCCCAGCGGATACCGGGGTCCTACTTTAATTTATTTATCAGAATAACTGGCAGGTATTGAGTGGGATGGTCGCCTCTTAGTGGGATGAACTCAGCTTCTCAGCTTGGATTCTACATTTTGATGTATACAAATGGATCTTGGGCTGGGTCTCTCCTGGCTGCCCTGCTTCAAGTATTTATTTATTTATATATTTCTATACCGCCCATCTTCCCAAAGGAACTCCAGGCAGAACAGTTTAATGGGCAGTAAGAGTTTAATGGGCAGAATTCTATCTTATGCAATTTATTTATTTATTTATTTTGGAGTATTTTTTACCCTGTCATTCTCCTTGGAAAAGGACCCAAGGCGGCTTTTAGTAATGAGGGATAATATACAGTCCAGTATAGTTAAGACATGTTCAACTATTGAGAACAAGGAATTGAGGGACATCTTACAGCATTGATAGACAATATGACATTAAAGCTACAAGGTTATAAGTAGTTATAAACAGAAAGTCTGTGTGATCCTATTGATTCATATAAAAGACACATAATGGTAGTTCATCATTCAGGGAAAGCTTGCCTGAAGAGAAAGGTCTTTGCCTGTTTCCAGAAGGACAACAGAATCAGAATCAGAATCCTTTTATTGGCCAAGTGTGGTTGGACACACCCGGAATTTGTTTTGGTAAAAAATGCTCTCCATATATAAGAAGGAAATATAAGAATCATATATTCAACAGTAAAATAGTACATCAACACAATAAAACCTATTATTAAAAAAGGAAGAAAAGAGAGAAAAAAGAGAGATGAGGCAGTCCTGGCCTCCAGTGGGAGGGAGTTCCAGTGAATTGCCCTTGATTCAGAATTGGATGCCTTTGTTTTCATGTGACAAGTTTGATATTAGATGAAGAGTACAATACAGGCATTAAATTGTTAACCGGAGGCAAGTTGACTCTGAGATGTATGCCATTTGACTTACTGTGGTGTAGATAATAGATGTCTGGCCAGTGAGATGTAAGCGTTAAAAAAAGCATGCTTTGTTTCGTCTGACATCTATGTATCAACATACAAACGGGTCCAGAGAGCGTATTAAATAAGTGGACCTAAATTCTATCTGGGACCTAAAATGACTTAACTAAGGTTATCCTACTCCAGGTACATCATGAGCAACAACATTGCAGAGCCTGGTGGTGCAGTGGTTAGATCGCAGTCCTGCAGCCAAGGCTCTGCTCATGACCTGAGTTCAATCTTGGGCTCAGGTAGCCATCTGGAGATTGACTGCATCTGCCACCCTTCTGAGGTTCACTGAAGGGGAAATGGGTAGCCTGAATAACTGATTTGTTATGAGAATGTTTTAAGTGTGGTACAGGGTGGCATATAAGCGGCGCACTTTAAGGAAAAGACAATGATGCTATGTAAAACCGCAGATTAGAAGTAAAGGGGAAGCCCAGATCCAAAATGGACTGGCTCCCTTTGGGAACTCACAGACTTGAGTTTGCAAGAGCTGAGATGAGCCGTTGCAGACAGGTCCTTTTGGACAGCACTCCTTCATAGGTGAGTGATCTCCAAAGTCACATCTGCTATGCCGGAAGTGACTTAATTCATATAACAGCAACCGTATTCAGCCGTGTCAGTCTATGAGTGATGTAAAACAGAAGGGCCACCTAAATTAACTTTTTAAACTATCACACTTTTCTGAACTGTTTCAGGTTCGTTTCTGAGAAGAGGCAATCAAAGTACAACCTGTCTTTTTAAAAAAAATGTTGCTCTTCTCTTTCACTCTCAGGAGATTTGTTCACTCCCTCGGTTATTTTCGGATGATCACCATGAGTGGCAGGTGAAGCAAGGCATGCTGGGAGACTGCTGGTTCCTGTGTGCATGTGCTGCTTTGCAGAAGAGTAAATACCTGCTTGCCAAGGTAGGGAGAAGCGGTGCTCTGGACTCTGTTGCAGAGTTCTGAATTCGTTGTTTAATTCCTCTAACTATTGTTGTTTTTAGTCTTATTCAAAAATACCAGACACAGTCAATCAAAGTGACATTGACTGGTATTGTATAACTAGAAATGGGTACAAATTAAAAAGGAATTGCAAAATTCTCTCCAGAAATTGCTAATTCATCAATTCATATTCATACAAATTGATCACACACACACACACCAATAAATACAAATTGATGAATTTTTAGCTAGATTTGATTCATCGATTTCTTGGCTATAAAATGGCTTCCAGGTACCTAGAGACACCAAACTTGCAGAGAAGCTTCCCTGGACCTTTCTTTACAATACCTCCTAGTTTTGTGGAGATTTGAATCATAGAATCATAGAGTTGGAAGAGACCTCAAGCCATCCAGTCCAACCCCCCGCCATGCAGGAACCCCATCACAGTATTTCCGACAGATGGCCATCCAGCCTCTGCTTAAAAACCTCCAAAGAAGGAGACTCCATCACCCTCCTTTGTGGCAGCATATTCGATTGCCGAACAGCTCTAACCATCAGGAAGTTCTTCCTAATGTTTAAATCAAATCTCTTCAATGGTTTGAAACCATTGCTTCGAGCCCTGGTCTCTAAAGCCATGGAAAACAAACCAGTCCCTTCTTCAGGATGACATCCTTTCAAATGTTTAAACATGGCTATCAATATCTCCTCTCAGCCTTCTTTTTGAAAGGCTAAACATTCCCAGCTCCCTGAGACGTTCCTAATAAGACATTTCTTCCAGACCTTCAACCATCCTGGTCACCCTCCTCTGCACCCGCTCGAGGTTGTCAACATCCTTTTTAAATTGAGGTGCGCAGAACTGGACACAGTACTCCAGGTGGGGTCTGACCAGAGCAGAATAGAGTGGTACTATCACTTCCCTTGATCTAGACACTATGGTTCTGTTGATGCAACCAAGAATTGCATTGGCTTTCTTGGCCGCCACGTCACACTGCTGACCCGTGTTCAATTTGTGGTCTGGATTGGGTTTCCCCAAGCCAGTTGCTAAAGGACACTTTACATGGTGTATGTGTATCAATTTTTGAGTGTCCGACTTAGATGTCTGAAGCCCAATCTTCACCAAATATGGAGGGATTGTAGAGGAGAGTCACGAAAGGCTCCTTCACCAATTTGGTACCTCTAGGTGCCTGAGGGCCACTTTCCTGGGGAGGTTCTCTTTGGGGGTGTCTGCCTCAGACATCCAGAACCCAATCATCACCAAACTTGCTGGTCTTGTAGTGGAGAGTCATAGAATGCTTCCCTAAAAATTTGCTGTCTCTAGGTGCCTTGGAGGCCATTTTACAGGGTGTTAAATTAAAAAAAATCAAATTTACAAATTGCTTCGTCGATTCATCAGAAATTTTTAAAATAAATTTGGGGTTTGTAAGGAAACTCAGGGGTAGGCGCGTCTCTGGCCGAGAATCACCTGAGTTCCTATGAGTTCTTTTAAAGAAAACAAATGGCCTGAGAGCATCAATTTAATGAAATCCCTTTATTCACTATTGTAAGTTACAAAAATGAAAAAACAACTCATAAAAATTAATGGAAATCAATGGGAAATATAAAAATGCTTATCAGATACAATCATATAATATTGCCTGAAAAATAAGGAAGCTTATGATATTCTCACTAGCTTAGATACTATGGAAATTACAATGCCTAGGCTGGCTAGGTCTACGAGACTACATATTGAAGCCGGATTTCAAGCAAGTATCTCTCTCATAGACTTAAGTATAAACTTCTCTTTTCCCCGCTCCAAGCAGTTTCCAGAGATCACGTGAAACAATTGTCCAATCGTAGCTGTCCAGTTTTCTCTAACTTGGCTTAGTATGGCTAGACTATTGCATTCCTTAGATAAGCGTTTGGCGAAAAGCTGAAAATGTGCAGTTAATATTGAGCCTTATGAATCACACTATGTCCCATCATGCCAATTTCCTTTCATGCTGTGTCCCATTATCCTAATTCCGCTACAGGGTTTTTGGTGAGTCATTAATCTGGACGAATAATGAATCACCAATTTGTAATTCACCCCATTCTCAATCTATAACAGGTACAAGTCTTAACCGAAAATCTCCTGCAGTCACCTCTGTAGTCATTAGATCTTCAGTTTTTATAGGTGTGAAAGAAAACGCTGCCATTCCAGCATCAGGCCCACAGATTTGGAATATAATTTATTTATTTATTTATTTTTATATTTGTATACCGCCAGATTTTCCCAAAAGGGAACTCAAGGTGGTTAACAAGTGTAAAATTCCACAAGACAGAGTTCAAAGGAATAATAGTCGGTTCCAAAAAAGGAACGTAAAAATAATGAACAACCAACACTTAACGTCCATTTATTCATCTCCTTCTGCACTGATCGGCGACCGTTCTTGCCTCCCAGGTGATTCCTCCGGGTCAGCCTAGCTGGGGAGACGAGGATTACAGAGGCTGCTTCACATGCCGGATTTGGCAGTTTGGACATTGGGTGGAAGTCACCATCGACGATCGGCTGCCTTGCATCGGGGGCAAGCTGTGTTTCTCCCAGTGCCAGACGGAGGATGTGTTTTGGCTTCCCCTGCTGGAAAAGGCTTACGCTAAGTGCGTGACGGGCATGCGAATGGGGCGTTGGGGTGACTCGAGTATTTGTGTGTTGAGCGGCTGTGGAGGTCTGTTCGTTGTACAGTATTTTGTTTCCATGTGCAATCATTCCTTACAGATGGAGCTCAGGCAATATCTGGGACTTAGAGGGGTAGATACAGTACCTGTGCCTAGCACCAACTGGCAGGTGCCAGTGGCATCACCACCCAACTCCTCCTCAGAATAGTTTTCAACAGAGGCTCATGGCGCAGTGGTTAAATGCCTGCACTGTAGGTAAAACTGTGCTCACGACCTGGGGTTCCATCCCAGGTCGCCGACTCATGGTTGACTCAGCCTTCCATCCTTCTGAGATCGGTAAAATGAGTACCCAGGTCGCTGGAAGTGGGGAGGGGCAATGTGTAGCCTGCACACCAGTAATTAAAATGGTAAACCACCCAGAGACTACTTGAAGTGGCATGGGGCGGTATATGAACAGAACACTAGACATTTCATTTGTGTTATTTTTGATAGAGTAGACAACTGTATGTAAGGGAATCAGCATGACTTGGAAAAAATGTGTTTTAAAGCAAAAATGTTTTCTGGAAGCTTTGGGGAATGGGTGAGGAGGAGATGCTAACAGTCCACAGGTGTGGATATGCCAAATGCAGCAGGAGGTTTGAAAAGTGGAAGGGGGATCCAGACTACGGAACAGCTCAAGCTATCGATCAGTGGCTCCCAATCTTGGGTCTGTAGATGTTCTTGGACTACACCTCCCAGAAGCCTTCACAATTAGCTAAGCTGGCCAGGATTCCTGGGAGTTGTAGTCCAAAAACCTCTGGGGACTCATGTTTGGAAACCATGGCGATAGATGAAGGATTCGAAACCCAGTGCGTCCTGATTGCAATACAGAGCAGGGCACATTCTTAGTTGCAGGTGTACTCCATGGAATTTGAATTTCATTCATGGGAGTAGGCATTTATATTCTTTCCCTCCAGTGTCCGTTTTTCTCTAGTTGTAAGAAGTAAGCAGGTTTTCATCCGTCATAGAACGACGCAGTGCCCAAGTGTGATTGAACTCTAAATCATCCTTTCTTTTAATCTCCTGCTGCTCTCAATCAGTCCGTTAGTGTGAGTGAGAGGTTTCTTCTCTCCGTTTCTCTCCGTTTTCTCCTGGAAGAAACAGACTGCTTTTCCTTCTACAACTGCACGGCTATTAATCATCCCTGTGTGTTTTAAAGCAGAGAATAGTTTGGGTTCTTGAGATTGTGGCTTGAGAGATGTGAGAGCACCCTTGAAAACAAAATAAAGTGGTTTCTCTCGCTCTCTGCAGAACAGTTATTCTGTCTGCAAGCAGATTAATGCTTTTGTTAATCACGTGGTAGCTACTTGTAAGGCACCTATAAACATACTAGTTAGAAGGGGTAAAAAAGCTAGTGTAGACTTCCTTTATGCTTCAGTGGCATCTTTCTCATTTTGCAAACGCCGGCAGTATTAATAATGAGATATTAAGTCCAGTTGGATTTTTGCCTCTTTGTTTCTTTCCCTGATTGTTTGTACCATGTACCCAGATGGGTTTTGAAGAATTCAAAATGGTGTAGACTTTTTATGGAATGATGGTAGTTTTAATAATAGTAGTATCCCAACGCTGATTAGCAATTTAAAAAATTGTCATAATTATGGTCATTTACTCAAAGGAGCCTTGTGGCGCATAGGTTAAACTGCTATACAGAAGCCAAAAACTGTGCTCATGAGCTAAGGTTCAATCCCAGGTAGCCGTCTCAAGGTTGACTCTGCCTTCCATCTTTCCAAGCTTGGCAAAATGAATACCCTGCAGAAGTAAGTTGTAAATTTCCCAGAGAGTGCTTTAAGTGCTACAGGGTGGTATGTAAGTGGCGCAATTTTTCCTTGGTCTCCTTTCTTCTGTCCTTCTTGGTCCTCCATTTTTTTCAGAATATGACCTGAGTTTTATCTGCGCTGAATTTTGCTTTTCTTATATTTTATTATCCTGAATTCCTTTCTACAACTTGCTTTAGACCAACACATGCATGAGCAATGCATTTCTTTCTTTAGTTGTGCATTCTGCCTGTGCATGTTTGGAAATTCCAGTTATTTATTTATTCTGTATTATATGTAGGGCATTTTTCCCACTGAGCAGACCCAAAGCTGTTCTGCAGAGCGCAAGAGAATATATATACAGTGGGGGGGGGAGGGGGGCTGCAATTTATTTATTTATATTTCTACACCACCCTGTTAGTGCAAACAGTATTCCCCGGGGTGGTTTACAAAATGATCAATCATAAAGTGCAATTTTAATTAATTTAAATATTAAAATAGTATTCTCTATAAACTACATTTTTCACCATGTATGGGGGGCTCGGACCCAATCTCCCATGGATACAGGGCTTCTACTGTATTTAGATGTTTCCGCATTCAGTAGCACTCCCAGATCAGCGGGGATTGGTTCTGGACTGCCGTGCAGATACTGAGATCCACAGATAAGAGCGAACAGTGGCAGGGGCAACAGTGGCAGGGGTGACGGCAGTGGAGGCGGCAGCTGAGGGGGTGATGATAACAGAGGCAGCAGCAACAGCACGGATGTTGACAGGGGAAAAGTGTTGTTACTGTGCCCCCACTGACTGGGAGCGTTACCAATCTGCACGCCCAGTAGCAGGGAGCTTTATTGACTGGGAGCCCACTGGCAGGGAGCTTTGCGCTGCAGTGCGTCCACCGGTCAGGAACTTTGCACAGCATGCCTACCGGCTGGGAGCTTCACCATCCACAGATAACTGAATCTGTGGATGGCGAATCAGCGTATACAGGGGTCCTACTGCACTTTATTTGCACCAGGAAATACCCTTGCTCTGAATATTGCTTACAGTGAGCTACTTCAAAGCAAATCAAAGTGTTCTGCTTATGTACCACCCCGTAGTGATTAAAGCACTCCCTGGGTATTTTACAATTTACTTATGCAGGCTACACATTGCCCCCCTTGCCCAGCAAGCTGGGTACTCATTTTACCGACCTTTGAAGGATGGAAGGCTGAGTGAACCTTGAGCTGGCTACCTTGGATTGAACCCCAGGTCGTGAGCACAGTTTTCGCTGCAGTACAGGTATTTAACCACTGCGCCACAAGGCTCCTTGGTAGATTCTGCCTCCTGCAAATTCTGTTTGTCAGGAGCGTAACTCATTGGGTTCTCACCAGCATAAATCGGTCCATTCTTTCTCCCTTGGAAAGATCAGCTCGGTCTCTTGAAATGTGTCCTTTTTATTTTTGTCTATGTGTTTTCAGGGTGCATGGCTCTTACGAGCACCTGTGGGCCGGCCAGGTGGCTGATGCTCTTGTGGATCTCACGGGAGGCCTGGCGGAGAGGTGGGCTCTGAAAGACCTGGCCCGAAACACCGAGAAGGAGAGGGCCAGCAAAGTGCTGGAGAAGACCGTCTTCCGGAGCCTGATGAACCTGAAGGAGAAATGCGTCATGAGCTGCTCCGTCTTCAGCTCCCGGCAAGGTAAGGGGAGAAATGCCTTGAGTCGCCTCCCTATATAGGCCTTCGTTTCTCCACAGAGCTCTGAAGGGTTTCTTGGTTGGACTACAACCCCCAGAATGCCCCCAGCCAAATGGTATAGATTACTGGTGGCAAACCTTCGGCAACTCCAGATGTTTTGGACCACAACTCCCAGAATTCCAAGCCCGTCTTGCCAATGACAAAGGGCTGTGGGAGTTGTGGTCCAAAACATCTTGAGGGCCAAAGGTTCGCCCCCCACTGGTATAGATGCATCCTTGGTCTTTTGCGGCAAGGTCCCAACACTTTGTGCTGAAACAGAAAACCTGAGAAAAGTAGTAACTGTCGTCCAAAGAGATGTCAATTGAAGTCACAAGTTGCAGTCTTAAAAGCTAGCAGACAGGCTGACTAGAACTTTCTGGCTCTCATAATCAAGACCACTGCCATCAATCTATTTATTTAATCAACTTTTATATTATCCATCAGGTAGCCATGATCTTTCTATATAATCTATAATAATAATAATAATAATAATAATAATAATAATAATAATAATAATAATAATAATAATAATAATAATAATAATAAATTTATTTATTTTAGATATTTTTACCCTGCCTTTCTCCTTTGAAAAGGACTCAAGGCCTAGTCAGTGCCAAACAGAGGAGAAACAGTACTTCACAGGGCTTGGAGAATATACTGTCGGAATCATAGGTCTTTTTCCAAGGAGAAAGGCAGGGTAAAAATATTCAAAATAAAATAAATAAAGTAAATTAATACTTCTGTTAATGCACCCTAAAAGCAAATTTGCCTTTTTTTGCACCCTGTTGGCTCCTATTCTGCTTTTGGTCTACCACAATTATCACATTTAATATTACTATATTGCCACTTTTTTCGTGGAAGTTTATCTCCCACCTGGACCCTAAGGTAAAAACTCCCACTCGCTCACCCCACTCTATCTGGTTCTGGTTTGTGACTCTTGAGGAATTTACCTCAAAACCACACTTAACATTTCTACGGACCCTGGCCGCAGAGTTATTAGCAATACTTAATATATTTATGACCCCTAGCCAAATCTTCCTTCCCACCATTTGTACAACTAATCATCTCTCCCTACTCCACATTAACAATGATTAACATATCTACGACACCTGGTCAAATCCTCCCACCATTTCTACAACTAATCATCTCTCCCTCCTCTTCCCCCTCCCTTACCCACCAATGAACATCTGGTATGAAATGTATATCTCATCACATATTATATTACACACCTCATTCTGTTGCTGTATCTCTGAAGAAGAGGACATGCCCACAGAATGTTACATAAAAATATGAAAGTTAGTCTTTAAGGTGCCTCATGTTTTGTGTCTTTTGTTTTGTTTTGTTTTTCTTTGATTTTTGCCTGCAACAATTTTAAGACCTACCAGTACAGTAGGACCCCAGTATCCGCTGGGGATTGGTTCCAGGCCTTCCCGTGGATAATGAACGCCTGCCCACCCACCTCCAAACTGCTGTTTCCTGACAGTAGCTTGCTTTATGACTGCTGTTTTGAGACAGTAGCTTGATTTACAGATGCTATTTGTGACAATAGCTTGTTTTACAGGTGCTGTTTGTGACAACAGCTTGCTTTGTGGCCGCTGAATTATTTAATTTTTTTCGTCCTCTACCAACCGTGGATAACTGAATCAGTGGATAATGAATCAGTGGATACAAGGATCCTACTGTACTAATGAGACAAGTATCCCCCTCTCTTGTAACTATGCATCCATAGTCCTGAAAACATTATTCCCAAACTCTGTAAGAAATGGCCACATCGCTTTTGTTTCGGATGCCTACTTTCCAGGGACCGAGTGTTCCTAAATGGTCCACTCTCTCTCCGAATGTCGTGGGATATGCGGAGACGGTGATCACAGTAGAGCAGGCATGACCAAACTTCGGCCCTCCTGATGTTTTGGACAACAACTCCCAGAATCCCAAGCCTGTATTTCCAATGGCAAAGGACTGTGGGAGTTGTGGTCCAAAACATCTGGAGGGCTGAAGTTTGGACATGCCTGCAGTAGAGGGAAAAGGTGGCCCTTCTTCTTGTGTTGCGTGATGGGATACGATGGATATTGTCTCTTGGTATTTTTCCCCTTTCCCCGACACCAGGGACCAGCGAGCTGGGAGAATTCCATGCATTCATCGTGGTTGACATGCAGGACCTCTCCAAAGTGTCCAGGAAAGATATTGTCCTGCTGAGAATCCGTAACCCCTGGGGGAGACGGTGCTGGAAAGGCCCCTGGAGGGAGGGGTGAGTAGCCTGTGCACCTAGGGGCCATGGTACAAAATGTTGGTCCTTCTTGAAGCTTCCAGAAGGCTGGGCATTCAGCTCCCACGAGCTCCTGACCAGCATTGCTAGCCCACGCTCAGGAATGTCGGGTAGCTGCCGTCCAAAATATCTGCAAAGCCGATGATTGAGAATTGAGGATTTAGTAGTCAGCTGGTGGCATCTAGGGCAGCCGATGTCACGACCCACAGACTCACACACACAGGTAAGTTCAGGCTTTATTGGAAACTCAGAGCCAAACTCCAATACAGCAAATCAAAAGTAAATCAAGAGTCCAGGAAACCTGTAGCAAAGTCACGCCTATTCAGAGAGCAAAGCAGAGTCTAAGATAACCAGTCCAGAGGTCAAAGCCAGAATGCCAATGGTAGCTTATGCTAGGTCCACTGAGAAAGTCCAGAGCCAAGAGAGACGAGGTCCAGGGTCATGCCAAGCAGGAACAAGGCTCAAGCAGGAAAGCAGTAGCAAGTTGTCATATCAACATGTTGCTCCCACAATTTGCTTCAGTCTTGAATGCTTAATTTATGTCTCCAGAGAGCAACATACCTTCCCCAGAAACTAACCCTGTCAAAACTCAGGACTCCCTAAATGTAGACGTTGGTGGCTCAGATAAAGCTTGTCTCTGCTTCTCCTGGTTGTAAGTCTTTGTTGCCTTCGACAAGCAGCCCTTTGTGGGGGTGGAGAATCCCCTGAATATGCTGAGTCACTCTCCTGTGCAGCTGCTGGAAGAACTGACAGCTCAGAAACCCCATCTGGGGCTTCTTCAGGCATTAACTCTTTAGTCTCTGGAATAGGTTCTGACAGGGGGCTGACAACAGAGTAGGGTGCCATCTTTAAGGCCCGCACCTACAGCCAGGCTGCCCCCCTCCCAAATATTTGTCTTTTTTAAAGAGAGAAAGCACAAACACAAATCCTGCCTACATGAGGATTCCCGCTAATTGCTCCAGGCTACTTGCACCTATTCCAAATGATAATGTAGATTGCTCAAAGTTCTGTGGGGGCTACTTGTTTCCTTAGATGTCCGTTGATGAACCTTGCAAACACAGCTTCACAAAGCAAGTCTCTTCTTATTCACAAACACACGACACGGGCACGTTGATTGACCACGGCAGAATGCTGCAGTTTGTGCACCCATATCCTCGGCAACAACACCAGGACAGACGTTGCTTACAGAATTCTACAATTCAGACAAAAATCCAAGATACTGTATATTCCTTAACTAAAAGAACATAAGAACATAAGAAGAGCCATGCTGGATCAGGCCAAAGGCCCATCTACTCCAGCTTCCTGTATCTCACAGTGGCCCCACCAGATGAGTCTGGGAGCGCATGAGACTAGATATTTGTCTCCTGATATCACTCCCCTGCATCTGGTCCTTGAAGTACCCTGGTTTTAAGCCTGGAGATGACACATCTCCCTCATGGTTTGTCACCTGTGATGAACTTTTCCTCCAGTAATCTGTCCAATCCCCTTTTGAAGGCATCCAGGCTAGATGCCATCAGCAGATCTTGTGGCAGGGAGTTCCACAGACTAACAACACGCTGGGTAAAAAATATTTTCTTTTGTCTGTTCTTACTCTCCCAGCTTTCAATTTGAGTGTATGTCCCCTAGTTCTGGTATTTTGTGAGAGGGATAAGAGCATCCCTCTATCCACTTTACTCATGCCCTGCATTATTTTGCATGTCTCAATCATATTCCCCCCTCAAGCGCCTTTTTTCCAGACTAAAGAGCCCCAAATGTTTCCTCATAAGGAAGGTGCCCCAGCCCAGTAATCATTTTAGTTGCTCTCTTCTGTACCTTTTCCACTTCCACTATGTCTTTCTTGAGATGCGGTGACCAGAATTGTACACAATACTCCAGGTGCAGCCTTACTATCGTTTTGTATAATGGCATTATAATGTTGGTTGTTTTATTTTCAATCCCCTTTTTGATCATCCCTAGCATGGAATTGGCATTCTTCACCGCTGCCACACATTGGGGAGACACCTTCATGGAGCTGTCCACCAACACACCAAGATCTCTTTCCTGATCTGTCACAAATAGCTCTGAGCCCATGAGTTGATAGATAAAGTTTTGATTTTTTGCCCCAATATGCATTACTTTATATGTGGCTACATTAAATCGCATTTGCCATTTCGCAGCCCATTCCCCCAGTTTGGAGAGATCCTTCTGGAGCTCTTCACAATCTTCTCTGGTTTTTACCACACGGAAAAGTTTCGTGTCATCTGCAAACTTGACTACCTCACTGCTTATCCCTGTCTTCAGGTCATACTATGTTGAGTACAGAAGAATCAGCTGCATGCGTGGAATCTTCAAACCATAGAATAAAATGTGAATTCACAGACTCAGAAAAGAGTGAAGTTGGAAGTGGCCTACCAGTTTAAAAGCTCCCTTGTAGATTTAAGACCCAGGATTGCGAGAGATGTAAAAACTGGGGTGAGGATGGAAGGAAGGTGGGGAGGATGTCTTCAGGACAAAGATAAGAACTTAAGAACATAAGAACAGCCTTGCTGGAACAGGCCACAGCCCATCCAGTCCAGCATTCTGTCTCACACAGTGGCTCACCATTTGCTTCAGGATATTCCCAAGCAGATGTCTTCACTTGCTTACAATTCCCTGCAAATGGTATTGAGAGATATCCTGCCTATCTCTCCAACCCAGAGGTTGTCCTAGGCATCCATCTTGAAAGCCATGGATAACCTTGTTCTCCATGAACGTGTCCAATCCTTTCTTGAAGCTGTCAAGGCTGACAGCTGTCACCACTTCTTCTGGCAAATCTCTCTTGAGTGCCTCCAGTTTTGGAGCACTCGCCACTTCTCAAGATCATTGCTTCCATTGTTGTACTGCTCTAACAGTTAGCAAGTTTTTCCTGATATTCAGCTGAAAGCTGGCTTCTCTTAAATTGAGCCCATTGTTTTGCATCTTGCTGTCTGGGATGACTGAGAACAGATCCAGGCCCTCCTCTGTAGGTTGTTGTGGTTGTTCAGTCGTTCAGTCGTGTCCGACTCTTCGTGACCCCATGGACCAGAGCTTGCCAGGCCTTCCTATCCTCCACTGCCTCCCGGAGTTTGGCAAATTCATATTGGTTGCATCAATTACAGCGTCCAACCATCTCATTCTCTGCCGTCCTCTTTTCCTTTTGCCTTCAATCTTTCCCAACATCAGGGACTTTTCCAAGGAGTCCTCTCTTCTCATGAGGTGGCCAAAGTACTGGAGCCTCAGCTTCAAAATCTGTCCTTCCAGTGAACATTCGGAGTTGATTTCTTTCAGAATGGATAGGTTTGATCTCCTTGCAGTCCAGACTCTGTAGGACAGCCTGTCAAATATTTGGAAAGTGCTATTTTATTTCCCCTCAGCCTTCTTTTTTCCAGGCCTAACATGCCCAATTCTTTTAACTGCATAGACATGATTTCACTATGTGGATTCTCTCGTTCAGTACAAACATATAGGATACAGTAAACCCCCACCTGTCGCAGGGGTTAGGGACCTGACCCAACCCGCAATAATTGAAAATCCGCAATATGCGGATGCTGGGTGAGGTCGGGACTGGGCGGGCTCTCTGGGGGCTCTTGTACTTACCCAGGCCTGGCACTGCCCCAAACGGGCCTGCAAGGGGCTTTCCAGTCCTCCAGAGTCCCCAAAAGCACCTTCTAGTGATCTGGAGGTCACTTCTGGTTTACCGGAAGTCACTTCCGGTTTGCGGGGAAGCACTTTTGGGGCCTCCGATGGGCCAGTGGGGCTTTTTTTCATATACTGCGGACCCACAATATACCGTGGCCGCAGTATAGAATAGAATAGAGTTTTATTGTCATTATGCATATGCAAAATATGCACAACGAAATTAGAGTGCTGTTCCACTACACACTCTAAGCATACAAACACATAAAACATATAAAACACCATACAAAATATTAAAAACTCTTAAAATTGCTTACAAAATTTAAAACACTACTTAAAACTAATTAAGATAGTGCTAAAACTGTTGCATTTAGCTTGGATACCGCTCTGTGATAAAAACTGTTCTTTAGTCTATTTTCCTTGACCTAAGAGTCCTGTATCTCCTGCCAGACGGCAACAGGAACTGCGAAAGGGTGAGGGACTTAGACCAAGATGTCAGGGAACCTAGCAGTCTAGGTGGGAACTGCAACTCTGGCCTCTTCTTCAATTCTCTTGCTCTTTCTGATTCAAATCTCTTGCTCACATCCCTGCTCTTTCTTAGTCCCACCCCTTTTGGTCTGAACCAACGTTTCTTCGCGTTTATACCACTCATAATCACTATCATGATTTCTGTCTATCTTGTGCTTTAGTGGCCCTGGATGGAGCCAGCTGGACCCCGTGGTTTCTGCGGAACTTCTGTCCCAGATCCAGGAAGGGGAATTTTGGGTAGAAGAAGAGGAATTTTTCACAGAATTTGATGAGATAATCACTGGGTACCCCATTACCGAAGAAGGACAGCTGCAGAGCCTTTACACAGGTATGCGGTGGCCCCTTTCAAAGGCATTTCCCCCCCAGGTGGCTAAATGAGATGAATGGATGTGATTTTTCCCCCCATTATGGTGCGGCAATAATCTTGGACAGCTAGTGGCAGCTGGGTACTGGAGTAACGCGAAAGCGCTTTGAACACACACACACACACACACACACACACACACACACACACACACACACACACACACACACACACACACACACACACACATCCGAACCAGCGGAGAAACCCCCCCTCCTCAGGGGAGGCCTCCTTTTATTAACCTTCTCCCCTAGGTAATTAGCATAGCTGATTACATAATCTCTTTGTGTCACAGTAGTAAATCCCCAAATATAGTGAAAGAGGCGTTACATGGGAGGTCTAAATTATTATGCATTACTGGTACCTATGTGCATTGCTCTAATTGGTAAGCCTTAGATAAGAGGCCGTTGTCTAATTGGCAAACTTAACTAGATATGGTAGAAGACAATAAGATCACCTTTTGGCATGCTTACTGATAACAGGAGAAGACAAAGGAATCTATCTTAACTAAGGAAGATAGAGGGAGAGGGCTAATGTGCGGGCACAACATGTCTGCTGTTGCAACAGGCCTCTCCCATCAAAAGCTGTTGCTTTTGATATAGCAAAATACGGCCACAGTTATGCAACCCAAAAGTCTAATCCCACATTATGGTCTACTCTGTATCATCACAACTGCGTATGCCCAATCTCTGAATTCTAGCCAGGGTTCTAGAACTCAGCATTTGTCTTTTTGGAGCTGGCCGATGAGTGCAGAACAGAGATGGGCACAAACTGATTTGTCTCGGGTCCTAAAGGCAGCATCACAGTGATGCTGCTTCCCTCCCCCGCCGTCTCAGCCTCAAACAACCACTCACAACGGAGCGGGACTCCCCAAAATTGGAGGGAGGGTATCACATGTTCTCCAGTTCCGATGCACATCCATTTGTTCGTCTCTCAGGCAGTTCATTTCCTCTGTCCCAGACGGCTGACAAATGCAAGCAGTTTACACGCAAACGAGCAAAGCAGATGCCACTCTGTGTGCTTCTTTTGTCTCTCTCCCCCCCGCAGACAGAGTGCTGGGCCACACTCAGAAGCTGTACGGGTCGTGGGTGAGGGGCCAGTCTGCCGGCGGCTGCCGTAACAACAGCACCTTCCCTACCAACCCCAAGTTCTGGCTGCGGGTCTGCGAGCAGAGCGAGGTGTGCATCGCCCTCCTGCAGAAACACCGGAAGTACAGCACAGACTGGGCAGGCAGGATCCGGAACCACCCCCGTTTAACGGAAGCGGATCTGTCTTGGACGGATGGCGTCCGAGGGAAGAATTATCATGCGGTGGGGCTGCATATATGGAAGGTAATTTGAAGGTCAGATGGACAGTGAGGAAGGGAAGAGCTGAACAATATTTTTTTTTAAAAAAAAACACCAAGTTTCTAGATCCTAAGACTGTACAGTCACCCCCCGCCCCGCCATTTCGCAGTTCAGGTACTGCGGTCCCACTATATCACGGGATCGCAGTACCTGCGGGGGGCGCGGCAGGGAGCAATCGCATCGCTCCCCTCCGCCCCCCCCCGGCTCCTCCGGGAGGCCTCTGAGCTGCGTGGGGGGTGGCGGGGAGCGATTGCATTGCTCCCCCCCCCAGGCCCCTCTGATCGCCCCCCAGGCCCCACCCGACCCGCTTCCGCATATAGCGGATTTTCATGTATCGCGGGTCGATTGGGTCCGTAACCCCCACGATAGGCAGGGGGTTACTGTATAGATATGGGAAAACACACACACAAAATAATCTGTTAGGACTCCAAGTGTTTTTTCATTGTGACAGTTCCTAAGCGGGTGGGGAGGCAGAGGATAGATTTCTTTACTGATGCAGAAAAAAAATTCTACATATGTTCAGAGGCATTCAGGATGACTTTAGGACTCTCTTTTCTTGATTTACCAAGTGATCATTGCTGCATTCCTGTTGCGGTTGATCAGTGGCTTCCAACAGGAAGAAAGGCAACATTCTTTGTTTACGTTTTTCTATCTAGGGCAGTTTTTCCCAACATTGGGTCCTCTGAAGTCTTTTCCCCAGAAATCCTGGCTGGCTCAGCTAGCAGTCAAGGCTTCTGGGAGTTGTAGTTCAAAAACAGCTGTGTATCCCAAGGTTGGGAACCAGAGATGGACAAAATAGTACTCATTGTTTGAAGGATGAATGAACAACATTGTTCCCAGGATGGAGGGGAGGAAAGGAGAAGAGAGATCTGCGGAAAAGCTGAATTGAGGAGCTTGTGAGGTCCATGCCAAGCGGCAATATTTTCCCTCTGGCCTTTTTTTCTGGTATGTTGGACCCTTGTATAACAAACGGTTTGCATAACATAATATTTGTACAACATAAAAAATTCCGGAGATAGGGGGAATTCGTTTAACAGAATCGCCTATGGGGCGAATCCGTACAACATAAAAATGGGATCACTCCGTTTTCAGTGCATTCCTATGGGAAATTTGTATAAAGGAAAATTTGCTTAACATAATTTCATTGGGAATGAATGAATTCCTTTATACAAGGTACCACTGTACATTGGATGACATACCTTAGCATGCCCAGACATCAACGGAATTGTCACCTTTGTAGTCTACCTGGAATAATGTGTTGCTAGGGCTTTTTTTTGCTGTTGTAGCAAATTGTTTTGTTATTCTTATATGTTTTAGCTTTTTAGTGCACCAATTTATTGGTAGAAATCCAGTAACAATTCACAACAGGAAAAGGGCTATCTGAAGGAATGGAACTTTGGGAGGTGTTGGCTCACCAAACCCCACAGGTTCAAGGGGCTGGCACTAGTTCTGACTTATTGCTGGATTTCAGCCATTGTGTTCTTAATTGGTTTGCTTTTAATTTGTGCGCCTCAGTTTAAAAAGGAAGGTGACAACCTTGAGCGGGTGCAGAGGAGGGCGACCAGGATGGTTGAGGGTCTGGAAGAAATGTCTTACGAGGAACGGCTTAGGGAACTGGGAATGTTTAGCCTTTCAAAAAGAAGGCTGAGAGGGGATATGATAGCTATGTTTAAATATTTGAAGAGATGTCACATTGAAGAGGGAACAGGTTTGTTTTCCATGTCTTTAGAGACTAGGACTCGGGGCAATGGTTTCAAACTACAGGAAAAGAGATTCCATTTGAACATTAGGAAGAATTTCACGACAGTTAGAGCTGTTTGGCAGTGGAAGATGCAGCCACAAAGGAGGGTGGTGGAGTCTCCTTCTTTGGAGGTTTTTAAGCAAAGGCTGGATGGCCATCTGTCAGAAATATTGTGATGGGTTCCTGAATGGAAGGGGGTTGGACTGGATGGCCCTTGAGGTCTCTTCCAACTCTAGGATTCTATGAATAATTTGTGAGCCTCCTTGGGTCCCTTCCTTGGGTAAAAGGCAGCATGAAAATCCAATAAATAAATAAATAAATAAATAAATAAATAAATAAATAAATAAATAACTTGAAGGAGTGAACAAGAAAACGCCACTGGGGGAATGGTGCATGTCACAGAATCCATGAAGTTGGAGGGGGTCTAAAGGACTATCAAGTCCAATTCGCTGTTCAAGACAGGAGTCCAAATCAAAGGAACTCTGCCACGGGGTTGTCTAGAGTTCTCTTCAATGCCTCCAGTGTTGGAGCACTCACCTCCTCTCGAGGTCATTGGTTCCATTGACATACTGCTCTAACAGTTAGGAAGTTTTTCCTGATACTCAACTAAAATCTGGGTGTTTGTAACTTGAGCCCACTGTTTTGCGCCCTGTACTCTGGGATGATCAAGAACAGATCCTGCCTTTCTCTGTATGACAGCCTTTCAAGTATTTAAATACTTGGTGTCATATCCTGCCTCAGTCTTCTGTTCTCAAGACTATACATGTCCAGTCACAGTAATAGTATTAATTTGTTCCTATAGTTTACTTTAAAATGAATGTTTCACTTAAAACTTAACAACTCAATACTTTTATTCACTAAGGGTAGACTAAATGAATATAGATTTTTAGGATATCAAAATCTTAACAAATCTTAACAAATGAAGCCTTTTGTACCGATATTCCCAGCTCTGCAGCAAATCTATGAAGCACGCTAGAAGATACTAGAGAAATTAATTCAAATGAGCTCAAAATTAACAATAAAAAAGAACTTTGCCTCGCTGCAGTGCCATGAAAATAAGTACCAGGTAATCCTCTTAAGAAGGCCAGTCTTGTTGGAGATCTTTGTCTGCTTGGCGCAATTACCATGCTCATAGAGCAAGTTAAGTATAAAGTCAGAGAGAGTTATTTAGTAATAACGTCAGAAAAGGTTTTATTCATTACAGACTTTGTTACTACAGCAGTAGAGTCAAAACATTAGGGTGAAAAAGGAAAATATCTATATCTATCTATCTATCTATCTATCTATCTATCTATCTATCTATCTATCTATCTATCTATCTATCAGAATCCTTTTATTGGCCAAGTGTGGCTGGACACACCCGGAATTTGTTTTGGTAAAAAATGCTGTCCATATATAAGAAGAAAATATAAGAATATATTCAACAATAAAAGCACAGTACAACAACACAATATAACCTATTATTTAAAAAGGAAGAAAAGAAGAAAAAAATAATTATTCAATTGTTTGATAGCGCTTAGAAATAAACTATCTTTATATCTAGTTGTCCTAGTATGCAATGCCCTAAAACATCGCTCTGAGGGTAACAATTTAAACAGATTATGTCCAGGATGTGTGGAATCTGTATATATCTTCATTGCCCTCTTTTTAGCTGGTGTGGCATACAATTCCACAATAGATGTCAAATTAGTAGCAATAATTTTTTCCACGGTTCCAATTATCCATTGAGGTCTATATCTGTCCTGCTTAGTCGCAGAACTATTTATTTATTTATTTACAGTGGTACTTTGTATAAAGGAATTAATTTGTTCCAAATGAAATTATGTTAAGCAAATTTTCCTTTATACAAATTCCCATAGGAATGCATTGAAAATAGGGTAATCCCATTTTTTATGTTGTTACGGATTCTCCCCATAGGCAACTATGTTAAGCAAATTTCTCCTATCTCCGAAATATTTTTATGTTGTACAAATTTTATGTTATACAAGCTGTTTGTTATACAAGGGTCCACTGTATTTATTTATACATTTATAAACTGCCAGTTCTCCAAAAGGAACTCCAGGAGGTTTACAATAATAATAAAGTATAAAATATTAAATATTAAAAATAATCAGATAACTAAAAAACTAAAGGCTAACCTGCAAGGGCAATTTACAGTATAACTTAAATTTTACATATTCCATGCTAGTTTAATTTATCCTGAAAAATGATCCTAAACTAATTAAACCAACCCCTAGAGCTGGATGGTATGAATGCAAGTGTGAATCTCCATCTAAGAAGATATCAGGGGAAGAAGAATACAGCCACCTCTTAACTGTAAAACCAACTCACGAGCTAGAGAGGAGGAGCAGAAAAGAGCAAAGTACAGAAAGACCAATAGCAAGCCAGAACGGGATGATTGACGGATAACCGCCACTGCATACCAGGACACTATTGACCTACGATTTCTAACCATTCTGACCTGACTGCTCTTTCTAATTTTGCAAACCCTTAGCTATGTTCTCATTTAGATGCGGGGCATTGCACTGACTTGACTCCCTTCACCTCCTCTAGGTTGAGAAGAAGCAATACAACCTCCCGAAGACCTTCTCCACTCCCCCGATCTCAGGCACCGTTTGCCACTCTTACAGTCGAGAAGTGCACCTGCATGGTGACCTTTCTCCTGGCTACTATCTTGTTGTGCCCAGCACCTTTCTGAATGATGCTGAGGGAAACTTCTTACTCAGAGTCTTCTCCAGTGGAAGAATCTCCCTCAGGTGCATCCAGCAGGGGGAGAAAAGAGGGGTGGATTTCTGAGGGGAAATATTACTGTTTGAATCATAGGAAACGCCTTCAGATGGAACCGTTATTTTGTTTGCAATAAATGTTGGAAGGGTCCTCTGAGTCCATCAAGTCCAACCCCCTGCTCAAGGCAGGAATCCAAATTGAATCAGATCCAACAGGGGACTGTCCAGTTTTCTCTTGAATTACTCCAGCCTTGGAGCACTCCACCAGCTCCTGAAGTCATTGGTTCTATTGTCTTACTGCTCTAACAGTTAGGAAGTGTTTTGTGACTTTTAGCCCAACAGCTGCAATTACGGGAAGCGGTTGACGGGGGTTTTACGAGGAGCGGCTTAGGGAGCTGGCTGGGAAGACGGATAGGGGATAGGATTTCTATGTTTAAATATTTGAAAGGATGTCACGTTGAAGAAGGGACTGGTTTGTTTTCCATGGCTTCAGAGACTAGGACTCAGGGCAATGGTCTCAAACCACAGTAAAGAGTTTTAAACATTAGGAAGAATTTCATGACAGTTAGAGCTTTTAGGCAATGGAAGATGCTGCCACCAAGGAGGGTGGTGGAGTCTCCTTCTTTGGAGGTTTTTAAGCAGAGGCTGGATGGCCATATGTCGGGAGTCCTGTGATGAGGATTCCTGCATGGCAGGGGGTTGGACTAGATGGCCCTTGAGGTCTCTTCCAACTCTAGGATTCTAGGTGGTAGTAGAGGAAGGAGCACCAAACCGCAGGTACATTTTCAGACCCATGAAGGCCAATATCGATAGTGCCTCTGCAACTTATGAGGCCATCCACGAAAGACGGGATCAAAGAAAATCTGCTGGTCCTAAAAATGACACTTTTGATTTTTTTTCTTTTCTTTTCTTTCCTCCACCGAAACCACAAAGTATTTATTTATTTATGTACTTATATACTGCCCGTCTTCTGAAGGAGCTCCGGGCGGTTTACAACATCAACATCAACAACAATAAACAGGCAACAATTTAAAAAATAATAAAAATAATAAAAGTAACTTATATGAGCCTCGTGGCGCCGTGGTTAAATGCCTGTACTGCAAGTAAAACTGTGCTCACGACCTGGGGTTCAATACCAGGTAGCAGGCTCAAGGTTCACTCAGCCTTCCATCCTTCCGAGGTCAGTAAAATGAGTACCCAGCTTGCTGGGGGGGGGGGCAATGTGTCGCCTGCACACTGTAATTAAAATTGTAAACCGCCCAGAGACTACTTGTAGCGGTATGGGGCGGTATATAAGCAGAAACTTTGCTTTGCTTTGCGTTATTATTTTATTATAAAATAATAAAGGTAATAGTAAAGGTAACTTCTCTTCCTTTCCTTTCTCCTGTCTTTCTTTTCCCCTGCGCGTCTATCCTTCCTGTTGTCCTCCTGCCTTCTGCTAGTGAGATAAAATCCCCTCCACTGGATAACACACTCCGGGAAGAGCTCCCCAGCGGCGAGTGGGAGACGGCCCAGCTGGAGGGATGCTGGAGGAAAGGGCAGAGCGCAGGTGGGAGCCGGAATTTCACTTCCTTCCACACCAACCCCTGCTTTCCTCTCACCATTCCCGCAGCGGTGGGACAAAGCAGCATCAAGGTTGCTCTCCGCCAGCACTGCCCAGATAACAAATGCCGCCCGATCGGGTTTCATATATTCCAGGTAGGTTTTAGAATGATTCTTTCCCTCCGGGCAGGCTTTCCTTTAAATGACTGGACTACCAAGGGGATTAGGATGGGATCATTTTTATTCTGTGTTTTTCTTGTGTCTTTAATCTTGCTCTTATTATGAGCCTTAATATGATACAGTTCCCTGTTTCCCTGAAAATAAGACATCCCCCCCCAAATTAGACCTACTTACAGTTTTGCCTCTCACTGAAATATAAGGCATCCCCCCGAAAATAAGGCCTCCCCGATAATAAGATAACAATAAATGTGTACCGTATTTTTCTTCGTGGAAAAAAAAAGACATCCCCTTTGGGAGCAAAAAATAATATAAGACTGTCTTATTTTCGGGAAAGCACGGGTATGTTTAATGCCCTTTAAATTTATTACAGTACAGTGGTACCTTGTATAAAGGAATTAATTCGTTCCAGATGAAATTATGTTAAGCAAATTTTCCTTTATACAAATTTCCCATAGGAATGCATTGAAAACAGAGTGATCCAATTTTTATGTTGTACAGATTTGCCCCATAGGCGATTCTGTTAAACAAATTTCCCCTATCTCCGGAACTTTTTATGTTGTACAAATTTTATGTTATACAAGCCATTTGTTATACAAGGATCCACTGTATTTGGTTTTTAACTTTGTTTCTGTTAATACTGTAAGGCAGTTTGGAGTTTAGGAGAAAGGCAGCTTTAAAATGTTTGAAAAAAGTAAATAAATAAATAACAAATTCTGTCTTCTATTAGTTGTTGTGAGTTTTTTGGGCTGTTTGGCTGTGTTCTGGAAGTTTTTCTTCCTGATGTTTCACCAGACTCTGTGGCCGGCATCTTCAGAGGGCAAGGAGCTCAGGGAACTAGGAGTTATCTCTGCACTCTGGGATAGAATGAGTGATACTGGGGCCAGACCATTGCACAATTGAAAATGATGGATGCTTATGAACTACAGGCGAAATGAAAAGCAAATTAATTTGACCGCTTTGGATTAGAATTGGGCTACTTCAGTAGTAGTGAGGCACACATTGCATGCAAATGAGTGCTTTGATGATTCAGTGTCTCCTCAGTCACAGAAAATTTGTCCTGTATCCAAGTAACCCCATTTTACTTGGTTATTCTTTGTCCCTCCAACTTTGCTTCCAAATCTATGAGGTAACTTCCAGAAGAATTCAGCTAGAGGCTTGTTAGATTAGTGACTAGAGATGGGCAGCAATCAGTTCATCTTGGTTCGTGAGGGCAGCAGCCCCCCCACCTTCTTAGCCAATCAAGTCATTAACTTGGCCCTGTTTGTTTGTTTGTTTGTTAGACATATATACCACACCATCTAGCAACAAGTTTTTTAACTAATGATTGTGGGTCCTGATAGCAATTTTAGTGGTGTTTTTAATGTATCGTATTTATTGCATTTACATGTTTTTATTATTCTAATTTTATTGTATTTTGATGTTTTAATTGTCCATTTTGATTGTGAGCCGCCCAGAGACCTTTGGGTAGTGGGCGGCATACAAGCTATATAAATAAATATATAAATAAATAAGGCCACTCTGGGTGGTGTACAAATACTTCAACAAACAAAACAAGAAGAGTATACAATGTAAAAATGCAGCTAATAAGCAAAATGAACATCAACAATGACATCATTAAAAGCCATTCAACGAACAGAGGGATAACTAAAACAAAAAGGGTGGAATCAAGAAAGGATGGATTAATAGTCAGGGAAAACCTTTCTATATCGCCATGTCTTGAGATGTGTTTTGAAAATTAACAGCATAGAGGCCAGATAAATCTTGGTAGGAAACTGCCAATGAGAAATCCTGGTTCCTCGTTACTAATTTCCAGGCTTCCTGTGGAGTGGCACCCTCAAGTGACGTGCTTGAGAAGATTGAGTATTTTGGGCAATGTTCTGCGGTAGGAGCCATTCTGACTAGGGATGCACATGAAACAAACAAAAAATTATGTTTCATTTTGTTTCCTTTCCTCCCCCCCCCATTTTTTGTTTTCGTTTCATACGTTTTTTTTTCCAAAAAAAATCCTTCCCCCTTACAGACGGAATGAAATGCTTCATTTCAACAACAACAACAAAACCCACACCATTTCGTTTTGTCTGTAACAAAATGCTGCTTCCGCATGTCATATCTTTTCATTTCGTTACATAATGACACGACAAAACAGCATTTCGTTTTTCGTTTTGTGCCCTTCCCTAGTTCTGACTAGTTTCTGGTAGTGTCTCGACTGATTTCTCCACTCTCAGCTGCAGGTTAGGTTTCTATACCCTAAGCCTTTGTCTAAGTAGGTATCAGACAAGATGGCAGGGCCGAGAAGCCTGAGCTGAAGTTGAGAGGGGAGAAATGAGTTGATAACCTATTCTATTTTATTTATTTATTAGATTTATATATTGCCCATCTAGCAACAAAGGCCACTCTAGCAAACTGGACTGAATGAGTGACTGTTTGAGGCTGAGGAGGCAATGGGCGGGAGCCACAGCACTTGTGCCACTGCCTTTACGAACTGAGACGAACTGGCTCGTGCCCATCTCTATTAGTAACTGCTGGACAAAACTGGGCCCATTCCCCCAGTACTGGGGATTTGTCTCTCACATGAGTTGCTGCTTCCATCTTTTGAGTGCATATTGTGGTTATGGGCCACCCATAGGGCCTTGCCATTTGGATGTTTGGACTCCATCGCCTAGAATTTTCCAGAATTTATCCAGCTAGTCCTGGGGCAGCTTCCTTTTTTAGCAATAAGTTAGGCCGAGCTCGGCCAGGAAGCCTCCCAGACTTTCTCCAGGTGAGTGAAATTTAGGTATGTATAGCAATAGGTTGGTCAAGTAGAACTTTGGTAATGGAGAACTCTGGGAGACGTAGTCCTAAAGAGACAAATGGAACGTTCCTAGTTCAGTCGGGTTTCAAAGATATGTAAGATGTTCAAGGAGTGGTGGACCATTACCATCCACCAGTGGGTTTCCATGGCTCAACTGGTGTTTGAAACCAGGTCTCATGTGTCCTAATCTGATATGGTACCCACTACACCACCCTAGCTGTGATGGACCAATGTGCAATCTATTACTGCTGAACTATCCAGAGTGATTCCGAGTCAATAAAAGTCTGATTTGGTTCTCACATCTGCTGGTAAGGGGATGTTAAATGATATTTTGAAAGTTGATCTTTGGCTGGGTTGAGGAGTAACGCGGAATCAAGGTTTGTGCTCAAAATAACAAAGAACTTGTGCTAATAGTTTGAACTTTTACAAGTCCAACCACCCAATCATGGCTTGGAGTGACTTGTTGTCTTCTGAGCCCACTATAACTTCCAGCCTGATCCTTTCATGCAGTGGCCTATGTCTTGTTCCTTACAGGTCCCCAGCGATAACAACAATGTGAAAATGCCTTCGGCTGATTTCTTGCAGTTGGAGCCAGTGGTGAGCTGTGTACCCCATTGCTACTCCCAGGAAGTGAGCCAGTTGTGCCGACTGGCTTCAGGAAGTTACGCCATTGTTCCATCCACGTACTTGCCTGATACAGAAGGAAGCTTTACGGTTACCATAGCAACCAAAATAGACAGGTAAAACCTCCATTTGCTTCACCTAATGTAGACGACGTGTGTGTGTTTGTGTACAAACACACACAAGCACACAAGTAGGAGTTTTCTCATAACCACAGTTGGCGGGGGGGGGAAGGACACTGGTTTCCTCCAAACCTGAAATATACTTGCTATTTTAACATGGTTGCTATGTGCTGTCGTGTCACAACTGGCTTATAATGACCCCAATAGGTATTTTGAGGTATGTGGATTATTTAAGGAGCTTTTTTTGCCAGTTCTTCTTCCCAATGTGGCTGACCGGGGGCTTGAACCCTGAGTCCTGTTCCAATATTCAATCAATTCAATTCAAATGCCCTCCCCACCCCGGTTGCTTTTTTTTTTATCTGACCGAAGAAGCACTGTTGCAGCGTTATGCTTTGTGCAGGCAAATATCTCTTATGTACCTTGCTCCCCTGTTAAAATTATTTCAGACACTGCTGGTTGTTGATACTGTGCTGTATAAAGGCCTTGGATCCAGGCTGTCTGAAAGACCGTGCGCTCCCCTATAAACCGCCCTGAGCTTTAAGATCTGCCCGAAAGACACTTCTCATTGTCCCACCACTTCCGGAGAGCCAATTGGTGGGACTCGAGAGAGGCCGTTCTTGGTAGCTGCAGCCACGTAAAGCCACTAAACTAAACTATATATGCCACATCAAGGGAGGGTCTCTAATCTCCTTTTAGGGGCAGGTGGCGATTGCGTATGTGAGCCGATCTTTGACAATTAAGAGTGTCCCGTTATAAGGTCTTAGCTGAAGTGCTGGTGTTCATTGTTTTAACATAAATGGTACTTACTATTTTGTTGATTTTAATTTTAATGGCATTTTTACTTATGTAGTAATAATAATTACTTGTATGTTCTTGTATTATTGTTTTTTGCTTTTAATGGTTGATTCATTTGCTTTCGTGTGAACTGCCCAGAGTGCCTATTTGGGAAATTGGGCGGTCTAGAAATGCAATAGATTAGATAGATAGATAGATGATAGATAGATAGATAGATAGATAGATAGTTTATTTTCTTGGGCTCCTTGATCACTGCAGATGGCGACTGCAGCAATGAAATAAAAAGACGCCTGCTTCTTGGGAGGAAAGCAATGGCAAACCTAGATAGCATACTAAAGAGCAGAGACATCAGTTTGCCAACTAAGGTCAGGATGGTTAAAGCTATGGTTTTTCCAGTAGTGATGTATGGAAGTGAGAGCTGGACTATAAAGAAGGCTGATCGCCGCAGAATTGATGCTTTTGAGCTGTGGTGCTGGAGGAGAGTCTTGAGAGTCCCCTGGACTGCAAAGAGATCAAACCTATCCATTCTGAAAGAAATCAACCCCGAATGTTCACTGGAAGGACAGATTTTGAAGCTGAGGCTCCAGTACTTTGGCCACCTCATGGGAAGAGAGGACTCCCTGGAAAAGTCCCTGATGCTGGGAAAAATCGAAGGCAAAAGGAAAAGAGGACGACAGAGAATGAGATGGTTGGACGGTGTCATCGATGCAACCAATATGAATTTGACAAAACTCCGGGAGGCAGTGGAGGATAGGAAGGCCTGGCGAGCTCTGGTCCATGGGGTCACGAAGAGTCGGACACGACTGAACGACTGAACAACAACAACAACAAGTATAAATAAATAAATAAATAAATAAATAAATAAATAAATAAATAACATGCTGGCAAGTTGATTCCGACTTATGGTGCTCCTAGTCAGGGTTTGTTATTTAAAAGTTTTAGAGTAATCGGAAGTGGTTGACTGCTTCTTCTGAGGCCACTCTGCGACTGTGATAATGACAGACTTGTGTTTGCTTTCACGCCAGGAAAAGCATTCAGTCCACAGAAACCTTGGGTCAACGGCTGGAGGAGGTGAGTCATATGCTTAGTAATTACCGTGAAATAGGATAGACACTTAAAATTTTATTTTAAGGACATACCATTCTAACCTATCAATTTTTATCCTTCAAGAAAAGTTACAGAGTCTAACCACATAGAAAGTAATTAAAAATTATTGAGTACTGTGTCAACAAACTAGAACAAGTTCAAAGGAGGGCAACAAAGGCTGCCAGATCAGGAGACTGGAAACGAGACCTGTAAGGGAAGAACAGGGATGAAGAGTCATGACTCACTCTTGAGCCTGACTCAGGTCGCATTAGTGACAAGACTTGGTCTCAACTCGGGGGATTGAGGGAAAATTTGGACTTGACATGCGATTTGGAGTCATTTTTCCAAGTTGCATTTTGATTTCCTAAGGGATGGGCCTATTTCCTGCCAATGCAGGAGGAAGAGGCAGCAGTCCTGGCTTCCCTTCCAGGAGCTGGCTGCTGCCTCTGGCCAGGCATAGCTCCTGGAACAGAAGTCCAAGTGCTAAACCTCATGGTGTTGAGGAGGCCAAAAGGAATCGAGGCTTGGGACTCAGGCCTGAAGATATGCCAACATCCCTCAAAGAAACTGAAAGAACTGGGCATGTTTAGACTTGAGCAAAAAAGACTGAGGGGAGATAGGGAAACTCTTCTCAAATTGATTGATTGATTGATTGATTGATTGATTGACTGACTGACTGACTGACTGACTGACTGACTGACTGACTGACTGACTGACTGATTGATATACTGCCAAGTTTAATTCAAAGAGCAACTCTAGGCAGTGTACAAGTAAAGTTAAAACATTAAAATAAACATACCCGTTATGAGTTTTCTGGGCTGTTTGGCCGTGTTCTGGAAGTTTTTCTTCCTGACGTTTCACCAGACTCTGCGGTTGGCATCTTCAGAGGGCAACGAGCTCAGGGAAGATACCAGCCACATAGTCTGGCGAAACGTCAGGAAGAAAAACTTCCAGAACATGGCCAAACAGCCCGAAAAACTCACAACAACTATTAGGTCCTGGCCGTGAAAGCCTTCGAGAATACAAAATTGAAAACAACCTTTTACGTATATTAAGTAAACATAATAAACACATGGAGCAAACAAATCATCATAGGGAGTTAGGTAAGTGGCGAGTAACCTGCAGCACTGCCAAATGCCTCATGGTAGAGTTTTCAAAGAACTCTTAAAACTGGCAATTTGTTCGAATGAGCGGGGGGGGGGCACTAAGAAAGCCCGGTTTCTCCTAACAGTCTTTCGGGCTTCCCTAGGGATGGCCACCCTAAGTGCCAATGCTAAAGAAGATCTAGTTGGATGGGCACTCGTTAATCTAAGGGACAGGAGCTCCGTCATATACAGTGGTCCCCCGCCCTTTCGCAGTTCATATACTGCGGTCCTGCTATATTGCGGGAGTGCAGTGTATGAAAAAAAGGCCCCCTAGGGTAAGGGGGGAAAGTCCTGTTTCAAGCCTCCCATACTTACCCGAGAACTGGAGCTGCCCTGAACAGGCCTGTGAGGGCCTTCCTGGACCTTCTGGAGGCCCCAAATCGCCTCCCTGCAAAGCGGAAGTGACTTCCGGATCGCTGAAAATCATTTCTGAGGCCTCCGTGAGCCTTTCCAGGCCTGTCGGAGGCATCAGAAATGATTTCCAGTTTACCGGAAAACAATTGTGAGGAAGTGACTTCCTGTTTGCAGAGAGGCCCTTTTGGGGCCTCCAGAAGTCCTGGGAAGGCTCTCACAGGCCCGTTCGGGGTAGGGACAGGCTGGGATTAAGTACAAGAGCCTCCAGCTAGGCCCCCCCAGGCCTGACTTGACCTGCATCCACATATCATGGATTTTCAATTATCGCGGGTCAGGTCAGGTCCCTAACCCCCGCGATAGGTGGGGGATCACTGTAGTTGAAACTCTGTCATACAGAGGGGCAGGAAATGTTCTTAATGATCTCAGACCGCAGGACACGTAATAATGGGCCCAAATCAGATTTCGGTTGAATATCAGCAAAAGCTTCCTAACGGTTAGACAAGTATGACAATGGAACTAACGACCGGAACAAAAATGTTCCAAAGTTTTTGTTCGTCTTGCAAAATGCTCGTAGACCAGGGCAGTCATCAACCGAGGTATTACTATATGTGAAACTGTTTTTTCAAATGGCTTATGTAAGTTGGGTTCTGTTTTCACCCCTCTTTCTGCAGGTTTCCTTTAAAGCTGCGATGAAAATGTGATTCCAAGCAGGGTCATCCTAACACAGACGTGGAGGAGAAAGAACAGCAGTGTTCTCTTTGAACTGTGAAGACACAACTGTGCACTAGGGCCATGCATTTTCTCTGGTTACCATGGCATCCGGCCCTCTTTTCTGGCCTCTCTGTACGAAACGACACTAAATCCCAGCACAGAATCCTTGTCTGTTACTTTTTTTCAAATCACCTACCTTTGTGAACACGGTTGGCTGTACCACATAGTCTGGGTTCTCTGTGCTTCTTCTCCTCCCCACCCCCCCACCCCCGCCTCATCCCACCTGCCTCCTGATTCTCAATGAAAAGATAATATTGTGCCTGTGATGTGTTCAAATCTGTTTCAGACCTGTGTTGGTTATACATTTGCTGTGCACGTGTTTGTCAGTTCATAGTAAAGACCATTTGCATAAGAACATAAGGACAGCCTTGCTGGAACAGGCCACAGCCCATCCAGTCCAGCGTTCTGTCTCACACAGGGGCTCACCATTGGCTTCAGGGTATTTCCAAGCAGACGTCTTCACCTGCTTACAATTCCCTGCAAATGGCATTGCGAGATATCCTGCCTATCTCTCCAACCTGGAGGTTGTCCTTAGGCATCCATCATGATAGCCATTGATACCCTTGTTCTCCATGAACTGGTCCAGTCCTTTCTTAAAGCTGTCAAGGCTGACAGCTAGCAGTCACCACTTCTTCTGGCAGGGAGTTCCACAGACCAGTGATCCTCCGGGTGAAAAAGTACTTCCTCTTATTTGTTTGGGATCTAGCACCCCAAAGTTTCAGGGAGTGCCCCCTAGTTCTAGTGTTGTGCGATAGGAAAATAGTTTTTTCTTAACTACTTTGTCCACACCGTGTATGATTTTATAAACTTCAATCAGGTGACCTCTTAGGCGCCGTCGTTCAAGAGTGAAGAGGCCCAGCCGTTGCAGCCTCAGATGGTAAGGAAGGTGTTCCAGTCCCCTAATCAGTCTGGTTGCCCTCCTCTGCACTTTTTTGGGACTTCCCTAGGGTTTGGGAAGGTTGAGTTTACAAAGTAAGCTTCAGAGTGTGGTAGGAAAAAGCTTCAGAGAGGAAAGGAAGTTTCCAGTTATTTCAGGAAGAAGAAACCGAAGATTTGTGACAGGGAGATACACCTTTCTTTCATATATTCAAGATCCTGCTAAGCCTGGCCTGCAAACACTGAAATACTCCTTACCAGGTGCTTGACAATCCTTGCTTTTGCAGGCAATAACTATGGAATATTTATTGAGTCTTTGGGGGTAGATGACCATTTATGGCTTATCCTATATGATATGTTCCCATCATTCTACCACTCCCTTCTCTTTCTCCTCGGTCTTTGGTGCTCAAGCGTCCTCATCCCCACAGAAAAAAGATAAGGGGACAAATTGGCTAGATGTGAGACAGAACTATCTAAACTGGATTCTCCAAATGTCCCCCTTCCTGAGAAGGCAAAAGTAAACTGAACAAGCAAGGCTGATCAAGGACGGTTACTTCACGTCCACTCTTGTCCTGGGAGGAAGTTCGTTGTGTGTTGATGTCGGTCACAGTCACGTGGTCTTCTTGCGGTTCTGTCCCTGTTCCCGTGTACGCATTGATGATACCGGCATAACTGTTTCCGTACGTCCTCGTTCCGTGATGAGATGTGAAATTCCATGCCTTTGTTCTCCTTTTTTTTGTCCTGACCTTCCGTTTTTCGATGTTTCGATTCTCCGAACCCTTGCCTTCAATGTGTTATGGAGCTAAGTTTGAGACATTTGTCTTTTAATCCCTCTGCACCGCGTTGCTGACTCCATAGGGAATGTACTGGCGAATGGCACTTCGCACTCCTGCCACTACATGGAGAACAGCACGTTGCATGACAAGCCTTACCTCACGGGTACTCATTTCGGAACGAGAAGCGTGACGAGTAGATTCCCGAGGCCAGGGAGGGGAGTCTCTTATCCTGCTTAAATCACAGCTCAGGGGGCGTGGTCGGGACGAACTCCCCTCGTCCCGCAATGGACGCGAACAGCAATGAGATGGATGTGAAGTATCAGCCAAGGTCAACCTCCATTAGGCTCATTCCTCACTCTGGCTTCAGGAGTTTTCTTTCCTTGACTAGCAGTGTATTGTCCCAGCTAAACTACGGTCTAGAACAGTGGTGGTCAAACTTTAGCCCTCCAGATGTTTTGGACCACAACTCCCACAGTCCTTTGTCATTGGCAATACAGGTTTGGAATTCTGGGAGTTGTGGTCCAAAACATCTGGAGTGCCGAAGTTTGGCCACCACTGGTCCAGAAGAAAGGTGTCACATCTTCCCACAATGATGGCAGGATTTCCACTCATAGTACATTACCCAAGAGAAACCATTAAGTTTGCTGGTTGGGGCTGGTCTTCCCGCAACTGGCTCGCACCCATCTTACAATATTTATTTAAATTATTGAACGATTCTGTTTGGAAAGACTTTAAGGGAGCTTGTATCAGGGGAAGATGGGAAGGAAGGGGTGAGTGCAACTGTCACTAAATGTCACTAATTTAAAAGTATTGGAGAACATTACAAGAGACAAATTTCAGGGGGGGGGGAATCATAATTTAAAATGATTAGCGTCAAGAAACTTCAGTTTGGACTCGTTTTCCCCCCTTCCATATTTCCTTGGAAAGCCTTTTAAAGTGTGGTTTTAAAAACACAGTGGTACCTTGTATAAAGGAATTAATTCATTCCAAATGAAATTCTTTTAAGCAAAATTTCCTTTGTACAAATTTCCCATAGGAATGCATTGAAAACTAATTAATCCCTAATCGCAATTTCTGTAGTACGGATTTGACCCATAGGTGATTCTGTTAAGTTATTTCCCCCTATCTTCAGAATTTTTTTCCTTTAAGCGAATTTTTTGTTAAACAAACTGCTTGTTATACAAGGGTCCACTGTTATTGTATTTTTTTTTAATAAGCGAGGTGCTTGTTGAAATGTCTTTTGACAAAATGAATTAAAACATTAAACGGCATCCTTTTATTAGTTGTGTGCTCTGTTAGTACGGTCGCCACCATTATCTTTAATCATGCTTCAGCCAGAGTTCACCGATCTCAAATCATCATATAACATCACAAAACGAACCAGTCATAAAGCAGTGAAAAGGGGTGAATATATAGGAAGAGATGAGCTATCTAGAGTGCCTAGGAATATCAAGATGCTGGTACTGGAAGCTTATTTATAAAATAAATAAATATAGTTACACTCAATTGCACCCCAATGACACAGACAACATCCTGAGGTTGTGGGGGGGGCACATGTCTTTTCCTAGACATTAGAGGACGCGTTCCATGCCCTTACCCACCCTTTGTTCTTTTACACCTTAAACAAAATCTGAACTTAGTCCCGTAGCTGATTTTATTTATTTTTATACCCCAGTATTTTTTAAAATAGAATTTTCAGGCTGAAAAAGCTGTGCTCTGCCTGGGGGCAGCTCAATTTGTAGCATTGGGGTTGACGATGCAGTGGGCACCTATTGCATACTGGAGGAGGTACTAGAAATAGGACCTTGTCACTCCAAAGTCCAAGTCAAAACTATTGTTTATAGCAATGGGCCTTTACAATAAACAATGTATAATATAAAAGAAATTCCAACTTTTAAAGCAAAGTGTTCTGCTTGTTTACCGCCCCATAGCGCTTCAAGCCCTCTCTGGGCACTTTACAATATGATTATGCAGGCTACACATTTCCCCCACCACCCGCCTCCCAGCAAGCTGGGTACCAGATAGAGATGGGCACGACCAGGAAAAATGATGTTTCGAGTTGTCGTTTGTCAGGACGGGTCCGTTTTGGGTCGTTTCCGTTTGTCGAGGAAATTTTCAAAAATGTGTCGTTTCCGTTTGTCGTTTGTGTTGGGGTTGGGGTTGGGGTTGGGGTAAGTGGGCTCTTGGAGGCACCTCTCTGGGTGCCTCTGACGTCTGACCCACTAAGAAGAGAAGGGAAGGGAAGGGAAGCGTTTCGCGTTGCCGCCGTGTACCATACATTTTTACATTATGTTAGGGTTGTGGGGTAAGTGGCAGAGGCACCTCTCTGGGTGCCTCTGACTCACTAAGAAGGAAAGCATACTGGCATACTGGGGTACAGGTTAGGGGTAGGGGTAGTGGGCTCTGGCTGGGAGGCACCTCTCTGGGTGCCTCTCTGACCCACTAAGAAGGGAAGCGTACTTGCGTACGGATCTGGGTTAGGGTTGAGGTTAGGGTAAGTGCTAGGGTTAGGGTTACGGTTAAGGTTAGGGTGGGTTAGTGGGCTGCACCTCTGGGTGCCTCTGGCCCACTAAGAAGGACAGTGTACTGGCGTATGGGTTAGGGTTAGGGTTAGTGGGCTTTTTATGCCCTCTGGCACATCCAGAAGTCTCAGTCAAAACCTGGCCATGCGATTGGTGGAATGGGTCCAAAAATTTCCATGGTCCCATCCCATGGCCAACCCATCATTGCGCAGGTGTAAAAAAATAGAAATAAAATAAAATAATAAAATCAATGGAGACATTTTATTGCAAGAAAAACCCACTGCCGCTACTATAAAAATCAGGCATTTAAAATACCTAATTTTCAAATGTTTCTGTGGTGCTTTGGTGGGTTTTTGGACCACGATTTAAAAATAAATATTGCGGTCGCCATTTTGGATCCCCCCCAACGCATGGCAAATAGAGACGACTAGGATGGCCCCCCCAGCCTGGTACCAGCAGCCCAGGACAGGAGAGGGGGGGAAGGCCGGGGACCCCCCCAGAAACCACCCCTCTCTGGTAGGTGCCCTCACTGAGGCAGGCATATTTTCACCTGCTTTTTTGGCCGGGAATCGGGGTTTTTTTTTTAACTTTTTTTCTGTGCTGCTTGGCATCGCGCGATCACCGCGATGCCATGAACGACAACGAAAAATCAGACCCAATTTTTCTTTTTTGGTTCGGGTTCGAGCTGGAGCAGAGTAATTCTCGTTACCGTTACCTGTTACGTAACGATAACGAGAACCGAAAACGGAAACGAGAATTTCGCTGCTCCGTGCCCATGTCTAGTACCAGATCATTTTACTGACCTTGGAAGGATGGAAGTCTGCATCAACCAACCATGAGCCGGCTACCTGGGATTGAACCCCAGGTTGTGGGGTTAAATGCGTGCAGAATGCATTTAACCTCTGCGCCACAAGGTGCCTAAAAGTGCTGATATTAAAAGCGCATGTTTTAAAATGTGCCATTTCTTGGAGTGTCTCCAACTCTAAGGAATTGGATATCATTGGAGTCTTTGAGAAAACTAGACCTCAGTTTCTTAGCTGCCAGTTCAAATCATGCTATAGCCTTTCTAATGAACAGCTGATATTATTTATTTATTTTATGTATTAGATTTGTATATTGCGCCCTCTAGCTACAAGGCCACTTTGGGCAGTTTACAGTATGATAGTAAGCAGGTTTAATGCCGTTTCCTGGGGGGGGGGGGTTTACAACTGGGTTATAACTGAATGATAGTAGGTAGCAAAAATCTTTCTCTGGGATCCTTGTAAAGGGAGCAGATCAGTAAACAGCAATCAATGTCTTCTACCTGATTAAAACCAAAGACACATTTGCATTCTATAACTTGAGTTATAGAATGAAAGTTCTGCTGAAAATACACTTCCTCAAAATAGCATGCCCTTGTATGGTTAATCTGAAGTTGGAGATAACAAATGGAAACAAAGAGACCCAAAAAGTGTGGCTTTGTCTTGGCAGGCATCAAAAGCAAAGATCCAGTTCCTTGATGAATTAAGTCCAAGACACAGGAACCTTTCCATAGTAAGACAATAAAGCTTTGGCTTATCATGGCACTGCTTTGCCCATCCTCTGGTCCATAATTGCCCCAGCCAACAGCACTTGGTCAGTGATTGATCCTCCAAATCTATACCAATACCAGAGATGTGTATTGTTTGTGTTGTGTCGTTACAGTTGTGACCGACTCTTCATGACCCCCTGGCCATGGAGTTTTCTTGGCAGGAATACTGGAGTGGTTTGCCAGTTCCTACTCCAGGCACTTACAGCAACTGTTATTCCCTGGTGGTCTCCCATCCAAGTACTAACCAGGGCTGACCCTGCTTAGCTTCCAAAATCAGGCTAGATCGGATGTGCTCAGGGCATCCTGGCAGGTAATGCCAGAGATAGACCAAGTCAGTTCTGGCAAGGGTTGAAGGGAGACTCAACTCAGCTCTGAGGAGATCCCAGGAGGAAGCCCCAATATTTGTCTCAGGCTGGAGAACCAGCATTACTGTTCCCATTTTTAAGAAGGGCGATCCAACAGATCCCCATAATTATAGACCTATTAGTCTTCTTGATGTCAGACAAGCTCTATTCCAGTGGTCAAAAACATCTGAAGAGCCAAAGGGTTGCCACTAGTCTATGCACTAGCAATCATATAGCAAATGGTTTGTATAACATAAAATCTGTACAACATAAAAATTCCGGAGATAGGGGAAATTTGCTTAACAATCGCCTATGGGGCGAATCCGTACAACATAACATGGTTGTGATTACTCCATTTTCAATGCATTCCTATGGGAAATTTGTGTGAGGGAAAATTTGCTCAATAGAACTTCATTTGGAATGAATGAATTCCTTTATATAAGGTACCACTGTATCTTGTTGACACACAAAAGCCCTGTGGTAAAAGGAGAGTCCAGTTTGCTGAGGGGGCAAAGTGGTGTTTGCCCAATTATGTTGTAAACTGTCCAGAGAGTGCCCTATATACAGCTACGTGAAAAAGGAATCAGATCCTCTGAATTCTATGGTTTTACGTATGGGGACATAATAAAAATTACCTGGTCCTTAGCAGGTCTGGAAATTAGGCAAATAACAACACATGACATTACACTGTGCTGTGATTTATTTTACAATACTAAAGCCGAAATTGAGAAGCCATATGTGAAAAACTTAAGTACACCCTCCCTGCTTCTCTACGAATTAAGAGGCTAAGCAGTAGCCTAAATGCTCCTGAGGAATTGATCATCAGCAAGTGTAACCACCCCTCTGAACACTGCAAGTATTAGAAGAGGTAGCTATGTTATTCTGTGCTAGTGTATTAGACAAAAACAAAAGGGAAAAATAGAAAAATAAAGACAGAAATGGTGTGGTATCTTAAAGACTAAAGCTGCTTTATTTTAATGTGAGCTATTTTAATGTGAGCTACCTCTGAGGAGGTAGACTTGTCCACAAAGTGTCCCATTAAAATATAGTAGTTAGTCTTTATGATGCCATAGCAATTTTGTCTTTTACTTTTTCATCTTCTGAGCTAGAAAGTGCCTCTCAGAAGCAATGTGCTTTTATAAAAAGGAGGAGCTAAATTAAGCTGGAAATGTCATAAAAAAACAGCCATTACTGTTGTATATCAGGCAAAAAAAAGCCCTGAACCAAACCAAATAGCACCAACCAGAAACATGGTGACACTGTAAAGATTGCTGCATTTTCACATGAAGTTTTGTGGATCAAATCCACCTCAGGAAGTTATTTTGTGGTTGAACAGAGATGAACGGCATTGCACCATTGTTATTCCTTACTTGTTGAGAAGGCTGTGTGTCCAAGGTCTTCTCTCAAGGGCTGTCTAAGAGCTTAGAAAGAGCTTTCTAACCATAGCTAGTGGAAGAGTGTCCACACAGAATCCTTGTGGGTGTTAAGAAGCTTGCTTTCATTGTTCATTGTTTTGGGCACCTTCTTTGTGGGTATATCAAAGCCATCTCAAGATAGCAAAAGTCAGGGGAACGGATTAAACGTTAAAGGACCTGAGTAGGATCGGTTGAGAGTCTGTGGAGATCATCAGCCATCCAGGTGAGGTTATCCAGGAGTTCAGCCAGGGCAACTGGACTTCTTTTCTTGTGGGATTGAAACGTTTCGCTACCCAGGTAGCTTCTTCAGTCAGATTGAAGAAGCCACTTGGATGAACAGTGAAATTTTTTCGATCCCACAAGAAAAGAAGTCCAGTCTCCATGACTCAACACCCAGATAGGTGAAGAGATATTTTCAAGCACATCCAGACAAAAATAAAAATAAAACCAAAAAGCCTCCTGCCCCTTAAAGATGGTTATATTTCACGGTGAATGCTCATGAATACATCCACTTCTTCAGACACACAGTATTAAAGTGAAGGGAAACCACAGGATATATAGAAGTTAGGCACAGGAGACAGATTAGCAAAGTAACAACAAGATTGCCATCAATCATAATTAACAATAAGGATTCCGGTTTCGAAAAATAGTCTGATGGTGGAGTGAAGTGGGAGAACCCTCAACCAAGAGTCCACACTTGGAGAGTCCATTCTTTTAGACAACCTAGCAGTGGCTGATCATTTTCTAGAGTGTCTTCCATATACATGATTTTAGAGAGAGATCTGTGTAAGTGTGTATTAATTTATCATGAGCTAAGAATTCCTAGCTGATATTTAATCCTTTCAATATAGTCCCGAACTTAGGTACAGCATGTGTCTTTTCTCAACCTCCCCTCTTTCTTTCAATCTCATTCAGTAGTTATTTTTCTTTATCTTAGTCACTTATCATTAATACAGTGTCCTGGGAAATCTAAATTTTCAGAATTGGGTTTTCCTCTAATCCCCTAATCGCTCGTGTTAGATTTAGGTCCATTACTTCTTGTGCATAGATTGTCCCATTTATATTATGTGAAGTTCCAATGTGCGTTGTTGGGCAAAATGGCAAAAATCACCATAGCAGAACAACATGTAAATGTGCCCATGGTGTTGTGAATGACATGGTTAAGGCCTGTAACTGTGCTTCCAGATTTGATGTGGTAACAAAATGCCATGTAGGGTCATACAAGGGTCTAATTCCCATTACAGTATCTGTGGTGTCTACTCTGTTGACTATCTACAGTTTGAGACAGTGGTGGTGAACCTTTGGCACTCCAGATGTTTTGGACCGCAACTCCCAGAATTCCGAGCCTAGCTTGCCAATGGCAAAGGACTGTGGGAGATGTGGTCCAAAACATCTGGTGTGCCAAAGGTTCACCATCACTGGTTTGAGATATACAGTGGTACCTCGATTTACGAATTTAATCTGTTCCGAATACTTGGTCTTAAATCAAACTACTCTTAAATTGGGGTACCTAACTAAAAATAAGTTAAAAAATAAAACAAATGGAAAAACAATTGTAAGTTGAGCAGACCATATCTAAAATTTGTAAGGTGGCAGTTAAAATGCCAACAGATTTCCACTCTTAAGTCGGATTGCTCTTAAGTTGAGCTGCTCTTAAGTCGGGGCACCACTGTATTTTTTAAAATGTCTTCCAAATGTAACCAACAGCCCCTAGAAACATCTTGGAGCCTGGCAGGCTAGCGGGGAATGACAAGCATCTCCAATGGGTGTGGCTCTCGGGTACCCCCAACAATGCATTTGAGACTCACGTCCTTGATTCCATCGGGCAGCTGGCACTTGAATGCTCGGAGCAAATTAGCAAAGAAGATGAAGAGCTCGGTCTGTGCTAATGGCTCTCCCAAACAAGCACGACGGCCTGCAAGAGAAGCACCGGGACAGAGTCACTTTTAAGTTAGCCGTAGATTTAAGACAAGTACAAGGGAAATACACTCCAGTGGCCTCATGTGAACCCCAAGCTTTTTAAATTGTTTGGGACCCCCCCAGTGGTCTTCCAGATTTATTTTTTTAATGCAATAGTTTGCTGTCTTGCTGCTGAACTTGGTATTTCCTTCACTAAATAAAATTTCCTGTAAGTTCTGCAAAGTAAGAGCTAATTTAAGGAGGAAACTTTTAATGGTCACCCTCTTCCTCATTGCTTCCCCAGGATTAACTTTGCCTTAGGCTTTGTTTATAGTAAGAGGATTAAGCCCTTTGTTATTTAAGGGTTTTACATCTTAGTTGTAAAACAGCGTAATTATTTATTTTTCTCATACTCTCTCAAAGCCAGTTGGTGTTTTAATAACTTAACATGTAAACTGATTATATGGTGAGGTAAATGTACTCTGTAATGAATGGGGGTGGTTCTGAAGTAAATCTCAGGTTTTTGTAGAATTTTTATCCAGTAATTCTAAATGGTAAAATTATATATATATATATATATATATATATATATATATATATATATATATATATATATATATATATATATATATATATGCATGTTAGGTGGATTCGGGTTTCTTCCCGTGTAGAAATCTGGTTGTTTTGGCGACGTTTCGACGAGGTCTCACTCGTCATCTTCAGGCTGGTGTTCTGGCTTCTTTCTTCTTGAAGCAAAGTGTGGTCTCAGTTGAAGTCCTTCTATAAATACTGCTGGGGGTGTGTGGTTTGCTTGCTCTGTTGCTGATTGTAGGTTCCTTTGTTCCTTTGTTCTTTTGTGATCTGCTGTGTGGCTGAGGCGATCGTTAAGGGATTAACTGCTGATGGCTGTTTAGATGGCTGTTTACATGCTGGTGGGTTAGATGGCTGGTAGGTTCTGGCAGTATCCTGGGCTTTGGTGGAGTGGGGTCCTGTGTCTTGTGAATTCATTTTGGTCTGGCTACGTGTCTGTGGTCTCCCAATGTTTTTTTGGGTGTGTGAGTGTGTGCTCCATGTGGTGACTGGAGTGGGGTGCCGCAGTAGATGGTGCAGTCGTGGTTTTGTTATTGGATGGTGGTTTCGTTTCATCTGTGGGAAGGGTCTGGGTTTGTGTTTGGTGTGGATGGAAGGTGGTGGCATCTTGTGTCCTTTTGGACCTGGTGTCAGTCTTTGTGACAGAGGCTCGTCTGTTGACCAGGGCTAGTTTCAGATGTCAGGCAAGCGGGAGGTGTCATCTCGTTTATTCATGTTGTTTGGGTGTTTCTCTATTTCAATGGCTTCCATGATTATTCGACTGTTGAAGTGTTCAGTTTTGGAGATGAGTTTGGTTCTTTCAAAGTCAATTTCATGACCTGTTGTTTTTATGTGCTGGAAGAGAGAGGAAGATTTTCTTCTTTTTTGACTGCGTTCTTGTGTTCTGCGATGCGTGCGCTTATTCTCCTGTTTGTTTGTCCGATGTATGTGGCTGGACAGACTTTGCATGGTATTTCGTAGACTCCTTGGTTTTCTAGCTCAATCTTGTCTTTGGGGTTTCTTAAGATGTTGGCTATTTTTGGTCGGTGCAAAAGGCTGTCTTGATATTGTGTTTGTGGAGAATTTTGCTGATTTTGTCTGTGGTGCCTTTGATGTAAGGGAGGAGGGCGGTGCCGTTGTTCTCTTCTGTTTCTTGGTTCTTGGGGGTGTTTCCTTTTGGATTAGTTTGGTGATGGTGTTTTTTTGGAATCCGTTCGCAATTAAAACATTCGAGAGAGTGTGTAATTCAGTTTTTAGGTGGTCTTTGTCAGCGAGGCGTTTGGTTCTGGAGATGAGGGTTTTTGCTACGGAGTTGATCTGTGCAGGGTGGTGGTGTGATTGTGCATTTAAGTAGCGGTTTGTATGTGTTTTTTCTGGTAGATGGTATGTCCTAAGGAGCCGTCGGGTTTTTTGTAGATTAGGACGTCCAGGAAGGGAAGTTGGTTGTTGGCTTCTATTTCCATAGTGAATTTTATTTTGGGGTGTAGGCTGTTGAGATGTGTGAGGAAGTTGTTCAGTTTATCTTTCCCGTGTGGCCAGATAACAAAGGTGTCGTCAACATATCTGAGCCAGAGTTTGGGTTTATGTTCGGACTTCTGTAACGCGTTGGTTTCAAAGTGTTCCATATATAGGTTTGCGATGACCGGTGAGAGGGTGATCCCATGGGTGCTCCTTCTATCTGTTTGTATCTTTGTCCATTGTGGATGAAGTATGTGTTGGTTAGGCAGTGGTTGGTCAGATCTAGGATGTGTTTGGGGGGGTTGTATTTGTTGTGGATAGCTGTCAAGGCTTCTTGAATGGGCACTTGTGTGAAGAGCGAAACAACATCGAAGCTCACGAGTAGGTCATTGGGTTGTAGGTCTTGTTTCTTTATAATTTCTATGAAGTGGAACGAGTTTTGTACGTATGAAGTGATGGATTCTGCATAGGGCTGGAGTTGTTTGGCAAGAAATTTGGCGAGGTTTTGTAGAGGTGAGCCTATGGAGCTGACTATGGGTCTGAGAGGTGTTCCTTCTTTGTGAATCTTGGGAGGCCGTAGAGCTTGGGGCATCTGGATGATTTCTCTCTGGGGATGATGCTTGGCTTGATTTCTTCACTTAAGGGAGAGGCTTTTATTTTGGCTTTGGTGGTTTTTTCCAGGTAGGTGGTGGGGTCTGTGTTCAAGGTATGTAAGCAGGGTCTTGTAGTAGGTTGGATAATTTGGCTTGGTAGTCGGATGTGTTCATCACCACTGTGGCATTGCCTTTGTCTGCTGGGAGAATGATTATGTTGTTGTCTTTCCTCAGGTTGGAGAGGGCTTTTGTTCTTCTTTGTGTAAATTGCTTCTGGGTGGTTTGCTGGAGCAGAGGACATTGGTGACTTCGAGTCTGATTTTGTTGGCTTCATCTGGGTTGATTTTGGTTAGGCTGGCTTCCACTCCGCATATGATGTTTTCGGTGGGGATGTGTCTGGGGGCGATTGCAAAGTTGAATCCTTTGGAAAGGACTTTGGTCTCTGCGATGGTGAGTGTCCTGTCTGATATGTTGTGAACTGTTTGTTTCATGGGCTGTTGTGTGGGGGTTGGGCTTCTGGCGTTTTCCAGTTTGTGGAGTTTGTTGGTGTGTGTGTCTGTCTTGTGGGAGGTCTCTGTTTCAGCTCTCCAGGCGGCCAGTTGCTTGGATTTGTTCCAGAGTGTTGGGTGGATTTTGTTGCTGAGTTTGAGGTGGAGAGTGAGTAGGTCTCTGTTGGTTTGATCTAGTAGGTATCTTTTCCTGTGTAGTTCGCTTCTGATTAGGGCTAGTTCTGTTCTTTTCAGGATCCTTTCGCTGGATGGGGTTTTTGAGTGGAATTTCAGTTGGAAGCTTGTGGGGATCACATTTTTGTCTCGGCAGTTGCGTAGGAATGCAATGTCACATAAGATGGTGGCTCTTCGGACTTCTAGTTTCTCGTAGGTTCTGGTCAGCTGGAAGGTTTCCTCCCCGTAGAGGTCGGATATTTGTTTTCGTAGATTTTCACGGGTATACCACACTTTGCTTCAAGAAGAAAGAAGCCAGAACACCAGCCTGAAGATGACGAGTGAGACCTCGTCGAAACGTCGCCAAAACAACCAGATTTCTACACGGGAAGAAACCCGAATCCACCCTAACATGCATACCTATACCCGTGAAAATCTACGAAAACAAATATCCGACCTCTACGGGGAGGAAACCTTCCAGCTGACCAGAACCTACGAGAAACTAGAAGTCCGAAGAGCCACCATCTTATGTGACATTGCATTCCTACGCAACTGCCGAGACAAAAATGTGATCCCCACAAGCTTCCAACTGAAATTCCACTCAAAACCCCATCCAGCGAAAGGATCCTGAAAAGAACAGAACTAGCCCTAATCAGAAGCGAACTACACAGGAAAAGATACCTACTAGATCAAACCAACAGAGACCTACTCACTCTCCACCTCAAACTCAGCAACAAAATCCACCCAACACTCTGGAACAAATCCAAGCAACTGGCCGCCTGGAGAGCTGAAACAGAGACCTCCCACAAGACAGACACACACACCAACAAACTCCACAAACTGGAAAAACGCCAGAAGCCCAACCCCCACACAACAGCCCATGAAACAAACAGTTCACAACATATCAGACAGGACACTCACCATCGCAGAGACCAAAGTCCTTTCCAAAGGATTCAACTTTGCAATCGCCCCAGACACATCCCCACCGAAAACATCATATGCGGAGTGGAAGCCAGCCTAACCAAAATCAACCCAGATGAAGCCAACAAAATCAGACTCAAGTCACCAATGTCCTCTGCTCCAGCAAACCACCCAGAAGCAATTTACACAAAGAAGAACAAAAAGCCCTCTCCAACCTGAGGAAAGACAACAACATAATCATTCTCCCAGCAGACAAAGGCAATGCCACAGTGGTGATGAACACATCCGACTACCAAGCCAAATTATCCAACCTACTACAAGACCCTGCTTACATACCTTTGAACACAGACCCCACCACCTACCTGGAAAAAACCACCAAAGCCAAAATAAAAGCCTCTCCCTTAAGTGAAGAAATCAAGCCAAGCATCATCCCCAGAGAGAAATCATCCAGATGCCCCAAGCTCTACGGCCTCTCCCAAGATTCACAAAGAAGGAACACCTCTCAGACCCATAGTCAGCTCCATAGGCTCACCTCTACAAAACCTCGCCAAATTTCTTGCCAAACAACTCCAGCCCTATGCAGAATCCATCACTTCATACGTACAAAACTCGTTCCACTTCATAGAAATTATAAAGAAACAAGACCTACAACCCAATGACCTACTCGTGAGCTTCGATGTTGTTTCGCTCTTCACACAAGTGCCCATTCAAGAAGCCTTGACAGCTATCCACAACAAATACAACCCCCAAACACATCCTAGATCTGACCAACCACTGCCTAACCAACACATACTTCATCCACAATGGACAAAGATACAAACAGATAGAAGGAGCACCCATGGGATCACCCCTCTCACCGGTCATCGCAAACCTATATATGGAACACTTTGAAACCAACGCGTTACAGAAGTCCGAACATAAACCCAAACTCTGGCTCAGATATGTTGACGACACCTTTGTTATCTGGCCACACGGGAAAGATAAACTGAACAACTTCCTCACACATCTCAACAGCCTACACCCCAAAATACAATTCACTATGGAAATAGAAGCCAACAACCAACTTCCCTTCCTGGACGTCCTAATCTACAAAAACCCGACGGCTCCTTAGGACATACCATCTACCAGAAAAAAACACATACAAACCGCTACTTAAATGCACAATCACACCACCACCCTGCACAGATCAACTCCGTAGCAAAACCCTCATCTCCAGAACCAAACGCCTCGCTGACAAAGACCACCTAAAAACTGAATTACACACTCTCTCGAATGTTTTAATTGCGAACGGATTCCAAAAAACACCATCATCAAACTAATCCAAAAGGAAACACCCCCAAGAACCAAGAAACAGAAGAGAACAACGGCACCGCCCTCCTCCCTTACATCAAAGGCACCACAGACAAAATCAGCAAAATTCTCCACAAACACAATATCAAGACAGCCTTTTGCACCGACCAAAAAATAGCCAACATCTTAAGAAACCCCAAAGACAAGATTGAGCTAGAAAACCAAGGAGTCTACGAAATACCATGCAAAGTCTGTCCAGCCACATACATCGGACAAACAAACAGGAGAATAAGCGCACGCATCGCAGAACACAAGAACGCAGTCAAAAAAGAAGAAAAATCTTCCTCTCTCTTCCAGCACATAAAAACAACAGGTCATGAAATTGACTTTGAAAGAACCAAACTCATCTCCAAAACTGAACACTTCAACAGTCGAATAATCATGGAAGCCATTGAAATAGAGAAACACCCAAACAACATGAATAAACGTGATGACACCTCCCGCTTGCCTGACATCTGGAAACTAGCCCTGGTCAACAGACGAGCCTCTGTCACAAAGACTGACACCAGGTCCAAAAGGACACAAGATGCCACCACCTTCCATCCACACCAAACACAAACCCAGACCCTTCCCACAGATGAAACGAAACCACCATCCAATAACAAAACCACGACTGCACCATCTACTGCGGCACCCCACTCCAGTCACCACATGGAGCACACTCACACACCCCAAAAAAACATTGGGAGACCACAGACACGTAGCCAGACCAAAATGAATTCACAAGACACAGGACCCCACTCCACCAAAGCCCAGGATACTGCCAGAACCTACCAGCCATCTAACCCACCAGCATGTAAACAGCCATCTAAACAGCCATCAGCAGTTAATCCCTTAACGATCGCCTCAGCCACACAGCAGATCACAAAAGAACAAAGGAACAAAGGAACCTACAATCAGCAACAGAGCAAGCAAACCACACCCCCCCAGCAGTATTTATAGAAGGACTTCAACTGAGACCACACTTTGCTTCAAGAAGAAAGAAGCCAGAACACCAGCCTGAAGATGACGAGTGAGACCTCGTCGAAACGTCGCCAGAACAACCAGATTTCTACACGGGAAGAAACCCGAATCCACCCTAACATGCATATATATATATATATGTGGTGCCCCGACTTAAGAGCAGCTCGACTTAAGAGCAATTCGACTTAAGAGCGGAACGCTGTTGGCATTTTAACTGCCGCCTTATAAATTTTAGATATACTCTGCTCAATTTACAAATATTTTATTTTTTATTTTTTAACTTTTATTTCAATTTTTTAGATAGGTACCCCGACTTAAGAACATACATTCGGAATGGATTAATTTTGCAAGTTGAGGTCTATCTATCTATCTATCTATCTATCTATCTATCTATCTATCTATCTATCTATCTATCTAAGAGTAGACCTCAAACAACCCATGTCCATACCCAATATTAATGTGGCACTGTAAAAATCACCCTTTACTGCATCTTCTTATGTTACGATTAGAGATGGGCACGAAAGATGTGCCGAGCCCGTTCTTCTCCTTGGTATACCGAGGAGCTGAGGGCTATGAAGCAAGAGCGGAGAAGGCTAGAGAGCAGATGGCGGAATGCTCGGACGGCTACGAACTGGGCTGCGGTTAAGGCGTTGACCGGTCGCTATTATCGAGCGATAAGGGCAGCCAGGAGATCTTTTGCCGCCCTGAGAATTGGTGAGGCCTCGAATCGCCAGGCAGAATTGTTCCGGGTGGTTCGAGACCTCACCAATCCTGGTCCGCCTGGGCCTCCTCCTAGTGATTTCACTAGTGAGTCTTTCGCAGCCCACTTTAAATCTAACCATCCGTTCCGAGCTGGATGCCGGTTGCCATGATCCAGTCCCCGCTGTGGCCGGTACTGGGTCGCCTCGGTCGCCCCGGTTCGTTGAGTTTGGGTCTGTTACACCTGAGGATGCCTCCAGGGCCCTGGGACACTGCAGGCCTGCGGCTTCTCCGTTTGACCCTTGCCCGTTCTGGCTGATTAAGATCGCAGGGGGGAGCATGCCAAAATGGGCTTCACTAATCACCTCAGCCTCCTTCAGGGACAGGATTTTTCCCAGTCTTCTGAAGGAGACGGTGGTGAAGCCCATTATTAAAAGACCTGGCCTGGTTGTGGACGATACGTCAAACTATCGCCCCATAGCCAATGTTCCCTTTTTGGGCAAGGTGGTTGAGCGGGTCGCCGCCCTGCGTCTCCAGTCGTTCCTGGAGGATAACCATATCCTGGATCCTTTCCAATCCGGGTTTAGGCCGCGTCATGGGACTGAGACGGCCCTGGCCGCTCTGCATGATGATCTGTTGAGAAGGGCTGACAGGGGTTCCTCTACCCTGCTGGTCCTTCTCGACCTGTCTGCGGCTTTTGATACCGTTGACCACGGTATCCTCCTGGAGCGGCTCTCGGAGGTGGGGATTGGGGGTCTGGCCTTTGGCTGGCTCCGGTCCTTCCTGAGTGAGCTTGGGGGGTGAGTTGTCGGCCTCCTGGACACTCTCTTGTGGGGTGCCTCAGGGGTCGTCCCTCTCCCCCATGCTCTTTAACATCTATATGAAGCCGCTGGCTGAGATCATCCAGAGATTTGGAGTCTGCTGTCATCAGTATGCTGATGACACGCAGCTCTATCTCTCCTTTTCCACCTGTGCAGTGGAGGCCGTCCAGACCCTAGATCGCTGCCTGGCCGCGGTTTTGGATTGGACCAGGACCCACAGACTCAGGCTCAACCCTGGAAAGACCGAGGTTATGTTCTTCGGGGGCGGCCCGGATGGGTACTGTGGCCCTCTTCCCAGTCTGGGCGGGTCCGCCCTCCAGCTGGCGCAAAGAGTGAGGAATCTGGGTGTCGTCCTGGATCCGGATCTGTCCCTGGAGTCCCAGGTGTCAGCCGTGACCAGGTCAGCCTTTTACCATCTAAGGCTTATCGCCCAGATTTGCCCGTCCCTTGACGGGAGCTCCCTGAGGACTGTGGTACAGGCACTGGTCATGTCGAGGCTGGATTATTGCAATGCTCTCTACATGGGGCTCCCCTTGAACCTTGTTCGGCGATTGCAGCGGGTCCAGAATGCGGCGGCCAGGTTGGTGGTTGGTGCGCGCCGTTTTGACCGCATCACCCCCATCCTGGCTCGCCTACACTGGTTGCCCATTGCCTCCCGAATAAGGTTCAAGGTGTCGGTTTTGGTTTACAAAACCCTCCATGGCTTGGCCCCTGATTATCTGGCAGAGCGCCTCTCCCGACAATTAGATCCGGCCTGACCCACCCGTGCATCCCTGGCCCTTTCGCTCCGGACTGTCCCCCCGAGGCAGGCCCGCAAGACGAGCATGCGTGGGCGCACCTTCTCGGTGGTGGGGCCGTCCGTTTGGAACAGCCTACCGAGCGACCTGCGGCAGGCCCCCTCCTTGGCGTCATTTAAGAAAGGGATGAAGACGCTACTCTTTAGGGACGCTTTTAACGACGACTAGCTTCCTTTTCCTGCCCCAGCTCACTTACATATGTTTGGACTGCTGCTGTGACTGCCCCTATCGTTGTCCGCCTTTAGCCTTTTATCTTTTTATCTTTTTATCTTTTTAATCATTTATGTTAACCGCCCTGAGTTCCCGTCCTGGGAAGAAGGCGCGGCATATAAATATAAAAATAAATAAATAAATAAATATGAAACAAAAAAAAATTCATTCCGTTATTCGTTATTCGTTCCGTTACGTAACGGAACGAATAACGAAGCCCATAGCAATTTGGGAACGAACCGAACTGAACCGGAACAAATTAGTTTGGTTAGGTTCGGTTCGTTCTTCCCCGCTGGCGAAGACAGACAGCCCAGCTGTCATTGCCAGCGGGGGAGAACTGTGAGAGCCCTGTTCCAGAGAGGGGCACGGTCTACTGCCATAAGCGGAGGCGAGGCCACGGCTGTCTCGATCTCCGATCTCCGCAACGAGGGGGTGAGAGCCGGCTGGGCTGTCACCTCCCCGCTGCGGAGATCGGTCTAGAGAGGGGCGCGGTCTCACCACTGCAAGTGGAAGTGAAGCCGAGTCTCTTTCGATGTCCGATCTCCACAGCGAGGGGATGACAGCTGGCTCGGCTGTCAACCCCCGCTGCGGTGGGCGGTCGGGAGAGGGGCGCGGCGCGGGGAAGATCCCTTTAGAGAGACCCCCGTCCGTGCCTCTGCATGGGGGTCCCTTCTTCTCTGTGCCGGATGACAGCGCGGCGGGTGCTGTCATCCGGCACAGGGAGCCGGCGGCATGGGAGCCGCGGGGAGCCCTCCCGGGCACGCTGTCATCCGGCACGGGGAAGCCCGGTGCTGTCATCCAGCGTGGGGAAGAAGACACCCCAGAGAGGGCTGGGGGGAGAGATTTAAAGAGCTTGCTCTTCCCTCCACCCTCTGTGGTAGTGGGGAGAGTGCGCTTTTTAAAATTGTTTCCAGGATCCCGAAGATAGCAACTAGCAGTCGCTTGCTGCTACCTTCGGGAGCCTGGAAAGGAGTTTAAACGGCGCGCTCTCCCAACCACCACACAGGGTGGAGGGAAGAAGAGTGTGTTCTCTCCCCTATCTGGAAGTTGAGCCATGGCTACTGGACTTCTTTCTTGAGAGATTGAGACGTTTCGCTGCTCATCCAATCAGCTTCATCAGTCTGAGGAAAGCTGGTTGTGGGACTAACAGCTTTCCTCAGACTGATGAAGCTGCTTGGATGAGCAGCAAAACATTTCAATCCCTCAAGAAAAGAAGTCTGGTTGCCATGACTCAACTTCCAGATAAACTCACCTGGATGACTGAGAATCTTCACAGACATCTTACATACACACTAACTTTAACATCCCACCGCTTCCCTTCCCAAGGTTAAGGAAAAAATTATTTAACAAGCGCTACAAGACAGACATTGTGACTCACGACACCCCACACCTGAAAACACTTTGTCACCCCTATGTTGGGAAACACTGATCTAAAGGAAAATGCTTTTAATGTCACCTTAAGGGAAAACCTTTTCTGTGTGTCATCACCTCAGTTTCCCAGGGAATGGCATCCGCTCTAACACTGTTCATAGTTTGTACTCTGGGGCAAGTGGTAACAGCAGATAACTAATTAGTAATTACCCATTGCATAAGGAATGAATGCGTTGTTCTTTACAAAATTTCCCTCTGAATCAAGAAAGTGTCCAGGGTTGAAATTCCAAGGGGTTTCCCAGTGGCTTGGGTCATATAGCACAGAGTGCTTGTTGGGTAATATGAACGTTCCCTGCAAGAGGAAGAAAAGGGGGGGTTAATAGAGAGTGCGACTATATTAATACATTAATGCGCCAAATCCTCTGGGAATTGGATGGGCAGAATTTAATTCTTTTCCATCTCCCCAATTTGTATTTCCCCCTCCATCTCTGGGGCTTCTATTTTCTTCCCCTGCATTAAATGCATTCTCATTGATTCAGGCGGTATGATCATTTGAGCCAATGCAATCGGAGACTGGAAACGGGTTCTTTCAGGTCCCTAGTTCAAGCAAGAGAAGAATCAAATGGGAACTCATCTGGATTTTTCAAACCACAGGAAAAGAGATTCCATTTGAACATTAGGAAGAACTTCATGACAGCGAGAGCTGTTCGGCAGTGGAATATGCTGCCACAAAGGAGGGTGATGGAGTCTCCTTTTTTTGGGAGGTTTTTGAGCAGAGGCTGGATGGCCATCTGTCAGAAAGATTGTGATGGGGTTCCTGCATGGCAGGGGGTTGGACTAGATGGCCCTTGAGGTCACTTCCAACTCTATGATTCTATGATTCTAAGTTCCCCTCAGCTGAGCACCACTTTGTCGGAAAATTGTTCATTCCCACCCCCCGCCGCCCCAAAAGTCTTGGTGCCAGTGGTGATGTACCAATGTGGCTGAAGACTGGAGTGAGGCGGGGGGAGGGGGTGGCAAACAAGAAAGAAATTTGCAGAGAGGAGGACTTTGGGTGTCAGCCCTTGTTTACAGCTTGTTACAGTTGCGCTACAGTAACTGTGCCTCCTGCAAATCTGGGCAGCCCCAGTACAGCCACCTTAAGAAGGTGCTAACAAGTTCAGATCGGCAATGTCCCCTGTGCTCTCTGCTGTCTCCTATGTGATTTGCTGAAGCAAATTCACCGAGCAAAAGCCAGCTTTTTGGTTGTGACTTGGAACCTTGGATTGGAGCATTTGTTGTTGCAGTGCTATTGTTCCACTGCTTCTGGATTGCAAAGTTCAGGGCAAAGAAGTCTTTTCAGTGTAGGATGCAGTTTTGCTGATGCAAAACAAAGGCTTTTGTACAAAGGTTGGAGGGGATGTCAGTCAATTTTGTAAACAGGCCAAATGGGAGCCTTCCATGTGCTAGGTTTTGACATAAGCATTTTATCTCACTAAAATAAGAAATCCAGATAAGTTTGAAAAGAAAGTGAATATTACATATATTTCAATTCCTCACAAAATTATTACTATGAGGAACTGCATTAGGAAGGTTGAGAAGCACTCCTCTAGGGCAACCCCCCCAACCAACAACATAATAAAAACCTTGCCTGTGTGGCCTTGGGCAAGCTGCACAGTCCCAGAGCACCCCAGAAAAAAGGGTTAGGGAGAGATCAAGTACCTTGGCAATAGGAAATCCCACCAGAGTTATGTCCTTCAAGCAACTCCGCATGGCCGCAATGCCCGTCACAGATGAGAAGCGCAAAGTCTCATGAAGCACAGCATTGGTGTATGGTAGTTTCACCCGGTCCTCATAACTGATGACTTGAGAGCGTCCCACAACGGCATCTATTTCTTTCTGGATCTTTTCTAGAGATAAACAATTGCCTTCATATTATCAGAAATTGTGCTTCCCCCTTTTAAAAACCCCTGTATCTGTGTCCTGCTTCCTCGGTTGCAGTGTCTAGCTGAGATTTTGTTTGTTTGTTTGTTTGTTTGTTAGATTTAGATCCTGCAGGTATCTAGCCCAAAGGCTACTCTTGGCAGTTTACAAAGTAACTAGCTTGGGTTACCCACTGAAATTATTTATTTTATTTTACAGTGGTACCTTGTATAAAGGAACTAATTCGTTCCAAATGAAATTATGTTAAGCAAATTTTCCTTTATACAAACTCCCATAGGAATGCATTGAAAATGGAGCGATCCCATTTTTATGTTGTACAGATTCTCCCCATAGGCAATTATGTTAAACAAATTTCCCCTATCTCTGGAATTTTTTATGTTGTACAGATTTTATGTTATACAAACTGTTTGTTATAGAAGGGTCCACTGTATTTGTATACCGCCTTATTCCTCAAGTGGCTCACAGCCCCAAGTGTCTCAGAACAATTAAAAATATCCAATAATCAGCAGGTTTAAAATACTGCAAAAGCTTCATGAAAAAAACAATTAAACACGTGTCGTTATTAAAGCAAAGATTAAAAACAATTTAAACAGCATTTTAAAACCATTTCAAAATATTTACATTTAATAGCTCTAGCACAGGGATGGCGAATCTATGGCACGTGTGCCAAAGATGGTACGCAGAGAACTTTCTCCTGGCATGCCGCCATCCCTGCCACTGCCACCGATGACCCCGTGGCCCTTGATGCCCTCGCCCCACCCCTGCCGATCCCGATCCCCCCGCTGCCACCGCCATCCCCATCTCCATCGACCTTGCTGCCCCTGCCCCTGCCCCTGCCACCACCAACCCTGATCCCGCCTCCGCTGCCATCACCGCTGCCACCCCTGCCCTGCCGCTGCCTCTGATCCCGACCCCCCCCCCCACCGGCACTCAGTGTCAAAAAGGTTCTCCATCCCTGCTCTAGCATTTCTGAGCCCCCACCCCCAATTGTTTAATACCCTGCCTGAAACCTGTCAGAAAATAGACAGCATTTGGAGTTCTTTAGTCTGGAAAAAGTCACCTGAGGGGGATACGACTGAGATGTACAAAATTATGCAGGGTATGGATAAAGTGGATAGCGGGACATCCACTCAAATGAGGGTTAGGAGAATGAGAACAGACACAAGAAAATGTTTTTTTTTACCCAGCGTTTTGTTAGTCTGTGGAACTCCCTGCCACAGGATGTGGTGATGGTGCCTGGCCTGGATGCCTTCCAAAGGGGATTGGACAGATTCCTGGAGGAAAAGTCCATCATAGGTTACAAACCTTGATGGAGATGTGTCATTTCCAGGCTTAAAATCAGGGTACTTCAAAGGCCAGATGCAGGGGAGTGGTATCAGGAGACAGATATCTAGTCTCATGCACTCCCAGACACATTTGGTGGGGCCACAGTGAGATCCAGAAACCTAGACTAGATGGGCCTTTGGCCTGATCCAGCATGGCTCTTCTTATGTTCTTATGTTCATATGGCACAAGAGAGGTGGAGAACACATTTCAATGCCTGGGAACAGCCACTGAGAAGGCCCTCCCCCAAGATACATTACATTTCTCTGATCTACCAAGATTGTCATTCTATCAGAAAGAGGCATTATTAGTCTGGCATGACTAAAATATCTAGATCAGGCCAGTGAGCCACTTTTCCATGTCTTTTAATTTTATACAGAACACATAGGCATTACCGGTGGTACCCACCTTGAACATCTGGATATTTTAGCATATAGCGCAGCCCCCAGCACAGGGTGTTGGCCACAGTTTCTATCCCACCAATCAAAAGGTCAACAGCTGTTTGAACCAAGTTATCTTCATTGAATGTGGAAGATGGATTGTTTTTGTTCTGTAGGCAAAATGCATTATCAAACACCAGAACACCAGTTTAGCTTTAATTAAACATACAAATTTTAAGATAAATATGCTTAACCACATGGCTCTTAAGATTCTTATTTATTCGTTTCATAGAGTTATAGAGTTGGAAGAGATCTCAAGGGCCATCTAGTCCAGCCCCCTGCCATGCAGGAACCCCCATCACAGGACTCCTGACAGATGGCCATCCAGCCTCTGCTTAAAAATCTCCAAAGAAGGAGACTCCACCACCCTCCTCTGTGGCAGCATCTTCTACTACTGAACAGCTCTAACTGTCACGAAGTTCTTCCTAATGTTCAAATGGAATCCCTTTTCCTGTAGTTTGAGACCATTGCCCCGAGTTCTAGTCTCTGAAGCCATGGAAAACAAACTAGTCCACTCTTCGATGTGACATCCTTTCAAATATTTAAACATAGCTATCACATCCCCCCTCAGCCTTTTTTTTTTTTGTAATACTAAACATTCCTAGCTCCCTAAGCCGCTCCTCGTAAGACATTTATTCCAGACCCTCAATCATCTTGGTCACCCTCCTATGGACCCATTCAAGGTTGTCAAAATCCTTTTTAAATGGAGGTACACAGATCTTTGCAGACAGAAGGAGATGTCTAACATTTTTCCTATTTAGAGGAAGCTAATTGAAATGAACGAGACTGACATTTGTTTTTTGGTGATTGAGGGTGGCGTATTAACTGTGCTGAGCGATATGTAGCCTGGAGTTTCATGCAGCTACCCTAAAGCCCACACAAAATGTGGCCCCAAAGACTTTGAGATTGCTCATCCATGTAAGGCAGGATTTATGTTTTATTTACCCAAGGATCCGGAAGTGGAGTCATGGCAACTGGACTAGTTATCTTGTGAGATCGAAACATTTCACTCCCAAGTAGCTTCGTTAGCCGAAGGAAAGTTGGTGCAAGACCTCCAATTTATAGTTGGTTTCTCCTCAGCCTGGGGTATTAACTGGAAGTCTCCTACCAACCTTCTTCAGACTAAAGAAGCGACTAAAGAAGCGAAAGAAGCAAAATGTTCCGATCCCACAAGAAAATAAGTCCAGTTGCCATGACTCATCTCCCAGACAAAATCACCTGAATGACTGAGAATCTTCACAGACATAGGTGGGGGAGTCAGGCTGATACCTTGACAATTTGGTCGAGGTAGAAATCAATGAAATCATTAGCTTCCTGGCCTTTCCTCCATCTTTCCTTGTGGCTTTGCATTTTCTCTCTCACTAGGTTGTGAATGAAGGCATTGCTCTCGAAGACCTCCCGATAAAGTCCTGTCATGTGACTCATAATACTTGGGCAAGCATCATATAACTGTTGGAAAGAAATCAAAATGAAGGGAAGGAAAATGTCCTCCAATGATTTTTCAGGAAAGCTGAATCACATGGCAGAATACACATTAAACTGTGTTTAAAATGCTTATAGTATTTTTTAGAAATTTGAAGCGAAATCAAGCTCTGACACAAAATGAGAAAGGAACAGGATATGTTTTGCTTTCTTGTGAATAACTTTATTACTAGATTACAGTGGTACCTCTTAAAAACTTTTATTCGTTCTATGGGTCAATTTGTTTTAAGAAAATTTTGTCGTGCGAAATGCAGTTTCCATAGGAATGAATTGAAAATGGATTAATCTGTCCTGGAGGCTACAGGTTGCTTCATTTTATGAAAATTTCATCTTACGAAACACGGTTTCCTATAGAAATGCATTGGGAACTGATTAATCCATTCCAGAGGCTAGAAGAAAGACAAAAATAACTGTCCCCCCCCCCGGGTACATGCGAAACGGGTTTTTTTTGTTTTGTAAAGTATCCCATAGGAATTTTTTTGTCATATAAAGCATGCCTATTCGCAGAAATTGTTTCTTCTTATGAGTTTTTTGTCTTACGAGGCATTTGTCTTAAGAGGTACCACTGTACCTCTGAATGTGAATGGTTGTGTTTAGGAAATGCCGAGCTTTCTTTTCCACTTTGAGTAAAGGCTGTGTACTAGGACAGAATTTCAATTCCTAGTATTGATGTCTATGTGTTCCTGCGTTTCAAAATGCAAAGACATTCCCACATGAGGGGAAAAAATCCTCTTGATTTAAGAGGACACTGAGGATTTTGGGACACTGAGGGGGGGGAAATGGCCGTATTTCATATGTAGACTACAGAAAGGTAGGAAGATTCTAGACACAGGCGTTAGCTGCTGAAGAGAATAGCTCAAGGACAAGAGTCTAGGGCAGTGATGGCGAACCTTTTAGAGACCAAGTGCCCAAACTGCAATTTAAACCCCCTAATTTTTTTTTGCAAAGTGCCAATACAGTAATTTAACCTGTATACAGGTGGCTGTGAAGGGGCAATGTCGGGTGCCCACAGAAAGGGTTCTGAGTGCCACCTTTGGCACCCGTGCCATAGGTTTGCCATCACTGGTCTAGGGCATTTCCATCCAGTGACCAGTGGTATAGGTCAAGTAGTGACTGGTCATAGCAGCAGAGAAAAAGATATAAAGGGTACCACATGGCAGAAGACATTTCTCTTCTTATTTTTCCTCCTTCCTACCTTCATCAGTGCTGTAACTTTTGCTGAATCACGTGTGTTCCTGAATGAATGCTGTATGGCGAGAAGCCAGTTATCTGTGTATACATTGTAAACAGAAACTACAAAACAGGGATACAGTCTCTGCTGTTATTTTGTGCTTCATGAGGACTAGCACCATGAGCACAAAACGGAACACTCTACATCAGTAAGGTTACCAATCTGACACAAGTGAGGAAATTGTGATCACTAAAAAAATAACACAGATTAAACCAAGGACAAAGCTAATTTGTTTCCAGCACCTGTGGTCTAAACTTATGAACAATGTCAGAAAAGCATTTAAAGTAAGGACAATAGGAATATAAGGAAGCTCACCCTGCCCCAGAAAGTGAAGGGAACGGAGAGAAGCTGATAGACGGCTTTTATCAGCTTATCAAAAGAATCGTCTTCACGAGGAAATGGCTCACCGAACACAAAGGAACATATGACCTGACCCACAGTCTGGACGATGGGAATCTTGGGTTCGAAGGGTGATCCTGTGGATGCAGTAAAACACTGGATGTTAATACACATGTTGCATTGTGCAACAATAGACAAGGGAGAAAAAATTGCACCTGCCAGAACCCAAGTGGATATTTACAGCTTTTTAAAGGTTTCAGCTGTATTATGTCATCATTATATTTTTATGTTGATTCTGTATTGTCCCTTTTATTGTTGTATGTCACCCAGAGTGAACAATGGTCAGATGGGCAGTCTTGCAGTTCCATAGAAAGGAAGGAAGGAAGGAAGGAAGGAAGGAAGGAAGGAAGGAAGGAAGGAAGAAAGAAAGAAAGAAAGCTTATGCCTGCTTAAGTGCACTAGTGTAACTTGGAGCATCATATATAGTCACTAATTTCTAAGTCCTTGATTTAATTTCTGGATGTTTGCTAGTTACACTACTAAAACAATATTAGGAATTCAATTGGGGTCCCATCAATTTGCTGCCAATCATCACTTCAAATTATGCCGAAGCCCTTCTGCAGCTTTAACTATTCATATGGACCCTAATTATGTTTGCCCACCCATCTTTTATCTGTTATGTGAGGTTCTTAGATTGCCTGATTTTATGTTGATTTTTTCATGTTTCCTTTATATTTCCTCTGTTATTATTACATTATCACACTAATTCCTAAGTCCTTGATTTAATTTCTGGAAGTCACACAACATTCTGAGAGACTCTACTCATCCTGCTCACAATTTCTTCGAACGGTTGCCTTCTGGCAGAAGATACAGAACAATTAAAACTGTCTTCTGAACAGTTTTTATCCCAGAGCTATAATCGCACTGAACTCAAGGACCACCAGCAGTGAGCACTTGGACAGGATTACCTAGCCTGTTGTGTAGATGCTGTGTTTTTAGGGGTGGTGGGTGGGGGAGTGTTCGGGGATTTTTGTGTGTGTGTGTGTAGAAGAGTTTTTTAATGTGTGTGAGATTTTTTGCGGATTTGTGTGTGTGTGTGTGTGTGTGTGTGTGTGTGTGTGTGTGTGTGTGTGTGTGTGTGTGTGTGTGTGTGTGTGTGTGTGTGTGTGTGTGTGTGTGTGTGTGTTGAATCTGGTCTCTGGGTGTCTGAATTTCGTTGTATGTGTATACTGTGTATATAAACACAATGACAATAAATTATTATTATTATATTATTTATTGTTAGTCACCCAAGTAGTGCCTTGTAATAATTGAGTACAGAAGACCAAGAAATAAAGAAATAAAATAAATTCTGGCCACAGAATGTATGTGAGTGGAAGAAAGGAGCAGTTCCACTCCTGCAGAAAATCCACAGCTAACAATAAAACCTCAACAACCCACAGCAACAGGTCATTGTTCTTGATATCACTGGTTTTCTTAAGCAAATAATTTGTGTTATTAACGCACTGCACCCTTCTTCCAAGAAAACCAGAACAGCCGGGCGAAAATGTCTGTGAGTGATGTCTCACTCAGCTTTGCTGGGACAAGCAGTGCCTTGGCCAACATGAAGGTCTCACGCCCACAGCACCTCAGGAACATGGCCCTTCTTTTGCTGGCATCAGTGATTCCTTGAGCCACCACGAAGAACTCGAAGTGTTCAACATAGTCCTCCCAAGTGTGGGGCTCCGATGGCTGGAAGGGCTCCAAGACCCGTGGACTTTCCATTCTCCAGGCGGGCAGGGTCGTCTTCTAAGCCGGCTGGTGAGTCTTGTTCTCCACTGCGATCCGGACTCTGTCAGCGTGATGATCCTCTGCTTCTCAACATTCCGGATCCCATCCTCGTCGCCAGTGTAGTAGCGTGGGTTTGAGTGATTTCAGCTCTTAGACATAGTAGGCTGGAGACAGCTTCTAGTGTAACAGCTCTTTATTCAGGGAGAGAACAAGACTGGGGACTGGGGAGAGGGAGCTACTTTTATAGGAGCCAGGACTGGCTAGGAAAAGATACATTTTGGAGGGAACAATTACAACCAATCACAAAGCTGCCTTTTGGCAGAGACCAATAGGATTGAGGATCCAAATGCAGCAACTTGAATAAACCAATAGGCCTGTTCCCTTTCCTCCAGGAATCTGTCCAATCCCCTTTTGAAGGCATCCAGGCCAGATGCCATCACCACATCCTGTGGCAGGGAGTTCCACAGACTAACAAGCCATGTTGGACCTATAAATGAAATGACATGAACCATTGAATTGGCTAGACTCAGTCTTTTAAAGCACTAAGGTGGTATTGTGTCTTTCAGTTGTTGTTGTTTAGTCCTTACTTGTGATGTGCTCATCAGTCTTGCCTCTTGGCTTCTCCCTTGGTGTTGATTTTCTGTCTAGTCCATAATTGCAATTCCTAGCCTTCTGCTCCTAGGTTACCTCAGTCCCAAACTGCCCGCAATGATGAATCAAAATAATGCAGTACCTTATGATCTGTCTTCGGCTCCCAAGCCCAGTCAACATATTGCAGTAACGTGGTGAATTTGGAGAAACTGCACTGAGAATGCTGGTTCTTTCTTTGCTCCAGTCAGAAGCACCACAGTGCAATTAATTAATATACTAGATAATTTTCACTCCGTAATGGGATGACATCAAGAGCATTCTGGTCAGCTACCAACAAAATGTCCATAGCATATGTTGGCCTAAAGATGGACGATTCGTTTTGGAAGGGGACTGGTTCCAAAATTGGAATGCAGTCCCATGCTCTGGAACAAAGTCAACCACTGTCTTACCTTGCTTTACCTTGCGGGCGAAACTCCAACCAGGAAGCAGCGTCCGATGTATCATCTTTCTGTCTCCCTGGTACTGGCTAATTAGGAGCTGTGCAAGAACATGCATCATCCCGCCTCCCAGTCTGATTGGCCAGCACCAGGGAGATGGAAAGATGACTCATCGGACGCTGCTTCCTGGTTGGAGTTTCGGCCTGCGCGAGGTAAAGCAAGGTAAGACACAGTGGTTGTTTTTGTTCTGGATTGTGGGACTGCATTCCAAATGCCAGCTATGCTGGCTTGATTCGTTTCGAAACCAGTCACATTCCGAAATGAAATGCCTATGTCTAGGTTGTGGGTTGTAGAGTATGCTGTAATAAACAGGAAGTTGCTTGTTGTTTTCTTGCAAGGCACTGTCAGTGCAAGAGCCTCCTTTTCACAGGGACACACAAGGAGTCTCCTCAACAAATATGAACAAATACATGCAACAGAGGTACCTCTTGGCTGGTTCTTTCGCTAGAGAAGAAACCATATGAGGGCAACTCAGCACAACAACACTGGATGAGAATATGGTGAAGGGAAGCCATTTATTTTATTTTATTTTATTTTATTTTTATTTTTATTTTTATTTTAGAGTATTTTTACCCCACCTTTCTCCTTGGAAAAAAGGTTTACAGAACGAGGAATATACAGTCCAGTAAAATTAAGACATGTTCAAGTATTGAGAACAGGGAATTGAGAGACACCCGTTGAAGTTTCCTGAGGCTTTTCATTGGTAGCCCAACATAGACTGCATCACAGTAGTCTAGCCGGGATATCACTAGGGCAGGTATCACCGTGGCCAGAGCTGGTTTCTCAAGAAATGAACGTAACTGGCATACTAGCCTTAATTGTGCAAATGCGCTCCTGGCCACAGCCATACCCAAATGGCCGGCAGCCTTCAGAAAGCCTTCAAACAGTGGCATAATCTACCTCACATTTTGGCCATCAAGTGGGAGTTGCTAAAGACCACTCCCCTCAACTCATGCAGAGGACAGGAAGAATGAAAATACAATGGCTAAAACCCTGGAGGCCCATTTTATCAGTGGGGATTTGGTGATTCCACGCTTCTTTTTTTGATTTGTTCCATTGATTCAAATGGGATGGTTCAAACGGCGACTTACTGCTGGATTTCAGCCACTAAGGAAATAAGCAAAAAGCAAAGTTGCCTGTTGGCCGGTGTACCTTGTTTGTTTGCTATCATCTTCAGCAGCCTGTGGGCTTCCACTTGCACCCGGTTTTCCAAGTCCTTCCTTCCTACTCCCAGATTTCTCAAAGTCATCATGACAAAGCGTTTCTGTTGCTTCCAGGTGTGGCCGCTTGTAACGAAAACGCCTGTGGCACAAAGCGAAACCTTTAGTTGTGCCAGTCAATATTTTCACACCATAATCAAGACCTTCAACAAAGCAAGCTGCTTATAAACAGCCCCATAGCGCTTAAAGCACTCTCTTGGTGGTTTACAAATAAATTGTGCAGGCTACACATTTACCAACCTTGGGAGGATGGAAGACTGAGTCAACCTGGAGCCGACTACCTGGGATTGAACCTGGATCATGAGGAGAGTTTGGGCTGTTGTACTGCACCTTAACCACTGTGCCATGAGGGCCCTTCACACATTGAGATAGAGGTGCAATCTATTCCTCCGCTTGCTAACTCAAATTCAGTTAATAATAATAATAATAATAATAATAATAATAATAATAATAATAATAATAATAATAATAATAATAATAATAATAATAATAATAATAGCAAAGCAAGTATTTAGAAGAAATTGGAGCTGACAAATTCCCCATCAGTCAGCTCCAGAAAGCCACCTTACTGAGATCTGCTCGCATAATTCGCCGATACATCACGTAGTCCTAAACACTTGGAAAGTGTTCGACTAATGATTTGTAATACAAAATCCAGCGTAGTTATCTTGTCTGCTGTGTGATAAGATGATGATGATGATGATGATGATGATGATGATGATGATGATGATAATTATTACGTAGTGAGTCCAGACATAACAGCATGCTACGGTAGACTCCTTTATTCCACAAACGACATGCATAACACAACACACACATTCCATAAATACACATAGCTCCACCCCCCAATTCACCCCACTAGGCGTTACCTCATTACAAGGTCCACCTGTCTTCAACTGCAGTATGCCTTGCTCTTAAAATACACAATACCCTATACACTACAATAATAATAATAATAATAATAATAATAATAATAATAATAATAATAATAATAATAATAATAATAATAATAATAATAATAATAATAATAATAATAAACTGGCAGGTCAAAAGGGAGGCAAAGTCCCCTCCATCACTGAGGTAGACCACCAGGTCCTCACCCAAAGGCTCATTGGTGGCCCTCTTTGGCAGGTTTAGCCAATGTCACCTCAATGTCCTTGACAATGACATGAGAACACCACAGATGAAGGCTGTGCAGTGCCATCAAGAGTCCTGTGCCATCCATCTGCTGGATCTTAGCCAAAATGAGCATGCAAAATTACTTTGGGACTTCCGAATACAGACAGACAGGGTTTTGGAGCATAATACCCCAGATATTGTGATTGTGGAGAAGAAAAAAGTGTGGATCATTGATGTTGCTATACCAGGAGATGGTAGAGTCACTGAGAAACAACTTGAAAAAAATTAGCCGATATCAGGATCTCAAAATTGAACTTCAGAGACTCTGGCATAAACCAGTATGGATAGTCCAAGTGGTAATTGGCACACTGGGTGCGGTGCCCAAAGACCTAAGCAAGTATCTAGAAGAAATTGGAGTGGACAAAGTCACCATCAGTCAGATGCAGAAAGCCACCTTACTGGGATCTGCTCGCATAATTCGCCGATACATCACTGAGTCCTAAATGCTTGGGAAGCGTTCGACTAGTGATTGGTAATATAAAATCCAGCGTAGATAGCTGTGTGGTTAAATAATAATAATAATAATAATAATAATAATAATAATAATAATAATAATAATAATAATAATAATAATAATAATAAACTTAGCTTCTGCCTTTGAGATTTTAGTGGTCTAATACAGGTATCACCCATCCTTTCTTGATTCTATTGATACCCTGGACAGGCAGAGTCAGTAATGTCAGTAATTCCATATTGCTTTCACCCCTCATAATGGATTTTTCTTTTCTTCTTGCATGCTTTTTGTAGCCCTAATGTTATCTTTTAATGTTCTAAGATGCCTCTTCTAATTCCCTGTTCTTAATTTGAATATGTCTTAATCTTAAATGTTCTGGCCTGTATATTGTCTCTCATCATTGTAAGTCACCTTGGGTCCTTTTCCAAGGAGGAAGGTGGGGTAAATATATTCAAAAATAAACAAAAATAAAAAGAAAATAAAAAGAAAATTGCAAAGTTTTGGACACATAATGCATAATAAGAAATACCATCTGCTGCAGGTTAGCCTTAAAGGAAAACTAGATGGAAATCGTGGCCTAGGGCGTAGAACATTCTGGCTTAAGAATTTAAGCCAATGGTCTGCAGTAAGCACAGTTGCTCTGTTTAGAATAGCCTTAGATCAGTGGTAGCTACATTTCGCCCCTCCAGAATTCTGGGAGTTGTGGTCCAAAACATCTAGAGAGCCAAAGTTTGCCTTAGGGCCTTTTTACACGACCCCTAAGATCCGCTGGCCACTTAAATTCGGACCAGAGATCTTAGGGGTTCGTCACTCTTCCTCTGTCCCCACCCCCCTCCGCACTTCCTGGTTGCTGGCTGCCTGAGGGAGGGAGAAAAAAGAAAGAAAAGAATGCCGGTTTACCTCCGTTTTCTTCCCGGCAGCATTCAGATCTCTTAAAGGGGCGGGGGGGGGCAGAAAAACAACAAACAGAAGCCAGGAGAGCCCCGCACTCACTATCCTTACACCGGATCAAATATTTGTCACATCCAAAAAGCAGGTACAAGAAAACTGCTCTGGGTCGCGCTAAAGTGGGCGGGGTCGCACCTAATTGTCTGCAAAGTCCAGAGCTGGTGGGTAAACATTTTTAAGGTCCGGACCTTGCAGCCATTTGCGGCGGAGCTTAGGGGTCGTGTATAAACGCCCTTAGATAGAAGCCAGTTCCCGCTACTGATCACCAACGTTCTATGAGGACATGGCACTTGAAGAAGATGATTCTTATTCAGTATATTGGTTGCCATATAGCACAATATTTTCAGGTGACATATTAAGAAAGAAAAGATCCATGTTAAGAATGAAGACTGTAGGAAGAAGAAGAATCTATGCTGGACTGGATGGGCTGTGGTGGCCTGTTCCAGCAAGGCTGTTCTTATGTTCAAGGCTGTTCTTATTTAAAGGCAGATGCTACCTTTTCTCACCCTGTGCAGTTTTTAATGGCTCTTTATTTGTCCTAGAATAATTCAAAACTATATCCAGCCCACAAACAAATTTGCAAGAATGCCAAGAGATGTAACCAGTGCGGTTGCGAAGGATCTTCCAGTGTCAGGAAATGAGTCTTCAGAGCAGTGGTGCCTAACCTGAGGTGGCCAAAGGTTAATAATAATAATAATAATAATAATAATAATAATAATAATAATAATAATAATAATAATAATACCTTTATTGTCAATGTACAACATGTGCACAATGAAATTGGCTGAGTCTCCCTCGCCCACCTCTACCACCATCCCACCACCATCCCACTAGCAACCACTCAGTCTTATTGCACCCGGTGTACTTGACACAGAATGCGCCAGCCCACAGGTCAGTTCTTCTATACTTGTCATAGAATTATTTCCCATTCAGCAGTCTGACAGCCCATGGATAAAAACTGTTCTTCAGTCTGTTGGTGCGGCAGGCTATACTATGATATCTTCTGCCTGATGGTAACAAGGTAAAGAGCTGCTGACTGGGGTGTGAATCATCCTTAAGAATTTTTTCAACCCTCCTGAGGCAACGATCCCTAGCGATGTTGTCCAGTGCACTTAAGGGACAGCCCGTTATATATTGAGCTGTGCTTACCACCCTCTGTAGTGTCTTCCTGTCAGCAGCTGTCAATCCAGCATACCAAACGGTAATGCAATATGTGAGGATGCTTTCAATTGTGGACCGGTAAAAGGAGATCATCAGTTGTTGCTTCACTTTGTTCTTACGCAAGACCCTGAGGAAATGCAGTCTCTGCTGGGCCTTCCTGACTACTTTGGTTGTATTGATTCCCCAGGAGAGTTCTTCACTGAGGTAAACTCCCAGAAATTTAAAGGAAGAAACTCCACACAGCCCCCCTGGATGTACAATGGGGCTGGTTCCTCTCTCTTCCTCCGGAAGTCCAGCACCATCTCCTTTGTCTTGGTAATATTTAGATGCAAGTTGTTTTCTAGGCACCATGTGGATAATTTTTGGACCTCATTCCTGTACGCTGATTCATCTGGCCCTGTAATAAGACCCATTATGGTGGTATCATCTGCGAACTTAATAATCACAGTGGATGGACCAGATGATACACAGTCATATGTGTACAGTGAATACAGGAAGAGACTAAGCACACAGCCCTGTGGGGAGCCGGTGCTAAGTTTCAGGGAAGTAGATGTAAAAGGCCCAACCCTCACTGTTTGTGAGCGGTCCCTTAGAAAGTCCTTGATCCAATCACAGATGGTAGAAGAAAGGTCCAAATCAGCCAGCTTTTTAATAAGAATGCTTGGTAGGGTGGTGTTAAAAGCTGAACTGTAATCAATGAAAAGCATCCTAACATAATTTCCAGGTTTCTCCAGATGACTCACTGCAAGGTGTAAGGCAGTAGCTATGGCATCATCTGTTGATCTATTTCTCCTATAGGCAAACTGATGTTTGTCAAAGTCTGGTGGAAAACATGTTCTAAGGTATTGGAGAACCAATCTTTCAAAGCATTTCATCACTACAGACGTTAATGCAATAGGTCTGTAGTCATTTAGGCAATTAAGTACTGTTTTCTTTGGGACTGGGACAATGGTAGCTGCTTTCAAACATGATGGAACACAAGCTGTTTGCAGGGAGATGTTAAAAATTCTTGTCAGGACCCTTGCCAAGAGATGTAACCAGTGCGGTTGGGAAGGATCTTCCAGTGTCAGGGAATGAATCTTCAGAGCAGTGGTGCCTAACCTGGGGTGGCCAAATGTTCTTGGACTAAAACTCCCAGAAGCCTTCATCACTAGCTGCGCAGGGCAGGATTTATGGGAACTGTAGTCCAAGAACATCTGGAGAAACCAAGATTGGAAGCCACAACTTTATCTCCATCTCTTGGCTGTTTGTGAACTAAAAGCATGTATCTCTGTGCGCTTAGATAATAATAAAAAAGAGAGAGAGAATTATGTGAAAACTTGGAAAAGTTACTTTTTGGATAATACGTTCCAGCAGATCAGCCTTGATGCTACTTAGGGGATTTTGGGAGTTGTAGTCCTAATCAATAACTCCTTCTGCCTGTGAGTCATGGCAACGGCCACACTGGGATCTCATTGGAAGGATGGAGTTTCAGGACGCAAAGCTTCCTCTTCTGTGCAGTTCCACCCAAGGATGCTGCTATACCTGTTCCGTGTCTGCCCGTGGCTCTGCCTTAAGAGGCAGCAGAGAAATACTATAGCTAAAGCTAAATAAAACAAGCCATCAAGGTTTTTCAGAAAGGGAGTCATTGTAGTGTCATACTAAAGAAGGATATCAATATTTACCTTTTTCACCCATTAGATCTGTCATCAAGGGCGACTTGGCTCTTCCCGAGGTCTCCTCTGAGTAAGTGACAAGGCCCTCTTTGACTGCCTCGTACCCATTAAGCACGACCACAGGTGTCTGCCCCATCCACATGGTGAAAATGTTCCCGTAGATGTCCTTTAACTAGAAGGTTGATAAATACTGATCAGAATAAGAATTAAGTTGTAACCTGCAAAAGTAAATTGAAAAAAACCCGTTATGGTCTTTTCCTTTTAAGTGGGAGGAATGGGTTTTTGATGGGTACCCAAGGGCTGATTTTCTTACCCTAGAACACTCTAGGACAGTGTTGGCGAACCTATGGCACGGGTGCCAAAGGTGGCACTCGGAGCCCTTTCTGTGGGCACCCGACATCGCCCCTTCATAGCCACCTGTATACAGGTTAAATTACTGTATTGGCAATTTGCAAAACAAACAAACAAACAAAAATTAGTGGGTTTTGAACTGCAGTTTGGGCACTCGGTCTCTAAAAGGTTCACCATCACTGCTCTAGGAGCTTACTAGGGCTGGTCACAGGGATCCTATAAAACCCTCTATCTGCAACAGCTTCGTTAGCTACTGATTTCTTTCCAGGCAGAATTCAAAGTGCTGTTTTTAACCCATAATACCTTTGATTCCAAACTATCGCAAGGATTTCATCTCCCTTTATGAGTCTGCCCATGTTCATGCCCATTTTCAAAACAAACAAACAAACAAAAATTAGTGGGTTTTGAACTGCAGTTTGGGCACTCGGTCTCTAAAAGGTTCACCATCACTGCTCTAGGAGCTTACTAGGGCTGGTCACAGGGATCCTATAACCCTCTATCTGCAACAGCTTCGTTAGCTACTGATTTCTTTCCAGGCAGAATTCAAAGTGCTGTTTTTAACCCATAATACCTTTGATTCCAAACTATCGCAAGGATTTCATCTCCCTTTATGAGTCTGCCCATGTTCATGCCCATTTTCAAAACAAACAAACAAACAAAAATTAGTGGGTTTTGAACTGCAGTTTGGGCACTCGGTCTCTAAAAGGTTCACCATCACTGCTCTAGGAGCTTACTAGGGCTGGTCACAGGGATCCTATAACCCTCTATCTGCAACAGCTTCGTTAGCTACTGATTTCTTTCCAGGCAGAATTCAAAGTGCTGTCTTTAACCCATAATACCTTTGATTCCAAACTATCGCAAGGATTTCATCTCCCTTTATGAGTCTGCCCATGTTCAGAAATCAGAGGGACATAGTTTATCTTCATCTAGGTGTGGACAGAACCTGAAGTGGTCCTATCACCAGGTGAGGCCTTTCTCTCTTTCCCGCCACCTTCACAGTTGCATTTGATAAGGAAGGACACAGGAGAAGGCCTTCTCTATTGCTGCTCCCAGACTCTGGAATTCCCTTCCACTGGAGGCCAGCCTGGCCCCATCTTTGCTGTCCTTCCGCAAGCAGGCCAAGTCCTTTCTCTTTAGGCAAACTTTCCCTCAGGGAATAAAGTGTTCTGCTGAATGAGGTTTTTAAATGCATTACAGTTCCTTACTATTTTGAATGTGCTTTGGTGTTTGCTCATGTTTTTTAGTATGCTATTTGTTCAATCCTTTTTAGTATTAGCATACTCTTGTTGGCTTTATTTATTTATTTATTTATTTATTTATTTATTTATTTATTTATTTATTTATTTATTTATTTATTTATTTATTTATACGACTTATATGCCACCCACTACCCAAAGGTCTCTGGGTGGCTTACAGTCAAGAAACAATTAATTAAAATAATTAATTAACAACTAATTAAAATTAATTAAAAAGAAACAATTAATCAAAATGTTAAAATACCAATGAACAATTAAAAATGATAAAAACATTTAAATACAAATGCAATACACTAAAATACAATACACTAAACCTATGTAAGGCTTGGGTCCTTTATAAGAACAGTATGGTTAAATATATTTTAAACAGACAGGCGGACAAACCAACCAACCAACTAAACAACCAATCAACTAAGAAAAAGAATAAAGATTACAGAAAAAATACAATACTTTTGCTTGAAATTCATTCTAATTCTAATTCTCATTCTCATTCTAGAAGTTTTAGGTTCTGGATGGGTCTGTGTCCTCTTTTATTGCAAAACCCAGTGGATTCCAGGAGCAGGAAGTTCCTTTTTAAATTTTTTTACAGATTTTATTTTTAATAGGGATATCCAGGGATCATAAAAATAAGTCTCAGATTAGGTTCCGGAGATTTTGCACTTCTGTGACCCAGAAAAGTAAAGGTAAATGTTCCCCCGCACATGCGTGCTAGTTGTGTCCGACTCTAGGGACACTACTCTTCTCTGTTTCCAAGCCAAAGAGCCAGTGTTGTGCAAGTCCGTGGCCATGTGGCTGGCATGGCTGAATGCATTTCTATGCATGGAACATGTTTATCTTCCCACTTTTTATGGTTGTACCTATTTATCTACTTGCATTTACATGCTTTTGAACTGCTAAGTTGGCAGGAGCTGGGGTTAACAGCGGGAGCTCACTCCGCTGTGTGGCACCCGGGATTCGAACCGCAGAGCTGATGACTTTGCAGCTGACAGTTTCAGCACTCTAGCCCGCTGAGCCCGCTAAGCGCTACATTTTGGGACTACAACTTCCAGCATGGGCAGTGGTCCAAGAAAGGAATACATCTTGTCCAGAAACATACAACATGGGATACAATTGCTATTTTCAAATGTTTTCCACATCAACTAGAGCTTGGTAATGCAAGCTACAACTTTTATTCTTTACTTGTTGGAAAGATTGGGGTAATGAGGTGAGAATTTCAATTTAGTTGCACAAGAAGTAGGGATAGCAACCTCTCCACTTGGTGGTACTTGAACATAAGAGCATAAGAAGAGCCATATTGGATCAGGACAAAGACCCATCTAGTCCAGCTTCCTGTATCTCACAGTGGCCCCACCAAATGCATCTGGGAGTGCACGAGACTAGATATCTGTCTCTTGATACCACTCCCCTGCCTCTGGCCCTTGAAGTACCCTGTTTTTAAGCCTGGAGATTACACATCCTCATCATGGTTTGCAACCTGTGATGGACTTTTGCTCCAGGAATCTGTCCAATCCCCTTTTGAAGTGATCCAGGCCAGAGGTCATCAGCACCTGCTGTGGCAGGGAGTTCCACAGCCTAACAAAAACTTTCCTAGTTACATTGGAAAAGGGTCTTTCTAGTTACATTGGAAAAGTGCCTGTTTATATCAATTTTGGGTGCAGTTTCTCACATTTTATGATAGCCCCTTTGTGTGTGTTGTGTCGTTACAGTCGTGACCGACTCTTCGTGATTCCATGTTCATGGAGCTTTCTTGGCAGGAAGACTGGAGTGGTTTGCCAGTTCCTACTCCAGGATGATAGCCCCTTAAGCAACCTTTAAGATTGTTCCCCTGTTTTTAAAGTAACAGAAAAATAACAAAGAGTGCCAGTCATTAAACTAAGTGTCTGTGTAAAAGTAACACATTCCTTCAAGAAGCTTTTGCAATAAAGTATGTAAACAACAATCACTTTTAAAAAAGGACTGGCCTAACCCCGTCTTCCCTCAGCCGTACCCATTCCAAAGAATGCTGCCTTCCACCATTACCTTGAGGAGAGACTCTTGCTTGACTACAAAGCCCAGCTGCCACAGATTGCCAATGATGGGAAGAGGAATCGGTCCCGGCGGGAGCGTCTTGCGCATCCGTTGCAGCTTCAGAAACTGTGCCATTAAGAGAGAGAAAATCACAAGGATTAACATTCCAGATAGCTCAAACATTTCCGCAACTATCCGTTCCTTCTCTTCGTTTGGATTCTTCCCACTGTTCTGAAAAATCTCCCAGTACTAAGGCAAGCAGGGGTCTTCTTAAATAATGCAGGTAATTCCCCCCTTTTTTTCTTTCTTAGGAGAGAGTGTTCCCCCCCCCTACCTTTTTAGCCAAACCAGGCCTCTCCTGGACTCTGAATTTTCAGTGATGTAGCAATTTGCGATGACCTTTTCCATGGCACTTCCAGGTAACTCTCCCGGGGATTGTGGCTGAAAATGCATTAATGAAACCAATTACAAACAGGATTCTTCATGTGAATTTGAGAGGGCACTGACCCACTTCGAGTGTGGCTTTTCTCAGAGGGAAGAGATGCTGCATTTGAAACCGTGCTATGTAATGGGATACTCCTCAGTGCTCTCCATTTGTTGACTGTCAGCAGCCAACATCTGGAATTTACTGGTGTATGGCTGCTTTTACCTCAAGGGATAGAGTGACCTGCTAGGCAGTTTGTCACGGATATCTTAAAAAGCACAGAGTCAGGGTGACTTTTAATTCTTACTCTGGGGTCTTCTGTCTTTTTGAACTTTGTAAGTTTCTTGTACTGTATGGAGCTTGTTGCTAATAACTGGTATCTTATTCCCCCACCCCCACCCCATATCTCACAAAAAGATTAAGGGAAATACGAAAGTATGGAGTGGGATACACTTTCATTTGAAACTGATTCTGGCAGATAAACCCAACCGTCCTCTTCGACTCACACTCTCAGGCTAAACACAGGAAATGCTAAAAGAGTTTAGGTTTTGTTTTCATTGAATCACAGAATAATGGCATTAGAAGGGGTCTTGTTGCTAGATGGCGCAGTATAGAAATAATAATAATAATAATAATAATAATAATAATAATAATAATAATAATAATAATAATAATAATAATAATAATAATGGCTCACCAATGGAACACTGAAAAAAGAGACAGAAGCCCTGATTTTTGCAGCTCAAGAACAAGCTATCAGAACAAATGCAGTTAAGGCTAGTATAGAAAAATCAGCTGAGTCCCCTACATGTAGACTCTGCAAAGAGGCAAATGAAACTATCGACCATATATTGAGTTGTTGCAAGAAAATTGCTCAGACTGGTTACAAACAGCGTCATAATGTAGTTGCTCAAATGGTCCACTGGAATTTGTGTCAGAACTATCATCTGCCTGTAGCAAAGAACTGGTGGGATCATAAGCCTGAAAAGGTGATTGAAAATGAGCACACAAAATTACTTTGGGACTTCCGAATACAGACAGACAGGGTTTGGGAGCATAATACTCCGGATATTGTGATTGTGGAAAAGAAAAAAGTGTGGATCATTGATGTTGCTATACCAGGTGATAGTAGAGTCACCGAGAAACGACTTGAAAAAAATTACCCAATATCAGGATCTGAAAATTGAACTTCAGAGACTCTGGCATAAACCGGTACAGGTGGTCCCAGTGGTAATCGGCACGCTGGGTGTGGTGCCTAAAAAGGTAAGCAAGTTTTTAGAAGAAATGGGAGTTGACAAAGTCACCATCAGTCAGATGCAGAAGGCCGCCTTACTGGGGTCTGCTCGCATAATTTGCCGATACATCACATAGTCCTAAACGCTTGGGAAGCGTTCAACTAGTGATTTGTAATACAAAATCCAGCATAGTTAGCTGCGTGGTTAATAATAATAATAATAATAATAATAATAATAATAATAATAATAATAATAATAATAATAATAATAATAATAATAATAATAATAATAATAATAATAAATCTGATCTGCAAGACAGCTGTCCATCTTTCTTTTGAATCCTTCCAGCATTACAGCACTAGCCACCTCCCAAGGTCATTGATCCCATTGTTCTACTGCTTTAAGAATTAAGAGTTTTCCCATCTGATACTCAGCTGAAATCTGCCTTCCTGTAGATTGAGCCCATTATTATGCGTCCAGCACTCTGGGATGATTGAGAATAGATTCTGTCTCTCCTCTTTGTGACTACTGCTTAAGTACAGTGGTACCCCGCCTTAAGAGCAGCTCGACTTAAGAGCAGCTCGACTTAAGAGCGGAAAACTGTTGCCCTTTTAACTGCCGCCTTACAAATTTTAGATATGGTCTGCTCGACTTACAAATATTTTTTCATTTTTTTGATTTTTAAGTTATTTTTTAATTTTTTAAGATAGGTACCCCGACTTAAGAGTAGCTCGACTTAAGAGCGTGCATTCAGAACGGATTAAATTTGTAAATTGAGGTACCACTATATTTGAAAAATGATATTTTCTTTAGTTTTGTGGCGTTTTTGGGGACCAAGGGGAGGTATAATTTGCATGCTTACTTGAAATAAGTAATAAGACGGTTACGCGGAACCGGGCTTTCTCTGTGGCAGCCCCCTCCTTGTGGAACTCCATCCCCAGCGAAGTGCGCTCTGCAGAGTCCCTGCCGGCCTTTCGTAAAGCATTAAAAACATTCTTATTTCGGGAGGCCTTTGGCACGCCCTAATTAATTAATTATTTTTTTTCCTCCCGCCATTAATAGCTCAACAGCTTAATAGCTTACAGCTCGAAGCTCTATTATAGGTACTTCGCCTTATTTGGCGATTCTGGGGTGTGATAGTGCTTTATATGTTTTTATACTGTTTATTGTATTACTTAGTATATTGTTTTTACTTAATTGTTGACTGTTGATTTGTTTGCTGGCGCATGTCGCTTCGTTGTTAGCCGCCTAGAGTTCAAAATTGAAGATGGGTGGGATATAAATGCAACAATAAATAAATAAATAAATAATAAATATCCTGGAATCTTATCTGAATATGATGCCAGCTGAGCGGGGTGGGTGGGGGGGTGGGGAATGTTGTAGGCTTCTTACTTAGCGTTCATCTCCATGCTGGGTGCTTTCTTCCCCATACATATTGCCTGAATATCCACAAAAATTACTGGTAAGGTGACATTCCTTCTTGGGATCCACGTGAAAGCTAATGATTCTTCCAGATATTGCACATTGCAAGTAACTTCTAGATCAGTTGCTTCCTTAGTCATTTGTTTATTTGCTTATTTTAGTACTTAATGTTTTCATCTTTGATCATTGGAAACTGCCCGGAGTTCCTTCTGGAAGACTGGTGGTACTGTATATAACATTTTTATAATTCCTTTTGTATCTGGAGTATCTCAAGACATACAGAGAAGAAAATTAAGTTGCAGACAAATTGTTGGGAAGTCGTTGTGGATAACACCTACATATATGCAAGCATATGTGTGCTACCTTAGATGTGTTAAGAGGTTCTTGTAAAACCTTTTAACACATCTAAGGAAGTTGTAAAAATAAATAAATAAATAAATAAATATCTGGGATTATCATTCCTCCTTATTCAGACTAGAGTAACATCATTGAGGTTGTATACAATATGTGCATGCCATGTCCAATATGGTTGTTCCCTTAGAATAGTTCAATTTGTAAAATGCCTAGAATGTTGTGATTGCAAGTCAGTCAGCAGTCTGAGGCTGCTAGGTTATACTGCTTTTAAGTGTTCTTATAATACTTGGTGATTTTTACAATTGGACTTCATTTTCTTGAGAGATTGAAACATTTTGCTGCTCATCCAAACAGCTTTGTCAGTCTGAAGAAAGCTAGTTGCAAGTCCTCCATTTTATAGGTTACTTTGACCTCGTCACCCTGGTCTGAAATAGGCTCATAAGATGAACAATGGCCTGAATAGGCTCGTTAGGTAGACAACCGTCTCAATAGCCTTAAGGACTGTTCATAATTTGGTACTACTTCCCAATGCTTCCATATGATGTTTCCACAACACTTCAACATGGCTATTTCTTTTGCAAGAATCAGACACCTGCTTCCAAATGTTCCTTAATGGGTTCTATTTTTCAAGGATATTGTGACATGATCGATTTCGGATAAGAGATTCCAGTTTTTTATGAGGGCAGCTCCACCTTGACATACGTACTCTGCTTCATCCCACAGCCAAACACTTGCGATAAAGAATCTTGATTGAGCAACCTGGTCGTGCTGGTTCTCAGTACACTCTCCAACTGAAGGCTCTTTCATCTCCATTGCACTGATAAACCATCTCAAAGGTTGGAGGAGGTGTGAGAACAGAAGCTGCATTTATGCTTTGTCTTCAGCGGGGATGCAAACTGCCAAAACATTGCATCATGAGGAAGACGAAAGAAAGAAAGAAAGAAAGAAAGAAAGAAAGAAAGAAAGAAAGAAAGAAAGAAAGAAAGAAAGAAAGAAAGGATTGTGATGATTTTACTCTATAGTCTGGAACCAGCAGGATTTCTACCGGCCAAAAATACAAGATGGAGCTGTGTATCAAGGTCTTACCTAAAAGCCAAGACAGACATTATCTTCCTGTAGAATTGGAATATATTCCTCCTAATTGGGTGCTCAAGCAAATGGATCCATTAGGGTTGCTCGTCTTTTTCTTAAATTGCTGTCTGCCCAGAATCCTTGACAGTAGTTCGAATTGCAGACTCCAGCGGCTGGTAATGCTTATCTCCATTCATTGGCGCAACCCTGAAGATCACATCCCTGCTAATAGTGTGAGAGTAAACATGCTGGTATCTCTAGCTTGTTTAACCCCCATCCCCACCCCGACCCCCCCAAATTTTTTTTAGTCCAGACAGGAAGGAAGTGATGTTGATGAGGAACTCAGCTGATCTGAAATATAATATGCAGCCATCTCCAGATGAGATTCTACTACTCCATTGAGATCTGGTGCACCATCTGTGAATGCTCCCTGAACACAATGCTTCTCTTAAGTACGGTATCCAGATACAGTAGTAGCAAGGCAAGCACTGGCTTCTAGTCTGGCTGTTTTGTCCATTATCGTATCTTCTACTTGTTATCCATATCTAGTTGCTTTTAACTTGGCTTGCTATGATCCAGCCCAAGTGCTTTTAAGGGCAGTGTAGAAAAGCAGCACGATCCAGAGTGTAGTCGAACAGATTACTATTTTATTTATTTATTTATTTATTTATTTATTTATTTATTTATTTATTTAATGCCCGTCTTCCCAATGGAAATCCGGGCAGTGCACAACAATTACATAACAATAAAAACAAATATCAAACAAATCATTTAATAATAATAATAATAATACTTGGCAAGATGTTGGAACAGAACAACAACAAAAACAAAACCTTATGGTTGCCAAATGCCCCTCTGAAAAGCAAGGTCTTAAGCGCTTTTTTGAAGGCCGGCAGGGACTATGCTAGGCAGATTTCACTTGGTAGTTTATTCCAAAGTGTGGGTGTGGCCACAGAGAAGGCTCGGCTTCGAGTAATCAATTTCCGGGCCTCCCTGGGAGTGGCCACCCAGAAGTGAGAGTGCCTGCAACATTCTGGTGGGTCAGGCCTCAGTTGACTTGTAGGAGATCCGCTCTGTCACGTACTCAGGTCCCAAGCCGTGGAGGGTTTTGCAAGTCAAAACCAGTATCTTGAACCTTGTTCGGGACACAATGGGCAGCCAATGCAAATGAGCCAGAACTGGGGTAATGCGGTCATATCTGCCTGCACCAACCACCAGTCTGGCTGCTACATTTGTACCTGCTGTAGTTTCCGAATAAAGGTCAAGGTCAACCCCACATAGAGAGTGTTGCAATAATATATCCTTGAGATCACAAGGGACTCAGAGCAAATTAATTTGATTTTAGACTATTTCCGTTGACTGCCAAGAGTACAAAACCATTGGGACAGGGGTATCTAGAAGTCAGCAAGGCTGGTAAAGATCAGGTGTAAATGAGGGCATAAGTATCTGACCACCCTGTGGTAGACAAGATTCCCCAGCTCTGAACACACCCAGATACAGATAAGTCAATACATGACTGCAAGATCAAATTAATGAAATTAAGTGTGCAAAGAAATAACTCTCGTGTCTTCACAGAGGTGACATTTGGCCTTGCCTCCCAATGCACCAGGTTATGTGCCCATCCTTCTGTCAGTGAATTGTGAGATTTGACAGTCCAGAGGAGCACCAAAATTGAAAATTTTTAAAAAGGATAATATCTGTCCAAATCATTACAGCAGCTCTGTAATATCTAAAGTAAGTAACTCAGTGGGACTTGACCTAAGGCAAAGGGATATAGTTATGTTGGATTGCAATCTAGAGGTCAAAGAGACTCTGTACCAGTGGCATAGCATGTTAGGTGTCAGAGGGGCGGTTCGCACTGGGCAATATTTTTAAGGTGAGTGGTATATCCTTCTGGGCATACCCTGCCTGCCAGCCAGCTTCATCCTTTCCCTTCCTTGCTAGTTCAGTCATAGCTCAGGAGCCTGTCACCAAGGGGTGCCATCTGCAGGAGCCACTAAGGGCAACAGAGTTCCATGGCCCATGGCCCTGGCACCTGCCTGAAGCCCTGCCTGCCCCAAGACTGATCCTGAGCCAGGGAGTGTCACCATTTCCCCGGTTAACCTAGGGCTTTCCCTCAAACCGGCCGTGACTCCCACACTGGGAGAAAGGCTCCCTGGTCCAGCAATGGGGCTGGCTAGGGGTGGGCACGAAACGCTAAAATTGCATTTCATTCCGTTTTTCGTTTCTCCCCGTTTCGTTTTGTTTATTATGAAACCATTTTTTTAAAAAAATCATTTCATAATTTTTTAAGCAGAGGCTGGATGGCCATCTGTCGGAAATATTGTGATGGGGTTCCTGCATGGCAGGGGGTTAGACTAGATGGCCCTTGAGATCTCTTCCAACTCTATGATTCTATGATTCTATGATTTTGTTTTGTTTTGCTGTTTTTAAAAATACTGTTGGAGCCGTGGTCACCTTTTTCTCTCTCCCACTGACCGGCCTCCCTGCGAGCTGTGGTGGTGAGCTGCTTAACAGAGGGAACGAAAGTTCATTTCAACGAAAAAAATAACCGTTTTGTTTCATCTGTAACAAAATGCTGCTTCATTGTTTCATTTCATTTCGTTTCATTATGTAACAAAATGACGAAACAGCATTTCGTTTTTTGTTTTATGCCCATCCCTAGGGCCGGCTCACCTGTCTTTCCTACTTGGCAAGGCAGAGAAGCCCCTCCTGTTTTATTGGTTGGGGCAAGGGTTTGCTGCTGCTTCACCCCCAGCCCTTCACGCTGCCCTTCACTTACCCACCTCTGGAGCCTTTGGTACATGAGTTGGTTAGTTAGGGGCTGGCAGGCAGGGGACTCCATGGGAACCCCAAGAAATTATCACGCTGGAGGGAAGCCAGACCCCTCTGCACTTGGTCTTTGGCGCCCCACCTGGAGTGCACTCGCTTGGGTGTAAACAGACCCCTTGCCCCTGGGTTAGGGGGCACAATTCTTGTCTTGCCCGAGGTGCTAGCTACCCCAGTGCTCTGAAAAAAAGTGAGTTTACTCTCATCTACTTGCTCAGTCTCGTATCCTCTTATTTTATTCTCCTCCCTCTCAAATATCTATTTTAAACAATGAAATATTTCTATGTCAGACAGAGGCTGCTCGTGGGACACACACACAGAGAGAAAGAGAGAGGGGGGGTACTGGAGAAAGAGAGAGCACATGGAAGGCCCACCAAAGCCTGCAGACACAATTTACACTGACAGAGGTGTTCCAGCGTACCAAAACAACAATAAGAAAAAAATTCAATGTGACAAATAAGTCAAAATACGCAATCCTCAGGCAGAAGAGTAAAATGCCTTGCTTCCAATCGCAACGACACAATTCCCTGTCAAAACAATCTATGCTTCCATGTGTGTCATGTGGTCCCCTTTAAAACAAAAAAGATGACTTAAAACATGCTAAACCTGTACGTTACTCATCTCAGTGTAACCATGCTCTAAGGTTGAAGAAAAATCGGTCCAAGCCAGGGCAGGAAAATGGTAGTCTAGGAAACCTCTAGAGTTCCCCTAGACTATAAGACCTATAGTCTTATAAAATAGGAGTTAGATCAACACAAGTAAAATACATGATACTGTTTTTAAGTTGCTGTTAGATCAGATGAAGCCTGGATTATCTCTAGATATACTTTGGGCACATCGGGAGAAAACAAGATTCCCTGGATCTGGAAGTTGAGTCATGGCTACTGGACTTCTTTTTTGAGAGATAGAAACGTTTCGCTGTTCAACGAAACGTTTCTATCTCTCAAAAAAGAAGTCCAGTAGCCATGACTCAACTTCCAGATAAACTCACCTGGATGACTGAGAATCTTCACAGACAAGACTCCCTGGAATTGACGAGAATGCTGACAAAACTTGAAGGCAACAGGAAAAGAGGACAGAACATTAGAGGGCTTAAGACAACAGGGTCTTCTAGAGGTCATTCATTCCTTGAGTCACTAATATAAGCTGGAAGTGCTGTGACAGGGCATAAAACCACATACCTTTCACCAGATGCAGGTAAGCTACAGTCCAGGAAACCTTAAGAGAAACAAAACCTGCAAGGCTTCTAGGTGTCACAAGATTCTTTGTCGTTTCTGTAACATGGTTGATTCCTCCCCACCACCTCCTCCATTTTTAAAAATTGCTGTTAGACTTAGGAGAAAAAGTGTGGGAGGTTTTCTTGCTGACTTAGTGAAAATATGATCTGTTGCTCAAGGGCTGTTTTTTTTGGGGGGGGGGTTCTCAGCCTAAAAACGGCACGAAGAGAAAGGGATTCATGGAAGGAAATCAGACTGACATGACCATGGTGGAGGTGCAATTTTAATTTGAGACAGAAGTTGAACTCTGCAAGGGGAAAGGGATAGACCCTGCCAGATGGGCGGTATAAAATCCAATAAATTAATAAATAAATAAAGAGCTGTTGCCCAACCATTTTCTTCAAACTGATTGTGGGGGTGTGAGAACACAGCAATTAGAAGTTGAACCACTGGCACAGAATTAATGCATTAAGAGTATTAATGTATTAAGAATGAAGAGTAGTTAAGTGCTTTTAAAATAACATGTATGCATACATAATTCATTCTTGTTATGTGCTCTCATGTGGTCCTGAGTTATGCAACCTTAAAAAGCTCTCCAAGGTGAGTTAGATATTTCAGGAGTGGTTTCACACCCACAAACACCCACCCACACCCACACACAAGCCATATCTTCCCATGGCCAAATGGGGATTTAAACCAGGTCTCTTGAATCCTAGTGTGACACTTGATCCACTCCACTTCACTGCCTCTGGGGTATAGGTTTAATATTTGTTTATCTCTTGTTTTTAGCTTCTAAATACTTTTTATGAGGTAAGCTACCTTAGATCCTTTCGGGGGAGGGGGAGAGTAGAAATACAGTGGAACCTTGACTTACATACTGCTTGACTTGCAGCATATTTGACTTGCAGCAAGAAGGGGCCTGTTTGACTTGAGACACAGGCTTTGACTTACATCTCGGAGCCCCGGCGCAAGGCACCGGAATCGGGCGGCAGCCACAACCCACCATCGCGGCTGCCGCCTCCAAACTGCTCCTGCCTTCTTCCTCTCCTCTGGCAGCGGCGACTTCGGCGAGGCCAGCTCAGAGCACCTGGAGCTGGTCCTCGGCCTCACCAAAGCCGCCGCTGCTGCTGGAGGAGGAGAAGGGCCGGGAGCTCGGGGCTGGCCTCGCTGTCTTAGATAGTCGGCTCAGTCTTGTAAAAAATCTGGCTGCAGAAGTCTGGTCCACAATGGAAGCATTTTAGTTGGGGAGCTGTAAAGTTGTGCGACTCTAATGGTAAGCATAGAGTTGTTCAGAACATGGAACGTCAGGGTAAAAATCAGTAAACCTTAAATGTTAGACATTGTTGCTATGAACATTAAAAAGTGGAGGCATATAACTTGTGGACTATAATTCCACTGCCTCCTCCTCTCTTTGAAGAGACATTTCATTTACATCCCCAGAAGGAATCTCCTATCCCAGTCAAATTTGTGTTAAATTGCTGTTTTCAGGGGTCTTTTTCATCATCTGGAACAGATTAATCTGCTTTCCCATTACTTTCTATGGGAAACGTTCGTTTGACTTAAGTCATGTTTGACTTAAGTCTAGACCCCTGGAATGGATTAATGACGTAAGTCAAGGTTCCACTGTATTGTATTGTATTATAAATAAATAAATAAATAAATAAATAAATAAATAAATAAATAAATAAATAAATAAAAAGATTAGTTCATTAGAAATACTTGCCTTGTTAACAATTTTCATCTCTCAGAACTAGAGAAGGGCACGAATCGAAAAAATGACGTTTCGGTTTTTCATTTTTCGTTGTGGGTCCCGTTTCGGTTCATTTTCATTTTTTGCAAATGTTTGGGAAAAATTCATTTCATTGGTTCGTTTATTCGTTTTTCATTTTTACCTCGCTTTTGCGCAATTTAAATTCCTTCCATGCGGTGGCGTCCCCCAATGCCCCAGAGCAGACAGAAAATACTAAAAAAAATGATGCTGGCAGAGACACAGTATAGACTAGGTACGCAGTGAGGCTGCAAAGGCAGCGGCAGGCGTTGCCCAGGGCGCAAGACAGCCGCAGAGTGACTGCACTACGGGGCAGGGGAGGGTACTTACCGAGAGGTACGCACACACACAGGGAGGCTGCAAGACTGAAGCTAGTGAGAAATCTCTTCTTTCTCTCCCCTATGAGCCAGGCTGCAGACAGCAGGAACACAGAGACACACACCTGCCTGGCTGGCCCAAAGTGAAAATAACGAGTCGCAGAAACAGCAATCCCACCCTAACTCCGACCGCAGACTGCAAGGAGGACGGGGGCTGCCAGAGCTTTTTATGCCCTCTGTGGCTGCCAGGCCTGCCCAGTCTGCAACCTGGGCATGCTATTGATTGAAGTTGTCCAAGAATTTACATGATCCCATCACATGGCTTGCACTCATTTTGTGGCTGGCATCCATTTTGTGTTGTCCTTAAAGGGAAAAGAAAAATACATCGCGATGGGAGAAAGACAAAAAGAAACATTTTAAGGACCCCAACCCCCCTTGGTAGGTATTATCAGGCAGAATAAATAATTATTGCTGTGTTTTTACGGATGTCCAGGGCGTTTTAATACCCAAGAAATCAATATTAGGCATCTGGTAGCCATTTTGGGTCGATGTCCCCTAACTCCCCTTAAAGGAAAAAAAATACAGCGATCTGAGAAAAGACATAAATGCACATTTTAAGGACCCCCCCCGGTAGGTATTATCAGGCAGAATAAATAATTATCGCTGGATTTTTACGGATATTCAGGATGTTTTTTAACATTTAAAAACAGTTCATTTCATTGCGTGTCACCATTAATGAAAACGAAACGTAACGAACCTAATTTTCTTGGTTCTGTTCGGTTCGTTCCAATTTCATCGCCAGGTTCGTTATTTGTTTCATTACGTAACAAAACGAATAACGAATAATGGAACAATTTTTTTTCATTTCGTGCCCATCTCTACTCAGAACCCCAAAAGAAGAAAAGCATTCTACCATTCAGAATGCAAATGGTGAACACCAGAGAAAACCAAATGGGTGAGGCCAAATCAATCATGTTTTGGAGAAAAATGGTTCAAAAGTAAAGCAAAGTGTTCAGCTTATATACTTCCCTGTAGCGCTTCAAGCCCTCTCTGGGTGGCTTGCAATTTATTTATGCAGGCATTGCCCCCCCCCCAGCGAGCTGGGTACTCCTTTTACTGACCTCGGAAGGATGGAAGGCTGAGTCAACCATGAGTCAGCTACCAGGGATTGAATCCCAGGTCGTGAGCACAGTTACAGCTGCAGTACAGCAGTTGAACCACTGTGCCATGTGCTATCTGGCTGCAGAGCTAGAGGTTGGGAGGGGCTAGACTTGATGACCTTCAGGATCCCTTTCACCTCTGCTGCTCTAAGACTTCTGAAATCTGAAATGCTGAAGATGCAGTCAGAAACTATTCTAAAGAGAAAGGAACATGAATGAACATGAATGAACCGCCCTGAGTTCCCATCCTGGGAAGAAGGCGCGGTATATAAATATAAAAATAAATAAATAAATAAATAAAACCAAGTCGGCGGGTAGGGCTAGGTTAGTCTGTGTTTTGTTTCTTACCTATATTTGTGAGCTAGAGAAAGAAAAAATATAACCTTATTTTAATGTTGAATATGAAGACTTGCACATTTTGACAAATCCTTTTAAAAAATGAACGTAAGGTAACTTCTCATCCCTCAGTGTTGGTCAACCCAAAACAATAGGAAGAGGTGCTCACTCTGTGTCATAGCTGCCTGCTATAAAAGAGGAAGAGCCCATCAGAAATAGCACATAACAGTTCATAGTTCATTGCTGATAGAATGTACAGGAATTCATTTTAGAAAAAAGCACAGCGAAGTCTTCTGCTTATAAACCATCCCATAGTGCTTAAAGCACTCTCTGGGTGGTTTACAGTTAATTTACGCAGGCTATACATTGCCTCCCCAGTGAGCTGGGTATTCATTTTACCGACCTCGGAAGGATAGAAGGCTGAGTCAGCCACAATCTGGCTACCTGGGATTGAAACCCAGGTCATGAGCACAGTTATAGAGTACAGAAAGAGTTCAGCCATTTCGCAATTGCCCCATGAGCCAAGATGCCCTAAGCCAGTGATGGCGAACCTTTTGGAGACCGAGTGCCCAAACTGCGATTCAAAACCCACTAATTTTTCACAAAGTGCCAATACAGCAATTTAACCTGAATACAGGGGGCTGTGAAGGGGCAATGTTGGGTGTCCAAAGAAAGGGCTCCGAGTGCCACCTTTGGCACCCGTGCCATAGGTTCGCCAACACTGCCCTAAGCACATCTGATCTTGCCAGATTTCAGAAGCTAAGCAGGGATAGCCCTGGTTACTACTTGGATGGGCGACCACCAGGGAATACCCGGTACCGTAGGTGCATGGAACAGGAACTGGCAAACCATTCCAGTCTTCCTGCCAAGAAAAAACTCCATGGACATGGGGTCATGAAGCATCAGTCACGACTGTAGAAACACATCAACAGCCATGAGACTCTAACATGGAAGCATGGAAGCACTGAAACTCCTTGGCTGAAATAGTTAAAACTTTTTGCTTCTGGTTTCTTCACCTGTGGTTTTAGGGGATCCCAGATTCTACATATTTTAAATAGGAAGATGTCTACAAATCTGGGGGATTAGAAGGAAATGAAAATCAAACTGACATGAAATGGTCACTCATTCTTACTGGCTACACAGAGAGTTCTCTGAAGAAAGAAAGAAAGAAAGAAAGAAAGAAAGAAAGAAAGAAAGAAAGAAAGAAAGAAAGAAAGAAAGAAAGAAAGAAAGAAAGAAAGAAAGAGATGGATAGAAGAAAGCATCATCAAGAATGAGACTAGTACATAAGTTTGGTGTTGTTTTGCCTACATATTGCAGATGGCATCCTAGTTATCTGCACTTGACAAGATACATTACATTGCAAGGCCTACAGGTGATGTTTTTTAAAATATAGTACGTCTTCCCAGGCACACTGCTAGTGTGTGTTTCTGAGAAGCACTGAGATTTTACAGTGTCTGGGTGTGATCCAGGATGGCAAACTGAATCATAGAATCACAGAGTTGGAAGAGACCATCCAGTCCAACCCCCTGCCATGCAGGAACCCCCATCACAGTAGCTCCAACAGGTGGCCATCCAGCTTCTGCTTAAAAACCTCTACAGAAGAAGACTCCACCACCCTCCGTGGCAGCATATTCAACTGCCGAACAGCTCTAACTGTCATGAAGTGGTTTGAGGACTGCTCTTGCAAGTAATCTCCGTAGATTTGGCAGCTGGTGGGTGGAAAGCTATCACAGGAGGCTTGTTGATGCGTGTTGCAAGATGCCCAGAAGTGATAAACAGTGGATAAGTCTCTGTAAAAGCATCCTTCCAACAGCAAAATTTTGATTGAAATTTATTGAAAATTGTTTATTCTCCTTATATAATCTTCATGCAACCCCTTCCTTTCTAGGTGAACAATTTTGTGCAACATTAATTAGCACAAGGTTCAATGTCCTGTGATGGTGGAGTTCTTTTGTGCATATATCTGCCAAATGGAGATGGGGAAACTAGTAGAAAAGAATTAGCAATTAGAATCATGGAATCATAGAATCATGGAGTTGGATGTGGCCTATAAGGCCCTTAGGTCAAACTCCCTGCTCAATGGAGGAATCCAAATAAAGGCAGATCTGACAGATGACGTTCCCATTTTCTCTTACCAAATACTGTACAAAACTAGGTGTTTGAAGGACTGGGGCTGTAAACACAACCCGTAACTTCAGATGCAGCTTCATAACATATAAAGCCCTAAACGACTTAGGACCTAGATGTCTAAAGGACCACCTCCTTCCATACGAACCTACTTGGCAATTAAGATCGAGCCAGTGGGCCCTTTTGAAAGAGCCATCCCTCAAGGAGGTGAGAAGGATGGCTTGTAGACATAAGGCCTTTTCAGCAGCTGCCCCCAAGCTATGGAATGCCCTCCCAAGTGAGATCCACCTGGCGCCAACATTGATTACTATCAGTTCTGAGACTGCAGAATCTAACTGCCTCCATTTTACAACTCTCTTTCCACTATCTGTTAAATATACATAACATATATTTTATCAACTTTTACATATCTTGACACCCCTCCTATATTTAACAGATTTCAACACCTAGCCTTTTCTTAAAACATACATGTTTATCTTTACATAAAGGCTTTGTAAATATATCAGCATAATTATCGACACTAGTACAGTATTCTAATACAATCAAATGTTGTTCTATGCAGTCCTTGACATTCTGGTAACGGATCCCAATGTGCTTGCTTCTGGATCCGACCTTCTGATTCTGTGTTAATTGGATACATGAAAAAGAATCATTATACACTTTGACTGGTAGTTTAACATTTACATTTACATCCTTTAACAACTGCACCACCCAGGTTAACTCACAACACAAGTCACTCACAGCCCCATACTCTGCCTCCGTAGTAGAGCATGAAATGTACCTTTGTCTTCGGGCTTTCCATACAATTAATGAGTTACCTAAGAAAATGGCATATCGAGACAATGACCTCCTTTCTGGACTTGAACCCCAGTCAGCATCTGCATAACTAATTAAATCAAGATTATCACACATAGATATTTTCAACCTTTCATGCATTGTTCCTTTAAGGTATCTCAAAACACGCTTTATACCTTTCCAATGCTTCATCAATGGTTTTGCAGCATATTGGCTCAATATGTTGATAGTTGCTGCAATATCAGGCCTAGACCATGAACACAAATACATTAGTGAGCCCAATACAGATTGGTATAGTTCAACATTTCCAAAATCCCCATCATCTGGGTCTCTGTTGAACCCCACTTCCATAGGTGTAGAGACTATGTTGCAGTCTCCCATCTTACACTTCTGTATTAGCTGCTCTATCTTGTCACTTTGACACAGATAGAAATTACCTTCAGGATCGGTTGTGACATCAACCCCTAAATAATGTTGTATCTCACCAAGATGCTTCATTTTTACTTCTTTGCCTAATGAAGACATAAACCACTTCACATGTGAGATATCGGGCACCATTAAACATAAATCATCAACAAAAACAATCAATATCAAAGAACCCTTTGTGTATAAGCAAGGATCTGCCCTACTTTGAGAAAAACCTATTTTAGTCAATTTCTCATGCAAATGTCTATTCCATGCCAGTCCTGATTGCCGGAGACCATACTAGCCTTTGTTCAACTTCAGAACAAGTTGTGGATTTTTAAGTTCATATCCAGGGACTTGTTTCATGTAGACCTCTTCCTTTAAACTTGCATTCACATATGCTGTCTCCACATCAAAATGATGCACTTGGCATTTTCTTGACGCTGCAATTGCCAAGACCATTCTAAATGTTTCAGCCTTCACTGTAGGGGCATAAACACCTGTGAAATTCACATATTTCTCTTGTGAGAACCCTTGTGCCACAAGCCTTGCTTTACAGGTTATATTATTGTCACTTGACTTCTTAATTTTATATATTCACCTGCATCCAACAGGTTTTTGTCCTTCTGGTAACATCACTGGAGTAAATACCTTATGTTCCTTCAGAGATTCATACTCTTTTTCCATGGCCATCATCCACTGCTTCCTTTCTTTCTTCAGGCATCTGCAGTACATCTTCATAACACTGTGGCTCATGGGATACAAAATTTACAACAAACCTTTCAGGTGGCACTCCAAAATTGGATCTTGTAGACTTTCTGAGCAATACTGGCTCCTCATCAACCTTTCCATCATGCAATGATGTCGACTCCCCTCCATCACTGGAATCTTCCTCAGCAGACTCAGTGTGGGGACAAATACATGGCAAAAACACTTCATTGTTTGCATGTAGATCTTTCCAGTTTCTCTGCTCACAAAATGTTGCAGATCTGCTAATATAAACTTTCCCATGATTATCACAAAAACGCCAGGATTTTGCAGCAGGTTGAAAACCAATAAACATAAGTTTCCTTGACTTTGGGCTATTCTTGTGTCTGTATTTCTTTGGAACCAATACCCAGGCTTCAGAGCCAAATAAATGAAGATATTTGATTGTAGGTTTCTTACCATGTAGTAGAGTATAAGGAACTTCATTAACAGCTGAACTCCATACTCTATTAGACACATAATTTGCATACTTCATTGCCTCAGCCCAGTAACCTCTGGGAAGTTTCGCATCAGCCAACATTGCATTCATTATGTTTTGAAGAATCCCATTCTTCCTTTCAGCCAGACCATGTTCGGCAGAAGCAGCAGGGTTAGTCAATCTGTGTTTCACCCCCCTTTTCTCCAAATAGTCAACAAACTGTTTAGATAAGAATTCACTTCCTCTATCACTCTGTACAGCAACAATTTTTTGCTTGTACTGACGTTCTGCCATTTGAAACCGTTTCCTAAACATAGCACTCACTTCACTTTTGTGCTTCATTATGTAGACCCAAGAATATCGAGAAAAATCATCTGTTATTACTAGGCAGAATCTGGCGCCACCAAATGAATTTGCCATGGGTTCAATTACATCAATATGTACCAGCTGTAAAGGATGATGTGACTTTCTCAAACTCTTTCTTGCTATGGGAGCAGATTTAATTTTCGTACTTTTGCAAACATGGCAATCTAAATACGTGTCACAGCTTTGCACAGACCCATGTTCCACATGTTGCAGAGTTTTTCTAATGTTCTCAAAACCTAGATGCCCTAATCTTCTATGTAGCAGATGAATGCATTTGTCATGTAGAGGCTTATTTTCAACCATGTTCAAAGATTTCTCAGATGTGCTAATTACAAACAAATTGTTTTGCAGCCGTCCAGTTGCAATTGTTTTCCCATTTTTTACAATTTTGCAACTGCTATCATTGAACTGTACATTAAATCCTTCCTTCACAAGCATAGGCACACTCAACAAATTATTTTTTAGAGACGGTATGTACAGGACCTTATCAAAAACACACTTGAGAGGTTTAAAAAATATTTTACCTTCTCCACAAATTTCCGCCTGAGTTCCATCTGCCAAGGTTACATTTCTAGAGTTAAACAAAGTTAATTTTTCAAACAAACATTTCTTGTTTATACAATGAATGCTGGCTCCCGAATCTACAATAAATAATTCTTGCTTTGAGCACTCCTGTTCATTGTTATCATTAATTACAGACAGCTGGTGTCCTTCATTCTTCGAGTGTGTGCCGGCAACTCTTTTCTGCTTTTGCCGCTTGTTTAACTTGTCACAGAAACGCAAAATATGTTTGTCACTCCCACAATTGTGGCATTTTCTTACTACCTGGATTGTGTCTCCAGAAACTTGAACAGGCTTCTTATTTACTTTAGAATCAGCTCTCCTCTGTTCCTCCTGCTGCAGCCTTGACAGGATATATGAGACAGACAAATCATCACTTTTCAAAGCTTCCATCCCCATTACTAAATTGTCATATGATTCATCCAGGCTTGACAATATCACAAGGCATTTATACTCTTCTTCATGTTGAATGCCTATTTCAGATAACTGGTGAAAAATATTATTTACTTTCCTTACATGGTCAGAAATAGTTTCACCTGGGCTTTGCCTTGTCCGGAATAATTGCTTCATCAAGGATATCTTGGTCCCAGCTGTTTCTTTGATATGGGCAGCTCTCAAGGCTAACCACTCTTCATGAGCCGTTTTTGCTTCTTTCACATAAAGAAACTGTGACTCCTCCAAAGATAACACGATTATAGCCAGCGCCTGTGCATCCTCCTTGATACATTGCTCATCTGAGTCTTCTTCCAGCTCTTTTTCTACATACTGATACAACTCATGGAAAATTAAAAAATGCTTCATACGCAGACACCAGTTCAGGTAATTACTGTCAGACAGCTTAACTAGAGGCATTGAAGATAAGTTAATACTTGCCATCTTCGCTGATAGTGCCAGCTTCACTCCGCCGTTTTCAGCAACACTTGTTTCAGCGTCTTCAGCAAATATTTCTTCAACCTCCTCCGCTTTCATACACAACACTCTGTTTTGCTTGGCTTATCTTATCAGCTGCTTTCTCCTGTTCGCTTCTAAGCCTCAGAGAAAAAAAACTTTGCAGCTCTGTTTTGTCTCCATTCCAACTCCAAACCGTTTTTCCTCTGCAAAAACACAACTTTATACAACACACACTTTATCTATACAGGTACAACAAAACCTATCAGGCAGCTGACCCAGCTGGGCCCATAACCCTATCAGGATTTAAGCAAAAAATATAATATTTAAATGTGTTTGGCACAGAGCAGTGCAGCAGTAGCGTGCAGATAAAATGTCAGTATTGATATAAAGTATTGCAGAGTTAGGTTAACGGAATACAATGACAATGGGTAGAGTAAAAACTCATATATTCATATATACATCAAAATTATATACACAGCATAACATCCAAGCAATATATAGAAACAACAGAGTGTGGGGTTCTGTCTCTCACCATAGACAGACCCACCTAACATATGGCAAGCTAGTGCTTTTATACAGTTCAGCACCCATCAGATATGAGTCATCACTAATTACAATCTGATGCAATCTGATGCAACCATTATGTTATAAATTCTTCCACCTGTGCTTCATCACGTAACATGCCTGTGATTACTTATCTCTTACACTTGTGAATTAACATCATGAGTCTGCAGAATCTAACTGCCTCCATTTTACAACTCTCTTTCCACTATCTGTTAAATATACATAACATATATTTTATCAACTTTTACATATCTTGACAATTACATTTTGACGCCAGGTAAACACCTTCCTGTTCCAGATGTTTTTTAATTGATACAATATAGACTGTGGGTCCTCTGATGACAATTTTAGTGTAATGATTTTAGTGTAAGGTTTTTATTATTGCTTTGATTATTTATTGATATTCTATTTTAACTATTTTAAACTGTTTTAATTCTTTTGATTGTAAGCTGCCCAGAGACCTTTGGGTAGTGGGCGGCCTATAAGTTGTAATAAATAAATAAATAACATCTCTGTTCTGGGCCTCAACTAAGAACCTAACTGGCATTTATTTTCATCTTGCCAAGAACTTTACATCTAAGAACTAATTCCTGGCAATTCCATCTTTTGCCATGCTTCAACTTTTGGTACAGCTCTGAGGAAGAGGGTGTTGCCCTCGAAATATTAGCAACCTTTTTGTTATTTTATTAGTAGCCTAAAGGTATCACCTAGTCTAGTTTCGTATTTGGTTTTTGTGATGGCTACATGGCTGGACTATAAAGAAGGCTGATCACCACAGAATTGATGCTTTTGAGCAGTGGTGCTGGAGGAGAGTCTTGGGAGTCCCCTGGACTGCAAGGAGATCAAACCTATCCATTCTGAAAGAAATCAACCCTGGATGTTCACTGGAAGGACAGATTTTGAAGCTGAGGCTCTATTTTGGCTACCTCATGAGGAGAAAGGACTCCTTGGAAAAGTCCCTGATGTTGAGAAAGATTGAAGGCAAAAGGAAAAAGGGATGGCAGCGAATGAGATGGTTGGATGGTGTTATTGATGCAACCAACATGGATTTGATCAAACTCTGGGAGGCAGTGGAAGACAGAAGGGCCTGGCATGCTCTGGTCCATGGGGTCACGAAGAGTCGGACACGACTGAACGGCTGAACAATAACAATACAGCTCCCCAACTTTCTGGAACTGGACTTCTTTTCTTGAGAGACTGAAACGTTTCGCTGCACATCCAAACAGCTTCATCAGTCTGAGGAAAGCTAGTTGCGAGTCCTCCATTTTATAGTTCACTTTGACCTTATGTCACCCAGGTCTGAAAGAGGCTCATGGGAGGGACAATGGCCTGAATAGGCTCATTAGGTGGACAATAGTCTCAATAGGCCATTAGGTGAACAATGGTCTAAAGTGCTAAAAACCCATATAGTATGGGTCATCAGCGATGGGCTTGGTGGTGGAGGTGTGAAGTATTTTTGATTTCTCCGGGAATTGTTGAAATCTCTGCCTGATAAGTAGCAAATAGACTGCGCCTGAGCCACCCACCATGATTCAACTTCCAGATAAATTCACCTGGATGACTGAGAATCTTCACAGACATAGGCTCCCCAACTGGTTTTGCTTCGATTTTCTCTTGACTGCCTGCAGCATCAGAGTGCATATTTTTTAGCCAACCTTCCCTTCCCTGCAGGTATGCACATACAGTGTGTATTATTATCCAGTCAGCCCCTGTGAAAGCCCAAGGCAGAGTTTACTGATGCATCATCTTAAATTAGAAGCAGCCAACACCTCCCTTTTCTTGATTTATTCAAATTCAACAGAGTCTCTTGTTAGCCAAGAGATGGGGCATATTTTGCTATGGAGTCTTTCCCTGGATCTGGAAGGTATAATAAACAAAAGAACCCCGCCATTGCAGGACAGTGGACCTCGTGGCTGGCTTTCTCCCTTCCTTTGCTGGGGAAATGCGCTGGAATGTGGGCCAAAGGATGGAAATGCTGGGCTATTTTAAGAAAGAAGAAAATTGTACTACATCTCAGAGGACTAAAGTACAATGCACTCAAAGCAAAAGGTTAAAAAAAAATATCGAACCGGATATCCAGGTGCAACCTTTTTAAAAAGTATGTAAAAATGGAACCAAAAGCACAGGGGGTGATTTATGAATAACCAGCCCGTCCCAAACAAATTATAATCTGTGATGTGACCAGCTCCGTATAGTTCCATATCTTGTCATAGTATCTGGCTGTCTCTCATCCCTCATTCTTCTGAAATCAGCTCTTCCACATATCTGGTTAAAGCAGTGGTTAAAACATAAGAATATAAGAAGAGCCATGCTGGATCAGGCCAAAGACCCATCTTGTCCAGCTTACTGTATCTCACAGTGGACCCACCAAATGCATCTGGGAGTGCACGAAACTTGATATCTGTGTCCTGATACCACTCCCCTGCAAGTACCCTGGTTTTAAGCCTGGAGATGATACATCTCCCTCATGGTTTATAACCTGTGATGGAGTTTTCCTCCAGGAATCTGTCTAATCCCCTTTTGAAGGCATCCAGGCCAGATGCCATCACCACATCCTGTGGTAGGAAGTTCCACAGACTAACATAGGAACTAAATAGGAACTAACATAGGAACTAAATAGGAACTAACATAGGAACTAACATAGGAACTAAATAGGAACTAAATAGGAACATCTGTCCATGAAACCTCACCATTGTCTCCTGCCTCTGTTCTTGAGGGCAAGTGTGATAGCAAGACAAGGGAAGCTTGTGGGGAATCATTCAAAAAGTCCTTGGTTGACATGAAGGGTTAATATCAGTGTGGCATCAATAGCATCCCTGTTGACATCACAAACCATCTCTCTCTTGGTGCTCACCCTTTCCTTTCCAGCACCCTGTTGCAACCCCATAAACATTAGGGCTTCCTGCATATTTCACTCCCTGATTGACCCAGGCGTACCTGTTGTCATGACACGGCAGGCCTAGATGGACCAATGCCAGCTGCAATTTTTGAATGAAGATGGGGCCATGCATCTCTTTGAATTATTCACCCAGGGATTATTTCTTCCCCTCTTGATTTTTTCCCATGATAGGATGGAACTGAACAAGCTGTGACATTTGAAAGAAAAGCCCCGAGCATATGAGAATGGAAGAGCGTAGCAAAGTAGGAGGGCAGGAGAAGATGGATAGGCAATCCTGAATAGGATCACACCCATGGGAGAGGACTAGTTGAGTAAGACGCCGGCACTTGTACCACCCCACAGAAGAGCATTGCTCTCCCGGGAAGCGACAAGGAGATGCTGCCTTTAGCTTGCATATTTTTTTTCTTCGCAATATGTCTTCTGATGATCGAGTTTGTCAAACTACAGAGGAGAAGGAAGGAGCTCCCTCCGGGTCCAACTCCTCTACCTTTCATTGGATGCTTATGGCAGCTGAATTTCTTTCAATTAAACCGAGAGATCCTGGCCAAGGTATTTATTTTCTAAGCCTTTAAGCTGATTGACCAAGGAGTATTGTGTACAATTCTGGTCACCGCATCTCAAAAAAGACATAGTGGAACTGGAAAAGGTGCAGAAGAGAACGACTAAAAGGATTACTGGGCTGGGGCACCTCCCTTATGAGGAAAGGCTAAAACATTTGGGGCTCTTTAGTCTGGAAAAAAGGCACCTGTGGGGGGATATGGTTGAGACGTACAAAATAATGCAGGGCATGAGTCAAGCGAATAGAGGGATGCTCTTCTCCCTCTCACAAAATACCAGAACTAGGGGACATACACTCAAAATGAGGGCTGGGAGAGTGAGAACAGACAAAAGAAAATATTTTTTACACAGCGTGTTGTTAGTCTGTGGAACTCCCTGCCACAGGAGGTGGTGATGGCATCTGGCCTGGATACCTTCAAAAGGGGATTGGATAGATTCCTGGAGGAAAAGTCCATCACAGGTTGCAAACCAGGATGGGGATGTGTCATCTCCAGGCTTAAAACTGGGGTCCTTCAAGGACCAGATGCAGGGGAGTGGTATCAGGAGACTGATATCTAGTCTCGTGCACTCCCAGACGCATCTGGTGGGGCGACTGTGAGATATAGGAAGCTGGACTAGATGGGCCTTTGGCCTGATCCAGCATGGCTCTTCTTATGTTCTTATGTTCTTATGTATGAGTGAGCATTTGGGCATGGGGAGTACCAGGTAGGAGATGTCAATGAGGTTTTGCGTCCAAGGCTTTTTAGAGATTTTGGGGTGTCAACCAGTTAGTGGTTCAACTTTTTTTTAATACACTGTGGGTGCATGGCTTCCACGTGAGAACCTGGGCTACTGTCATGCTTACAGTGAGATGGCTTGATATGCAAGGGCTGGGCAGAGATATTGTAGACCGCACCTTTTGGATGTTACTGATTTACTGATTTATCGCAAGGTGCAAATGGCTTGGCACTGCATAACAACAAAACCCATGTATCTTATCACCACTACCACACTTTAGATTTGAAATGCCTTTTCCTTAAAGACAAATTGCCTTAAAAATCATTGTCCAGTTTTCAAATCGGTTTTTCTGAAGATCCCCCTTGGCCATGCCCATTTTTGACCGCTGTGTCGGTTTTTCTTGCGACGACCACTGGGGGTGGTATTTTTTTTAAAATTGGTTCCTGCATCCCCTTTTAAAGTGAATTGGTTGTATTTGTGGACATACTCCACTGCCTTTTTTCGGTTTCGCCCCTGTTTCTGCCGTTTCCCTGTCATAGTTTAAAGCGGTTCAGCCAAGGGCAAATGGGGAAACTGATTGTTAAGCAGCCGCTGAAGTGCGGACTGCAGAACCACTTTAGCGACCACGTGACCGCGGGAGGAGATAAGATGATGCAAAATAAAAAGCAACAGCTGAAGGAAGTGTGGTAGCAGCCTATATGAATACCAAAGGATTTACCACCTTTTGGCACACAAGTATATTTTGCTCTCTTGGGGTCCATCTTTCTCCTGTACAGAATTAAGAGAACTTCTTTATGAAATAAGGAGAAAAGGAGATAATGATGTGATATACCAAAAGAACCCAAAAGCAATCCAGAGATTTTGAGAATGGAAACTTGTGTCCCCCCCAACCACCACCATTTTGCCAATTCCTGCCTGGCACTAAACCTTCCTTAGTCCAAGTAGGAAATTAGTTCCCAGGGAGAAGAAAAAAGGCTCCCCTGTGTATCTCAAGTGCTGCAGGTAAAGGCGTTTGAGATTTCTGCCCTTCTGAGAATTACTGCAGCCCCTCCAGCTGCTGGGTGCATTTTGCCAATGGGAAGTTGCAATTCTGCCAAGTTAGTCAGGTTTCCCCAGATTCTGGGCCAAGTACAGTACTGGATTATCTCGTCCCCATTTCTGCAATCAATTGGCCCAGAATCAATTCTGAGCCTTAGGTTGCCCCATCCCTGTCACATCACAAGGCTCTACTCTCTGTCCCGGAAATTTCAAGGAATGGGATTGTGCTGAACTGGCAGCTGTATACAGTGAAGTTGATGGTAATGGCACTATGGCGGCCGTGCAGCCTTTATATGAAAGGAACAATCCCCTGTTTGAAGATTCCCTCTTTTTGGAAGGACTGTCTAGTCTAAGCCCTACCAAAAGAAAAACAATCTAAGGAGGGAGATCGGGAACCCTGAACTGGCGAATCCACAGTAGACACCTGGGCAGAAAACCCACAGAGCACAGAAGCCACTTGGTCAGTCTTCCCCTAGTAGGTTAAACACTATAACAATAGAGTGGTGCCTTGAGTTATGGGTGCCTCGTGTCATGAACAACTCGAGATACGAAAGAGAAGTCCATCCAGGGCACAATTCACCCTGGGAATGGAAAACGTCAACAAAAACTTGAGATATGAAAATTTCCTATGGAAAGCCCCGAGATACAAAAAATTTCAGGGTGCAAAGCATCCCAAGGAACAAATTAACTTCATATCACAAGGCAGTACTGTAATCACCATGTGCCGCCAAGTCAATTCTGACTTGTAGAGACCCTTGCCAGGGTTTTCCAGGTAGAGAATACTCAGAAGTGTTTGCTATTCCCTTCTCCTGTACAGTTTGCTGAAGGCCCGAGAACCTGGCTTTCCCCTTGCAAGGCATAGCGGGGAATCAAAGTTTCAGCTTCTGGTGCCACACCACTGATCTATACGGGCCTGTTTAAACTCCAATTTCAAAGTCTGCATCTGTTTATCTCAGAGACTACTTTTCCTTCCTGTGTACATCATATGAAAGCTCTTATTCACACAAACATCTATGCCAGGGGTGTCCAAACTTTTTGCAAGGAGGGCCAGATTTGGTGAGGTGAAAATGTGTGGGGCCGATCATTCAGCTGCATTTGGCCCCCAGGCTGGACTTTGGACAAGCCTCTAGGGCATGCAAGGAGGTAGGGAAGATGCTGCAGCAACGGAGGCGGGGGCAGGTTGGCTGGGCAGGTGACTGAAGGGATAGACAGAGGCAGGGAGCGCAGGCAGACTGTAAAACTGCAAGCTGATGTTTCCATCCGGTATCGGGAGGCGCCAGCTGGCAGGGATGCATGACAGGCTGAGCTGGCAGGGAGAAGAGTCTGCAGGCCACTCAATATTTGCAAACGGGCCACATTTGGCCCCTGGGCCTCACTTTGGACATGTCTGATGTATGCATATTATGCATGTGCATGGTCTCTTCTGCAACGATGCATTTAATTTTTTTAGGCAATGTGTAAGCAGCGAGGCCAGCAACTGGCCTATGCAGTCTATGAGGAACCAAATGTAACAAAGTGCTGGAGGAATGCTTTGTGTTGCAACCTCATAGCCCTTTTAAAGGGCTCCTGTCTTTGCCTTCCAAAGCCGTCCATAAAGGAGCCCCGTGGCGCAGTGGTTAAATGCCTGTCCTGCAGGTAAAACTGTGCTCACGACCTGGGGTTCAATCCCAGGTAGCCGGCTCATAGTTTGACTCAGCCTTCCATCCTTTCAAGGTTGGTAAAATGAGTACCCAGCTTGCTAGGGTTTGGGGCAATGTGTAGCCTACATACTGTAATGAATTGGTAAACCGCCCAGAGACTACTTGAAGTGGTATGGGGCAGTATATAAGCAGAACACTTTGCTTTATTGGGCTCCTGATGGGCCATCACACATTTTATTTAATATTTTTAATTTAAAATATTTCCTCCCTGCCTTTCTCCCCAAAAGGACTCATGGTGGCTATGGTTATGACTGGGCTGTGCATGACCCAACTCCAGCACCCAGTGCAGGGCTGGCTGGTGAACCCTCTTCCATTCCCCAGTCTGTTGACTTCACACAGTCTGGTTCAGCAACAACAGGGCTTACTGGAAGAGGGCAACGGGGTGCCACCATTTCAGGAGTTGGTTCCAGGTCTATAGATTGCCCTAGGGGCAAAGTAATCAAGATACTTAGAATCATAGAATCATAGAACACCTAGAGTCGGAAGAGATCTCAAGGGCCATCTAGTCCAACCCCCTGCCATGCAGGAGCACCCATCACAGTGCTCCCGACAGATGACCATCCAGCCTCTGCTTTAAAACCTCCAAAGAAGGAGACTCCACCACCGTCCTTTGTGGCAGCATATTCCACTGCTGAACAGCTCTATCCTGAAGTTCTTCCTAATGTTTAAATTGAATCTCCTTTCCTGTAGTTTAAAACCATTTCCCAGCATCCTAGTCTCTGAAGCCGTGGAAAACAAACCAGTCCCTTCTTCAATGTAACAACTTTTCATATATTTAAACATAGCTATCATATTCCCTCTCAGCCTTCTTTTTTCCCAGCTCCGTCAACCGCTATATCTGTGCAATTCATTCTTTTTACCTAGATGCACCACCCTACATTTCCCTCTGTTGCCCCTGTACATACATGATTATGTCTGGGCTCTGGGTTAACTCCACTAGGACACATAAGTATTTGGTCCTTTTCAAAGGAGGTCTCCACAGGGAGCCAAAAGTGAGGGCTGATAGGAGGAGTGGCTTATATGCCCAGAGCCCAGTCAGGACCTTAGGCTGCAGAGCCAATGGTTGAGAGTTCAGTACTCCGCTATGCCTCCATCACAGGGGCTGGAGTCAGCAATCCGTAGGGTCCCTCTTGGCTCTACAGTTCCATGCTTCTTACTATCAGTCATTATAAGTTGTTCTTCCTGTTGACAGGATGTCCTGCCTTTTCGGCCTCCGGTGTTGTTTTCGGGCCAACTTCACCTGGCAGAGTCAGTCGCAATGCCTGTTCAGAGAGTGGAGAGCCATGTTGGACCTCTCTGGCAGGCTCTTCTGCCCTGGAGGCACCAGGAGCTGGATGAGGAGCCCCGTCTACATATCCTCTTGATGTAGTGCCAGTTCCTCTTGGCTTTTCGAGCCTCGCTGGTACTCCATGGCTCCTCAAACTCCTCCCGGACGTCTCCCCAAGTGTCTTCCTCCTCTGGATTCGAAGCCTCTCCCCCAGGGCACAGGTGTATGTGATCCACCCCAGATCTCCCTCCAAAAAGAGGACCTGTTGTGGTCCTCAGCTGGGGCAGAGCTCCAGACTCCCTTGTCTTTCCCAGGCGACTTACCTCTGAGGCTATGGCCTCCCCTTAGAACAGGCATGTCCAAACTTCAGCCCTCCAGATGTTTTGGACCACAACTCCCACAGTCCTTTGTCATTGGCAATACAGGCTTGGAATTCTGGAAGTTGCAGTCCAAAACATCAGGAGGGCTGAAGTTTGGATATGCCTGCCATAGAATCATAGAATAATGGAGTTGGGAGGGGCTTCTAAGGCCAGGCCTCTACTCAATTCAGGAATCCAAATCAAAGTGGATCTGCAGCTAGATGGTGGTCCAGTTTCCACTTGAATACTTCCAGCAATGGAGCCCTCACCTCCTCCCAAGGTTATTGGCTCCACTGTCATGCTGTTCTAATAAATTAGAACCCCCCCCCCGATATTCAGCCTAAAACTGGTTTCTTGTAGCCTGAATCTATTATTAGGTCCGTTCTGCACTCTGTGAAGATGGAGAACGTCCTGTTTTTCTTGCCCAGCTTGGGACACAAATTCATCACAGCTGGGCCTGAGTACCCACTTGGGTATCTAGGCTAGAGGCTGTTGACCCGCCAGGGGCACCAGCAACATCCCAGTTTGAAAATAACATTTAGCGGTTACTTCACATCCTTCTTTATTCCACGACTAGTTTTGTACCGTGACAGCGGTGGTCGCGATCATGTGGTTTTGTCCCTGTTTCAGGTTTCCCATGGTCATGATAACTTGTCTCGTGACAAGTGTTACTTCACGGTCTTGTACCGTGACAAACACTGAATTTGTCTAGCTTCCTTTTCCCTTTTTTTGGGGGGGGGGCTTAAAAATTCCTTTTTGATATTTCACTTCTGAAAAGTACAAAAACAAACAAACAAAACAGATACCATTTTCTGAGAGAAACAAATGTATTGTTGCGTGACAGTCGTTACTACACAGTGTCTTGTCTCAGAACCGAAAGCAGGAACAAAGAGTGACAAGGGAAAACCTTGCCCCAGCACCAGGTACAGTATTGTCCCACTTAGCACCTTTTCCAGGGACATGGTTGAGACAAATTTTAGTAGTTGTGTGACAGACGTGAAGTAACTTTTTTTTTGTACTGCTCCTAAGCGCATCACTAACAGAGACAAGACGGACATGAAGTAACCGCCAAAGTGGAGCCGTGAGTCAGAGAGAAAGAAAGGTGAGCGTCACCAATGAAGTTGGCTCTTTACCCAGGCTTTTCTGATATTTCCCTACAGTTGGCAAAATCCTATGGTGACGTCTACACCTTGTGGTTCGGGCCAAGCCCTGTGATTATACTGCATGGATTCCAAGCAGTCAAGGAGGGTCTCACCACCCACCCAGAAGATGTGTCCGGCCGGCCTGTGCCCCCTTTCTTCAGAGCTCTGGCAAATAATAAAGGTAAGAATATCCCTATAATCCATGTCCCTGTCCTGCTCTGCCACAACAGAGTGTGCGTGAGCACACTAAAATAATGTGGGAGACATACCAGTGCATAGGATATCAACAGTGGCTACGTAGGTAAGGTGGAGCATATGTTTTTAGTTGCTCTGCTATGTTAGAAACAAGAGCCAATGTAGTATCACTGGCAGAACATTGGACTAAGACCCCTGCGTTCTAATCCTTGCTCAGCTCCAGGAATCCATTTGTTGGATGGCACAGGTAGGACACTCTGTGAGCATCTCCAAAACCACAAAAGCCCTGATAGAGTTGCCATACACCAGAACTGGCTTGATGCCTGATTGCACAGCAGGACAGAACACAGAAACCTTTAGAAAATCAGTGACCTAAGCCTTATTCTCTGGGTAGCTCAATGGTTTAGTAATCTGGTTGTGGAACCAGAGGCTGAGAGTTCAGTTCCCTGCGGTGGCTCCTGGGAGTAAAAAGCCAGCCTGTGTGGCTTTGGGCAAGCTGCACAATCTCCGGGCATCCCCCAGGAGAAAAGACTGGGAAACCTGAGTACTCTCTACACGGAAACCCCTGAAAAGGGTGACCACTAGAGATGGGCACGAAATGAGCTTTTAATTTGTTCCGCCATTTGTTATTCATTTTGTTAGGGAACAAAACGAATAACGGAGGGACCCTTCAAATAAAAATGCAATGAAACTTGCTTCATTTTTCATTCTGGTGTACCTTGTCCTTCTGGGCCAGGCCAGGGGAAAAATAAAAACAACAACAGAGGCCCTAGCGCTTCTCAGCTGTAAAAATAAAAAAGAGGAAACCCCCCTGCAACGGGGACTATTTAAAATAATAACCCCCTCCAAAATAAACGTGTTCCTCGTCCGCTCCCGGCCAGAAAAAATGAAACAAAAAAGTTTAAAAAGAAATGAAACAAACGAAATACGAAATTATTTTTTTTTAAAAAAATCGTTTCTTATTAAACGAAACAAAATGGGGGCTGGGGCAACAAATAACGAAATGAAATGCCATTTCGGCATTTCGTGCCCATCTCTAGGGACCACAATTCAGACCTGACTTGATAGCACATGAGTAAATCTGATTATTGGTCCAAACCAGATTAGATTTGCTGAATTCCTCTCAGAAAGGTAAGACAAATCCAAATGATTGAGTTGGTCTTCTTTAACCTGGGTTAATTCTACAAGATGATGATGTGCTGCCAAATTGATTCTGATGTATGCTGAAACAGTTAGCATCTTCCAACTACAGCATACTCAGAAGTGGTGTACTGCTTCCTTTTATACAACTGTATAACTTGCCCAAGGCTATACAGGCTGGCTCTTTCCCCAAAGACAGGATGGAAATCAAGCTTCCAACCAGACACTCAACTAACCAACAGATCCAGGCAGCATCTTATAACATCATCTGTCAATATGAAACTTGGCAAGAAACGTTCTTTTGTGAGGTGCATAGTTCTACCTTGATTCCTGGGCAACTGTGGAAAAAAGCACTAATATTTGGATGTGCTGTGTATTAAAATGTGCTTTGAAGAATAAGTTTTCATTTTTCATGGAACTACCAAAAGGAACACCCTTTCTATCTGCTAGAGAGCAAAAGTTCTTTCTTAGGCCAGATGTTGTCAACCTTAGGTCCCCATTCAGATTTTCTTGGACTAAAATTCCCAGAAGCTTTCACCATAAGCTATGCTGGCCAGGATTTCTGGGAGATGTAGGCCAAAAACCTCTGGGGACACAAGGTTGGGAACCACTGCTTCAGATATTCCAAGGTCTGCAGTCCTCTACAACCCTACTCAAACTTGAGGGTCCACAGATGTTCCTGGACTTCAACTCCCAGAAGCCTTCACCATAAGCTGTGCTGGCCAGGATTTCTGGGAGTTTTAGGCCAAAAACCTCTGGGGACACAAGGTTGGGAACCACTGCTTCAGATGGTCCAAGGTCTGCAGTCCTCTACAACCCTACTCAAACCTGAGGGTCCACAGATGTTCCTGGACTTCAACTCCCAGAAGCCTTCACCATAAGCTGTGCTGGCCAGGATTTCTGGGAGTTGTAGGCCAAAAACCTCTGGGGACACAAGGTTGGGAACCACTGCTTCAAATGGTCCAAGGTCTGCAGTCCTCTACAACCCTACTCAAACTTGAGGGTCCACAGATGTTCCTGGACTTCAACTCCCAGAAGCCTTCACCATAAGCTGTGGTGGCCAGGATTTCTGGGAGTTTTAGGCCAAAAACCTCTGGGGACACAAGGTTGGGAACCACTGCTTCAGATGGTCCAAGGTCTGCAGTCCTCTACAACCCTACTCAAACTTGAGGGTCCACAGATGTTCCTGGACTTCAACTCCCAGAAGCCTTCACCATAAGCTGTACTGGCCAGGATTCCTGGCGGGTCATGGCCCAAGAACATCTGCAGCCCTAAGGTTGTGAGAACCATTAGGAAGATGCCTTGTGGTGGCAGGGGTCACTGTACTGGGTGACTTCTATCACTATGTTTTGAGACAGGGCCTCCATTCACAATAATCTATGAGTCATTGATGTAGCCTCCACTGCGGTGGGTTTTCAATGGTTTCAGGCATTTTGCTGTCCACTGGCAACACCTGGAAACACCAGAGGCGTTTTTCCTTGATGACTCTGAAGAGCTTGGGCCTGGGGAAGAGAAGTCTGGAGTACCAGATACAAGAGGAGGCCCGTCACCTGGTCGTAACCTTTCGGGAAACCAAAGGTACTACAAAGAACTGCAAATAAAAAGTGCATATGTTTTCTCCTTTAAGTTTCGTTATATTTCCCTGTTTTGTTTGAATCATATCATAGAATCATAGAGTCATAGAGTTCGAAGAGACCTCAAGGGCCATCTGGTTCAACCTCCTGCCATGCAGGTACCCCCATTACAGGACGCCCGACAGATGGCCATCCAGCCTTTGCTTAAAAGCCTCCAAAGAAGGAGACTCAACCACCCTCCGTGGCAGCATATTCCACTGCCGGACAGCTCAAACTCTCAGGAAGTTCTTCCTAATGTTCAAATGGAATCTCCTTTCCTGTAGAAACCATTGCTCCAAGTCCTAATCTCTGAAGCCATGGAAAACAAACCAGTCCCCTCTTCAATATAACATCCTTTCAAATATTTAAACATAGCTATCATATCCCCTCTCAGCCTTCTTTTTGTAAGGCTAAACACTCCCAGATCCCTAAGCTGCTCCTCGTAAGACATTTCTTCTAGACCTTCAACCATCCTGGTCACCCTCCTCTGGACCCGTTCGAGATTGTCAACATCCTTTTTAAATTGAGGTGCACAGAACTGGACAAAGTACTTCAGGTGGGGTCTGACCAGAGCAGAATAGAGTGGTACTATCACTCTCCTTCCTTGGCCACCACATCACACTGCTGACCCATGTTCCATTTGTAGTCCACCCAGACTCCCAGATCTCTTTCACATGTGCTATTCTTCAGCCAGGCGTCTCCCATCCTATATCGGTGTAATTCATTTTTTAAAAAACCTAGATGCAGCACCCTACATTTCTCTCTGTTAAAACCCATTCCATTAGCTTTGGCCCAGCATGCTAATCTGTTTGGTTTTGAATAGCTAAAAACATTCACTTAAAAAAATCTTTGAAGAAGGGGGGGGGGGAAACCTTTGTAGCAAAAATGTTATTTTTAAAATTGCGGTTTCAGTGGGAGTTTCCCCTTCCAAAATATGGCAAAATTATCTCCCATGCTCTTTACAAAACACAAGGGATTTTTAAATCAGTTTTAAAAATAAAAGAACAGGTCTAGCCGGTGGGTTTTCTTACATGCCTGCTAAATTTGGCTCAGTGCAAGTAACATGATTCCTTGGCAGATTAATGCAGGAAAGTTCCCCCAGGCTTCTCTTACCACACAACTCCATGAAAGTGTTTCAGTGTCCCATCATTGTCATTAGAAGTGTGTTTGCCTAAGGCAGTTGAGACATCCCTAGATTTAAATGAAATATCAAAACTGGCCGATCTAATCTGGGCTGTTTGAATGACTGTGGGATCATCATCCTCTCATGACGGAGGAGGTGCCTCTAAAATGTAATTGAGCTGCCTACTGGAAGTACAGTAGGACCCCAGTATCCGCTGGGGAGTGGTTCCAGGCCTTCCCATGGATAATGAGAACCGTGGATAAGAGAGAACACCAAAATCCCCCCCCCCAAAAAAAACCTACTGTTTTGTGACAGCAGCTTGCTTTATGGCTCCTGTTTTGTGACAGTAAATTGCTTTACAGCTCCTGTTTGTGGCAGTAGCTTGCTTTATGGTTTCTGTTTTACAACAGTATCTTGCTTTACAGCTGCTTTTTGTGAAAGTAGCTTGCTTTGCAGTTGCTGAATTATTTATTCACGTTTTCCCTCTGCCAACCGTGGATAACTGAATCAGTGGATAATGAATCAGTGGATACGGGGGTCCTACTGTATAGTCACCATCATCCTCACACCTTTATTGGCATAAGTACAATATAATAAAATAGTAAATGGAGAACCAATACATTAAGTAGAATAAAATTTGAATTAAAGAACCAGTGAACAAATCGATCCAGGTAGTCGAGATTACAATAGAAATTACATGAACAAGTATCAAGCCAACAGTCAAACAAGGTCCAAGTAACTAGATTTGGGTAGCATCCTTCTTTCTTGGAAATAGGGTTATTGTTGCTAAACTTGAAGGGAACCTGGGACACTCTAGACCAGTGGTTCTCAACCTGTGGGTCCCCAGATGTTCCTGGACTGCAACTTCCAGAAATCCTGGCCAGCTCAGCTAGTGATGAAGACTTCTGGGAGTTGCAGTCCAGGAACATCTGGGGACCCACAGGTTGAGAACCATTGCTCTAGACCAGTGGTTCTCAAACTGTGGGTCTCCAGATGTTCCTGGACTGTAACTCCCAGAGACCCCTTCCAGCACAGCAAGTGGTGGAGGCTTCTGGGAGTTGCAGTCCAGGAACATCTGGGGACCCACAGGTTGAGAATAATTGGTCTAGACCAGTAGTGTCCAAACTTTGGCCCTCCAGATGTTTTGGACCACAACTCCTACAGTCGTTTGTCACTGGCAATACAGTCTTGGAATTCTGGGAGTTGTGGTCCGAAACATCTGGAAGGCCAAAGTTTGGACACCCCTGCTCTAGACTAATGCTGAGATTTGCTGTTGTGCTGATGGAAGCTGCCCTCTTGATCTAAATACAGGGAACAGTTGGGGATGTTTAAACTCTCCTGTCATCATTTGCATTCCCGGACTTGTTCAGATTGGTACTATTACTATTTTAAAACACAGACACAAAATTAACTGAGGGGTGTTGGACTGCAGTGCAGTTCCACCAGTTTGAGCTGTCTAAGGCCCCGGTCCCACATCCCTTTAAAAGCAGTTTAAATTACCAGATAAACTGTGTCTAAAAATGCTGTCCCCACGGCCACCAGGCTTTTTGAAAAAAAAAAAAAGACAACCCGGTAATGCTCCCTTAAGCAAGGTTTCTAAGACTTACCCGAGAGGTAGGGAATATTTTGCCTCGCTTTGAAAATCTACCTTTTAAGGAGGCAGACACCGTGGAACCACGCAGATGATCCGGGTTTCTTTTTCTTTCTTTTTTCATAGTATCGACCGGCTGTTCCTGGGGCCCATCGGCTATGGTTTTTTTAATTTCCCTGCACATCGGAGCAACAGAAAGTTCAATCGGGTCCTGTAAGCATTAATTTCCCCCAGCCAAGTGATCTGTTTTTTTAAAAATGCTAGCGCCACCTGCTGGCCAAGGGGGCTGAATTGCACTTTAAAATTAAAAAAACCAGCTTTGGACGTGGGAACTTCTGTCCCACATATTAAATCACATGATGGGACGAAGAGGAAAAGCCTGACCGTCAGAAGATCAGGATTGAAACCCAGGTGTGACCACGGCCTAAGAGCATGGTTACACTATGAGCAAAAGTCAAAAGATGGATTGAGGGATTTTTGAAGGTGGTTTCAAGTCATGTAGTACTCATGTAGCTTTTTGGGTCAGTGTGTGTGTGTGTGTGTGTCCTCCTCAGAAAGCTTTTAATCCATTTTTAAATCATGCTGTACATCAGTTGAAGGGGCTCAACAGGTTTTTAGAATCGTTGTATTTGAAGCTTCATCTTTGTCAAGGTTTATAACCAAAATAAATTATAACCCGGCAAAGCTTTGTACTGCTCAGCGGAAATGCAGTTGGTGTGGGCTACAGAAGAGCCAAATAGCAGTGCTTAGAATAAAAACACAGGTACGGTGGTGATTCCCTTCACCAAGCTTATCTGTATTTACAAAATATACATACAGCAAACTTTGTAGAATTGGCAGGCATAAGCGTAGTCAAAATACAGTCCAGTCCAGTGATCCAACAATCCAAGAACTCACCAATCTGACAGGCAAAATGACGTGCTGGCCTTAGGGAGATTCGCTCCGCCAGGTATTCAGGTCCCAAGCCGTGGAGGGTTATGTAAGTCAAAACTAGTACCTTGAATCTTATTCGGGAGGCAACGGGTAACCCATGCAGGCAGGCCAAGATTGGGGTGATGCGGTCATGCCAGCCAAAACCAACCACCAATCTGGCCACCACATTTTGCACCCACTGCAGTCTCCGAGCAAGGATCGTGGGGAGCCCCACGTAAAGAGTACTGCAGCAATCTATCCTTGAGATCACCAGTGCCTGCACAACTGTCCTCAAGGAGGCCTTGATCAGCTACAGGGGAATCTGGGAAATTAGCTGAATATGAAAATAGGTTGACTTGGAAATGGCTGCCACCTTGAGCTTCCAGGGACAGAAACGGATCCAAGACCACACCTAGACTTCTCTTTCCATCAGCTGGAGGGAAGACCCACCCAGACTGGGGAGAGGGCCACTGTACCCAGCATAGGATGCCCCAAAGAACAGAACCTCGGTCTTCTCTCTTGTAAACACAAGCCTGTGGGTTCCTTTAGGGAGGCAGTCCATCTTGTGTTGGATCTTCCTCATTTCCTGTTGCCTTCAAGCTCTCTCAGCATGGTGGCAAGTGAATCTTGCCTTATCTCTTGATAAGACCAAGTTTCTTCCTCAGTTTCAAGTTTCAACATATTTTCTTCTTGAGATATTTCAGGCTTCATCTAGGACCTACATGTTCATTTTTTGTGGCGGTCCCAGGTATTCATAAAGCTTTCCTCCAGCACCACATGTCAAACAGATCAATTCCATCCCCCCCTCAGCTTTCTTAACTGTCCAGCTTTTACACCTATACATGGTGACCAGGAATACGAGAGGGTGGATGATGCTGGTCCTGCCTTCCAGTGACACATCTTTACACTTGAACCTCTTTTCAAATTCCTTCATTGCTGCCCTTCTGATTTCTTCTTCTGGTTTGTTGACTGCAGTCTCCAGTTGCACTGAAGACCGAACCGAGGTATACAAAAATCTTTCACTGTTTCAGTTTCTTCATTGTCAGCACCCTAGGGCCTTTTTGCACGACCCCTAAGATCCGCTGGCCACTTAAATTCGGACCAGAGATCTTAGGGGTTCGTCGCTCTTCCTCTGTCCCCACCCCCCTCCGCACTTCCTGGTTGCTGGCTGCGTGAGGGGAGGGAGAAAAAGAGAAAGAAAAGCATGCCACTCACCTTGTTCTGCCTCTCATCTCTGTAAGGCCATCAAGTCCAACCCCTCGTCTCTGTAAAAGTAGCTCTTAAAGGGGCAGGAGCCAAAAAGCAGCAAACAGAAGCGAGGAGAGCCCCGCACTCACTATCGTTGCACCGCATCAAAGATTTTTCACCTCCAAAGAGAAGGTACAAGAAAAGTGTGCTGGGTCACGCTAAAGTGGGCGGGGTCGCACTTAATTGTCTGCAAACTCCGGAGCTGATGGGGAAACTTATTTTTAAGCTCCAGAGCTTGCAGCCCTTTGCAGCGGAGCTTAGGGGTCGTGTATAAACGCCCCTAGTTGCATTGTCTTGATTTTGTCTTCCTAATATTCAACTGCTTCAGCACTTGTTTCTTTTAGCTTCATCCAGAGTCATTTCAAATCGCTGCTTTAACAAGGCCCAAAATAATATGCTCCAATTGTATATTATGCGTTGTATGCTTTATTCATCTGTCAATTTGCATACTAATTTGCATCTCTTGGTTACTTCTCTGCCTCTTCTTTTTTCCTAGCAAGCTTTAAGCAGCACAATCAATCTGTCTCCTTTATCTTCACAACGCCCTTCTGAAATTTGAGGATGTGACCAGACTAAACCTGCTTAGTCGCACAGTGGAATCCATGCTTCCCAAGTGCTGTGACGAATTAGGCCCTTCAAACCAGTGGAACTGCAATGTGGCATCCATCAGTTGATTTTATGTAGGTTTCTAAAGATGGAAATAGCACCTGTTGAGTCCAGGCTAATCCCAAACTTCCTTGTTTCAGAATCACTCAGCCAGTAACTTTTGAGATAAGCAGAGATCCAATAATCATTTGTTTGATAGCTGTTGTGAGTTTTTCGGGCTGTTTGGTTGTGTTTTTCTTTCTGATGTTTTGCCAGTCCCTGTGGCCGGCATCTTCAGAGGTTTAATTGTAATTCACCATTTGTTTATTTGCAGCTGAAATAAAGGAAGGCACAACCTTCCCCACTGAAGCAGAAGGAAAAAATTGTGGCAGGGTACATATTTCTTCCCCACTGAAGTAAACATTCCAGCAAAGTTCAAACAGTTCACAAAGCACAGGTGCAAGGCATGCAGAGAAATCAACATGGCATTACTTTGGTTCATCTGATTTACCTGATTTTATGTTGAATAGAGTGATAGTACCACTCTATTCTGATCTGGTCAGACCCCACCTGGAGTACTGTGTCTAGTTCTGTGCACCTCAATTTAAAAAGGATGTTGACAACCTCGAATGGGTCCAGAGGAGGGCAACCAGGATGGTTGAAGGTCTGGAAGAAATGTCTTACGAGGAACGCCCTAGGGAGCTAGGAATGTTTAGCCTTTCAAAAAGAAGGCTGAGAGAGGATATGATAGCTATGTTTAAATACACGTATTTGAAAGGATGCATATTGAAGAGGGAACAGAACCATGGCTTCAGAGACTAGGACTCGGGGCAATGGTTTCAAACTACAGGAAAAGAGATTCCATTTGAACGTTATGAAGAACTTCCTGACAGTTAGAGCTGTCCGGCAGTGGAATATGCTGCCATAAAGGAGGGTGGTGGCGTCTCCTTCTTTGGAGGTTTTTAAGCAGAGGCTGGATGGCCATCTGTCAGGAGTACTTTGATGGAAGTTCCTGCATGGCAGGGGGTTGGACCGGATGGCCCTTGAGGTCTTTTTCAACTCTAGGATTCTATGATTCTATTCCTGCCTCTACACATCTGAGAGCTCATAAAAGCAAACATATTGGGGACATGAAGATATTCACATGGCATCACAGCATGGCTGCTGTGGTTCATGTATGTTGGTTGGGTGTTTGATTCCCCACTGGGCTTCCTTGACAACTGGACTGGATGATCCATAGGGTCCCTTCCAGCTCTGCAGTTCAATGATGATGATGATGATGATGATGATGATGATGATGATGATGATGATGATGATGATGATGATGATGCATAGACTTGGAAAGCTATTCTGTCCTCAGTCACTGTTATCCGTCAATGTGTCGCCTGCATAATTAAATTGTAAACTGCCCAGAGAGTGCTTGAAGCACTGTAGGGCAGTATGTAAGCAGAACACTTTTATCTCATCTCTGAAAGGTCTGGAAGTTGAGTCATGGCAACTGGACTTCTTTTCTTGAGAGATTGAAACATTTCACTACTTTGTCTGACGAAGCTGCTTGGATGAGTAGCGAAACGTTTCGATCTCTCAAGAAAAGAAGTCCAGTTGCCATGACTCAAGCTCCAGGTAAACTCACCTGGCAGAGGCGTAGCTGGAGTTTGGAGCGCCGGGGGACAAAGTCAGTTTTTGCGCCCTCTCCTCCCCCCCAACCATGTCTCACCCACCCAGCAAGAGGGGGGGCAGATCCTGGGGGAACAGTGGGGGAGGGGAAGAAGGGTCTCTCCTTCTCATGCCCTCTTTGTGGGTCTCCTTTCCAGTTAAGGCTCTCCTGTGCAAACCTCACAGCATGCGGATAGCAGTAAGCAGGCAATGTTTTCCCCCCCAAGCATCACCTCCATAGCACGTAGGAGCCTCGTGACGCAGTGGTTAAATGCCTGTCCTGTAGCTAAAACTGTGCTCATAAACTGGGGTTCAATCCCAGATAGCCGGCTCATGGTTGACTCAGCCTTCCTTCCTTCCGAGGTCGGTAAAATGAGTACCCAGCTTGCTGGGGGCAGGGGGACAATGCGTAACCTGCATTACTGTAATTAAAAAACGGTAAACTGCCCAAAGACTACTTGAAGTGGTATGGGGTGGTATATAAGCAGAAAACTCCCCCTCCTTTCCCCGGCTAAGGCTTGGTGATTGTTAGCCCAGGGAAAGGAGGAAAGGGAAGCAGGCGATGGGAGGTTTTTTTTCAAGCAGCTCCTCCTTTCCCCGGGCTAACAATCAGCAAGCCTTAGCGGGGGTGGGGGAAAGGAGGAGGGGGAGCAATCTATGGAGGTGATGCTTGGGGGGGGAATCACCTGCTTTCCTCTCCTCGTTTTCCCCCGACTAAGGATCGCCAAACCTTAGTGGCGTGAAAGGAAGACTGATGGTGGGATGGCACATGGCCTCCTCCTCCTTCTCCCCCTCCAGGTACCCTCAGATTGCTGCATGTCTGGGGGCAAATGCACTCTTCTGCCCCCTCCCTAGTTACGCCATTGGCACCGGGATGACTGAGGCTGCTTTCACATGACCACTAAAATCCGCTGCAAAGTGCTCACAGGAGCATAAAATCATTTTCATACGAGCAGAGGACTTAAAAATAGGAAGTACGACCATGCCCACTTAAGTGCAACCCAGCACATTTTACATAAGAACATAAGAACATAAGAAGAGCCATGCTGGATCAGGCCAAAGGCCCATCTAGTCCAGCTTCCTGTATCTCACAGCGGCCCCACCAGATGCGTTTGGGAGCGCATGAGACTAGATATCTGTCTCCTGATACCACTCCCCTGCTGGTCTCGAGGTGGTAAAATCCTTGTCACTCTTCCGATGCGGATTTTAAACCGTTACTCGAGTCCCATGGAAAATACACCCCAAAAGCTTTTCACCCCCGTTATGCTGTCTTTGCTGCGGTTCTCAGTCGTGGGATCAGAACAGTTGCGGATTTTCAAAACGGGACCATGGGAACATCCAATCCGCAACATCAACCACGACGTGACCATTCCGGGGTATGTGTGATCCAGATCAAAGTTTGCTGCGGATTTTAGTGGTTGTGTGAAAGCAGCCTGAGAATATTCACAGACATATCTATGGAAGATAAAGCACCATCCTCCCTGTACTGTATTTCAGAAGAGGTGGGATGGATAGGTCGAAGCCTCAAGCAGTGGGCACAAACTGGATTCATGGCTGCTAATAATAATAATAATAATTGGAGCAGCAGTTTGTGGGTGAGCAGAGGGGTCCTCATCCCAAAATGGTGGGTAGGGGTGGCACTCCCCTCCTGGTAGCAAGCTGCCTGCTTCAAAACATTCAATGCAGAAACACCTTGGACTGCAGGTGACATTCATTGGCTCTCTCTATGCTACACTGAAACTTATTGCCATCACTACTAATATATCCACCTGCAGGAAAACCCACAAGTCCCTCTTTTGCGCTCACTCTTGCTGTTTCAAACGTGATCTGCGCTGTGGTCTTTGGGCACCGCTTCTCCACGAAGGACGAAACAATTCACCAGCTCTTGGAAGCCATGGATCCGATATTTAAAATCGGCGGCAGTGCCGCACAATTTGTGAGTAAAGTATTCTCCCCCCTTGGCTCTCAATTGCCACATCTCAATAGCCAGAAATTAATAGAGATTATGGATATTACTGAACTGGTCGTGGGACCGGGAGCATCTTCAAAGTACATTCTAAAGAAGACTTTTGGGTTGTAATGGACTTGCGTTTATGGAACGCCATGTCACGGAGCATCAAGATTCTAAACAGGCCTTAAAATCGCATTTCTGTCCCCACCCAGCTGCTTCTAGCAGAGACACTCAGATTAATTTTTAACTACTCTGTGATTTCTAATGGCGCTGGGGACCAACAGATAATTCTTTTCCTGTTTTGCACCTGTTTTGCACCTGTTTAACCATCAGCTGGTTTTGCAACTATAGGCATTGGGTTTTGAAAACACACAAAAGAATTTTACAAGAATCATATTTTAATATCTATGTTTGGATGAGTTTTCCTTATATTGTTTATTTTTCTGCACATTTAAAATGTTTTAGTGGAGTTTTATCACAATTTCAGAAAAATAAATAAATAAATAAATGATAGATAGATAGATAGATAGATAGATAGATAGATAGATAGATAGATAGATAGATAGATAGATAGATAATCTCACACAGTATTATAAGAAGCTCTCAGAAATAATATAATCAGAGGTACAAAAAAGAACAATCTTGAGAAGAGCATACACGCTACTCCAGTATTTAACATATACATAGGTTATAGTACAAGAAACAGAATACATCTGTCCCCAGTGCGGTAGAGACTGTCATTCCCGAATTGGCCTGTTTAGTCACACTAGGTTTTGTTTTTAGGATCTCTACTCCAGGCATGATACCATAGTCTTTCGAGACTGAAGGATGCCAATGATGATGATGATGATGATGTTACATAGCACTAGTCAATATGTTTATTTATTTATTTAAAATATTTCTGTCCCACCTTTCTCAGTAAAAGGACACAAGGCAGGATAGAAATATTTTATTGATTGACCCAATCAATAATTTTGACTGGCTGTGTTTGGTATTTTTGAATCATGATTGTCATCATCATCATTGTTATGATCTTAAAAATGAACACCTGGAAGGGACCCTATGGATCAAAATGGATAATGGTACATTAGTCTGAGAATTTATTTATTTTTATTTTTTATTTATTTTAGAGTATTTTTTACCCCACCTTTCTCCCTGGAAAAGGACCCAAGGTGGCTTACAGCAATGAGGGACAATATACAGTCCAGTCCAATTAATATAATTATATCATATAGTTAGTTGTATAGTTAGCTCAAAATACAGAAGGGAAAAAAAGAATAATACAGGAGTTTTCAAACTCTTTCAACTGTTATCTTAAATTATTTCATTAGAATGTGGTTTGTTTTGTAGCTGTGCGCATGTGTTTTCTATATAATCTGCCCTATAAAAGTTTGTCCTAAAAGACAGCCTAGAAATATTTCAGATATATAATTTCACTGAAAATAAAATCACACACAGACAATTCAGAGTTCTTAAGTGAGGTTGAAACAATTTTTTTATGATGTTTGTTGTTAATGAGTCATCAGGCTGTCTCCAACGTATGACAACTCAATGATTCAGCAACCTCCAAAAATCCCCTATGCTCAATGGCCTTGCTTGTGTCTTGCAGCCTCAAGCTTGTGGTTCCTTTAGGGCAGGGGTCCTCAACCTAAGGCCCCAGGGCCGGATGCGGCCCCCCAAGGTCCTGAATCCGGCCCCCGGGACCAATTGCAACCCCCCCACCTACCCCCTACTTTGCGAGCAAGCCAGCCTCCGCAGCTGCTTCTATTGCTGAGGCAGTTCAAAGCAGTGGGCTATGTCACTTCTCCCACTCCCCCCAACTACCGCCTAGATGATCAGCATGCTGGCTAGTGGGGCATTCAAAGTGGGAGGGCTACGGCAAGGTCCCCTGCTCCCCCCACCCACTGTGGTCCGGCCCCCAGTGGTGTCTGGGGCATGGTGAACCGGCCCGCTGTTTGAAAACTTTGAGGACCCCTGCTTTAGGGAGTCAGTCCTTCTTGTATTGGGTCTTCCTCTTTTCCTTTTGCCTTCCATCTTTTTCTAGCATAATGGTCTTTTCTAGAAAATCCTGTCTGCTCATGATGTGACCAAAGTAGGGCACTAGCACTCATTTTCCCCACTGTCAGCTCTCCTCGCTGTCCAGCTTTCGCATCCATACATGGTGATCAGCAATACAAGAATGTGGGCGACCTTGGTCACGGTCTCCAGAGACACAATCTTACTGCCAATGTTCTTCCTCTGCTGCTCTTCCCGGCATATAATGGATGTTCAAAAACAAGATACAACACAAGACGTGACACTGGAAACAGAGGAAAAACAGGTTATGTGTATTTGTCTGTTAAAAACGTAAATGAGAGGCAGTGCTACGTAACACAATGGCCGTTACTTCACGAACCTCTCGCTGCGCGGCGAGCCGTGATTTCTGCGCGAATCGGTCGGTTTTGTCCGCACGATCCTCCATTTTGGATGCGGCGCCACCCCGACCACGCCCCGACCACGCCCCTAAACCGTGCTCCAAGCGGGGCGAGAGATTCCCCTGCCGGAGGCCAGGAATCTCCCTCGCTTCGCATCCCGCTTCGTATCCAAATTCACGTGTGGCCAGTTAAAAAGTATATATTTTTTTTTAACTTACTTTTTCTCCGAAATGCCGATGCATAGATATTTCGGTTAACCCGTTCTTTTGATCTTGCCTTCTGTACACGGGGCAGGGGCAACAGAGGGGGGGCAAGCGTCCCCGGGTGACGTGAGCAGAGCCCCTCCGCTGGCAAGGGATGGCGAAGGGCTCCGCAGAGGGAGGGGGGAGGGGGTCTCGGTGCCGCCGCTGCAAGACACCCCCGCGCACGCCCACCCAGAGAGCGGCGGCGGGGCACACAGGGCGATGAAGCTGAGAGAAGCCTCTCCCCGCCCCGCCCCCCCCCAAAACCAACCCAGCAGCTCTGCTTCAGGGAAACACGATGGCCGCCCACAAGTCCTCTGACCGCAAATGACAGCTGGGTATTGATGCATCGATACGCCGTGGTAATTTTTTTTAAAAAATAAAAGAAAGCAGAAACCGGACGTTGCAAGTAAGCTTCCGAATGCGAAGGGAGCACGTGAAGTACTACTGGATTCGACCCTAAAACCTCGCCCGGTGAGGACACGGAAAGAGGGGTGGGGGCGAATGGAGACCACGTGACTACCACGTGACCGCCTTCGAATTCATAGCGAAGGCAATCACGCTGCGAAGAGAAGTTCTTCGTGAAGTGACGGCCAATGTTACAAACTGTTTGGTTTCCACATGTAAAACACTGTGGTTTATGTGTATAAAAACCAGGATTATTTTTGAAATAGCCTTAATTCAGGGCCTGGTCGCACACCTGTGATCTCACCTGTGTTAAAAATCATACTAAGTTTCACATACTCACAATGAACTCTGTATATATTTTCCTATGACTCATTTTTTTAGGGAGAGAGTTAAAATAAATGGCCACCAGAGGGCAGTCTTCTTAACCCATTTTAGTCCATTGTGAACCTTACAGGCAGATTTAAAAGGGAGCCTCTCTATGCCAAGCCAATTTTAGAATGCAAACTGAAATTATCGTAGCCTCTGAAATTAATATACTAACAACAACAACAAGAAGAAGATACACATTTCAATATTATAGTAGGGACACAAGAAACTGCTCTAAAACTACTCGACCTGAGTAGGCTAAATTTAATATTGTGGTTTTTTTGAAAAATGTAGACAGGCCCTTACCTTAAACTAAACTCACCTTGAGTCCCTGTATCAGGATAAAAGTGGCATATAAATAAAACATATAAATAAAAACAAATAAATTAAAATTTATGGCTCTGGCAAGGCTCCCAGAGGAAGGGTTTGCAAACTCAGCTGAAAGATTTGTGCTAGTGCACCAAGGAAAAGTCTCCTGAGATGACATGGATGTCTCTATTCATAAAGATGATCCGATGGATATGAACTAAGACATCTCAAGGACCATGGTTTGTAGACGTACACTTCCCCTGCCTCTGATGTTTCTTTTCCAGATGTATGATGTTTTCCCTTGGATGATGCAACATCTGCCAGGACTCCACAAAAAGGCCTTGACTGCCCGTGATTTTGTGTGTTCATTCATAGAGAGGGAGGTTGCCAAACACCGGGATGCAGGGGTTCCAGATGAGCCAAAAGATTTCATTGATTTTTACCTTGCTCAAATGGAAAAAGTAAGTGGACCCTAACTATTATGACCCTAACTATTCTGAAGACCTATTACAATAATCTTAAAACTACAAAGGTGGATAGCAGATAGTAGCTCATTGAGTCAGGTGCTTGTCAAGGAGGCACAGTGGAGAATTGAACTCCCTACCTCTGGATCCACAGTCAGACACCTAAACCACTGAGCTATCCAACAGTTGTCCAGTAAAAGGTATCAAAGGAAATTGCAAGGGTGAGATACTGTGTCGTAATAGTTAGGAGACCTGATAACCAGGAAACAATTGACTTGGATGTTGACCTAGGATAGATTTGTCATCATTATCTCTTTAGCTTGGTTTCCTCCACTTTTAGAAGTGCCAACCTTAGTGCCCATTTGAACTATCATCTGATCTAGCTTCCTAACTAGTGATGGAGACGAACCTGAAAAATGGCAGCTCTTAGGGGTTCATGGTTCGTCATGAACCATGAACCACTACAAACAAGCTGGAAACCCAAACCAGTTCACACTTGGGTTTTTGGCTCCTGTGCACTGGGAGGCCCTACCTGCTCCTGCCATGTCATCGCATCTGCTGCCCACCATCTCTGCTATGCTACTGCTGCTATGACAGTGGTAGTGGTGTGGCTTTCCTTCTAGGAGCCAGGTGCTGCCTTCTGTGCACACCTCTGACCTCCAGCTGATTGTCCTGGTCAGCTGGGAGGCCAATGCATGTGCACAGGTATCAGTCCCAGGTCCTGGAAGAGGAACTCACCTGCTGCTGAGGATGGCAGCAGTGATGGAGGCAGGAGTAGGTCAGAAGGCAACTGAGGCAGTGGGAAGGGTGCAGGTGGGCATCCATTTTGCTGAAGCAAAATCAAAGGCCAAGGGGTGCTTTGTTGTGTTTTGGCAAAACAGGCTCCCCGAACTGGGTCATGAACAGAACCATGAAGCAGCCCAATTTGTTGGTCTTTCTGGTTGGTAGTTCTGTTAATGAACATCTCTGTTATGCTCTCTAGCTCTTACAGAGGCAGTTGTACAAGGCAAAATGAGTAGTCAATAGAGATGGGCACAAAACAAAAAAATGACACTGTTTCGTCGTGTCATAAGGTTATGAAACGTTTCAAAACAAAACAAAACAAAACAGTGGACAGTCTTTCGTTATGAAACAAAACAAAACACATTTTCCCCCTCTAGAATGAAACAATTCATTCTAGAGGAAATGGCAGGGGAGCTTCCTCAAGCTCTTCCCTGTAAGCCCCCCAAATTTGGCAAGATTTGGGGGTCAGGGAGCTGAGTTATGTAGCTCCGAAGGGGGTGGCTCTAGGGGAAAAATATTTCTATTGGGATCAGAAGCTGGTCAGGTGAGAGATAGTGCCGCTGCCGCTTGGCTTTCAATCGAATCCAATTAGAAATAATTTTTTCTAGGGACACCCTCTTTGGATCTTCATAACTCAGCCCCCTGATACCCAAATCTCTCCAAATTTCGGGGTCTTACCTAAAATCACTTGCAGAAGCTACTCCTGTCGAAATATGGAGGCTGAGATCTGGATTTTTGAGTAGTAAAAGAACTGGATTGCAGCCTCCATGTTTTGGCATGGAAATGGCAGGCATATTTATTTATTTATTTATTTATTTATTTATTTATTTATTTATTTATTTTTATTACATTTATATACCACCCAATCTTCTGAAGCAGAACTCTGGGCGGTGTACACTAAAACCAGACATCTGCAAACAAACATAAAATACCCGAGCTTACTCAAGCGATTCTAGGTAAGACCCCAAAATTCGGAGAGATTTGGGTTCCAGGGGGCTGAGTTATGAAGGACCAAAGGGGGTCCAGGTAGTTAATTGAAAGTGTGTTTGGTGTGCAATCCCATTGGTAAAGCGCACCAAACACTTTCTTTCAATTAACTACCCGAACCCCCTTTGGACCTTAATAACTCAGCCCCCTGAGCTCCAAACCTTTTTAAATTTGGGGGGGGGGGGGTTACCTAGAATCACTTGAGGAAGGTACTCCTGCCATTTTGGTCCTTTAGGACCCAGTGGAGCATAGCTTTCTGTTTCATTTCATTTTGTTTCATAACAAAACTACTTTAGCATTTCGTTACAAACGAAACAAAATGAAAATACTCCAGAAACAAAACAAAATGAAACAAAACACTATTTTTCTGTTTCGTGCCCATATCTAGTAGTCACTGCTTTGACATCCCCTCTCTGAGAAAGAAACCTTTCTGTTTGCTAACCCAACAAGTGAAGCCATTCACAAATTCACATGCTTTCACCAGACCTCTAAGGCTGCTATCTCACCTGTGGTTTGATCCTGATCTTCTGAAGGTCTGGCTTTTCTTCTTTGTCCCATCACGTTATTGAATACGCGGGACAAGAGTTCCCACGTCCAAAACTGGTTTTTATTATTATTATTTTAAAGTGCAGTTCAGCCCTCTTGGCCAGCAGGTGGCACTAGCATTTGAAAAAAACGGACCACTTGGCTGGGGGAAATTAAAACACAGGGCATCGCATGGAGCTTCCTGTTGCTCCATGCTGCAGAGAAATTTTTAAAAAACAGTGCCGATCAGCCCCAGGAACAGCCGGTTGGTGCTATAAGAAAAAAAGAAAAAGAAACCCGGATCATCTGCATAGTCCCACGGCGTCTGCTTCCTTAAAAGGTGGATTATCAAAGCGAGGCAAAAAATTCCCTACCTCTCGGGTAAGTAAAAAGAACCTCGCTTAAAGGAGCATTACTGGGTTTTCTTTTCTTCTTTTTTTCAAAAAGCCTGGTGGCCGTGGTGATGGCATGTTTAGACACGGTTTATCTAATAATTTAAACTGCTTTTAAAGGGATGTGGGACCGAGCCCTAAGTGGAAGAGATGGGTCAATGTTGCAATGCCAAAACCATGGTGTCCTTATGTAGAGGTTCAAGGCTGTTTCCAGAAATGTCAGTTCTGTTTATAGGCAAATAGCGCACAGAAAGCAATGATGCCATAACAAGCAATGTGGATGGTGGAATTGTGAGAGCAGTCAGAAAAAGGAGGAGAAGAAAGAGAGAGAAGGAGGCAAGGAATCTCACACGCTTTGAAAGGTCCTCATTGAGGTCTCTCATGAAAACAAGGAATGGGGACAAGCAAGTAGCCTTCTTACCCAAGCCGCCTTATGTGGGAATGATCACACAAGTAGGCCAAGTCCCGTGCAGCAGCGTCTCCTGCTAGCGTGGGCTCAAGGCTTTTTATTAGTTGCAATAACAGAGCATCACAAGGGGTGGAGACAGGGCCTACATGCCAGGAGTCGGGTAGGCTGGTGAATTCCTGGGAATCCTTATCTAGAGTGGCAGGGTCTTGGGCTGGTCATGTATCTTGGGTGTGCAACCTTATCTGAGTGAACCACAGGCAGCTTGTTTTTTTCCTACAAACCCCTCTCACAGGCTTCCTGGCTGTTCTGGGGAGAGAGATACATACCAAGCTGACTTCCTGAGCATATGGGCCATGGAATTCATTTCCTTCCATCCGGGGCCTCCCTGCTCAGATAGAGAGGTTTAATGATTCCCAAAAGCCTTAACCCATGCAACCAGCTGGGGTACTGTCTCTGCCCCAAGGAGACATCTCTATAGCCTTGGGTCTGAGAAAGGTGGGGTAAAAATGTTTTAAATAAATAAATAAACACCCATCTCCCTACAGCAGTTAGCAAAGGACTTGTTGAACAAGAGATGCCTAGCCTCAAGCATCTCACTGGAACTGATGCTGTTCAATTATTAGGTTTATCATCCTCAGCCTAAGATTGCCCTTTCCTAAAAGAGGCTGTGAAAGCAATTTTCTCATGAGTGGATAGCACTTTATAAGGTCTGAATCCAACAGGAGTGAATCTTCAATCCTCTTTTCTGTTTCCTGGCTCCTACTGCTGCCTGCTACCCTCATCCCCATTATGAAGGTTTGAGAACGATAAAACTGGTGGCAAGCAGAGGGCCATGATAGGAGCAGCATGAGAAATATTCACACCAGACCTGTAAGGTGCCCCAATTTGGGCGGGACATTCACGATTTCTAGCCCTTGTCCTGCCGTCTTCCTGGGACATTTCTTTTCCTGGAAATGTCCTGGGCAGCAGCGGCAGAAGCAAGCTTTCTCCGGCTGCCAACAGGAGAGACTTGGGAGTCCGACTGGAGAGAGAGAGAAGGAGACTACGACTCCCATGATTCTCTCTGCAAACTCGCTTCGTGGCCAGCGAAGGGAAAGACAGGGCGAAGACTGCTGGAGGGAATCCCTCGCTGAGACACTCAGTGAAAACAGTTGTGTTATTCCCAATTACGATGCCTTCTGCTGGACATCCTAGACATTTTTCCGGTTGAAGCCGAGAATAATCTCAAAGTCTGACAAGACCCTCTTCTCCCTGCTCTCCCTGCTCTCTCTCTCTCTCTCTCTCTCTTTTTTAATCTTCAGACAAAAGGCTACCCTAAACCAGCCTATGATGAAAGGAACATGATCCAGAGTATATTTGACCTTTTCTTGGGTGGGACTGAGACCTCCAGCACCAACCTCTGTTGGGCATTGCTCTATATGGTGGTTTATCCGGACATCCAAGGTAAGAGAGAAGAGCAAGTGAGATTGCTGGATCTCAGCGCAGTGAGAAGTCTCGAGAATGGACGTACCGTATTTTTCCGTTGATAAGATGCCCCCATGTATAAGGCAACCCCCAATTTTCCAGCCAGAAATAACAGTTCCCCTACTGTGTGTTGCTTTCATTGGCTTCCTTCCGTGTATAAGATGACCCTAAATATTTGGTCTAACAATTCTAGTAAAAAGTATAGTCTTATACATGGAAAAATACAGCATTTATTGAGTCTCCAGACCTGTCTCGGGAAGAGCATTGCTGGAGGAAGAAGCAGTTTGATTTTTGTGCGTGATGTGGCTTAAAAAAAGAAAGGCAGAATAAAAGCATTTAGAGATGGGCACGAACCAAAAAAATGGCGTTTCATTTGTTGTTTGTCGTTTAGGGGATCCGTTTCGGTTTGTTTCTGTTTTTCGTGAATTTTTGCAAAACATTCATTTTCGTTTTCGTTTGTTTCATTACCGTTTCATTACTATTTATTTCAATTTTTTGTGTTTTTTTAGCATTTAAAGCAGTTCACTGTATTGCCGTAACGAAAACGAAACGCATGACAATATTTCTGGTGTTTCTGTTCGTTTCGTTTCATTTTAGAGACAAAATCCATTTGTCGTTTCGTTGCGTAATGAAACAGAAAAACAAAAACGGAAACGAAAAATTGTTCGTTTCATGCCCATCTCTAAAAGCATTTGAAGTAAATACATAAAACCAGAGCACCCATCCCTGATCACAGGCTCAGCAATAGTGTGTGTGTGTGTGTGTGTGTGTGTGTGTGTGTGTGTGTGTGTGTGTGTGTGTGTGTGTGTGTGTGTGCATGTGCATGTGCATTGTTCTGTTCCTGACTTGTGTCACACAAAGATCGGGGCCCCTGTGCCATTTGGAGCAAGGTAGGGACTGAAGCACCAGCACTGCAACTCATGAGTAGGCATTGGGGCTTTCAAATATTTGTATCCCACTACGGTGACTAGTGTGTGTCAGGGATTCCCTCAGCCTGAATTCTAGGAGATTCAACCCCACTCAGGTATGTTACCTGTTATTTATTTATTTATTTATTTATTTATTCAACTTATATGCCGCCCACTACCCAAAGGTCTCTGGGTGGCTTACAATCAAAGAATTAAAACAATTTAAAATAGTTATAAATAAAATATCAATAAATCATCAAACAGTAATAAAAACCTTCTTTAAAATCATCATCCTAAAATTGTCATCAGCGGACCCACAATCTATATTGTATCAATTAAAAACCTTCTGGAACAGGAAGGTTTTTACCTGGCGCCGAAATGTAATCAGTGTTGGCGCCAGGCGGATCTCAATTGGGAGGGCATTCCATAACTTGGGAGCAGCTGCCGAGAAGGCCCTTTGTCTACAAGCCATCCCTCTCACCTCCTTGAGGGATGGCTCTTTTAAAAGGCCCCCCTGGCTCGATCTTAATCGCCGGGTAGGTTCGTATGGAAGGAGGCGGTCCTTCAGGTATCTAGGTCTTAAGTCGTTCTTAGTCCTAAGTCGTTCTTAGTCAAGGTTCTGTAGGGATGGCCATTAGGATACAGAAGGACTTGCGTGGAGCTTTACTGATGCCTTTCTCCATGCTTAATGGCCATCCGGACAGACAAAACCTTGGCAAAGAACAGGTATGTACCAGTGGACCCTCTTATAACAAACGGTTTGGATAACATAAAATCTGTACAACATAAAAAATTCCGGAGATAGGGGAAATTTGCTTAAAGGGATCGCTTATGGGGCAAATCCGTACAACATAAAAATGGTCACGATTAAGGATTACTCCATTTTCAATGCATTCCTATAGGAAATTTGTATAAAGGAAAATCTGCTTAACAGAATTTCATTTGGAACGAATTAATTCCTTTATACAAGGCACCACTGTATTATGAAATTCTTGTTGTTTCTTTGTTTGGCTAAATCTACCATAATTCTAATGGAGGGAACCCCTGATGAATTTTGGTACCTGTCCTGAAAAAAAAAATCACTAAATCCCATGCTTACTCCTGACCCTTCTTGTTCTATGGGCTGTGATCCTATCAGTGCAAATTCTGGGAAAAACACACCTCCTTCTCTTGACTGCTTCCGTTCTGTGCGACTACAAGGACCTCCTCCTTATCTCAGATGTTGGTCTGAGATCTGAGGGAAAGGGATTGTGTTGCCCTGGCAACTCTATAAGCAAAAGCAGAGTTGCAAAATGTTCAAGCAAAGCTTCCGCTTGAATAGAGCCAAGTTCGTCTTCAGCTAAGTATGGACAGAACGGGAAGTGTTTCTAATCACCAGACTTTTTCCTCAGTCCCACCACCCTCACAGGCACACTTGGTGGGAGCACCGGAGAAGGCCTTCTCTGTTGGTGATCCCCGACTCTGGAACTCCCTGCCATGGGAAGCCCTCCTGGCCCCATCTTTGCTGTCCTTCCACAAGCAGGAGAACAGCTTTCTCTTCAGGCCGGCTTACCCTGAGTGGCTGTCAGTCTGGGACAGAATATTGAACTTATTGTTGTGCACTGTTATTTTAAATGTGTTTTTAGTATCAAATTGTTTACTGCTTTTAATATACATGTTTTTTATAAAAAAAATCGTATACTTACTGTTTTTAACTTTTTAAAAATGGTCTTTTTAATGATGTAAGCTGCCTTGGGTCCTTCCCATGAGAAAGGTGGGGTAAAAAATATTTTAGATACATGAACAAACCAATGAGCATTTATGTTAGATGGAGATCTTAGGTGTCTGGGTTCTCCCCGGTCACTAGACAATTTCATCCCACGGAGGTCTAGTATGTTTGAAGAACAATGTGCTTGTTTCTTCTCAGCAAAAGTCCAGAAGGAGATAGACACAGTTATGGCTCCTGGACAAATGATCTGCTATGAGGATCGGAAGAAGCTGCCCTACACAAACGCCGTGATTCACGAGGCACAGCGTTTCAGCAACATTATCGCTGTTGGCTTGCCCAGGTTATGCGTGAAGGACACGGTGATCCGTCAGTATCATCTCAAAAGGGTAAATAAAGGGACCTTATCCCGCCTTCCTTCTATATCTGAGAAAGCCATACAGAAATGATCTTTTCTCACTTTCAGTTTCACAACTTTCTTCTCCACTTGGCGGCACATCTAATTTAATGACAGTGTGCTGTCAATTCAGTTCTATCTTACAATGACCCTCTTTGGGGTCCTCTAGATATATTATAGAATATTCAGAAGCGGTTTACCATGCCCTTCCTCTAGGGGGCAACCTGGGACTGTGTAGCTTACCCATTGAGAGGGCAAGTGGGGAATCAAGGTCTCAACCTCTGGCTTGGCAGCCAGAGACCTAAACCATAAGATTAGAAGAACATAAGAAGAGCCATGCTGGATCAGGCCAAAGGCCCATCTAGTCCAGCTTCCTGTATCTCACAGTGGCCCCACCAAATGACTCTGGGAGCACACAAGACTAGATCTCTGTCTCCTGATACCACTCCCTTGAACCTGGCCCTTGAAGTACCCCGGTTTGAAGCCTGGTGATTACACATCGCCCTCATGGTTTGCAACCTGTGATGGACTTTTCCTCCAGAAATCTGTCCAATCACCTTTTTGAAGGCATCCAGGGCAGATGCCATCACCACATTCTGTGGCAGGGAGTTCCACAGACAAACAACACACTGGATAAAAAATATTTTCTTTTGTCTGTTCTTACTCTCCCAACCCTCCATTTGAGTGGATGTCCCGTCGTTTTGGTATTTTGTGAGAGGGAGAAGAGCTTCTCTCTATCCACTTGACTCATGCCCTGCATGATTTTGTACATCTCAGTCATATCCCCCCTCAGGCGCATTTTTTGCAGACTAAACAGTCCCAAATGTTTTAGCCTTTCCCCATAAGGGAGGTCACCCAGCCCAGTAATCGTTTTAGTCGCTCTTTTTGGCACCTTCAACCACGAGCTATCCAGTCAGCTATGTAAATACTGTACATCTAATTTGGGGGCAGATTTTTCCCACAGCAGCAAAAGGAGATTTGTCACCTAGGCCACTACTGTATTCAGGTTAAGGTAAAGGTAAAGGTCCCCCATGCATTAAATTACCATTTATGTTTTATTATTTATTATTATAATATTTATTTAATAATATTTTTATTAATTTTTTATATTTGCAAAAAATAAGTGGGTTTTGAATCGCAGTTTGGGCACTCAGTCTCTAAAAGGTTCGCCAATCACCATCACTGTGCTACAAGACCCCTTCAAATGATTGAATTCTACTCTTCAAGCTGTTTTATTACCTTGGACAGCACCCTTAAATTCAGATCAAAACCTGTCGTGGATTTATCAACCCACTGACATTAGAGCCACCTCTCTGTCTTATTTGCCTGCCCACCTGCCTCTTGTGAGTCCAAAACTGGGAGGTTTCATGCCCCTATTTTGCAGCGAGCATTTCCAAAAAGCACCTGAAGTGAGAACGGGAGACAGGACATCATTGTCATTAGAGGTGGGCACGAACCAGAAAACCCATGGTTCAGGTTTGGGTTCTTACTGGTGGCAGCGGCGGCAGCTCGGTGGTGGCAGCAGCGGGGCTTTTTGAGGCCCTGGCATAGGGCCAGTGCCTCTTTTTTTGTTTTGTTTTTAGGCACCAACTGCGCGGCCCCTGGGGCCGGGTCAGCGCTTCTTTTATTTCTAATATTTTTTTTTGTTTATTTAGGGGGCCGACCCAGCCACCCTGGGGCCGGGTCGGCACGCCTTTTTTCATTTTATTTTTATTTTATTTTATTCTATTTTATTTACTTCTGGGTTCTGGCCACGCTACAGCTGTAGCGTGGGCTGCTGGTTTTATATCAATATATATTGATTTTAGGGTGCTGACAAGGCCACTCCTGAGGCCTGGTTGGTGCTCGTTTTTATTTTATTTTTATTTTTATTACTTCCGACCACGTGGCCCGTGCTACAGCTGTAGCGCGGGCCGGTCGGCTTTTCCCACCTGCAGCCAGGAAGACCGAAGACGTCCAGCACCAGGTAGGAGACATCGCCGCCATTAACAAACCGAACTGAACCATTTTTTTTCATTTCATTTTGTTTCGTTCTAAAATCACTCTGGGATTAATTATCCATTTTGTTATGTAATGAAATAAATAATGAATAATTGTCATCTCTAATTGTCATCTCTCTCTCTCTCTCTTCCAGGGCAGTGTCATATTTCCAAACATGGCTTCTGCACTTCACGATCCGAACGAATGGGACACGCCTCTTCTGTTCAACCCACAGCACTTCCTTGACAAGGATGGCCATTTTATCTGTCCGGAAGCCTTCATACCATTTTCATTAGGTGACTAGACATTTATTTCCCATCTTTTTCACTTTGAAATCTCCACAAACGGGCACAATCACCTTTGATTGGTTTTTGGGGGGGCGGAATCTTATGTTATTGTTTCTCTATAACCACTTGAAACTTGTGCATCAGGACAGGGCGAACTATTACCACAGGCCTATTTTGTTGCAGATTCTTGCTATATATAGCAATGCAGTGGTACCTTGTATAAAGCAATTAATTTGTTCCAAATGAAATTATGCTTAGCAAATTTTCCTTTATACAGATTTCCCATAGAATCATAGAATCATAGAATCATAGAGTTGGAAGAGACCTCAAGGGTCATCTAGTTCAACCCCCTGCCATGCAGGAACCCCATCACAATATTTCCGACAGATGGCCATCTAGCCTCTGCTTAAAAACCTCCAAAGAAAGAGACTCCACCGCCCTTTGTGGCAGCATATTCTACTGACGAACAGCTCTAACTGTCATGAAGTTCTTCCTGATATTCAAATGGAATCTCTTTTCCTGTAGTTTGAAACCGTTGCCCCGGGTCCTAGTCTCTGAAGCCATGGAAAACAAACCTGTTCCCTCTTCAATATGACATCCTTTCAAATATTTAAACATAGCCATCATATCCCCCCTCAGCCTTCTTTTTGAAAGACTAAACATTCCCAGTTCCCTAAGCCATTCCTGGAAAGACATTTCCTCCAGACCCTCAACCATCCTGGTCACCTGCTTTGAAAACAGAGTAATGCCTAATTGCGACCATTTTTATGTTGTATGGATTCGCCCCATAGGCGATTCTGTTAAGCAAATTTCCCCTATCTCCAGATTTTTTTATATTGTACAGATTTTATGTTGTACAAACCATTTATTTATTTATTTATTTATTTATTTATTTATTTATTTATTTATTTATTTATTTATTTATTTATTAGATTTATACCCCGCCCATCTTCCCAAGGGTCCACTATGATGGTCCACTGTATTTACAAGGTAGACATTTTAGGCCCTGGTGACATGAAGAGATGTCATGTGTCTGCTTACATATCAGTTTATATATCGTCCCATAGCACTTAGACACCCCCTGGGCTGTTTATAAGTAATTATGCAGGCTACACCTTGCCTCCCCTCCCCAGCCATCTGGGTAGTCATTTTACCACTCTCAGAAGGATGGAAGACTGATTGAACCATGAGCTTGCTACCTGGGACTGAATCCCAGGTTTTGAGCAGTTATTGCTGTAGTGCAGCAGTTTAACTACCAGGACACGATGGCAAGAGGTGATTTCCACCTTCAGATTTCAGCCACTTTTTGCGGTTAAACATGCTGGGAAAATTATTTTATTTATTTTATTTATTGTTGGATTTATACCCTGCCCATCTTCCCAACAAAGTTATCCCAACAAAGCAGTGGTGTTTTGCAATGAGATCCTATTTATTCCCTCCTGACAGTTTGTGGATTGAGACAGCATGTCATAAGAACATAAGAACATTAGAAGAGCCATGCTGGATCGGGTGGAATGTGGAGAACCAGTGGGACACAGCAATCCCAGGCTATAAACTCTATAGAAGGGATAGAGAGGGGCGGGTTGGAGGAGGAGTGGCCATCTATGTCAAAGAAGGCATAAAATCCAGCAGAATGGAGATTGACAGAGGGTCTGACTCCGCCATAGAATCACTGTGGGTTAAACTACCAGGTCCAAAGAGTGATGTGATAGTTGGAGTATTCTATCATCCACCAGATCAAAAACTTGAGGGGGACCTTGAAATGAGGAGAGAAATCATGGAGGTGGCTAAGAGGGATAGGATAGTAATCATGGGGGACTTTAATTATCCCCACATTGACTGGGCCAATGCGAGCTCCGGGCAAGAAAGAGAAACTGGGTTTCTCGACTTGCTGAATGACTGTGCCTTAGAGCAACTTGTCATGGAGCCCACCCGAGAACAGGCAACTCTAGATCTAATATTGTGTGATACTCAGGACCTCGTCAGGGATGTGAATGTCACTGAGCCTCTGGGGAACAGTGACCATGCTGCAATTACCTTTGCCATGCATGTCGGAGGAAGAGTGTCAACCAAATCAGACATAAAAACCCTTGATTTTCGAAGGGCAAACTTCCCTCAGATGAGGAAACTAGTTAGAGAGAAACTGAAGGGGAGGGTTAGAAGAATCCAATCTCTTCAGAGTGCATGGAGCCTGTTTAAAACAACAATAATAGAGGCCCAGCACAAGTGCATACCACAAAGAAAGAAGAGCTCATTTAAGTCCAAGAGGACACCGGCATGGTTAACGAGTGGAGTTAGAGAGGCTCTAAAGCACAAGGAGAGGTCCTTCTGTAAATGGAAATCCTCCCAAATGAGGAAAATAAAAAGGAACACAAACTCTGGCAAAAGAAATGTAAAAAGATGATAAGGGAGGCAAAGAAAGACTTTGAGGAACGCATGGCTAGCAATATAAAGGGGTAATAATAAAAGCTTCTTTAAATATGTTAGAAGTAGAAAACCTGCCAGAGAACCAATTGGGCCTCTGGATGGTGAGGGAGGAAAAGGGGAGGTTAAGGAGGACTTGGACATTGCAGAGAAATTGAACGAGTTCTTTGCGTCTGTCTTCACGACAGAGGACCTTGAGCGGATTCCGCTGCCTGAGCCGCCCCTCTTGACTAAAGAATTAAATCAAATACAGGTTAAAAGAGAGGAGGTTTTAGGACTAATTGATAAATTGAGGATTAACAAGTCACCGGGCCCAGATGGCATCCACCCAAGGGTTATTAGGGAACTGAGAAATGAAATTGCAGATCTCTTAACGGTAATATGCAACTTGTCTCTTCAAACGGCCACAGTGCCGGAGGACTGGAGGATAGCGGATGTCACACCAATTTTTAAAAAGGAAGGAGGGGGACCCAGGAAACTACAGGCCGTTTAGCCTTACATCTGTCCCAGGGAAGATGGTGGAAGGCCTCATCCAAGAGAAAATCTTAAAACACATAAAAGAACAAACCTTGCTGAGAGAAAATCAGCATGGCTTCTGTAAGGGTAAATCTTGCCTTACAAACCTTTTAGAATTTTTGAAAAGGTCAACAGGCACGTGGATTTGGGTGAACCGGTGGATATAATCTATCTGGATTTTCAAAAGGCTTTTGACACAGTCCCTCACCAAAGGCTGCTGAGAAAATTGCATAGTCAGGGGATAAGAGGGCAGGTCCTCTTATGGATTGAGAACTGGTTGAGATCCCGGAAACAAAGAGTAGGTGTCAATGGGAAATTTTCACAATGGAGAGAAGTGAAAAGCGGTGTGCCCCAGGGCTCGGTCCTGGGACCGGTGCTTTTCAATCTGTTCATAAATGACCTGGAGACAGGGATAAACAGTGAGGTGGCCAAGTTTGCAGATGACACAAAACTTTTCCATGTGGTAAAAACCAGAGAAGATTGTGAAGAGCTCCAGAAGGATCTCTCCAAACTGGGGGAGTGGGCTGAGAGATGGCAAATGCGTTTTAATGTAACCAAATGTAAAGTAATGCATATTGGGGCAAAAATCCAAACTTCATCTATCAACTCATGGGCTCTGAGTTATCCGTGACGGATCAGGAAAGAGATCTTGGTGTGTTGGTGGACAGCTCCATGAAGGTGTCTCCCCAATGTGTGGCAGCAGTGAAGAAGGCCAATTCCATGCTAGGGATTATCAAAAAGGGGATTGAAAATAAAACAGCCAACATTATAATGCCGTTATACAAAACAATAGTAAGGCCCCACCTGGAGTATTGTGTACAATTCTGGTCACCGCATCTCAAGAAAGACATAGTGGAACTGGAAAAGGTGCAGAAGAGAGCGACTAAAATGATTACTGGGCTGGGGCACCTCCCTTATGAAGAAAGGCTAAAACAATAGGGCCTCTTTAGTCTGGAAAAAGGCGCTTGAGGGGGATATGATTGAGACATACAAAATAATGCAGGGTATGAGTAAAGTGGATAGAGGAAGCTCTTCTCCCTCTCTCAAAATACCAGAACTAGGGGACATACACTCAAATTGAGTGCTGGGAGAGTAAGAACTGACAAAAGAAAATATTTTTTCACCCAGCGCGTTGTAAGTCTATGGAACTCCCTGCCACAGGATGTGGTGATGGCATCTGGCCTGGATGCCTTCAAAAGGGGATTGGACAGATTCCTAGAGGAAAAGTCCATCACGGGTTACAAACCATGATGGAGATGTGTAATCTCTAGGCTTTAAACCAGGGTACTTCAAGGGCCAGATGCAGGGGAGTGGTATCAGGAGACAGATATCTAGTCTCATGCGCTCCCAAACGCATCTGGTGGGGCCGCTGTGAGATACAGGAAGCTGGACTAGATGGGCCTTTGGCCTGATCCAGCATGGCTCTTCTTATGTTCTTATGTTCTTATGTTCTTATCTTTCCTGTATCTCACAGTGGCCCCACCAGATGCATCTGGGAGCGCACGAGACTAGATCTCTGTCTCCTGATACCACTCCTCTGCATCTGGCCCTTGAAGTACCCCAGTTTTAAGCCTGGAGATGGCACATCTCCATGGTTTGTAACCCGTGATGGACTTTTCCTCCAGGAATATGTCCAATCCCCCCTTTTGAAGGCATCCAGGCCAGATGCCATCACCACATCCTGTGGCAGGGAGTTCCACAGACTAGCAACACGCTGGGTAAAAAATATTTTCTTGTCTCTGTTCTTACTCTCCCAGCCCTCAATTTGAGTGGATGTCCCCTAGTTCAGGTATTTTGTGAGAGGGACAAGAGTGTCCCTCTATGTACTTTACTCATGCCCTGCATTAGATACCCATTTCCCATGCCATTCTTCAGTGAAGCATGAGATCAGAAAGCAAACTTGACATATTAGAGTTGTTAGTGGCTTGACCTCATTCAGAGGCGACATTGGAATTTATATATATATATATATATATATATATATATATATATATATATATATATATATATATATATATATATATATATATATATATATATATATATATATCACTCCAGGAGTCCCAGTGGCACCACAGCCAGATACCTAAAACACTGATTTATCCAGCCAACTACAATTGACTTAATGTAAAATGAAGTAGGAAGAGGATGAAATAACATCTGCTTTCTAACAGACACAATGATTCCCGTCATTTATGGTTCGCAGCTTGCTGTCCCCATGCCATCATGGTTAAACGTTCCTGGTCTATGCCCAGGAATGCTTTTAACATTAAAAACAGCTATTGTGGGATGTAATGGAAATCAGGTAACAGTTTTGATAATCTGCCAGCAGGAGATGAACACATGGTGAACGTGCTGTTTCAATGCACTTATGATAAGTAGTCATCTTTGGAAACAGGGCGGTGCCAAATGAGTGTATATCTTTCCATGTGTTCCATCTGATGGAATGAGAAAACAGGGTCACCAGCAATCACTGCACCTCTGTGTCTCCCTTGATCTTCAACTCTGCAATCCACAGAAGAACATCTGTAGGGGGTGGGTAGGCTTGTTTTGTATTCTCTTCGGACAAAAAATAGGGGCACAAGACAAGGGAAGCCAGATATTGTGACACCTGGGAGAACCTCCAGTGAAGTTAGCAATTTACTCCAACAAGGTTGGAGGATCAACGTGTTTGCTTGCCGGCTGGCTTATTTTTATCCCACTTCCGTTTTTCACAGAAGTGCTCTCTCAAGTGACGAAATACAGTATGTCTTTTTGCCGTGGTGTTTGTTTTTCCTCGCCTATACATCTTGCATTTAGTGTGTGTTCTTTTGGCACTGGCCTCTCCAGAAGGTGAATGGGTCTAATTTGTAACTTCTTGTAGAAAAGGGAAATACAGTGGTACCTTGTATAAAGGAATTAATTCGTTCCAAATGAAATTATGGTTAAGCAAATTTTCCTTTATACAAATTCCCATAGGAATGCACTGAAAACGGAGTGATCCAATTTTTATGTTGTATGGATTTTCCCCATAGGCGATTATGTTAAGCAAATTTCCCCTATCTCCGGATTTTTTATGTTGTACAAATTTTATGTTATACAAGCTGTTTGTTATACAAGGGTCCACTGTACTAGGGAACAAACATGTAAATGGCACTTGTCATCTCTCTTTGTTTACAAGATGAACCAAGAGCCATCAGATAAATAGCAGGTGTGGCTGAGACCCAGAAGAGAGTTGACAGGGGAGGTGGTCATGGTGTTTTTAATTAGAAAATGTAGAACCCTCTTTTCAACTTCACATGTTTACAAATGGCAATAAATAGCAAGACAGTAGGACACCGGTATCCGCTGGGTATCGGTTCCAGGCCTCCTCGTGGATAACGAAAACTGTGGATAAGAGAGAACACCCCAAAACCCAAAACTGCTGTTTAGTGACAGTAGCTTGCTTTACGGCTGCTGTTTTGCGGCAGTTGCTTGCATTACAGCTGCTGTTTGTGACAGCAGCTTGCTTTGCAGCAGCTGAATTATTTATTTAATTATTTACTCTGCCAACTGGTGTCCTTCTGGATAGGCTGGCCAGGTTGGGAGTCGGAGGCACCGCTTTGCGGTGGTTCCATTCCTTCCTGGCTGACCGTGTCCAGAAGGTGGTGCTGGGGGACAGTTGCTCTGCCCCGTGGCATTTATGTCATGGGGTTCCTCAGGGCTCTATACTGTCTCCCATGCTGTTCAACATCTACATGGAACCACTAGGAGAGGTCATCAGGAGGTTTGGGCTGAGGACTCAGCAATATGCTGATGATACTCAGCTCTACCTCTCGTTTTCCACCAATCCAGGTGAGGCGGTTTCTGTGCTGAACTCGTGTCTGGGCCAGATAATGGACTGGATGAGGGTTAACAAATTGAAACTCAATCCAGACAAGACGGAAGTGCTGTTAGTGGGTGCTTCGCCAGACAGGTTAGAGGGCCACTTCCCTGTTCTGGACGGGGTTGCACTCCCCCTAAAAGACAGGGTCCGCAGCTTGGGGGTGCTCCTGGACCCCGGTCTAACTCTGGAAGCCCAGGTGGACTCGGTGGCCAGGGGTGCCTTTCTCCAGCTGCGGAAATTATATCAGCTACGCCCCTACCTGGATGAACGGAGCCTGATAACAGTTACGCATGCACTGGTAACATCCCGTATTGATTACTGCAATGCGCTCTACATGGGGCTGCCTTTGAAGACAGTTCGGCGATTACAACTGGTTCAGAATCGTGCGGCGCGGCTAGTAAGTGGTGGAACCGCTAGGGATCACATCACGTCGATTCTACATAGCCTACATTGGTTACCAGTTGCTGCCCGAGCCCAATTCAAAGTACTTGTTTTGACATATAAAGCCCTAAATGGCTTAGGACCTGGATACCTGAAGGACCGCCTCCTTCCATATAAACCTACCAGGCAATTAAGATCAAGCCAGGGGGCCCTCTTGAAAGAGCCATCCCTCAAGGAGGTGAGAGGGATGGCTTGCAGACACAGGGCCTTCTCGGCAGCTGCCCCCAAGCTATGGAATGCCCTCCCAAGTGAGATCCGCCTGGCGCCAACACTGATGACATTTCGGCACCAGGTAAAAACCTTCCTGTTCCAGAAGTTTTTTAATTGATACAATTTAGATTGTGGGTCTTCTGATGGCAATTTTAGTGTGATGTTTTAGTATAAGGTTTTTATTGTTGTTTTAATTATTTATTGTTGTTTGATGTTTTTAACTGTTTTAATTCCTGATTGTAAGCCGCCCAGAGACCTTTGGGTAGTGGGCGGCATATAAGTTGTAAAAATAAATAAATAAATAAATAAATAAATAAATAAACTGTGGATAACTGAATCAGTGGTTAATGAATCAGTGGATATGGGGGTCCTACTTTAATTAGCACTTTCCGGTCACATTATCCTCTTTCCTTCTCTGTTTCTGCAGGGCACCGTGTGTGTTTAGGAGAAAATCTGGCGAAGACAGAGATGTTCCTTTTCTTTGCCAACCTGCTGCAATCATTCACGTTCCACTTGGCGGAAGGGACGAAAGATATAAATCTGGAACCTGTCCTCGGGGGAACTCTACAGCCTCACTACTTTGAGATCTGTGCAATCCCTCGATAGGTCTCTCAGTCATTGTGTCTCTGCCTGGCTAGAGCTGTATGCTAAGCAACGGACAGTATGGTGAAACCAATGACTTCTTTTTCTAGTGTTGTGTTGTGTAGCTTCTTCAGACTCTGAAGACTTCAAATTTTTGTCCCACAGGTGAAAAATACTCTTTTTTTAGCCCTAAAGACTGCAACGAAGAAGTCTGAACATATTCTAGCATACTTTTGTGCAAACACGGTCTGAATGGGATCCCTAGGATATTGTTTCAGCCCTATGTGGCATTCTGTATTTGTGTTCTTTCTTCTCTTTTGTGCACCTTCAGCTGTTGAGAGGATGTTGTCATAGAACCATGGAAGGGCATGTCATTTCGTGCCTCTCTAGGTTTCCTGCTTGGGGGTGGGAATTCATCATTTATTTTGTCTTTCTGATTGAATGGAGTTGTGGTGGCAGAAGAGAAGGTAGTACCAATATTTTTCCATATATAAGACTATATTTTGGTCCAAAATTGTTAGAGTAAAAATTGAGAGTCATCCTATACACAGAAGTCAGCTGGAGAGAGAACCACTCAGTTGCAAAACTGTAATTTTGGGTTGGAAAAATGGAGGTTGTTTGATACATGGGGGGCCTCTTATAAATGAATACAATATATGGCACACTTGTTGGGGAGAGAGCAGGGAGTGGCATATATAAGATTTCCCCAGTTGCCAGCTCAAGGTTCACTCTGCCTTCCATCCTAAGAGAATGTTTTAAACACAGTGGGGTCATGTATAAGCTGCATGCTTTGCAGGGGTGCTCTCTGCTGTCTTATAAGTAGAGATGGACACAAAAAGCGAAAATGGCATTTTGTTTCATTTTTCTTTTTGTTTCTTTCCATTTCATTTCATTTGAAACAATTTTCGTTTTGTGTCATTTATTATTTTTAATTATTTTTTTGACACTACGTGAGGCCCTGCCGACCGATCGGTGCTTTCCCCCCAAGTGCTGACCGGTTGGCGCATGGGGCCCTGCTGGCAATCATTTTTTTAAAAGCGCCGACCAGCTGGCACATGGAGCCCTGCTGGCAATTGGCTTCCCCCCAAAATGCGAACCAGCTGGTACACGGGGCCCTGCCGGCAATTGGCTTCCCCCCCAACCGCCGACCAGCTGGCGCGCGGGGCCCTGCTGACAATCGGCTTTTTTTCTAAGCGCCGAACAGCTGGTGCTGGGGCCCTGCTGGTGCTCAGCTTTTTTTTTTTTACAAGCGCCGTTCATTTTTTTTTTACAAGTGCCGATTAAAATAATTTTTTTAAAAAGGACAAACGAAATGGAACAGAACGGAATGAAAATTTATATTTTGTTTCATTTTGTTTTTTTAAAGGCACTTCATTTTTCATTTTGTTAGGAAATGAAATGAAAAACAAATTCATTTAGTGCCCATCTCTACTTACAGTATAAGGCCAAGGCCAGAGCCTGGTACCTTACTGAAGCCCAGCATTGGCTTGGTCAACCAGAAGTCTTTCCAGGGTCTATTTCCTTCTCCAAACCTCCAGATACTTGGCTCAGTAATACTGAGAATGAGAAGGATCTTAGAATGGTTGTAGACCTAAAGCTGAATAAGGAGCCAACAGTGCGATGTGGCTGCAAAAAAGGCAAATGTGATTTTAGGGTGCATTAACAAAAGCATAGTCTCTAAACCCCATGACATACTGGTTGCCCTCTATTCGGCACTGGTTAGACCCTATCTAGAGTATTGGGTCCAGTTTTGGACAAGACATTTTAAGAAGGTAGCCAACAAACTTCTGGCAGGGAGCTCCATAGACCAGTGATCCTCTGGATGAAAAAGTACTTTCTCTTATTTGTTTGAGATGTAGCATCCAAAAGTTTCATGGAGTGCTCCCTAGTTCTAGTGTTGTGTGATGCGGAAAACAGTTTTTCTTTATCTAGTTTGTCTACACCGCGTACAATTTTACAAACTTCAATCAGGTCATCTCTTAGGCGCTGTCATTCAAGAGTGAAGAGTCCCAGCCGTTGCAGCCTCAGATGGTAAGGAAGGTGTTCCAATCCCCTAATCATTTTGGTTGCCCTCCTCAGCACTTTTTCCATTTCCACAATAGCCTTTTGCTGATATGGTGACCAGAAAGGTACACAATACTTCAGATGGGGCCTCACCATAGATTTATAAAGAGGCAAAATGGCACTTGCTGACTGATTTTCTATACCCTTCCTAATTATCTCTGGCATTGAGTTTGCTTTTTTCACTGCTGTGGCACACTGGGCTGACACCATCCTTGAGCTGTCCACCAGGACAACAATGTCCCTTTCCTGGTTTGGTGCAGAGAGTTCTGACCCCACCAGTTTATAAACATAATTGGGTTTTTTTTGCACCAATGTGCATCACTCTGCACTTACTAATGTTGAAGCTCATTTGCCACTGGTATGCCCATAATTCAGTGTTGTCAGCAAATTTGGCTACCTTGCTATTTACTCCTACTTCTAGATCATTTATGAAGAAGTTGAAAAGCAGGGGTCCCAGTACTGAACCTTGTGGGACCCCACTCTTTACCTCCCTCCACTTGGAGAAGTGTCCATTTAGTGCTACCTTCTGTTTCCTGTCCCTTATCCAGTTGCTGATCCAGGAAAAGACCTGTGCCTTGATTTCATGACTGGCAAGTTTATTCAAGCACCTTTGGTGCAGGACCTTGTCAAAAGCCTTCTGAAAGTCCAGATAAACAATGTCAACTAGATCTCCCTTATCCACATGCTCGTTGGCAGTCTCAAAAATTACTTTTCATTTGTTATTTTCTTCGCTCCTATAATAATACCTTTTACTTAGTATTTTTTCCATTCCTAACATTTACAATTCTTTTTAATAAAAAGAATAAATCACTATATATTACATCATACAGTATATGCATAACTGAGAGTAATTCTTATGCTTATTATAATAACATTCTATAACATTCTATTGGTTTCAGATTTTAATTTCTTTTTACCATCTTACTTCTAAATACTTCTTTAGATCACCCCACTGGTTTTCAAATTCTGTTGCAGACTCTCCCTTTAATGATTTTGTCAGTTTATCCCATAAAATATATTCTTGTAATTTTATTAAACAGTCATCAACCAACGGTTCTTCTTTGCTTTTCCATTCCCTTGCTATTTGATTCCAGGCTGCACCTAAACTATATAAACATATTCTAGTCCCCTGTCTTGATTTTCCTCTTATCATATTTAACAAATAAATTTCTGGTCTTAATTCTATTTGAATCTTCAAGTTTTTGGTCAGTATATAGTCAATTTATCTCCAAAACTTCGTTATTACCTTACAGTTCCACTGTATGTGTTAAAGTGAACACTTTTCTGATTTACATCTCCAACATTTATTTTTATTTGATTTCGTTATTTTTGCTAGCTTCTCAGGATACCATCTATATGAGACTTTCATATAGTTTGCTTTCAGGTCAGTACCTGTACTTGTAATCACTGGGTGGGGTTTTTAAATAAATTGTGCCTTACTGCTTTCAATGTGTTTTGGTGCTGCTGATAGATTTTAGTACTGTATGTGCTTGATCCTTTTTGGTGTTTTGTATATACAGTGGCCCCCCACCCTTTTGCAGTTCATATACTGCGGTCCTGCTATGTTGCGGGACTGTAGTATATGAAAACAGCCCCCCTGGGGCAAGGGGCAAAGGGTGTTTCTGGCCTCCCATACTTACCCCAGGACTGGCGCTGCCCCGAATGGGCCTGTGAGGGCCTTCCCAGGGGCCTCCAGAAGGACTGGGAAGGCCCTCGCAGGCCCGTTCAGGACAGCATTAGGCTGGGGGTAAGTACAAGAGCCCCAGTTAGGCCCCCCAGGCCCGACCAAACCTGCATCCTCATACTGTGGAATGTGGATTTTCAATTATCGCGGGTCAGGTCGGGTCCCTAACCCCTGCGATAGGCAGGGGGGTCACTGTACTGTATGTACTAAAGTAAGTTTAACACACTGTCTTTTAATGATGTATGCTGCCTTGGGTCCTTTTTAAGGAGGGAAGTGGGATAAAACTAATTTAAATGAATAAATGAAATTTGAGTAAATCACTGCTTTCACTCTTGAAGTAAATACAGAAAAATAGGTCCAGGCAACAAACCCAGCATGTCAGAGTCTACAAGCTGTTTTTGTCCACATTGCTTCGATACATAAAAATCCAGCATTATTGAAAACATGCAACTTTATGAGAAATCAATATTATGCTACTTCTAAATATCATACTTACTTACAGCTATGAGCAAAAGCACTAGGTAGACATACTGTACTTAAAATGCCGCCAAATGTATGTTGTAGGCACATACCTAATTCAAGCAAATATATTTCAGTTACAGTAGTAATCCTCTTAACGTTCACCTTGCATGATGAAAAGAAATTATTGGAAACAAGAATGTCCCGTTTTCAGAAAATCTTCAATAGAAAGCCCTGCTTTATGGTTTTTTTTATTGCAAGGCATTGCAAAAATAGTGTACCCAGCGTGCATTGTGCCCCTGTAGTTTGCGGAGGTGTGGGTGTTGGAACATTTTTTTACATCGAGTTTGGGAGCCATTCTGGACACTGTTTGCAGTGGTTTTGGGACTTTCTGGAACTTTTGGGGTACATTTCTCAAGAGGTGGAAAGGTAAGGAGCTGAGCTTCGTTGTTTGCATGCTTTTTTCTGTGCATTCTGTATTGTATTGCATTGTGTTGTATTGTGGGGGGTGGTGAGCTGAGCCTTGTCGTTTGCATGCTTTTTCTCTCTGTGTTCTGCATTATGTGTGTGGGGTTTCTGTGCCTTTTACTGTGTGTTATGCACTGGGGGTGTTCCTGCTCTGTATGCCTTTAAGGTGCGCTTTATGAAGAGTTTTGAACAGATAAACGGCTTTTTAAAACTTTTTTTCTGACCTCTGGAAAGGATTAATTGGTTTTCAATGCATTCCTATGGGGAACCGTGCTTCGTATTACAAAATTTTTATGATACGAAGCATCCCGTAGAACGGATTAATTTTGTTATAAGTGGGATACCACTGTATAAGCATTATTAAAGTTACAAATGTGAACTTAAATCTTATTTCAATTCAAAAATGCAAGAGTTTTTGCATAAATAAAAATAAATAAATAAATGGCATATCTTGTTAAAATGCAAAACTTCAAGAGTAAAAATATATAACTTAGCCTTTTAATATATTTGAACATATTTGTGAAATATACTAAGTTTTCTGCATGCTCACCCTGCCATCTACCAGTTTAAATCTATGGAGGAAAATCCATGATTTCTGTGTGTTGCCTCAGTGCTGTTGCCTTTGTAGATGCCATTATCTTTTTCCTCCCCCTGGCTTTTCAGCTCAGTTTGGTTCCATTGTGGCTCAGCTGGCTTAGCTGATTCTATTCTACCCAGCAGCATGCTTACATTACATCAGTTTTTAATAGGCAGTGATGTTTCTATATTATTATCATGTGTTTACATTTTCCTCCGAACTTAGCAGACTCCAATACTAGAAGGCAAATGTCTGGCAGTTGTATCATGGAAACTGGACTTCTTTTCTTGAGAGATTGAAACGTTTTGCTGCCCGTCCAAACAGCTTTGACAGTCTGTTTGGGTGAGCAGCAAAACATTTCAATCTCTCAAGAAAAGAAGTCGAGTTGCCATGACTCAGCTTCCAGATATACTCACCTGGATCACTGAGAATCTTCACAGACATAGAAGGCAAATGCAAAAATCTCATAGACTCTGCTATCTAAGTGAATACTTGCTGATGAGAGGAAACAAAAACAATCTCTCTTATCATCATTTTGTCATTTGTCAGTCGATGCAATGCATTTTCTTATTGAGTCAGCTTTTGTAGTGAACTCCTTGCATTCTCTATGAGAGCCACTACAGTGGCAGACCCAATGAACTTTTCCATTTATTCTGCTACTTACATGAGACTAGGTAGGGCTATGTTAATTCTGGAGTAATCTCTAATGGACATTGAATACATGACTATTTAAACACTCTTCTTCTTGTTAAAGCTGGCTAGATGCCCTAAACACATCCAATCTCACCAGATTTTGGAAGCTAAGCAGGGTCAGGCCTGGTTAGTATTTGGATGAGAGACCACCAGGGAATACCAGCTGCTGTAGTTGCCTGGAGTAGGAACTGGAAAACCACTCCAGTATATCTGCCAAGAAAACTCCATGGACATGGGGTCACAAAGAGTCGGCCATGACTGTAATGACATAACACACACACGCTTCTTGTTAAATTTTCAAGGTTACATCTCTGTCCTGAGGTAATCTCCCTCAAGCAATTGACTGTGGTTCAAACATCCATGTTATAACACATTACACAACTCCAGGGTTGCATTTCTTATGGCTTTAATCATGTAATACTTCCTCTATACAAAATTTTAGACTTTGACAGCAGCCCCTCACATATCAGGTGAATATGGGGATATGTCACTTGTAGGTTTTCTCTGTTGCTCCATTGTCTAATTTAATGGTCATGACAAAAAGTGCTAGGAGATAATTTGAGGGAGATGATTCAGGGTGAAATCAGGTGATGGGAATGGCACATGTTCGATCAGTGGGGACATCCACTCAAACTGAAGGTTGGGAGAGAACAGACAAAAGAAAATATATTTTACCCAGCATTTTATTAGTCTGTGGAACTCCCTGCCACAGGATGTGGTAATGGCATCTGGCTTGGATGCCTTCAAAGGGGGATTGCACAGATTCCTGGAGGAAAAGACCATCACAGGTTACAAACCATGATGGAGATGTGTCATCTCCAGGCTTAATAAAACAGGGTACTTTAAAGGCCCAATGCAGAGGAGTGGTATCAGGAGACAGATATCTAGTCTCGTGCGCTCCCAGAGGCATTTGGTGGGGCCACTGTGAGATACAGGAAGCTGGACTAGATGGGCCTTTGTCCTGATCCAGCATGGCTCTTCTTCTGTTCTGTTCTTATGCCACAAAGGGTGACTTTGCAGGGGCAGAACTCCCTTAAAGCAGCTCTTCTGTCTCCCAGGGAATCACTCCAGATTGCTCCCCAAAAGTAGAAGCCTTAGAGCTGTATGAAAAAGATCCAGCTTGCTCATGGATCCAGGGTCATTCTGGAGCGTGATCCCCTGTATGCCATGCAATTACCTGGAAATAGAACACACCTGACCACCCCACAAGCAGTCCAAAAGTGGGCAAACAAAATTTCAGATGCCCAGTGCAGATTCTAACATCTGGACCATACAAACAGGTGAGCAGTAGGTGACTACTGAAGGAAAGAGGGAGAAAATAAGTTGCATCTACAAGGGGTTTTCTGGCATGATGAGGTATCTGGTTTGTGATCTTGGCTGCTTATACTCATCACATGATGTGATCCTGGGGTATTGGAAATGTAGGTTAAGGTGCATCAAACAGCTGGGTGGAACCTAATAATCTATAATAAGCTGGTGCTCTCCCTTGGACAAAGGCATCGCCAGGGTGGAGGAGACGTTCTCAGCATTCTTAAAATCCTTACACTGTGCTTTGTCCTATCCACATCAAACAATTCCAAGCAAGACCTGAGCTCAGCAAGGGAAATCAAGGGTGTCTTGAAGATCTTAGATTGTTATCCTGCTATCTCACCTGGGGAAGATCCTGATCTTCTGAAGGTCTGGCTTTCCCTCTTCCTCCCATCACGTGACTGGAGATGTGGGATAGCAGTTCCCACGTACAAAGGTGTTTTGTTTTAAAGCGCAGTTCAGCCCCATGGCTAGCAGGTGGTGATAGGATTAAAAAAGGACCAGCTGACTGGTGCTAGGGCTTGAGAAAGTTAAAACAAACAGCACCAGATCCAGCTTCCTGTCTTGGGGGGGGGGAGCCAGCACCAATCGGCCCCAGGAACAGCTGGTCGGGGCTATGAGAAAAACACAAGAAAGAAAACCAGATAATCTACGGGGTCCCACAATGTCTGCCTCTTTAAAAGGTGGCATTTTTAAGTGAGGCAAAAAATTCCCTACCTCTCTGGTAAGTCTTGGAAACCTCGCTTAAGGGGGCATTACCGGGTTTTCTTTCTTTTTTTCTTCCCAAAAAGTGGCTGTGGGGACGGCATTTTTGGATATGGTTTATCTACAAATTTAATCTGCATTTAAAGGGACATGGGATAGGGGCCTTAGATGAGTGGCAAAGGTTGGGCTTCAATGCCAAATAAAGATGGAATAAACATATTAACCGGCAGACACGGAATGTGGGTGGGGGCACAACCTAGGAAGACTGCTTGTTGATTGCTGAACATACATACCCAGAGCATGTGTCAGGGAGCGCACCTTTTCTGTGTCGGGGGCTGAGGAGACACCATGGAAAGGCTATGGACACAAAGAGAGATCTCTCTCTTCAGCAGTAGCCATCTCTTTCTGCCCTGTAGGGAGATAGAGTGCTGGCTGGAGAGGTCATTGAGTTCGGTTGGTATCTAGCTGCAGAGCCAAAGGTTGGGAGTTCAATTCCCCATGGTGCCTCCTTGATCAAGCTGGACCTGGTGTTCCATAGGATTTTTTCCATCTCTACAGTTCTGGCTTTTATTATGACCACATCATTATTGCTTGGCAGTCATAACAAGTTCATGGGATTTATTGGTTGAGATTTCACACCCACTGCATATTCTGCACTATTTGATAATGTAGTCGCAGCCTGAGTACATGACTAATAACGTCTGAGGTGATTTTTAAACTGGAGTCAATTCACCTCTACAAGGGACTCTTTTGACATCACACTGGGGTGATTAAATAAGAGAACTGGGTCCTTCATTCTCTGTGAGGAGGCATTTCAAAGAAACCTAGAGATTCAAGGAGAACTGGCGGAGGAATTCAGGAGGTGGATTCCACCCTGCTGCCACTACCAACCTCCTTAAACAGGACACCCTCCTCAAAATGTTCGCCTTCAGATGAGGATGGGAGATTGGGGTGGATGGCTGGGGAATGTTCCCGTTGAGTCTCAGTGATCCAGTCAGCCATCCGTTTCACCTGTCCTTCTCATAGGCTGAATCCAGCTTGCCCATGATCCAATCAAGATGGAAGCAGAGAAGAAGAGGTGCCAGGAGGAATTGGGAGAGGGGTCATCACAGTACATGAGAACCACTTGACGTATGTTGATTAACTGCTGCGGGGAATGGCACGTATTTTAAAAGGCTGGGGATGCAAGGTGAATCCAAACACAGGGGCTTTGTTGAGTTCTTCCACTCCTTCTGTAGGCTGGAAATGGAACGCTCTTATCAGGTAGGTGAGGAAAATGAAGAGTTCCATCTTCCCCAGCTGCTCCCCAAGACATACCCGAGCCCCTGTGGAAGGAAAGATGGATAAAGGAAGCATGAGTCATAATTATTTTTCACATGTCTTTAAAGAACATCTTCTTCTTCAAGTGCCATGTCCTCATAGAACGTTGGCAATCAGTAGCATGATCTGGTTTTTATCCAAAGTTCTTCTAATAGAGAAGCTATGCTCATTACGAGTGTGAACCATTGGTTTAAGTTCTTAAGCCAGAGTGTTCTTCTATGCCCCAGGCCACACTTCTCATTTATTTTTCCTTGAAGAACAACCTGCAGCAGATGGCCTTTGCTGTTGCGCATTAAGGCTGCTATCTCACCTGGGGAAGATTCTGACCTTTGGAAGGTTCGGCTTTTCCTCTTCCTCTCGTCACGTGACTGAAGATGTGGGATAGCAGTTCCCACATACAAAGGTGTTTTTTATTAAGTGCAGTTCAGCCCCATGGCCAGCAGGTGGCACTAGGGGTGGGGGGGAGTTAAAAAAATTGCCTGATCAGCCAGCTGGCTGGCGCTAGGAGGGTGGGGGGAAATTAAAAATAAAAAAATAAAAAACAGTGCCAGACCAGCTGACTGTCGCTAGGGTTGGGGGGAAGTGAAAAAAAAACAGCGCCCAATCGGCCCCAGGAACAGCCGGTCAGTGCTATAAGGAGAGGGAAAAAAAGAAAACGGGATCATCTACATGGTCCCACAACGTCTGCCTCCTTAAAAGGTGGATTTTTTAAACGAGGCAAAAAATTCCCTATCTCTCCGGTAAGTCTTGGAAACCTTGCTTAAGGGGGCATTACCGGGTTTTCTTTCTTTCTTTCTTTTTCAAAAAGCCCGGTGGCTGTGGGACGGCATTTTTGGACATGGTTTATCTACAAATTTAATCTGCATTTAAAGGGACATGGGATAGGGGCTCTAGTGACCAAAATATTGTAATTTTCTTCTCTTTATGGGATTGAGAATTTCTAGCTTTTTACTCATGTGCTGCAATATGGCCACATGAGCGACTCTGAATGTCCAAGTATCTTCAGAATTCTTCTGTATGGCCACATTTCAAATGCTTCCAGCTTCCTACATAATGCGTCTGTAAAGGTCCAAGTTTCAACACCATAGAGAAGTATACTAAATAAATAAGATCAAATTGGGTACAAAGTCTGATAGGTAAGTCCCGGTTTGTCAAGACTTTCTCATTTTCTGGAATGTAATAATTCTCTGATGTAATAATGCTTACCCAAAAGCTAGGAAGTACTCTGTAAAAATGGAGAGTAATAATGTTTTCTAAGAATAAGGGATACTACTTGCTAAAATATGTACTATAGGGGCAATTGTGCACAATAGGAGAACAGATTTAAGGGCTGAAGAAATAACGTGACTTTTGGTATGGATATGTTAAAAACTGGCCAACTGGACTTGTGGATTGGCATGCCATAAGTTCCCACTTTGATGACAAACAACCTTAATGAGCCTGCGGTAACAGAACTCAGAATGAAGAAGAAAACTAAAATCCATTTGGTTTACATGCCAATGTGCACAAACAGAATTAACTCTTTCCAAATTAAGAGACAAGATAGAACTGTTATTTTTCCCTATTTCCCCAAATCTAAAATTTCAATAGGACTCCTGTATCTATGAGAGTTGGTTTTAAGCTCCCCTAGTAGCTTCTAAAAACCATGGATAATAGTGAATGCAAGGAGAGACAGGGCGGCCTTCTTGAATGAACAGTGCAAAGAAATAGAGGAAAACAACAGAAAAGGAAAAACCAGAGATCTGTTCAAGAAAATTGGAGATATTAAAGGGGTATTTCATGCAAAGATGGATATGATAAAGGACAAAAATGGTAGGGACCTAACTGGAGCAGAAGAGATCAAGAAGAGATGGCAAGAATATACAGAAGAATTATATCGGAAAGATCTGGATGTCCCTGATAACCAAGATAGTGTAACTGCTGACTTGGAGCCAGACATCCTGGAAAGTGAAGTCAAGTGGGCCTTAGAAAGCATTGCAAACAACAAGGCCAGTGGAGGTGACGGCATTCCAATTGAACTCTTTAAAATCTTAAAAGAGGATGCTGTAAAGGTGCTGCATAAGATATGCCAGCAAATTTGGAAAACCCAGCAGTGGCCAGAGGACTGGAAAAGATCGGTCTACATCCCAATCCCAAAGAAAGGAAATGCCAAAGAATGCTCCAACTATCGCACAATTGCACTCATTTCACATGCTAGCAAGGTTATGCCCAAAATTCTACAAGGCAGGCTTCAGCAGTATGTGGAAAGAGAACTTCCAGAACTACAAGCTGGATTTCGAAGGGGCAGAGGAACTAGAGATCAAATCGCCAACATGCGCTGGATTATGGAGAAAGCCAGAGAGTTCCAGAAAAACATCTACTTCTGCTTCATTGACTATGCCAAAGCCTTCGACTGTGTAGACCACAACAAACTATGGCAAGTCCTTAAAGGAATGGGAGTGCCTGACCACCTTATCTGTCTCCTAAGAAATCTATATGTGGGACAAGCAGCAACCGTCAGAACTGGATATGGAACAACTGACTGGTTTAGAATTGGGAAAGGAGTACGACAAGGCTGTATACTGTCACCTTGCCTATTTAACTTATATGCAGAGTACATCATGAGAAAGGCCGGTCTGGATGAATCACAAGCCGGAATTAAGATTGCCGGACGAAATATCAACAACCTCAGATACGCAGATGATACTACTCTAATAGCAGAGAGTGAGGAAGAATTAAAGAACCTCTTAATGAGGGTGAAAGAGGAGAGTGGAAAAAATGGGCTGAAGCTCAACATAAAAAAAAACTAAGATCATGGCCACTGGTCCCATCACCTCCTGGCAAATAGAAGGGGAAGAAATGGAGGCAATGGCAGAGTTTATTTTCTTGGGCTCCTTGATCACTTCAGATGGCGACTGCAGCAATGAAATAAAAAGACGCCTGCTTCTTGGGAGGAAAGCAATGGCAAACCTAGATAGCATCCTAAAGAGCAGAGACATCACTTTGCCAACTAAGGTCAGGATGGTTAAAGCTATGGTTTTTCCAGTAGTGATGTATGGAAGTGAGAGCTGGACTATAAAGAAGGCTGATCGCCGCAGAATTGATGCTTTTGAGCTGTGGTGCTGGAGGAGAGTCTTGAGAGTCCCCTGGACTGCAAAGAGATCAAACCTATCCATTCTGAAAGAAATCAACCCCGAATGTTCACTGGAAGGACAGATTTTGAAGCTGAGGCTCCAGTACTTTGGCCACCTCATGAGAAGAGAGGACTCCCTGGAAAAGTCCCTGATGCTGGGAAAAATCGAAGGCAAAAGGAAAAGAGGACGACAGAGAATGAGATGGTTGGACGGTGTCATCGATGCAACCAAAATGAATTTGACAAAACTCCGGGAGGCAGTGGAGGATAGGAAGGCCTGGCGAGCTCTGGTCCATGGGGTCACGAAGAGTCGGACACGACTGAACGACTGAACAACAACAACAAATAGTGAATGCTATTCATAGCATGGTAAAAGAGAAAATTTTCAGAAAGAAGTATTTTTACATTGTATTTAACAGAACTGGACACTAGAGAGAGTCAGAGACAATTCTTTAACAACAAGAATACTTACCACGGTGTCTGCCTCCATCTAGTGGCCGTATCTTGTAAATACATTATAAAAACATGTCAAGCTTTTTTTAAAAAATATATTTTTATTTTTTTCAGACTGCAGATAAGTGAAACCAATATTGACCATTTGGATACAAAGGTCCTCCTGTTAAGGGAAAACATTTGCCAAAGGGGAAACAATATGAAAATCCATACCTCATGGAGAGGTGGTCGAGGAAGTAGGTGCATTAGTGCATTTAGGGTTCAAAATATGTACCCATTTCCATGTGCACAAGTTGTATTCGGAAATGGATATGCTGTGCTATAGCACAGCTGTAGCTCCATGGGAGAACAGGTGATGCGTCCTGGTTCATTCCCAAACAGGTGATAATATTTGCCACCTTAATATACTTTCCTCTTAAGAACATAAGAAGAGCCATGCTGGATCAGGCCTAAGGCCCATCTAGTCCAGCTTCATGTATCTCACAGTGGCCCCACCAAATGCCTCTGGGAGCGCACAAGACTAGATCTCTCTCTCCTGATCCCACTCCCCTGCATCTGGCCCTTGAAGTACCCCGGTTTTAAGCCTGGAGATGACACATCTCCATCATGGTTTGTAACCGGTGAAGACTTTTCCTCCAGGAATCTGTCCAATCCCCTTTTGAAGGCATCCAGGCCAGATGCGATCACCACATCCTGTAGCAGGGAGTTCCACAGACTATTTTCTTTTGTCTGTTCGCACTCTCACAGCCCTCAATTTGAGTGGATGTCCCCTAGTTCTGTTATTTTGTGAGAGGGAGAAGAGCGTCCCTCTGTCCACTTTACTCATGCCCTGCATTATTTTGTACGCCTGTTCTTTCACTGTGCGATTAATGAATATTGACAGATGCCATATTTTTATACATGGATCAGTTCTGAGAACTGTTCTAAGAACCCAATACAGTGGTGGAAAGAATCCCCTGTTATTGGAAAAGAAGCATTTTGCTTTGTTTGTATTTGTTTATGTTTACCTGCTCCAAATGGAACAAAATCTTCTTTCAGCACAAAATTTCCATCCTCATCCAAAAAATGAGATGGGTTAAATTCTTGTGGGGTCTTCCACTGTTCTGGATCAAGAAATAAGGCGGGCAGATTGGCCATGCAAAAGGTCCCCTGAAAGAAAAATCATGTCATCTCGTATACAGTCGGAAGACACCATCATATACAATATGCAGCCCTTGATTCCAATTTGTGCTTCATGACCTGTGTGATTTTTTTGAAATCAGAAATGAACAGCTTGGTACAAACCCTGCTTCTTCTTCATATCTGAAATATTGTCAAAAGTGTCAAATGTATCAAGCGCTTCCGGCCACAGAGCAGCACACAGAGGGATCAACAGAGATCAGTGCAAGTGTGGCTGATACTTCATGTTCATCTCATCGCTGTTCGCAGTCCTGCTTGGGACTGGTACGAAGTAATCTAACCGCATGTCCACACCCCCTGAACTGCAATTTAAGCAGAATGAGAGAGTCCCCTCTCTGGCCTTGGGAATCTGCTCATCACGCTTCTCGTTCTGAGATGAGTGGTCGTGACATAAGGCTCATCACACAACGTCCCATTCTCCATCTAGTGGCAGGAGTGCGAAGTGCCATTCGCCAGTACATTCCCTATGGAGTCAGCAACACTGTGCAGAGAGATTAAAAGACAAATGCCTCAAACTCAGCTCCATAATGCATTGAAGGCAAGGCTTTGGAGAATCGAAACATCGAAAAACGGAAGGTCGGGCCGAAAAAAGCCCTGGAGACCAATAGCATGGAATTTCACATCTCATCACGGAATGAGGACGTGCGGTAACAGTCATGCTGGTATCATCCATCATGCCCATGCATACGCGGGAACAGGGACAGAACCGTAAGAAGACCACGTGACCGCGACCAACATCAACACGCAACAAACTTCCTCCGGGGACGAGAATGGATGAGAAGTAACCGTCTGTGTCTCTCTCTCTCTGTGTGTGTGAGACAGTAGGCCCTGCTATCATAGATTATTATTGGAGCTTTTGCAACCTTACATGCTGCTTGGAGTAGGTATGATTGGGAGGGACCATTCTGGGCCAGGGGGACTGTCAGTACTATTCAGCGCTAACCAACTTGTTTCCACTTGCCTCTGAAGTCAAAGTAGGTGCTGCCCACGCTCTACTCAATGCTTCCTCCCTTTGAGTGTTTTGAAGTCCGTCGCTGAAAAGCAGCTTCAGTGGTACCTCTACTTATGAGTTTTAATCTGTTCCGAATGCATGCTTTTAAGTTGAACAACTCTTAAGAGTAGAGCATCCCTATCTAAAAATCAAAATAAATAAATAAATAAATAAATAAATAAATAAATGCAAGTAGAGCAGAATACATCTAAAATTTGTACGGCAACACTTAAAATGCCAACAGTTTTTCACTCTTATGTTGAATTGCTCTTCAGTCGAGCCACTCATAAGTAGAGACACCATTGTATATTTATTAGTTTGCTCTTTGATCTGTTCAATTGTAAGTAATGAAATATTTTGTTCTTCCTTCTACTAATATCTCAGAGTAAGTTATTGAGATTGTAACTGCCCTTGATGATAAAAAGGTGGTGGCCTGCTAGGGGGAACTTGTGACTATTCTGTTCTGTGACTGCCTGCATTTCTGCTGTGCAACTAGAGGAATGTAACCAAAAATTCAAAACTCTGCAACAATTATATTTTAGAAGTGTCTGAAGTTACGTGGGTTTCTCAAGTACCCTTTCTTGCTTCTATACCTTTAGAAACTTCCAGAACTCTTAGCATTCTTGTTTACTAGGATGCCACTCTGCTAGTTGGTTAGCATGTTAGTCTGTGTCAGGTTAAGATGTGGGGTGTACTGTCTCATTAAAAAAATAAAATAAAATACAGAAATGAAAGAAAATAAACACTGATGGAGGGGAGCTTATGACTAAAAAAAAGCACACATTTGCACATTAAAAATACATATGGACTTTTAAAACAACACACTGAAGAGGCATGATATCTATCTGAGAGGTAGAATCTATTTAAGGTGGTTACTTCGCATCCTTCTTTGTTCTGTGACTAGTTTTGAACCGTGACAGCATTGGTCGTGATCACGTGGTTTTGTCCCTGTTTCAGTGTTCCCATGGTCTTGTCTCGTATGACAAACACTGAATTTGTCTAGCTTTCTTTTTCCTTTTTTGGGGTGCTCAAAAATTCTTTTTTGATATTTTGCTTCTGAAAAGTCAAAATCTTTGCAGGCAGGGAAGGAGTCTGTGGCTCATTTCACTTTCTCCACATGGCTGCAATGGAATGTTCCAGATGATAGCCTTTGGGCTTTCTTTGTTCTTTATTCCTTTTGCTTGCTAATTAATTGTCTGTCTGGTGTCCCTCTGGCCTGGCTTTGAAGTTTGTTTTGTTTTATTGGTATTTAACGGAGCAGGGCAAGGGAGTGGTGATCATCTGGGGTGGGTGGGCACTTTGAACGTAACACCCAACCCAATACCTGGGACACAGTTTTCTGAGAGAAATGAATGTTTTGTTATGTGATAGTTGTTACCTCACAGTGTCTTGTCTCGGAAGAGAAACTGGGAACAAACCGTGACAAGGAAATACCCTACCCCAGCGCCAGGTACAGATTTGTCCTGCTTAGCACCCGTTCTGGGGGCATGGTCGAGACAAATTTCAGCAGTTGCGCAATGGACATGAAGTAAGATTTTTTTTTAACTGCTCCAAAGCGCAACACTTTTTTAGAGAGACAAAACGGACATGAAGTATCCGCCTAAGGCTGTGGTCACACCTGGGTTTCGATCCTGATCTTCTGAAGGTCCGGCTTTTCCTCTTCATCCCATCACGTAATTTAATATGTGGGACAAGAGTTCGCACGTCAAAAGCTTTTTTATCATTTTAAAGTGCAGTTCACCCCCTTGGCCAGCAGGTGGCACTAGCATTTGAAAAAAAACGGACCACTTTGCTGGGGGAAATTAATGTTTGTAGGACCGGATAGAGCTTCCTGTTTCTCCGAAGGTGAAAATAAATTTAAAAAAACACAGCCCATTGGCCCCAGGAATAGCCAAAAAAAGAAAGAAAAAGAAACCCAGATCATCAGCGTGGTCCCACGGTGTCTGCCTCCTTAAAAGCTGGATTTTCAAAGCGAGGCAAAAAAATTCTCTACCTCGTAGGTGAGTCACAGAAATCTCGCTTAAGGGTCATTACTGGGTTTTCTTTTTTCTTTTTTCTTTTCAAAAAGCCCGGTGGCCGTGGGGACGGCATTTTTGGACTCAGTTTATTTAGTAATTTAAACTGCTTTTAAAGGGACGTGGGGCCGAGCCCTAAGAGAGCCTAGAAAGATCTCCAAGGGTCCCAGTGCAGACCGGATTGAAGAAGGGTGAATATTCAAGTACTCAGGGTTAGCCTGCATCCCAGGCTTCCCCCACCCCACCCCTGCTGCCTTGAGGTGCTGATATATGTCTTTGCTTTACCTTGGGAATGTTATAACCGAACAAATTTAAATCTTGTGCACTTCTTCGTGGAACTCCAAGTGGTAAGATATATCGTATGCGTAGGGTCTCATGAATCACAGCCTGGGTGTAGGGCAGCTTCTTGGCGTCTTGATAGCAGATGGAAGGAGAGGAACCCAACACATCTTCTAGCTCTTTGTAGACTTTCTCTGAGGGAAAGAATGGAAAGAATGTACAATAGGACCCCTGTATCCACTGATTCATTATCCACTGATTCAGTTATCCACGGTTGGCAGAGGAAAAATAAATAATTCAGCAGCCGCAAAGCAAGCTACTGTCACAAAGAGCAGCTGTAAAGCAAGCTACTGTCATAAAACAGCAGCCGTAAAGCAAGCTACTGTTGCAAAACAGCAGCTGTAAAGCAAATTACTATCACAAAACAGCAGTTTTGGGGAACATTTTGGCATTCCCTCTCATCCACGGTTTTCATTATCCATGGGAAGGCTTGGAACCACTCCCCAGCGGATACTGGGGTCCTACTGTATTCTTGAAGGCTCTCACGTCCAGGATCCAATAGTTGTTGTGAGTCTCTCTCTCTCTCTCTCTCTCTCTCTCTCTCTCTCTCTAAAGAGAGAGAGAGAGGGAGAGGGAGCATTTGTTATTATCCATGGCTCTCAGTATCCACAGTCAAGGGGGACTTGGAACCAATCCCCAGCAGGTATGGGAGCCCTACTGTATTATATCATACAGAATCTCTTTTCATCCATTAGATATCAACAAAGATTTATCACAGAGTTCATTTGAGATACTCCAGTCAGTAAACGCAACTCGCTATTAACACCAGAAACAAATAACCCATTCTCTCTCACCTTGGATATCTGGATGATGGGCCAAAAAGAGAAGACCCCATTGCAGACTATTGGTACTGGTCTCCGTGCCTGCAACGATCAAGTCAAAGATGCACTGGACCAAGTTCTCTTCATCATAGATCGAGCTGGGGTCACCCTTGCTCTGTTGTTGGTAACAGAAAAAAATAGAAATAGTCTTCAGAATGAATTGAATGAATTCTAGGCCTTACTTCAAAATTGGCTGACTAACTCAAATGCAGTGCTTTGCTACTTGAGTATCTCAACATCCTTGACTTTGCTTCATCAGTCAAAGCCTTTCAGAAATCCAAGGAACAGCCTGGCTTCTGCAGCTTTGGACAACTGGGTTGGAAACAAAGGTTTTGACTGCTCGTTGTGTATTGCCATTCCATAGCTCACCAAGGGATTTGATAGGCTGCCTTGGGATATTCAATAGCAATCTATTCAATAGCTGCTGCTGGCAGTCCCTCCAGAGTTTCCAGGAAGCCACGAGATTTCAAGAAACCTCTGGGATCTGGCCATCTTCATGGTGTCCTCCCAACTCCCACCCCGCATGGCATGAGAATGCCATTCAGTTTTATGCTGTCAATTGCTTTGATTTTTATTGTTTGTTCGTGTTTATTGTATATCTCCTATTTTGTTGTAATCCCCACCCCCCCAAGAATAGTGCATCATACTAATGGGGTGAATATGCAAATTAAAGAAGCAAACAACGTAGAGCTTCTCCCATCACGGATCACACAGGAGTGCAGAACGGATGCTAAACATCACCAATTTTGAACCACAATGCTTGGCTCTCTAGGTATACTCACTTTCTCGATCTGAAGTAGGTAGTATTCAGTGAAATCTTCCGGCTCATGTTGGAGGTGACTCTGCTTGTACTTCTTGACTACCTCTGTGAGCATTGACTTAGACTGCTTTAATCTGGATAAAGCCTTCTTATGAGGCCCTGGAAGAAATTTCATAAGTGAGGGGCTTGATTCATAGAGCTGCGGGGAAGAAGAAAAAGTTCTGTCACTCTCCTGAAAGGGCATGTGTGGTGATGTTGTTCGTCAAGCAGCTCCAGTGCATTAATACTTGGGATCATGCTCAAGAGCATTCTTGAGACTGTATCTATGTTGCTTGTGAGCATCCATTTCATTATGGTTGCTTGTAGGCGCTGTAACAAAACTCAGGGGTAGGAACGTCATCGGCTGAGAATCACCTGAGTTCCTGTGGGTTCTTTTAAAGAAAACAAATGGCCTGAGAGCATCAAATTAATGAAATCCCTTTATTCACTAAAATGAATACAAAAATGAAAAAACAACTCATAAAAACCAATGGAAATCAATGGAAAATATAAAAATGCTTATCAGATACGATCATATAATATTGTCTGAAAAATAATGAAGCTTATGATCTTCTCACTAGCTTAGATAATATGGAAATTACAATTCCTAGGCTGGCTAGGACTAACTCTAGCTGACTACATCCTGAAGCCGGATTCTTAGCAAATCTCTCTTTCATAGCCTTAAGTGTGTGTAAACCTCTCTTTTTCCCAGCTTTGAGAATCTTCGAGATGTCAGGTGAAACAATTGACCAATGGTGGCTGTCCAATTTTCTCTAACTTGGCTTGTTATGGCTAGGCTGTTGCATTCCTTAGATAAACCTTTGGTGAAAAACTGAAAATGTGCAGTTAATATTGAGCCTTATAAATCACACGATGTCCCATCGTCCTAATTCCGTTACAGGCACCAGATAGAAACAGTGACCAAGGCTGTAGTTAATTCCACTTCAACTGGTTCATCAGCTGCGGCACTTTTCTGGGGGGGGGCAGGCCTGACCTTCATTATTCATGATTCTGATTTTTATAGGACCCCCATATTTGTTGGGAATTGCTTCCAAGCCCCCTGTGGATACTGAAAACGGTGGATAACAACAAACACTAGAGATAGATAGATAGATAGATAGATAGATAGATAGATAGATAGATAGATAGATAGATAGATAGATAGATAGATAGATAGATAGATAGATAGAAGGTGAGCAGGCCATTTTGGAGATCACTAAGTCATAAGGTTGCTCTAAATCACAGGTGACCTTCAAGCAGGTAACAACAACAGCAGTTATCTTGTCATCTTTACCAGAAATGAGAATGTTAGTAGCATGGGTTAATGGCATGTTTAAGGAACTGTTAAGGACCCCACAAAATCGAATTACGTTTTTGGATCCTCAACTGGTGGTGCTGACCAGAGGTGCAGCTAGGGTTTTCAGTGCCTGGGGACAAAGTCAGTTTTTGCACAGCCCCCCAAGGGATGGGGAGGGGCTAAGGTGCCATGAAGGAGGCAGTGGTGGCAGCCGGAGAGCCCTCTGCGCTGGCCCTGGCCGGTTGCCCTCGACACGCCTTCCCATGGCTCCTGGGTGGGGAGCCATTTGGCACCCAATTTGGTGCCACCAGATGCTGCGCCTGGGGACAGATGTTCCCCCTTCCTCCCCAGCTATGCCACTGGTGGTAACTACTGTCCCATATTCCCTCCCCTGCAGCTTTACTACCTTCTCACCAAGACTGTGGGAACAGTGTAGACTCAGGACATTCCCGGCAACAGAGGACATGCATTTGCTGTCTACATCTTTTATCTAATTGTCCATCAATGACAGCACTGTTTATATTTGCTCTTCCTCAGTGCCTTCTGACCTGGCAGTCCTCTCTTTCTTGCTTGACTTTGAGTTGACACACCACAGAGCTTTCAAGGGAAGATATGCTAAAAAGCGGTTTAACAATGCCTTCTTCTGTGCAGTACTAACAAGAGTTCGCCCAAGTGTCACTGCCATTATATGTGAAAGATCCTCTTGCAGTGTGATTTTCCACTGCTGTTGCTGCCACCCAGAACTATATTTCAAGAACATCCTTTGCTGATACAACAGTTGCTTCCATTAAGTATGACTGCAGATTAGTTCCATATTTTATTTCTAGTATTCCACTTTGGATGACCCTACTAAAAGCAAAGTGTTCTGCTTATAAACTGCCCCAAGCACTTAAAGCAATCTCTGGGTGGTTTAGAATTTAGTGTTTCAGGCTACACATTGCTGCCCTCTGCCCCCAGCAAGCTGGGTACTAATTTTACTGACCTTGAAAGAATGGAAGGCTGAGCGAACCTTGAGCCAGCTACCTGGAATTGAACCCCAGGTCATGCACATAGTTATAGCTGTATTACAGGAGGACCTCAGTATCCACTGGGGATCAGTTCCAGGCCATCCCATGGATAACGAAAACTGTGGCTAAGAGAGAACACGCCCCCAACCAGTGTTTTGTGACAGTAGCTTGATTACGGCTGCTGTTTTGTGACGATAGCTTTCTTTACAGCTGCTGTTTGTGACGGTAGCTTGTTTTACAACTTCTTTTTACGACAATAGCTTGCTTTACAGCTGCTGTTTGTGAGTTCAGCTTGGGGTAGCTTGTTCTCTCTTGTTTGCATACTAATCGGGAGAAAGGGTATGTTTTGGACCACAACTCCCACAGTCCTTTGTCATTGGCAGTACAGGCTTTGAATTCTGGGAGCTCTGGTCTAAAACATCTGGAGTGCCAAAGGTTCACCACCACTGGTTTAGACCATGAGAGGGAAGCTCCCTGAATTATGAAACAAGAAGTTCAATACTTGAACTACTCTTGCAAAGAGCTTACAAGATGGGGATCAGCTAGATAAAAGATCCAACTGACTAGGGGGTTGGAGATAGAGATTACTCACCATATGAAAAAAGGTGCCCAGAAATTTTTGACCAAACTCAATGCTTCTGATCACCTCCTGGAATTGTTCCTTGTCAGGAAAAAGATTATTTCCAAAAATCAACGCTCTGATTACATTGGAGATTCCGTCTAAGAGAGGCAGGGAAGGATCAAGTGGCTGCTCTGCAAAGGAAGATATTTACGTCCATTAAAAGGGCAAATCCGAATAAAATTTAATTAAGCCAAATCCAAATAATTTTTTTCCACTGTCAGAAGCATGACACTTTGTTGAGCTAATCATTGAAATCTGGGAAACTACCATTCATTTGAAGAGGTCTAGGGTTATGCCAAATTTGAAAAAGGATCCAATAGATGCAGCACAGATGTATATCGTGCAAAAATTAGGGACACAGAAAGAGTCTCACCAAAGAACTTGGTTACTGAACAACGACAGTACTTTCCACTCCAGAAGCACCAGTGTAAAGTCACTCATTCAATGTGCAATGACAGGATTTGGCAATGGCCCACAACTGAGCATCAATAATAACAGGACAAACATTAAAGTGAAAGTAAATGTTTACCCTTAACAACATAGATGGTTTGTTAGCAACACAATCCCGATTCCACTTTCTTTTCCAAATACATAAATGTGATACACTTTGCATTGAAGACATGTACAGACTTCCAGAGTCTCAAACATGAGATTTGCATCTGAGAGATCTTGCAGACAGTAGCAAAATGATATATCAGTCAAGGACCCTTTGTCTGAATTATCTTTGAGAACTTGCTTCAAGGCCGTCATCTAAGCAATTGTATTAATAAAGGCTTCCTTTGCCTCCACTTTCATATTTTTAGTACACAATTTTGCCTCCACAGCATCATATTAATTATAAATTTAGAAAGATTGTGAAGCTGCCCTTTGTTGACCTCCTGGACAACTACAACGCTGTTCATCATGAAGTATTACTGCAAAAATATCTATGCTCTAATCAAGGATTATAACTTAAGTACAGTAATAGCAAACATTTTGCAACATCACAAATTAAGTTTCAACAACAACATAGTTAATGTAAGAGTTAAAATAATGGCATATCCCAGGGCAATGATCTGGCACCTATTTTGTTTAACATCTATACCAACAATCTGCTATTTGATAGCTGTTCTGAGTTTTTCAGGCTGTTTAGCCATCTTCTGGAAGTTTTTCTTCCTGATGTTTCACCAGCCTCTGTGGCCGGCGTCTTCAGAGGGCAAGGGGCTCAGGGAACTAGGAGTTCTCCCTAAGCTCCTTGCCCTCTGAAGATGCCAGCCACAGACTCTGGCAAAACGTCAGGATTTGGACCTTTAGAAACTTGATCTCAAATGCCCGCACCACTGCAGAATTCGAGGGGAAATCTTAATATTTCCCTTTCATCTATGCTTCTGAGCTTGTATCTCCCTCCCCATTTCAATTTAATTCTTCCCAACTCCTGTGATGAGGAGCTGGGGTTAACAGCGGGAGCTCATTCCACTGTGTGGCACCCAGGATTTGAACCGCTGAGCTGCCGATTATTTTAGCCAACAGTTTTCAGTTCTCTAGCCTGCTGAGAAAGCCTGGTTTCTCGTAACAGTTTGTCAGGCTTCCCTAGGGTTGGCCACTCTAAATGCCAACACTAAAGAAGAGCTAGTTGGACGGGCATTTATTAATCTAAGGGACAGACACTCCATCATATATTCAGGTCCCAAGCCATGGAGGATTTTATAAGTTAAAACTAGAGATGGGAACGAAACAAAAATTTTCATTTTTTGTTTTGTTACAGAACAAAACAAAAAATGAAGTGCCCTTTTAAAGAAACAAAATGAAACGAAATGGAAATTTTCATTTTGTTCCATTTTGTTTTTGTTGATTATTTATTTTGATCTCGGCACTAGGGGCAAAAAGGGGCTTAGGACCTTGTTATCTGGCAGAACGGCTCCTGCCGCAAAGTACTGCCCATAACACCCGATCATCTCAGGCAGGACATTTGAGGGTGCCATCGCTGAAGGAGGCCCGTAAATCTTTGACGAGAAATCGGGCTTTCTCAGTGGTGGCCCCTCGGCTCTAGAACCAACTTCCTCCTGAGATCTGTCTGGCACCTTCCCTCCCGGCCTTTAAGAAGCATCTAAAGATGTAGCTATTTAAAAAGGCTTTCCCTGGATATTAATCTGTTCTAATAATGATTGCTATTATGTATTTATTTGCTTTTATCTGTAGCCCATCTTGCCCCTGTTCTATGTTTTTGTTATATGTTGTGTACTAGTTATTAGTTGTGCTTATCTATTATATTGCATTTTACTGTTTATGGTTTTGATTTCTGTTCAGTTTGTAAGCCGCCCTAAGTAGCCGTGTAGCTAGATGGAGCGGTATACAAACAAACAAACAAACCACCGACCTGGCCTACGGTAGCCAGTGCAGGTGAGCCAGGATGGTGGCGATGCGGTCCTATTTGCTTGCACCAACCACCAGCTTAGCCGCCACATTCTGCACATGTTACATTCCAGAAAAATGTGTGTCCTTGATGAGCACTATTATTTATTATTGTTATGGTTTTTTAGCAGAGTTTTATTTACAAAGAATAACTTGGCAAAATAACAATATAACATAAACAGCTTTCTTCAGCATTCCTTCTTGCAGTCACAGAGTTCTTCATCAGAGATGTGTAGCAACATGGATCATCATCAAGAGATTGGGATGAAGTGATCAAGTGTTACCCACACTTGCTAACCACTATATACTCAGTTAATTAGACATTGCAGTCAGCTGATCCCTGACTGGTATACTACAGTTATAAACTCTTAAGCAACTTACTTACAATTGTTAGTTACTTTACTGTTATACCCTAACAGTCCCCTCCTTAACTAACAATTGAACATATTGTACATTATGTTTTACTGCATTCTAATGCATTCTGGTTGGCTTAGAGCAACACCTGCTCACCATGTTAACTGCTAACATTATGTCAGGTATACTGGTTAGAGCTATGTATTGTAGTGACCCCACTACAGACTGTTACCTCTCTGTGTCAAAAGGAACACTTTCTTCTTCTTTTACAAAACAACCTTGTACCATTTGAGATCTCACAGAGTTACATTCACTCATGTTTTGGGATTTTAATAATGTAACTATTTTGTTATGCAAATTCCCTTCCTGGTAAATGCTCTATGTTAATGCCTACATATTGCACACTGTATTTCTATTTCTATTTTTTCTACTCCAGGTGGAATATCCATGTAAATGGTCTCAGACAATTCTGAGTATAAGTAGGCTGTTTTTATATCACAGTGAGTTACCACACTTTTTCTCTGAGCTGCCACTGAAAGGCAAATTCTAATGCTATCAGCATGTATAGTGGAAGCAAAAGTTTCATCATAGTTTATATTTTTCTGTTGTAAATACCCTTTTGCAACCAAACAAGCTTTGCACTTATAGTTACCATCTGGCAGTGGTTTTCTCTTGAATATCCATCTGCAACCTATTGTTTTCTGACCTGGTTCTAGTTGCACATTCTTATATACGTTTAGCTGTTTCTTAGATTGTAACTCTGACGGCATTGCCTCTAGCCACTCTTGCTTTTCATTTTCTGGCATAGAAAGAATGTCCTCATAACATGAGGGTTCCTGTTTTACTAAACAAATATTTACAGGTTGATATCTGTTTTTTTCCTTTCTCTATGAGACCTGTGAGGTAATTCTTCCAACTCCTCACTGTTTGATTCTTCCTGCTTTGTAGCACCTGCAGGGACTAATTCAGAGTCTGTCTCATACTCACTTTCAGAAGCACTTTCCTTAAAGCTACCTTGCTCTTCTGACTGCTCCATCTGGTCATTTGACTCTCTATCTGGCTCTAATTCCCTTGGTTCATCTATGAATGTGGCATCTCTAGATATTACAACATTTTCCTCTTTATCAACAAACCTCCAAGATCTTGCACTAGAGTCATAGCCCAAAAATCTGAACTTTTTGGCTTTAGGTTGTCCTTTCATTCTCCTCTCCTTGGGAATTCTTACAAATGCAGTGGCACCACATTTTCTTAAATGTTTTAGGTTTGGTTTGCTGCCATATAACAGTGTAAATGGTATTTCACCTGTTGTGCTATGCAATGTCCTGTTCAAAATATATACACTTGTCAATGCAGCTTCTGCCCAAAATGTCTGAGGTAATTTGGCATCCTGAAGCATGCAATTTTTCATGTTATTTACTGACTGAATATGTCTTTCCACTACACCACACTGCCAAGGTGAATAAACACATGACCTTTTGTGAAATATTCCTCTTTCCTTTAACCAGCTCTCAAACTGTTCAGAAGTAAACTCTTTTGCATTATCAGTCCTTACTTCTGAGACTTTAACTGGAAATTTTCTTTCTATAAACTTTACCCAAGAGGAAAATATGGTAAACACTTCAGACTTTCTCTTCATTGGAAATAGAAAACTGTATCTGCTATAGTCATCTACAACAAGCAGAAAATACTTAGCTGAACCATGGGATTGTTTAAATGGCCCTGCTATATCTGCAAACACTACCTGAAAAGGTGAATTTGAAATCCTATCATTTGCCTTAGGAATTGGATTTGCTTTAGCTTTTGCAATGTTACACACTTCACAAGGTACATCTCCTTTACACTCTTTCATGTTCATACCTTCTACATGCATTTTCATTTTAAACAGAGTTTTATAGTTTAAATGTCCCATTCTTTTGTGCCAGTCATGAATACAATTTAAATGAGGCTGTTTGTTAACTGAATTTACTGTTTGCTTTCCCCCCTCCTCTTCTGGCCTTCCTTTTGGGAACATTTCATAGAGCCCATTTCTCAGTCTACCTTCTGCACATATCTTTCCATTCTTAATTACTTTACATGTGCCTTTCTCAAATTGTACTTTGTAATTTTGTCTGTCTAAACTAGACACAAACAAGAGGTTGTATGAGAGACTAGGGATACATAATATGTCTTTGCATGTTACACCCAAACAATCTACATATAAATCCCCTTTACCAGCCACTTTTAAAGTTTTACCATCAGCAAGACACACTGTCTCTTCTTCAGACCTGTGAAATGAAACAAAGTTAGTAGGGTTGTTGCAAGAAACATTTGCTGTTGCACCAGAGTCCAGGACCCAAACTGATTTGTCCCTCTGTTTGCAGGAGTTAATTACTGAGAGTTTTCCTTTTCCCCTCCTGTTTGGCTGTGACTGGGCAACGTCACAGCTGCTGGGCAGTTTTCTTCTTGATTCACAGTCTTTCTTTAAATGCTTCCAGGAACCGCAGTAGTGGCAACGTTTGGCAATGTTCAAAGTTCCTGTTGTTTGTTTGTTTTTACAACTCTCTTGGCTGGTATTCTGTTTAGTCTCTGCTCCTTGGGTGAAAACACCTGTTGCTGCTCTCTCTGCTCTCCATCTGGCCTCCTCAGTCAGCCGTCCCACCAGATAATGGGTCGTCAGGTCAGCTGCTGGCATTGTTTCCAAGGATGTCACAAGGTTATCATATGAAGGAGGAAGGCTGCTTAGTATCAAATAACTCCTTTGTTCTCAGTAAACGGACATTCCAACTGCTCAAGCTCTTGGAAAATGTCCTGTAATGTTTGCAAATGATTTTTCATGTCTCCTCCCTCTTGCAAGACAGTTCTATACAGTCCCCTAGACCAGTGTTCCCCAACCCCCGGGCCGCGGACCGGTGCCGGTCCGTGGATGAATCGGCACCGGCCGCCGCGCGCCACCCCCCGCACCGCCCCCCGCCGCGACATCCCCAAGCGACCCGCCCGCCGTGACCCCCACCGTCCCGCCCCGCCCCGACGCCCCCGCAATAGCCCTCGTCCTGCTGCCGCCGCCGCCGTGACTCCCCCACAATTGTCCCGCCGCCGCCGCAATCGCCCCCGTTCCACCGCCGCGCTCGACCCTGCCGCCGCAATCATTCCCGCAATCACCCCGCCCGCCGCCGCTGCCGCGACGCCCCACTGTCGCTCCGCCCCGCCCCTGACGCCCCCATCGCCCTCGTCCTGCCGCCGCCGCCGCCGCGCGACTCCCCATAATTGTCCCGCCGCCGCCGCCGCCCGCATCGCCCCGTTCCACCGCCGCCGCTGTGACTCCTCTGCCGCCACAATCACCCCGTCCCGCCGCCGCTGCCGCAACCCCCATGTCGTCCCCCGCGCCGCCGCCGCAATCTCCCCGTCCGCGCCGCCGCGCGCGACCCCGCCGCTGCAATCACCCCATAATCGCCCCCGCCCGCCGCCGCCGCTGCAACCCCCGCACCGTCCCGCCCGGCACCGCCGCCCATGTCGCCCCGTCCCGCCGCCACCACCGCGACCCCCATGTCGTCCCTGCCGCCGCCCGCGCTGCCGCACCGCCCCGTCCCGCCGCGCCCCGCGACCCCCCGCCGCCGCCGCCGCAATCGCCCCGTCCGCCGCCGCGCGCAACCCCCGCAATCACCCCCATCCTGCCGCCGCCGCCGCAACCCCCACAATCACCCCCGCACGCGCCCCGTCCCACCATCGCCGCCGCGACCCCCACAATCGCCCCCCCAATCGCCCCTGTCCCACCATCGCCGCCGCCGCTGCGACCCCCCCGCACTCGCCCCCGCCCCGCCAGAAAGAAAGAAAGAAAGAAAGAAAGAAAGAAAGAAAGAAAGAAAGAAAGAAAGAAAGAAAGGAGGGAGGGAGAAAGAAAGAAAGAAAGAAAGAAAGAAAGAAAGAAAGAAAGAAAGAAAGAAAGAAAGAAAGAAAGAAAGAAAGAAAGAAAGAAAGAAAGAAAGAAAGAAAGGAGGGAGGGAGGGAGGGGGAAGAAAAGGGAAAGAAAGAAAGAAAGAAAGAAAGAAAGAAAGAAAGAAAGAAAGAAAGAAAGAAAGAAAGAAAGAAAGAAAGGGGGAGAAGGAGGAAGGGAGAGAGAGAAAGAAAAAGAAAGAAGGGAGAAAGGAAGGAAGGGAGGGAGGAAGGGAGGAAGGGAGGAAGAGGAAGGAACAAAGAAAGAAAGAAAGAAAGAAAGAAAGAAAGAAAGAAAGAAAGAAAGAAAGAAAGAAAGAAAGAAAGAAAGGAGGGAGAAGGAGGAAGGGAGGAAGAAAGTAAGTAAGTAAAGGAAGGAGGGAGGGAAAGAAAAAGAAAGGGAGAGAAGGAGTGAGGGAGAGAGAGGAAGAACGAAAGAAGGGGAGGAAGGAAGAAAGAAAGAAAATGAGTAAGAAAGGAAGAAAAAGAAAGGGAGGGAGGGAGGGAAGGAAGGAAATAAAGAAAGAAAGAAGGGAGAGGAGAGGAGAGAGGAAAAAAGAAAAAAGAAAAGGGGGAAAAAGAAGAAGAGAGGAGAGTGGGAGGGAAGGAAGGAGAGAAGGAGGGAGGGAGAAAGAAAGAAAGAAAGAAAGAAAATGAGGAAGGAAGGGAAGAAAGGAAGGAAAGAGAGGGAGGGAGAGGGAGAGAAATAAAGAAAAAAGAATGAAGGGAGAGGGAGGGAGAGAAAGAAAGAAAGAAGGGAGAGAAAGAGGAAGGAAGGAAGGAAGGAAGGAAGGAAGGAAGGAGAGTGGGAGGAAAGAAAGAAAGAGGGAAGAAGGGAGAGAGAGCAAGAAAGAAAAGAAAGAAGGGAGGGGGGAGGGAGGGAGAAAGAAAAGGGAAAGAAAGAAAGAAAGAAGGGAGGGAGGAAGGGAGGGAGGGAGAAAGAAAAGGGAAAGAAAAAAAGAAAGAAAGTAAGGAGGGAGGGAGGGAGGCCTCATGTCAAGGAAGGGCGAAGGGTCCCAAGACCTCACGGCGGCTGGGTAGCCCCCCCGGGGGGGGGGGAAATGCGAGGAAGTAAAAACAGTGTTTCCTTGCAGCGATGCCAAGGACTCATCGCACAACACTGGCTCTTCGGCTTGAGTACGGAGATGAGCACCGCCCCCTAGAGTGGGAAACGACTAGCACGCATGTGCGTCAGCGGCCGGGGGGGGCATTTACATTTTTTATCTTATTAAATCAAAACAAGCGGGCCAGGGAAAAATTATCAAGCATTTACCGGTCCACGGTGATAAAAAGGTTGGGGAGCACTGCCCTAGACAAATGAACTTTAGAACTTGCAGAGGTCCTTATGTGCACAGCACGTAACTTTTCCCAGCACTTGGCAGCAGAGGTAATTCCTCTGATTATACACAATTGGTCATCAGCTACACTCAGTCCTATTATTGCCAGTGCCTTATCATTCTTCTGTTTCTGTGCCTTTGTGGGCTGAGCAGGTGGATTCTTAACAATTCCCCACAAGCCTGCTTTCTTTAAACAAAGTTCAATACGATAAGCCCACGATAAATATCCTCCTTCTTTTAACACTGGGACAGGAATGCTCACTGCTGTTGATTCTGCCATCCTCCCGGAGCCTCTCTCACCTGCCACAGGCAACTCCTTTCCAGCTCAGTCGCTCAGCAGCTCAAACCACTTTTTCACTCACGTCAGCGGCTGTGGCGCAGGTCAGCAGCTGGGCCCATAACCACTGTTATGGTTTTTTTAGCAGAGTTTTATTTACAAAAAATAACTTGGCAAAATAACAATATAACATAAACAGCTTTCTTCAGCATTCCTTCTTGCAGTCACAGAGTTCTTCAGCAGAGACGTGTAGCAGCATGGATCATTATCAGGAGATTGGGATGAAGTGATCAAGTGTTACCCACACTTGCTAACCACTATATACTCAGTTAATTACACATTGCAGTCAGCTGATCCCTGACTGGTATACTACAGTTACAAACTCTTAAGCAACTTACTTACAATTGTTAGTTACTTTACTGTTATACCCTAACAATTATGAAGCAAGTTCTGTGAAAATTATGAGCCCAAAGCTTCCCATGTCCTGGCTTTGTGGAGCTGGGAAGCGAGATGAAAATATTTTGAGCCTTGTTCTGGTCTCAAAACAATTTCAATATTTTTTTATCCTGGCTTGCTTGTTGATACAGAAAGTATGATTTCATAATGCAGCTAGACAAACTGCTGGGACTGACCCCCATTTATCTCGGCACCGATGATCTCCAACAATTATTACCTTTTGCTTGTGCAAAGATCTCCACGAGGTTATGAGCCTCCTCTTGTATTTTGTTCTCTATGAACTTTTTCCCGACCCCTAGTTTTCTCATGGTAATCAGTCCAAAACGTCGGTTCTGCTTCCAGTTATGGCCATTTGAATTTAGAATACCTAAGGAATCAAGGGGGGGGGGGAATTCAATGAATATGCATTCCAAACATTCGTGTTTTTTATAAAAATGGTTATCTAGCCATGGTTTTGAGCAGACTTTGTCTATGCTGGATTGGTGGCACTGATTTTGAGGCATCAAAGAGTTCCTTCCCGTGTCCCACAGCTCCCAAAGAACTTCCCCAGGTCAAAGAAAATCCCCAAAGAGTCCCAGAATGTGGAGAGGGGAAACTTTTAATATGCCTGAAATGGCCACAGCTTGAGTGCAGCTGATGATATCACACATGTTACACAATATCACTTGCAAAACAGGATTCTGCCCTTGGTGTGTGTTTTTATTTTCAGCAGATAAATACTGTAGAATCATAGAATCATAGAGTTGGAAGAGACCTCAAGGGCCACCCAGTCCAACCCCTGCCATGCAGGAACCCCATCACAACATTTCCGACAGATGGCCATCCAGCTTCTGCTTAAAAACCACCAAAGAAGGAGACTACACCACCCTCCTTTGTGGCAGCATCTTCCATTTCCAAACAGCTCTAACCATCATGAAATTCTTCCTAATGTTCAAATGGAATCTCTTTTCCTGTAGTTTGAAACCATTGCCCCAAGTCCTAGTTTCTGAAGCCATGGAAAACAAACCTGTTCCCTCTTCAATATGACAACCTTTTAAATATTTAAACATAGCTATCATATCCCCTCGAAACCTTATTTTTGAAAAGCTAAATATTCCCATCTCCCTAAGCCGTCCCTCATAAGACATTTCCTCCAGACCTTCATACATACATACATACATACATACATACATACATACATACATACATACATACATACATACATACATACATTCCATGTATATTTTCCAGAAATAGGAATGAAGGAATTATAGCTGTCTAAAATTCTGGGACAAGCTGTGTCATGAAATAAGACTCAGGATGAAATGGATAGTTTCATAGGCAATCTTTTGAATCCAGTAGAATACCTTTCCATCTCTATTTCTGTGAGTCTGTAACACAGGCCTGCCCAAAGTCCGGCCCGGGGGCCAAATCCGGCCCGTCAGGCCATGCTGAGTGGCCCGCAGCTGGCTGGCCCGCCCCCTCCCCCCTTTGCCCCATTTTTTTTTAAAATCTTCCGCCAACACTGACACCTCTGGGAATCTTGTGAAGCTCGGCGCGCACATGCAGGGTGCACGCGTGGGGCAGTGATCAGGCAGGCCACTCCACTGGCACTGCTGGGAAGCTTAGGCCGACAGGCGGTCTGCCGCCACCAGCATCGCAGGGGAATGTGTGGGGGTGGGCAGGCCACTGGGCCTCTGCCACTGCCAAGGAGCTTTGGGGTGGGCTGGCGGGCGAGCCGTCGCCACCGCTGGGGAGCTTGGGGGGGTTCAACGTCGCACAGATCGCCTCTTCCAAGGGGCGACCTGTGGCCACGGCTCCCTGTGCTTCCTTTGGTCCCCACCTTCCTTATTTCCTCCCTCCCTTGGTCCCCACCTTCCTTCCTTCCTTCCTCCTTCCCTTGGTCCCCACAAGCAAGATGCACTGGTTGCCCGTTGCCTCCCGGATAAAGTTCAAGGTGTTGGTTTTGGTTTACAAAACCCTCCATGGCTTGGCCCCTGCTTATCTGGCAGAGCGTCTCCCCCGACAATTAGATCCGGCCCGACCCACCCGTTCCTCTTTGGCTCTCTCGCTCCGGACCGTCACCCCGAGGGAGGCCCGTAAAACCAGCACATGTGGACAGGCCTTCTTGGTGGCGGCGCCTTCTCTCTGGAACAAGCTTCTGAGCGAGCTGCGGCAGGCTCCGTCCCTGGCGTCGTTCAGGAAAAATCTAAAGACGCTATTGTTTCGGGATGCCTTTGGCACTGATTAGGTTCCCCCCCTTCCTTGGCCCGCTTCCTCGGAGTTTTTTTGGCCCTCTTGATTGTACTTCTTTGTGCTTGTACTGGTGACGTTTTAGCTTTTTAACTGTTTTATTTTATCGGTTGTAAACCGCCCTGAGTCCCACTCGTGGTGAATAGGTGCAGTATATAAGTGTGAAAATAAATAAATAAATAAATAAATAAATAAATGTTTCGATTGCCAGATTTCTATATCTTGTTTTCCAGTTCTTTAGCTTCAACTCTGGCATCCCCTGGAATTGCAATGTCCACGATCCAGACATTTCATCATTCTGTTACTACTATGCCTGATGTATTATGTTCAAGGCGTCAATCAGTTTGTATTAGGAAATCCCACACAATCTTGACTTTTCTTTCTCTACCTAATTTTCCCATTGGTTTTTGGAGACTGGCAAGTTATATATATATATTGCCTAACACCCATTGCACTAATTTTGAAACTATCATGTCTAAATTTGTAATCTGTTTGTACAATCTTTGGACACTTACAGAGGTGTGACAGTTTAATCTTTTTCTTGGCCAAGTCAACAGTTGCTATAGGCACCAATTCCTTGAATCTTAGCTTTCATCACATTGGTTTGGCATGCTTTCTCATGTGCAGCAAAAAATCAAGTCTTTGCTTTCTTACATAATGGTCCTCATTTGTAGCCATGGCCGTGTTGAACACACAGAGGGGAAAATAACATGAGTTTACAGTTTCTCTTACTCAGCTCAACTAGCAGGACATTCATACTAGTTCAGCTCTTTCTGGCTGCCTCTTGATCTCTCTTGTGTGTGATCTATATCATATCTGTGAATTTTATACTGTTTTGTTTACGTTATAACCACGACTTGTCAATTAGCAAAATTTGCTTTGGCTGCAAAGAAGACCAAAGATCAAAAGACTTAGGGAAGGAGGGGTTATGTCATCTTATATTTATGTGTAAATAAGTAATGTTTTCCCCACATGTTTTGTGTTGCTGATGATATAGTGCGGCAACCTACACAATAAAGCTTGTTTGTTCATGTTTATACATGATTATACATATTTACATTTCCCCTCCGAAGTGCCAAGTTTGTGTCACAATAATTTGGTAAGATAGTGACTCATTTCACTGAGTTTTCTAAGTAAGTTTTTATGGGCTGCAATCCTTTGGCAGTGTGCTATGCTGATGATATGCTACTCATGGGCTCTGCTATAGAGGTAGGCTGGAATGCAGGCAGATAGCTTGATAACTTGTCTGTTACATCTGCATTCTGCTAATTTAGCACATTGATTTGCTTTCACGATATATCTTGCGAATTAACCACTGGAAGAGCACATGCAGATGGGCATAGAGCTTACTTTTTGGATCACTTTTGGTATGAAATTTCAAATCAAATTACGGCCTTCACATGTTTTGACTTAGAGCCTGACCCGTTTTAGAGAGATCCTGCTACTTTTGGCAAAGCACAAGGTCTAAGGGGGGGGGGGGTTGTTTCCACAATTCAGGGCATCATCTCTTTCTGTAGCCCATGGGGATGGTTTGGTTACACCAAAATATAACTGTGGGTGGTGTTATCTGAGCTGACAACCTTGTGATATATTTGGTGGGTTGTGGCATTGGATGATAGAGAACCCCACCTCTGCAATAGAACCTGATATCCATGAAGGATTGGTTCAAGCCTAACTGATTCAGTTATCTACAGTTGGCAGATGAAAAAATGAAATAAATAATTCAGCAGCCGCAAAGCAAGCTACTGTCACAAGCAGCAACTGTAAAGCAAGCTACTGTCACAAAATAGCAGTTTTGAGGTTTTTGCATTCTCTCTTATACATGGTTTTCATTATCCACGGGAAGGCCTGGAACCGATCCCCAGCGGACATCAGGGTCCTACTGTAAATTTATTTATTTATTTATTTATTTATTTATTTATTTATTTATTTATTCAACTTACATGCCGCCCACTACCCAAAGGTCTCTGGGCAGCTTACAATCAAAGAATTAAAACAATTTAAAATAGTTATAAATAAAATATCAGTAAATCATCAAACAGTAATAAAAACCTTCTTTAAAATCATTATCCTAAAACTGTCATCAGTGGACCCACAATCTATATTGTATCAATTAAAAACCTTCTGGAACAGGAAGGTTCTTACCTGGCGCCGAAATGTAATCAGTGTTGGCGTCAGGCGGATCTCAATAGGGAGGGCATTCCATAACTTGGGAGCAGCTGCCGAGAAGGCCCTATGTCTACAAGCCATCCCTCTCACCTCCTTGAGGGATGGCTCTTTCAAAAGGCCCCCCTGGCTCGATCTTAATCGCCGGGTAGATTCGTATGGAAGGAGGCGGTCCTTCAGGTATCCCTTCTTCTTCATAATGACTTACCTCCTTGAAATACTTCTGTAATGAAAGGGGTTGTTGGCCGCTCAGCTAAATATTCTGTGTGGCTGATCAGCCCTTCTTTCACTGTTTGGTATCCAGACAGGACGACCATAGGAAACGATCCGATCCACACAGTGTAAATATTTCCATATTGCTTAGAAAGCTATCATTAGGATGAGAAAAGAGAAGGTAAATATTAGTCAGACTAACCAGATAATTTTTAGCTAATACATGCACGACAACTTTTCGTTTTTCTGTGATTTCCAGAATTGTTTACTAGGGATGGGCAATTCATTTCAGAAGCTACCGGTTCAGAAACGACATGTGGGAACCTAGCTGGTGATCGGAAGCCTCTGAAATGCAATCAGCCAATCCCTTACCTTGCTCTGCGTCCATGTGCGGCTGAGCTCCAATCAGGAAGAAGCCTCTGATGTCATTGTTCCTTCTCCCTGGCACTGGCCAATCATTTTGGAGGCTTCCGAACACCAGCTGGGCTCCTGCATGCCATTTTTTGAACCAGTAGCTTCCGAAATGAATAGCTCATCTCTATTGTTTATCCAATTTATCTGCTTAGTCTTCCTTCCAACATTCCTTGTAATTCCTTGTAATCTCATGTTTCTGCCACTAGCCGTTTCCCCTTGCTCTTCAGACATTTCCCCTCCTCCATGCGTGCTTTTACATCCTTCTCCTCCTTGCTTCTTTATCCATTCATGCCATTCAAGGACCACACTTCCAGTTATTCCCGTCCCACCCTATGTCCTGTTTTACTGGTGCTCGTTTTGATTTATGGTCTTTTATCGGCCTAGAAACTATTCTCCAGACCAGGAACCTTGAGGAGGAATGGGACAGTGGAACCAGGGATAGTTGAATTGTTACGAAACCTCTATCATCAGGAAAGAATACAGAAAGGATTGTGGTTCAGGCAAAAGAATGGAAAAGCCTCAATGGGTGAGCACCCCACATTTCTCCTTGGAAAAAGACCCAAGGTGGCTTACAGTAATGAGGGACAATATACAGTCCAGTACAATTAAGACATATTAATTGAGGGGCATCTTACAGCATTAAAAAGCAACATTAAAGCTAAAAGAGAACATGAGCAGTTAAAAAAAGAATATACATTCCATGTAATCATGTATGGTAGACCATCTAAAAGTTATGAGGGATGGGAACTAACAATTGATAACATAGTGTCAATGTAATCACACAAGGAGAGATATAAACACAAAGTTATAAGTGGTTATAAACACAAAGTCTGTATAGCCATGTATGGTAGATTCATATAAAAGACACAGTAGGTAGTCCATCATTCAAGGAAAGCTTGCCCGAAGAGAAAGGTCTTTGCCTGTTTCCTAAAAGACAGCAGGGCATGAATCAACTAACACGACTTTCTGTATTCTGTCCTGCAGGAAGGACTAGAGCCACTTTAATGCAGTGCCCCAATTCCCATTTCAGAGAGACGAGCAATTACTCTTGTAACTGCTAAGGACATAAGAAGCAAAAGAAAAAGGTAAGAGGAGTAATAAGATCAGAATCCAAAATGTAACTTTTCAGTGCTTCTATATTGAATACTTCTGTTGAATCTACGGTTGACATAGGAGCAACACATTCTTTGCTGGGTCATTCCTTTCTCATTTCCTACCTAAGACTGAAAACTCTGCAACTTGTCTAGGTGCTGAAAATGTCGCTATGTCTCTTTTCTATTCTCCTCCTCCTGGAATCAGCAGAGGGCCAATTTTATCCCTCTGCTCCTTTGATCTAAATTGTTCTCAATTAGTGATGGGCATGAACCTCAGCTCAGGGGTGCCCTTCCTCCATCTTCCTTGCTGGATCCGCCACTCACTAGCTGGAGTGTTCTCCTCCTCTTTTGCTGTTTGACCAGTGCCCAGGTGGAGCACGGCTTCCCGGCCCTGCCTCCTTGGCTGATCAATCTCTCAGACTTAAGGCTGCTCTCCCACAACCACTAAAAACCACTTCAAACTACTTGAAGAAGCGGTTAATAAAATTGTGTCTCCATGACCAGCAGACTTTAAAGGGGGGGGGATGCAACCACGCCCACTTAAGCATGACCCAGCGTGTTTTGCAAGTACCTGGTCTCAAGGTGGTACGAAGCTTGTTTCAGTTCCGATGCGGATTTTTAACCATAGAATCATAGAATCATAGAATCCTAGAGTTGGAAGAGACCTCAAGGGCCATCTAGTCCAACCCCCTGCCATGCGGGAACCCCATCACAATATTTTCGACAGATGGCCATCCAACCGGTACTTGAGTCCGTGGAGACTCGGAAAATCCGCATCAAAATCCTTCTTTCCACTGTGTTGCAGTTCTCGCTCTTGGGAACCCAAAAGATGCAGTTCTTTAAACTGCGCCTGTGGGAACACAGGAACAGCGTTTTCAACCATGTGACTGTTCTGGGGGGAAATTCGCATTTTACTTTGATCCAGATTTTCTGCCCATGGGATAGCAGTCGAGGAGGCAGGACAGGCAAGCCCTGTTCCTGCTGGGACTGGATGAACAGCCAAAGAGGAGGAGGAGGAAGAGAAGAGGAGCTTACTAGTGAAGAGGGTCATGGGCCGGGGAGGCAGTAGAAGGCAACAATTCTGCACGAACCTCCAAAATGAGGTTCGTGGCCATCTCTATCCTAAATCCCAATGTCAAGAACCTTAATCTTTTGGGAGAGGGCTTACTATTTTAATGCAATGCACCCATTCATTGCACTGCAGATGGTGTGTTCTGGAACTCCCTGCAACTACTAAGCCATGTGACTTCATGGTTGCACTTATAGAATGGGCAGGTACTCCTGCCGGTGGGGAAAAACGTATTCTGTCTGGTGTGCCTGACTGTCTCTGGGCCACAGATACCACCACTCATGCCCCCGTTTCCAGGGAAGATGTAGAGGGACTTCACCCTTTATCTATGCTTCTCTTGAAGCAGGAGATTCAGAGACTAATAATGCCAGCCGGGATGATATAATCCTGTTGGCATGCCAGTGTCTTGTTCTCTTCATGGCTTAAGTGTCATTAATACATCAGTTGTACCTCTCCGCCCTTTCTTTCCCAATTCGTGTTCTTGATCTCCGAAGCACTTCCAAATATGCAATGATGCTAAGCTGTGCTTAATTATAATGAACTGTAGTGCTCAAAGGGGATGTTAGGATCCTCTTGTTCCCTTTCCCCCACACACAAAGTGCAAGGCTTCAGACAAAATAAACAGCTATCAAGCACATTTTCTACATAACCTACAGGTTAGGACGAAAATGTGCTTGGTAGCTGTTTATTTTGTCTGAAGCCTTGCACTTTTTGACAGTTCAGCTCCTTTCTATGCGAATGCTTGGTTAAAATTTAGTAATCTTAGATGTGGGTGTTTAATATGTAATTGCTATGAGCGGTAGTAATCGGAAGGTCTCCTGGAACAATGCCCAGCGCTTGTTCTGATCTGAACAGGCAGAACAAGAAGGTTACAGGAAGAGGAAACACGGCGTAGAAGCCAAAATTGTGCTTAACAATTGCATTTCTGCATGTCCCTGCGCAATTATCTGGCTTGTGTTATTTCTCAATAGCTAGTCTAGTCTATACTGTGTCTCTTCCAGCATCAGGAGGTGCTGAATTGATGCTATGGAGGTGGAAAGAAAGAATATATAAATATAAAATAAATATAATACATAAGAAAAAGAAACTGCTGCTTCCTCCCATTCCAAGCAAAACAAACTAAGTGAGATGGACTCAGAAAGGGATCCATCCGTGTGTGGCACAAAAATGAGGATGATGATGAATGATGATGAGTATGCTGCCAGTCCAGTTTGTGCATGTGCAGTATTATTCAATAAATATTCATCATCAATTTTTTTAGTGTTTTCCGTCTGGTCTCGGGCATTGCGGGACGCCCGCACACGGAAATGCTTTAAATCACGCAAAGCGGGTAAAAACGAATAATGAATTAACAAACCAACAAAATGGATTGTTTTCGCAAAAGTTCGCAAAAAACAAACTGAAACAAAACGGACCTCTCAACTAAACTAAACGTCGTTTTTTCGATTCGTGCCCATCTCTAGCTATACTAGCTCATAGGATCAGCAGCATGCAGTAAGATTTTCAGTTCCCCAACTGAGCACAAGGAAAAAGCCTTGTCTCCCTTGGCTGTTACAGACAAGACAGAAAGGGTATGGCAGTTCCTGGTAAACTATTTTTCCCCTTCTCACACATGGTGATGTTCTTAACTACTGAAGGTGAGGTTTTCTCTGCTCTTCGGTTCTCTCTTCTGCTCCCTGGTGGCTCTGGGTCTCCTAGATTACTCTAAACCAGTGGTGCCCCACCTTGGCCAACACAGCTAGTCGTTAAGTTCCTAGGAGTTGTATTCCAAGAACATCTGGGGACCCACTGCTCTAAACCTTTCCAGCTGTTCATGAACCATGAATCTCATGGGATTGCTTCTGGGGTTCTTGATCATTTTTTTAAATATTTATTTTATAAACTAATGAAATTTAAAAAAATTAACAATGAAAACAAAAATTAATATGCAATAACTCAAAATATACACTGTTCCTCTTGGTCATCATCTTATGACCTCGGTCCTTCACAAGGTTTTGCCTTTCTCTACATGGAAACACGCAACACCTTTCTGCTTCCTGATTCACAAAACATGAGGAAAAATCCTTCAGCAAAAGGCAGCCAGCTGTGTCTCTTTGATTCCTCCCTCCCTCTTCTCCACAGAAGGGGAGAAAGCCTCTGTGGCTGTTTGCATCTTACTGGAGTGTATGAGCAGAATGAGCCATCTCAGGTGCTAAGATCATCAGGAGAGGCCTTTCTCTCCATCCTGCCACCTTCCCAGGTGCGTCTCACAAGAACACATGAAAGGGCCTTCTCGGCTGCTGCGCCCAGACTTGGAACTCCCTCCCACTGGAGTACTGCCCCATCTATGCTGTCTTTCTGGAAACAGGCAAAGACCTTTCTCTTCAGGCAAGCTTTCCCTTGAAAGGAATGATTTGAATTTATGGGGTTCGTCGCCGGCGTGCTATTGGCTTTACAGAATGCAATGAGCAGTCTGAGTCTTTTGTAGACAGAAAAGAAGATTTATTGATTGCAATCAAGGGAGCCCTCACTCAATGCAAGATTGGGTGGGGAGTCCACCCGAGAAACGAAAGGAGGTATATTTTATAAGGTTTTCCAACACTCTTTTCCCCTCCGCCCATCCGATTTTACGTCACATACATTTGTTACATGCATCAGACACTAATTGACATCTTTGGTCATTTATTTTGTATTCCTGACACCAATTAAATGTCTTAATTGCTGTGGTGTTTGAACTGACTTACACAGACTAGTACCCGTGATGTATGCCAGCTGCTGAGCTCTCGAAACAGAGATAAAACTTTCTTGGCTGACGTATATGCAATTAGCTGTGTAGAGCTTCAAAGCTACGAAAATAATTAGATTGCTGGCTCAGCCAATTTTTGTAACAGAAGTCCCCCCCCCTCTTAGTGGCCGGAAAGGCTTGACCAGAGTTTTAGGACCAGAGTTTTAGGACCGGATATACATGTAAATACAATTGGAGTATTTTCTACTTCTAAATATATAACTTGTGTGGCTTATATTGTGATATGCTGGGGGTTACTAAAATAGCTATATATATAGGCCTGTTTCATAGCCTTCACTCTGAATTATGGACTACCTATTACAGTATGTGATTTTATATGGATTACCACGCATTACTGCTTAGACTGAATTCATAATAATACCTGTGTTTTCCATGTTAGTTTCCATCTCTCATAATAGATTTTTGTTTTTTTTTAATCATTTGCATGCTGTTTTTAGCTTTAATACTGCCTTTTAATATTGGAAGATGCCTTTTGAAATTCCCTGTTTAAACTTGCATGTGTCTTAAATGTTCTTGTCCTTCAGTACTATAATACAAAAGTAGAACAGGGGATATATTTAAGCTACTAGAAAAATAACAAAAAAGTTGCTAATATTTACATTTAGAATATTTATATTTATAATATAATATTTATAAAGCTTATATACCGCCCCATACCACTTCAAGTAGTCTCTGGGCAGCTTACAGTTTTTAATTAGAGTATGCAAGCTACACATTCTGCCCCACCCCCACCCCCCAGCAAGCTGGGTACTCATTTTACCAACCTCAGAAGGATGGAAGGCTGAGTCAACCATGAGCCTGCTACCTGGGACTGAACCCCAGGTCGTGAGCACAGTTTTAGCTGCAGTACAGGCATTTAACCACTGCACAATGTTTATATTTGTAATGCTTGTTATTTTTCTAGCAGCCTAAAGGTATCACCCATTTTACTTTTGTATTTGGTTTTTCTGATAGCTATAGGGCTCCTCAACTTGTTTTGCTTCATTCAGTAGTGTAAGCCGCCTTGGGTCCTTTTCCAAGGAGAAAGGCAGGGCAAAAATATTTAAAATAAATAAGTAAATAAATAAATAAAATCCTTCCATGGATAGATATGAGAGAAACACTCCCTGGTCAACCTGATTACTTATCAGGATGGGGAATTCAAGTCACAGGGCCCTCAGTTAAGTCAGATCCAAGTCACTCACGACACTCAACTCAGACTCAACTTGGGTGATTTTTCCCTCTCATTACTCAGACTCAACTTGTAGCTTGGAACCTACCCATCCCTCCCATTCATCTGTGGGGGAAAAGCTCATTTTAAATAGGGACTTGAGGCTTGGGACCCACTGCTTGATACTAGAGGGCACTCCATGAAACTTTTGGGTGCTAGATCTCAAACAAATAAGAGAAAGTACATTTTTTTCCACCCAGAGGATCAATGGTCTGTGAAACTCCCTGCCAGAAGAAGTGGTGTGACAGCATTCAGCCTTGACAGCTTTAAGAAAGGACTGGACCAGTTCATGGAGAACAAGGGTATCAATGGCTATCATGATGGATGCCTAAGGACAACCTCTGGGTTGGAGAGAGAGGCAGGATATTTCTCAATGCCATTTGCAGGGAATCGTAAGCAGGTGAAGACATCTGCTTGGGAATTCCCTGAAGCAAATGGTGAGCTACTGTGTGACTGGATGGGCTGTGGCCTGTTCTGGCAAGGCTGTTCTTATGTTCTCATATTATGTTCTTATGTTAAAGGCCTCTGCCTCCATTTCCCTCCACCCCTGATCAGTTATCTCATTATCACATTCAACTTAATTCTCTTCTTAGGTCCCTCCCTTGGTTGCACCGGCCTCTCTGACTCTTGCTCTTAGTCCTTCTCAACCCATGCTCTTGGTGTCTGTGACGAGATTCCAGCATGCCTAGGCCCGAATTGGAAGTGTCCCTTTCCAAATCCTTCTTGTACTTAAGCTGTGGTGCAGAACGCTAGAACTGAAGTGCGCTGGAGTCACCTCCTGGATCTCTACCAGCGGCACCGGAGAAGATAGCCATTAGACAAAACAACAACAAAACACCTCCCCCAAGGACTCCGCTGCCCATATGCCTGCCTCAGCTGATGGCCCAACCCCTGTAATGGCCCTCCTGATTTTTAACACCAATGAGAAGGAATTAGAGGACGCAGCAGCCCACAACCAGCTTTTTGAGATGGAACTGTGGGAGAGGTACGGAGAGAACGTTGAGAGTCTTCATCAGTATTCAGCATCCTATATGAGCCCGATGCTGCATTATTTCCTCCCCAGTTACTTGAGGGTGCCTATTTGTGCAAAGTGGTTTGATCCTGCCGTCTGTTGACTTTATGCTCAATTGTTTCCATCTTTGTCTCGTGGGGCCGTGGTTAAACTTCTGTACTGCAGCTAGAACTGTGCCCACGACCTGGGGTTCCATCCCAGGTAGCTGGCTCAAAGTTCACATAGCCTTCCATCCTTCCAAGGTCGGTAAAATGTGTACCCAGCTTGCTGGGGTGGTGGTGGCAAAGGGAATGTGTAACCTGCATAATTACTTGTAAACCACCCACAGAGTGCTTTAAACACTCTGGGGTGGTATATAAGCAGAACACTTTGCTTTTTTGCCTTCATAGTCCGCTGCCACATACTCTCTCCTGAATTGGACTGATCCTACTTAGACCTACATCAGGCATGTTCAAAGTCAGGCCCGGGGGCCAAATGTGGCCCGTTTTGAAATTTCAAGTGGCCCACAGCCTCTTCTCCCCACCGGCTCAGCCTGTCACACATCCCTGCCAGCTGGCCCCTCCCCATACCGGATGAAGGTGTCAGCTTGCCGTTTTACGGTTTGCTTGCCCTCCCTGCCTCTGTCCACCACCACCCCCAGCCACCTGCCCAGCCTACCCGCCCCCAGCTCCATTGCTACAGCGTCCTCCCTGCCTCCTTGCATGTTATAGAGACTTGTCCAAAGTCCAGCCCGGGGGCTAAATGCGGCTAAATGGTCAGCCCACACACATTTTCACCTCGCCAAATCTGGCCCTTCTTGCAAAAAGTTTGGACACCCCTGACCTACATGCAAACCTGCTCCCTTAATGAACCATCTTCTGATTTATCACGGGCATTGGTATAGTTCAGGGATGGCGAACCTTTTTGATACCGAGTGCCCAAACTCGGTGATGGAGATGGTGGCGGTGCCGGGGGGGTTGGCGGCAGTGGGGGGGCGGGGTGGGGGGCGAAGGCAGCAGGGCAGCGGGGGCGGCGGGGGGCAGGGATGGCAATGGTAATGGTGGCAGGGGCGGCGGCAGGGGCAGCAAGGGCGATGGCGATGGTGTCGGGATCAGCGGTGGGAGGTCAAGATTGACGGCAGGGGGCAGGGGTGGGGGCGAGGGCGAGGGCAGCAAGGGCGGCGGGGTGGCAGGGTGGCAGGGTCATCGGCGGTGGTGGCAGTGGGCAGGGATGGCGGCAGTGATGGCAGCGGAGGTAGGGGTCGGCGGAGGTGGGGTCGGCGGCGAGCAGCGGGAGAAAAAAGCCAGTGTCAACGCACTTGGCTGCCTCGTGTTAAAAAGCTTCCTGCAGGTGGGATGAAATCTTTATTTTTACCCCCCGACGCTCACCCGGGGAGAAGGTGCGCTCTGCAGAAGACAGTGGCTGGAGTGAGGCCGGCCGTGGGCGAGCGGGGATCGGGGGAGGGAGTGCCTGCCCTCGGCCCTCTGAGCGCCGACGGAGGCAACACGTTGAGGGCCCGCCGGCACTCCCCCTTGCGGGTTAACATGGCTGAACCAGGGGGGAGAGAGATGGGGACGCCAGAGCCCTTTACAGAGTGGGTAATGGGGTGGGGTGAAGGCGCCCCTCGGGAAGGGGGCTGCTGCTGCTTTGCACAAGAGCGCTCTTGCCTGGTTCCTGCTTCCTCCCCGCCGCGTCCTCCTGTTTTGGAGCGGAGCGCGCCCGAGCGAGAGCGGGCGGAGGGGGGCAGTAGAGGCGGGGTTGGCAGCGGCAGGGGGTGGGGCCGAGGGCGGTGATGGGGACGGCGGCGGTAGGGACAACCTGGCACGCGACATGCTCCATGCCCCCCTACTTCCCCCTCTGCAAATTCCTCATGGCTGGTCCAGTGGAGGGGGAAGTGGGGGTGGGGAAGGGAGCATGTCGCGTGCCAGGTGAAAGCTCTCCGCGTGCCACCTTTGGCATGCGTGCCATAGGTTCGCCATCCCTGGTATAGTGTGATTTTTGCAGTCATGCATGATGGGTGGTGACTTCAGGTTCAGGCAGTTGGCTCTGAACATTTGATCAAAGCTGAAATCGGATGACAGCCCACCCCCGGTTAGGAAATCTCAAAACCTCCTTGAACCTCCAGTCATACCTCCAAGGTCTACCAACTGCAATCAAGCAATCATATGCAACACTGGTTATAATTAGGGCAGGTCAAGGGAGTGCCTGGTGATCAACGGAGGCAGGAAGAGGGAGCCTTTTGTAACCTGAAAGTGACATGCCACCTTGGTGTGGTGCCTCCATGTGGCAATACGTTCAGACCCATGCACATACAATCCATTCATTCCCACACCCACCACTTTACGCAGCAATGCAAATTGATTTAATTCACCTACATACCTCTATAAAACGATCCATAGAAAGGACGTGAATTGCCAGAGCATCTTTTCCCAACTCTGCTCTCTATACCAGGGCTATTCAACTTTGAGCAGGCCAAGGTCTACTTTTTCCGGCCCAAAGTGCCTGAGGGTTACTACACTAAAACCTCTACTTACGAATTTTATCTGTTCCGGGCACGTGCTCATAAGTAAAAACTTTTGTAAGTAGAGCAGCAGTTTCTGGTAGGAATGCATTGCAAACCAATTAATCTGTTCTGGAGGTAACAGATTTCAATGCGCCATGGCCCTCGAACTGCCCCGCTCAGCTGAGAGAGTGGGCTGGCTGACCCAGAACTTTGCTGGGGCAGGGGTGGTCTTTGGGATGGGGGAGGGAGGGGTGGAGAACTTATCCCCTCACTTCTTTTTATTGATGGCTGGTGGGCTACTTTTGAACCCTTCACGGGCTACTGGTAGCCCACGGTCTACCTGTTGGGCAGGCCTGCTCTATACCATAGAAAGACAGTGAGAGAAGAGGTTGGAGAAGAGGTGAGGAGTTTCACCGTAGGAGCTGGAGACCGCCCAAAGGGGTTGGGAGCTTGGAGTGCCAACGGTCTAAGTCCAAAATTCATGTTAGGGTTAAAAGGCAAACCATGATGCTAACCCCAGAGGATCTGAACCCAGGCTATCACGTCAGTCGCCCTGTGCTTTAGAGTTCTTGTAAGTCAGGCAGGTCCAAACTTTGGCCCTCCTGATGTTTTGGACCACAACTCCCAGAATTCTAAGCTTAGATTGCCAATGACAAAGGATTGTGGAGTTGTGGTCCAAAACATCTGGAGGGCCGAAGTTTGGACCTGCCTGTCATAAGTGATTATGATTGTCTTCGGTGTGGCCTGTTGGCTATAATGACCAGGGGTTGCTTGCCGTTAGGAGAACATACAGGTCTCATGCTAAGCAGAATAACGTGCGAAGGACTGGAATTCTCTTAATGTTTGTGTCTGTGTTAGTGAACGGGAGGAAATCAATATTTATTTATTTATTTATTTATTTATTTATTTATTTATTTATTTATTTATTTATTTATTTGTTTGTTTGTTTGTTTGTTTATATACCACCCATCTTTTGAAGGAACTCCGGGTGGTTAACAATAGCAATCAAGGAACAATTAAGGGGGGGGGGGAACCACCACCAAGACATAGAGAAAGGCCGATGATATTCTCAAATGCCTTGAATAAAAGTTAGCAGAAAATCTACTTTTCAGGACACAAGAAGATTGTTGGAAGAAAAAGAGTGCAGAATGCTGTTTCAGGATGAGCCTGTTCACTCTGTAATTCAACAAGGTCATTTAAGGACTACTGTATTTTTACGTCTATAAGACACCCCCATGTATAAGATGCCCCACCCTGGTTTTCTCACCCCAAATTAGTTTCGCAACCTTGCAGGTCTCTTTTCGGCTTACTTCCGTGTATAAGACAATCCTAAATTTTTAGTCTAACAATTTTAGACAACTATCTAGGCTTATGCACAGAAAATATTGTATGTATTCTAAACTGATGGAGAGCATGGGAAATTGTAAAGCCATAATGTTTGAATTAGGAGTGACAGCACAGATTGAGGATACTAATCTTATTCCTTGCACGGACTGGGCTGCTATTACTTTGGAAGCATTGGAGCGGAGGACCAGACAAACTCCTTCCAATGAGATAGAAAAATAGTCAGATAGAGAACATTATCAAGAAGGGTGTTTTTCCAGAGCTGAGTGTGGGGAGACCTTTTTCACCCGATCTGGCCCACAGTTCCCAGTTCCCTATCTTTCGTTCAAGATAACCCAGTTCCTCTCAGTGAAAGCATGTCCAGATTCAAAACACGCATGGATGTTCAGTGAGTTGTTGAGTTGGCTCCTGAAGTCAAAGCAGGGAGAGTACAGAGTTCAAAGCAAAGAAAAGTGTTCTGCTTATATACTGTCCCATACCACTTCAAGTAGTCTCTGGGTGTCTTACAGTTTAATTACAGTATGCAAGCTACACAATGCCCCTCCCCAGCAAGCTGGGTACTCATTTTACCAACCTTGAAAGGATGGAAGGATGAGTCAACCATGAGCCTGCTACCTGGGATTGAACCCCTAGATCGGGAGTACAGTTTTACCTGCAGTACAGGCATTTAACCACTGCACCATCATAATTTGTGCAACCAAGTCAATGACGACATATGGAGACCCTTTCAGGGGCTTTCTCGGTAGAGAGTACTCAGAAGTACTTGATCATGACCTACTTTTGGCCATGATCAAGCCACTTGCCCAAGTGGTTGGCCCATCTTCTGGAATGCACATTAGCATAATCCAATGCCTGACCCCTGGCTCCTCAGTCAAGTGTCCCAGCTGACTGAGCTGTTTCAACTATTCCTCTGCAAATGTGTGCTGTTTTAGTGCATGAAACCTTTAAATCATTCGGTGACAGGGGAATGCATGTAGCATTGAGTGTAGGGATGGGCACTTTACAAAAAAGACACACTGTTTCGTCATGTCATAAGGTTATGAAACGTTTTGAAATGAAACAAAATGCCAGCCAGTGTTTCATTACGAAACCAAATGCCACCCCCCCTCTAAAATGAAACAATTCATTCCAGAGGAAATGACAGGGGAGCTTACTCAAGCTCTCCCCTGTAGCCCCTTGAATTTTGGAAAGATTTGGTTTTCAGGGAATGGAGTTATTAAGCTCCAAAGGAGGTGTGGGGGTGCTTAATTGAAGGAGCGGTGGATCGGAGCTTTACCATAGAGAGGGGAAGCTGTAAATTAACCCTATAATTGGTTAAGCATGCCGGACACACTCCTTCAATTAAGTAACCCCACACCTCCTTTGGAGCTTAATAACTCTGTTCCCTGAACTCCAAAACTTTCCAAATTTCAAGGAGTTCACTAAAATCGCTTGCATAAGGTACCCCTGCCATTCGCATGCCTCACATCAGTAATTTTCCATTGCATATTTTAATTTTTTTAAAAAAATGCAATGGAAAATTACTGATCCGAGGCATGCAAATGGCAGGAGTACTTTCTGCAACCAATTTTAGAGAACCCCTTGAAATTTGGAAAGGTTTGAGGTTCAGGGAGCGGAGTTTTGAAGCTCTAAAGATGGGGTGCCCCTAGGAAAAAACCTTTCTAATTGGAATAAATGGGAAGCGGCAGTGGCGCTATCGCTCACCCAATCAGCTTCCTATTTCAATTAGAAAGGTTTTTTCCTGCCCCCCCACCCCTTGGAGCTTCATATATCAGCTCTGTGACCTGCCAAACCTTTCCAAATTTCAGGGGGGTTACCTAAAATTGCTTCCAGAATGTACCCCTGCTATTTGCATGCCTTGGATCAGTAACCCTAACCCTAACCCTAACCCTAACCATTTAGGATCCAGGGGAGCACGGTATTTCATTTCATTTTGTTTCATTTTGTAACAAAACTACTTTAAAATTCATTTTTAACAAAACAAAATGAAACTACTCTAGAAACGAAATGAAACAAAACGAAACACTATTTTTCCGTTTCATGCCCATCCCTTATTGAGTGATATCCAGGTTACAAAGCCACAGACAACTTCATCGAGATACTAGCTCTCTAGAAATTGGAATCAACAGAAAAAGTATTGCTGGACATCATTGAGACCACCTTATGTTCTCATAGACTTTGAAATTACTTATCGGTAGAAATGGTTCCGAGTACAATAATAAAACAGTACAGTAGCATCCCATGCTGTTGAAAGCTTCTCCAATGTATCACCAGTTGCTTTGGCTGAGCACATTTGTAATCAATCTAGTGCTTCCACGTTCATTTCCATTTCAAAGCAAGCCCAGAAGGTTTCACCCAAACAACAACAGTGTCACTCACAGACAAAGGAAAATAAAAGTCACCAAGCTAGTGGCTCGCCTTACCTTCATGAAAGTCTCCAGAGAAATTGGCGTCTGGATTTTCCAGAAACCTCCAATGAGGGGCAGCGGGAAAGGCCCAGGTGGGTATTTTCTGATGGACCAAAGAAACTTCAGATAATGCAAAATCAGGAAACCCATAAGCAGAAGAATAAACAATCCCCAGAAACCAGCCATCTTCCTGTCTTTTCTTTGTCTTTTTTCTAAAAAGTCTGGCTGAGTTGGACACTTTTGAGAGATGATGCCACTGTTGCCTGTTTCTCCAGTAGTGGCTTTATATACTGAGCTTTAAAGATTACCAACCAGGCTGTGAAATGTATTGATGTACTGTCTCCTTGTTGCATAATTGTAGGCTACACCACACACTGTACTCCTTACCTTAGTTCTGTAGCCACTGCCCATACAGGGGAACTAGAGGAACAGGCAGAGACAAGGAAACATCTGGAGAACTGTGTTGACCCTGAAGTTTGCTGAATTTTTGTTTTACTCATCAGACAATGAAGCCCTGAAAAAGTCTGATGATTTAATTTGGACAATGCTGCCCTCACACATAGGCTCCTTGACTAAAGGGCAAAGTTACAAAGCAGGGGGAAAGATGAGTGAGGAAGAAAATAGGAAACAGTGAAAGTGGGTTTTTCAGCAGGGAAGTTAGAGAACAGAGAACCTTCATATATTTCATACTGGCTGGTGAGAAAGAAAAAGGAAATTCAGGCGTTTTCTCCCTGTTGTTGGTGTAAACCTCTCCCTAAGGCCCCTATCCCACATCCCTTTAAATGCAGATTAAATATGTAGATAAACCATGCCCAAAAATGCCATCCCCATGGCCACCGGGCTTTTTGGAAGAAAAAAAGAAAACCCGGTAATGCCCCCTTAAGCGAGGTTTCCAAGACTTACTGGAGACGTAGCGATTTTTTGCCTTGCTTAAAAATCGACCTTTTAAGGAGGCAGACGTCGTGAGACTGCATAAATGATCTGGTTTTCTTTTTTTCTTTCTTTCTCATAGCGCCGACTGGCTGTTCCTGGGGCGATCGGGTGCTGCTTTTTTTTCTTTTCACTACCCCCACCCCCACCCCCAGCACCAGTCAGCTGGTCCTCTGGCTGGTCTGGCACTTTTTAAATGTTTTTTTAAATCCCCCCCACCCTCCTAGCGTCAGGCAGCTGGCCAATCGGGCACTTTTTTAAAACCTCCCTCACCCCTAGCGCCAGTCAGCTGGTCCTTTTTTAAAATCCTAGCACCACCTGCTGGCCATGGGGCTGAACTGCACTTTAAAAAACCCTTTGTACGTGGGAACTGCTATCCCACATCTTCAGTCATGTGAGGGGAGGAAGAGGAAAAGCCGGACCTTCTGAAGATCAGGATCTTCCCCAGGTGAGATAGCAGCCTTAGTGGAAATGTAGGTAGTATTGATGCACAAAATGTTGGCAGTGGTCAGGGGTGCCTCTGCACATTTATTTATTTATTTATTTTGAATATTTTTGCCCCACCTTTCTCCTTCAGCTAGCTGGCTTGTGGTTGAGTCAGAGTCAGCCTTCTATCCTTCTGAGGTCTGTTAAAATGAGTATCCAGCTTGCTGGGGCTGGTGGTGCAATGTGTAGCCTGCATAATTACTTGTAAACTATGGGATGGTATATAATTAAGTAACGCATTTTGCTTTTCCAAGATGGCTCCTGTGGCATCATCAGCCTCAATGAGGCTCAGATAAAAAGGTAAAAGTAAAGATTCCCCGCGCACATGTGTGCTAGTCGTGTCCGACTCTAGGGGCGGTGCTGATCTCCGTATTCAAGCCGAAGAGCCAGTGTTGTGCAAGTCCATGGCCACGTGGCTGGCATGGCTGCAAGAAAACACTGTTTTACCTTCCCACTTTTTTAACAGCAGCACCTATTTATCTACTTGCATTTTTACATGCTTTCAAACTTCTAGGTTGGCAGGAGCTGGGGTTAACAGTGGAAGCTCGCTCCACTGAGTGGCACCCAGGATTCAAACGGCTGAGCTGCCGACTTTGCAGCTGACACTTTTCAGAGCCTTAATCTGCTGAGCCATCACACCCGTATAATATTACACTGTTGAAGGACAATATACAACCCAGATAATTTAAGACATATTCAGGTTAAGAGCAATGAATTTTTTAAAAGGCAGTATTAAAACTAAAAACAGCACATGAAGAATTGTAAGAGCCCTGTGGTGGAGTGGTTAAATGCCCGTACTGCAGGTAAAACTGTGCTCACAACCTGAGGTTCAATCCTAGGTAGCAGGCTCAAAGTTCATTCAGCCTTCCATCCTTCCGAGGTCGGTAAAATGAGTACCCAGCATGCTGGGGGGCAATGTGCAGTCTGCATTACTGCATTACCCCCACCCCGGCATGCTGGGTACTCATTTTACTGACCTTGGAAAGATGGAAGGCTGAGTCAACCATGAGCCTGCTACCTGGGATTGAACCCCAGGTCGTGAGCACAGTTTTAGCGGCATTACAGGCATTTAATCTTAAACTGTGCTCAGCCAAACCACCACCCCCTCCACAATCCAGTGGCACGTTGGCAAAGTCACAATGTCCAATGCCTCAGCTGGCACAACCTTACAAAGGCAAATAAAACACATACATCCCAAACCCCTCAAATTATATACTGTTAACATAATAAATTAAAAGTAGATTAATCAAACAACATTTAAAAAAAACAAATAGGGAAAGCACCTTCTCCTATGTGGTGGAAAAACAACATTTAAAAAAAATACTTCTAAAAACCAAGAAGAAGATAGCAAGCAAAATAAAGTAAAAATTAAAAAACAGTAATACCTCGTAAAACGATTTTAATTCTACGATGTCATTAGTCTTACGAATCATTCATATTATGAAGCACAGTTTACCATAGGAATGCATTGAAAACCAATTAATCCGTTGCAGTGGGATTAGTAGGTTTTTCAACATCCCTATGGGAATGCTTCCTAAAACATTGAGAGCACCACAATTTGCACCACAGGGAACCCCGCCATGGCACTTACAAACTTTGCAGGTGGTTGGGCTTTCCCGGGCCGCACGGCTGCCTCCTTCTGAGAGCCCCTTTTGCTCTGTTGGAATCAAAGCAGATTCCCTTGGGTGCAGCACTCTGAATATCGCTCGCTTGCCATAGTGAGGGGCTTGCTCCCCCCTCACTCACCCCCAAAGGGCCCTCGTAAGATGAATGCAAGCTCTATCCCCGGAAATTGCATTCATCCTACAATTTTTTCCTTGTAAGGGGCATTCGTCTTACAAGGTATTGCTACACCTACTCCAACCCTGAAACTTCAAGGATAGTGGTGGTGAACCTTGGCGACTCCAGGTGTTTTGGACCACAACTCTCCCAGTCCTTTGTCATTGGCAGTCTAGGCTAGGAATTATGGGAGTTGTGACCCAAAACACCTGGAGTGCCAGATGTTCGCCATCACTACTCTAGGATATGAGAGAATTTCTTTCCCCCCTACCACTTAACAATGTCTCCTATCCTCTTTGAATCCGGAAGTCAACAGTAGGCAGACCATGGACCAGCAAAGATATCTGAGGCAAAGAAAGGAGGGGACGGGACACCAAAGAGAGAACACACCCCAAAGAAATCTGGAGGGGGATATCAATAAATAATTCCAAAGAAGTACACTGGAGGTAGCAAGAGCAAAAGTAATCTAAAGATGTGGAGACTGATATTTTTAATCAAGGAAGGAAGGAAGTACACTAGATGGTGTTACAACATTCAGACAGAGAGGCAGCAATCCAAAATGGAGGACACCAGGACCTCAGCAGACAATAACTCCACATGGAATGACTGAAGCAAAGAGTTGCTTCACATTCAAAATTCCCATTCCCCCTGATATTTTGACTGCCTACTGAGCTGATAACTCCTGGGGCACTACCAGATGATACATTTCTCAAGTGTTCTGATAGACCACAATGCAAATGATCTTGTTCTAAGATCTTTGAGGTGACACACCAAGTCCTAGGTAATGCAATATGTTTCAGGGGTGTCTGAAATTACACCTCGTATGGCAAATCGAGGCAGTTGAATTCGCCTCTGTCTTCCATCACACCAGACTAAGTTCCTCATCCAACAAAGCTGCATGGTTTGAGATTTAAGCCAAGGGGAACAACAGGTATGTTTTCATTCCATAACAAATTGTGGGATCATGACTGCCACCAACGTGGAAGGCTTTTCAAGAAGATTAGGCTAGGAGAAGGCCCTCTGGATTTTTTAAATTCATGATTGCTATGTCTTCCAATTGTACAAGTAGCATCTTAGGGAATATGCTGGGGTGGGTGTGTAATAGTCCTAAATTCGTCATAAAGAAGGTAAAAAAAATAGTGGATGAATATGCTGCAAAACTTCACTAATATGCAAAAAAAAAATCCATTATTAAATAAGATAAAATTGGTATGCTTCAAAAAAGGTTTAGAAAAAATGTGCACCTTTAGTGCTTACAAAAATTCAGTTGAAAACATCTTCCAAACATATGCACAAACATTCATGTAGAATGGAAGATGAAAAAATATCACCAAAATCATATTGATACTCCTGTAAACTTTGTGTACAAGGACATAATCAATGGCTAGGACAGAAATTAAATAAACTATATTACAGGAAATGGGAAACAGAGAAGATGAAGTCTTTTGTAAATAGAGGAGTGGTTACCCATAGGAATGCATTGAAAATCAATTAATCTGTTCTGGAGTTAACAGATTTCAATGCACCATGGCCCTTGAATTGCCCCGCTTGACTGAGACAGTGGGCAGTGGTGGTCCATGGGATGGGGGAGGGAGGGGTGGAGAACAGCGATTATCTCAACAAACCTGCCAGGCCACTGTGCTGACTCAGCTCAAGTCATGGCAGTGTAATGCGCTTGTCTTGTTTCCTTGAGATGAGTGGCCAAAAGAAATGTTTAAAAATGCAAGCATGTTCCTTGACGCCGGAGAATTTCCCGCCAGCCTTTGGGGTGTAACACTGGACATGTCAGGACCTCCTTTCGACTAACAAAAGGGTCTCTGTTTGTAGAAGGCCCTTCTGTGCAATTCTGAAGAGTCCTTTGCTCTCCTGGCCCTATATATATGGTGCCATATGTTTTTATTTTTCATTTTTATGATAATTGTCTATGTGTTTCTTTGTGTTTGTATCTTTGATCGCTGTTGAATCCTCAGCTTGTAAGCCGCCCAGAGGTCCTTTGGGAAGATGGGCGGGGTATAAATTCAATAATAAATAAATAAATAAATAAAACTTATCCCCTCAGTTTTTTTATTGATGGCTGGCGGGCTACTTGTGAACCCTTGACGGGCTACTAGTAGCCCACGGTCTACCTGTTGGGCAGGCCTGCACTAGTCCAATACTAGTCCAATGCAAGCTGAGACTAGCTGATCCTGAGCTTGTTAGGCAATGGATGGCCCTTGAGGTTGGCACTTCTGGCAGTCTACTCATCCCCTCATCAATTTCAGGTGATGTGTTCAGCACATGATGAAATGTTAAGCCCACTTCTGCAAATTCTGTGACTTCATTGTGCTGAGTACTGAGTACAGATGGGCACGAAACACTAAAATGGCATTTCGTTTCATTTCATTTTTTTATATTTTATTCATTTAGAATACACATAGTGCTTCTTTCTTTCTTTCTTTCTTTCTTTCTTTCTTTCTTTCTTTCTTTCTTTCTTTCTTTCTTTCTTTCTTTCTTTCTTCCTTCCTTCCTTCCTTCCTTCCTTCCTTCCTTCCTTCCTTCCTTCCTTTCTTTAAGCACTGACCAGCTGCCCCGCGGGCCAGGTCAGCACTTTTAATTTTATTTATTTATTTATTTATTTATTTATTTATTTATTTATTTATTTATTTATGCACCTACCAGCTGGCCTGTGGGCCGGGTCAGCATGTTAATTTTTTTAACCTGATCCAGCCCATGGGCCAGTAGGATTAAATAATAATAAAAAACAAAAAACAAAAAAACCCAACTGGTGGTGTTTTTAAAAAAAAACTAAAATGAATTATGAAACAATTTTTCATTCATTTCGTAATTAACGAAACAAACTGAGTGGGAAAACGAACTGCACCTAAACAAATTGCCATTTTTTCGGGGGGGGGGGTTGTTTGGGCCTATCTCTTGTTACAATCCCATAGGCTGGGGGCCACCGTTAATTTCCGCTGCTTCAAATAATTTCATTGTATCTTCACACTCAGCCCTTTGTCTCATCTGCCTTCTTGCTGGGCCATGAGTTTTGCGCCTCTCATAGTTCATGCTGCTGCTCCTGATAATTCTGCTGGAATGGTCAAATATGCCAAATAGAGATGGGCACGAAATGGGAAAATCCCATTTTCTTTCATTTTTTTTTTGTTTCATTTCCCCCCCCTTTTTTTTGAAATGAATTTTTTTAAAAATTCTGTGACTTAAAAAAAATCATTTCTTTTTTTAAAAAAATTCATTTCTTTTTTTTCATTTTTTGATTTTTTTAAAAAAGCACCCGATTTTGGGGGGTGGGTGGGCTTTTAAAACTTTATTTTAGGCACTGAAGCAAGCGCTGATGGCAGCCATTGGCGCTTGCTTTGGTGGTGAAAAAAAAGTTTTTAAAGCCCATGCTTCTCCCCTAATTGGGCACATGGGGGGGGGAGCACAGGCTTTAAAAACTTTTTTTTTTGCCACATGGGGGACTTGTACTCGCCCCCTCCTCTTCTGGGCTCCAGCGCCTTCTGGGTAACCTCGGTAACCTCGCTCACCTTTCCCGGCTGGTTTTCTTAGACCTCCCCATCAGTTCAGAAGCCATCCCCACCGGGGCTCGTCGGCAGCCGTGGCCACAAAGGTAGGGACCCCTTAAAGACACGCCTGATTGGGAGGACAAAAAAATAAAAGGAAATAAAAGGGGACGGCGATAGGCGCGGGGGGTGGGCGGCAATGGGCGCAGGGGGCAGCGGGCAGGCGACGGCGGGCAGCGATGGGCAGACGGCGACGTGCGGCTGGCGGGCGGTGGGGGGACGGCGGTGGCCAGTGGGGGGCGGGGGCGGGGGGCGGCAGGCGGTCCAGCGCCCTCTCTCCATTTTGGCGCCCTAGGCAACTGCCTAGTTTGCCTTAATGGAAGCGCCGGCCCTGGATGCAACCAGGTAGTGTTAGTTGCAAATCCTTAAGAGAAGCAAAGTATCGTCCTGCAATCAGTGACTGCATTCTGCATTTGATCATCAGGGCCAATTTCAGCATTCAAGTCAGCAGGGATGATCAGCTTGTCTGATCTTACCACATTTCAAGGGAGGCATGAAGATCATAATCAAGTTTTGCCTTTGATGCTATCAGTGTTGGTCATGGTTGGAGCATGATGCTCAGGATGTTGCAACAAAACCTCCCCCATATCTGGAGTGAGAAATGTCTGAGGCTGGACTCTTAAAATTGAAGAAGCACTAGAGGTAATATTGCAAATATATGTTCACTCCTGTAATGCAGCAAATTTTTTTCTTGAGAGATCGAAATCTTTCACTGCTCATCCAAGCACCTCCACCTCCAACTAATGAAGCTGCTTGAATGAGTAGTGAAACATTTTGATCTCTGAAGAAAAAAGAAGTCCAGTCGCCATGACTCAACTTCCAAATAACCTCACCTGGATGACTGAGAAACTTCACAGACAGGAGCAGAACAGCTTCCCATTGGGAAAGGATGACTTCCTGTCTGTTGAGTTTATATGCAGAGCATTGCATACATATTCAAATGAAGGCAGAATGAACTTTGGTTGAAGAGACATCAATACTGTATGATATGCAGATGCCACCATATTGCACAAATATAAGATGGGGGAAAGTTGGCTGGAGGATAGTACCTGTGAAAGGGATCTTGGAGTCTTGGTGGACCACAAATTGAACATGAGTCAGCAGTGTGATGCGGCGGCCAGGAAAGCCAATTCAATTATTGGTTGTATCAACAGAACCATAGTGTCTAGATCAAGGGAAGTGATAGTACCACTCTATTCTGCTCTTGTCAGACCCCACCTGGCGTACTGTGTCCAGTTCTGTGCGCCTCAATTTTAAAAGGATGTTGACAACCTCGAGCGGGTGCAGAGGAGGGCTACCAGGATGGTTGAGGGTCTGGAGGAAATGTCTTATGAGGAACAGCTTAGGGAACTGGGAATGTTTAGCCTCTCTAAAAGAAGACTGAGAGGGGATATGATAGCTATGTTTAAATATCTGAAAGGATGTCATATTGAAGAGGGAACAGGTTTGTTTTCCATGGCTTCAGAGACTAGGACTCGGGGCAATGGTTTCAAACTACAGGAAAAGAGATTCCATTTGAACATTAGGAAGAACTTCATGACAGTTAGAGCTATTCGACAGTGGAATATGCTGCCGCGGAGGGTGGTTGAGTCTCCTTCCTTGGAGGTTTTTAAGCAGAGGCTGGATGGCCATCTGTCGGAAATATTGTGATGGGGGTTCCTGCATGTCAGGGGATTGGACTAGATGGCCCTTGAGGTCTCTTCCAACTCTATGATTCTATGATTCTATGATTCTATGATTTGGGGGCTGCAATGGCTTGAAACAACTTTTCATAAAGATGAAAGAAGAACGTGTGAAGGCAGCAGAAATTTAAGAAAAGAAAAGAAAATGCAGCTATAGAAGAATTACATAGCTTGACCATTGACAATGAATAAATTGTGTTGCAAAATACTACACTTGATCTTAGCCAAAAGGGAGTATGGGAGTATAAGTTTTGAATAAGAAATAGCAATCTCCTATCTATTGAAGTATTTTTCAATTTATCCCATAATAGTTTTCTAGAAATTGAATCAAAGGCTCCCTTCAAGTCAAAAAAAGCAGTGAACAGTCCACTCCCCCCTCCACTTCTATATTTTTCAGCCAGGTGGGCCAGGGTTACACAGTGATCTAGTGTGTTCCTATTTGCACGGAAACCATTTTGTTCTGGCCCTAGTATCTTTTGGGAATCCATCCATTTTGTCAATTTATCTGCCAGATGGCTTGCGTACAGCTTTCCTGTGATGGATAACAGGCTGATAGGGCGATAATTTTCTGGTAGGTATGGCTTCCCTTTTTTATGGATCGGTACTACAACTGCTTTTGTCCAAGCTACAGGGATCCTCCCAGTTTTATCTATCAGAGTAAACAGGGTTGATAAGGGCAGGGACCACCAGTCTGAGTATATTTTAAAAGTTTCAGGTGGAAGTCCATCGAGACCTGGTGATTTATTAAGCTTCAGTTTACCAATTAAAGCTTTAATATCCTCTGCAATTACTGGGGGCCAAGTTGGTAGGTCAGTTGTTATTAAGTCAGTGAGAACATTTACAGGAACAGTTGGATCATAGACTATATTGGAGAAATACTCCTCCCATATCTGGGCTGGTATCGAACAATCCGGTAATCCTATATTAGTTGTCATGATACCGGTGACCAGGGTCCAGAATTGTCTGCTGTTAGTTGATCGGACAGCATTAGCCAGTAGGTCCCACCTTCCCTTTTGCCACTCCTGTTTCTTATAGGCTAATGTCAGCTTATACTGCCTTTTTAGATCAAAATATTCATTAGGAAGTACATTCATTTGGTTCTTTCGATAAGACTGGTACAAAGCATTGAGCTGATTTTTCAGAAGATAACATTCCCTATCATACCATGGGTTGGTTTTATTTTTAGGTCTGTTGTTTCTGCCTACTGATAGACCTGCTGATGTCTGTTGCTCTAATACGTTGTTAACTGTAGAAGTCATTTCCCCATAGTAATAAATAGCATCAGTCACGTTTGATGTATTAGATAATTTCTTCCCCAGATTTGCTAGTTCTCCGAAGTCTATTTCCTTATCAAGTAGGTCTACCACCTTTTTTGTCCATTGACCTCTTTTGTAACGAAGAGTATTCCCTGGTATAGTATAGGAGCATGGCAGAGACTTAAGCAGGGATTGGTTGCCTTTAATTTTAGTGATCAGAGGAAAGTGGTCACTATCAGTACGCTCACCTACATGAAAATCAACAATTAGACCTTTCAGCTGTTGAGATATGCAGACATAGTCAATTACACTACTTCCTCTTAAGGAGCTGAATGTATATTCTCCAGGAGAATCCTGTAGTGAGGACCCATTTAAGATGAGTTTACCAGCTCCTATAAGGAGTTTTGCAAAGCAAAGCCCTGCTTTGTTAATTTGATGGTCCTTAGAGTGTCTAGCCTGATGGGATAACTCTATCAGGGAGTCATTCATATTATTTCCCAAGGCCTGCATTAGGGCCATATCATCACTTCCCAGCCTAGCATTAAAGTCTCCTGCCAAGAAAACTTCAGCAGAAGGATATTTGGCTTCAAGCTCCAGTAAATATTTGTTTAGGGTGTCCCATTGAGCTAGTAGCAAAATATTTTCTGTATCTAGGTCTAATCATCAATCCACATAGAGATTGCAGGTCCAAAATTGGAAGAAATCTGAGGCTTGAAAGGGCAGCAAAAAGAGAACCAGAAAAGATAATAAATTGGGAGGGGTTGCTAATTCCCTAGAGGATAGGATGAAAATCCAAAATGACCTTGACAGATGAGAGTGCTGGGGCAAAGCTAACGGAATGGGTTTCAACAGAAGGAAATGTAAAGTGCTGCATCTAGGTCAGGCATGTCCAAAGTCAGGCCCGAGGGCCAAATGCAGCTTGTTTTCAAATTTTAAGTGGCCCGCAGCCTTTTCTCCTTGCCAGCTCAGCCTGTCATGCATCCCCACCAGCTGGCCTCTCCCCATACTGCAGGGGTGCCCAAACTTTTTGTAAGGAGGACCAGAATTGGTGGCTGAGAATGTGTCAGAGGCCGGTTCCTCCCCGACCCTGCCACCCCACTGCAAGCCCCACCCACTGACCCCTTGCAACCCACCCACAGGAAGGAAGGCGGGGACCAAGGGAGGGAGGGAGGGAGGTGGGGACCAAGGGAGGGAGGAAGGAAGGAAGGTGGTGACCAAAGGAAGCACAGGGATCCATGGCCACAGGTCGCCCCTTGGAAGAGGCGATCTGTGCGACCTTGCACCCCCCAAGCTCCCCAGCGGTGGTGATGGCTCGCCCGCCTGCGCACCCCAGCCAGCCGTGGGCCACTCACAATGGCCTGACGGGCCAGATTTGGCCCCCGGGCCGGACTTTGGGCAGGCCTGCCATACTGCATGGAGACATCAGCTTGCAGATTTACAGTTTGCTTGCCCTCCCTGCCTCTGTCCATCCCCCCGGCCACCTGCCCAGCCTACCCGCCCCTGGCTCCATTGCTGCAGCATCCTCCCTGCCTTCTTGCATGTCCTAGAGGCTTGTGCAAAGTCCGGCCCAGGGGCCAAATGCAGCTGAATGGCCGGCCCCCACACATTTTCACTTCACCAAATCTGGCCCTTCTTGCAAAAAGTTTGGACACCGCTGATTTAGGTAAAAAGAATGGATTGCACAGATATAGGATGGGAGATACCTGGCTGGAAAATAGTGCCTGTGAAAGGGATCTGGGAGTCTTGGAGGACCACAAATTGAACATGAGTCAGCAGTGTGATGCGGCGGCCAGGAAAGCCAATGTGATTCTTGGTTGCATCAACAGAAGACTGTGTCTAGATCAAGGAAAGTGATAGTACCACTCTATTCTGCTGTGGTCAGACCCCACCTGAAGTACTGTGTCCAGTTCTGTGCACCTCAATTTAAAAAGGATGTTGACAACCTCGAGCGGCTACAGAGGAGGGCAACCAGGATGGTTGAAGGTCTGGAGGAATGGCTTAGGGAACTGGAAATGTTTAGCCTTTTAAAAAGAAGGCTGAGGGAGGATATGATAGCTATTAGAGATGGGCACAACTAGGGAAAATGACGTTTTCGTGTTGTGATGTGTCGGAGGCAGTCCGTTTCAGCTCGTTTCCGTTTTTCGCGAAATTTCGCAAAAATTAGTCGGTTCGGTTTTTTTCGTTTTTTGTTGTCGTTAGTACTGGTTTGGGGGGGGTAGTGGGCTCCTGGAGGGAGCTGCAGGAGTCAGCCAGAGCCACAAGTGACGGACTGGCAGACTCTTTGCACCCGCTGTGTCTCACGTACTTGCATGTAGTGCAATGCAAGTAGATCTGGCTTAGGGTTAAGACGGGTTAGCGCAAGGGCTAGGGTTAGGCTAGTTACGGGTGAGGTTAGGGTGAGTATTGGGGTGCACCTCTGGGTGCCTCTCTGACCCACTTAGAAGGACAGTGTACTGGCGTATGGGTTAGGCTTAGGCTTAGGGTTCGGGTTTGGGCTACGATTAGTGGGCTGTTTATGCCCGATTGGCATATCCCAGAAGTCTCTGTGGTCAACCTGGCCAAGTGGCCATGCGATTGGTGGAAAATTTGCATGGTCCACTCCCATGGGCGAGCCCATCATTGCAAATGTGCAGGTGTAATAAAATAAAATAAAATAAAATAAAATAAATAAAATCAACGGAGACTCTTTTTTTGCAAGAAAAACCCACTGCTGCTACTGTAAAAATTCAAGCATTTAAAATAGCTAATTTTCGCATGTTTCTGTGGTGCTTTGATGGGGTTTTGGGCAACGATTTCAAAAAAAATATTGCGGTCGCCATTTTGGATCCCCCGCACTGCATGGCAAATGGATGCGCCCTCCCAGCCTGGTACCAGCAGCGCAGCAGTAGCAATAGCCAAGGAGAGGGGGGCGGGGAACCCCCCCCCAAATAAAACACCCTTCTGGCCTGGTAGGTGCCCTCAGACAGTTTTCGCCTACTTTTAGGGCCGGGAATTGGTTTTTTTTTAACTTTTAAAAACTTTTTTTCTGTGCCGCTTGGCATTGCGCGATCGCTGCGATGCAAGTAACGAGCACGACAAATCAGACCAAATTGTTCGTTCGTCGGTTCGAGCTCGAATTCTGGCGGAGTAATTCCCGTTACCGTTTCTGTAGAGTAATGGATACGAGTAACGGAAATAGAAACGGGAATACCGCTAAGTCGTGCCCATCTCTAATAGCTATGTTTAAATATTTGAAAGGATGTCATATTGAAGAGGGAACAGGTTTGTTTTCCATGGCTTCAGAAACTAGGGCGTGGGGCAATGGTCTCAAACTGCAGGGAAAGAGATTCCATTTGAACATTAGGAAAAACTTCATGATGGTTACAGCTGTTCGGCAGTGGAATATGCTGCTCCAAATGATGGTGGTGGAGTCGCCTTCTTTGGACGTTTTTAAGCAGAGGCTGGATGGCCATCTGTCGGAATTATTGTGATGGGGGTTCCTGCATGGCAGGGGGTTGGACTGGATGGCCCTTGAGGTGTCTTCCAACTCTAGGATTCTTTGGTTCTATGTAAGGATGGTGTCACTAGAGAGCAAACGGAAGATGGCATGCAGTGCACTATGGTATTTCTGGTTACAGTATACTGTACATCTGTGCAAGCTGAATAATGAATGAAGTTGTAGGGATAGGGAATGAAATTGATTTGTTTCTAATAAGAAGTTAGATGAGACGACCACCAGAAAGACAAACAAGTGGGCCATAGATCAAATCCAGCCTTGGTTAGCTCTAGAGGCAAAAAGGATGAAAAGACAACAATAATAGGAAAACCTAAAAAGGATTTGTAACCTGTGATTCAAAACCCATTAATTTTTCGCAAAGTGCCAATACAGCAATTCAACCTGAATATAGGTAGCTGTGAAGGGGTGATGTTGGGTGAAGGGCTCAGAGGGCCACCTTTGGCACCCGTGCCATAGGTTCACCAACTCTGGTCTTTAGGATGAATCTTGAAGTAGAGTTAACTTTGTGTCTATTGTTCTTACTTCAAAACACGTGGGCTGGTGCTCAGATGACTATTGGAACAAGAAGAGAAATGTAGACAAAGAATGTAGGTTAAGTTGCATCAGACAGCAGAACCAAGGTATCCGGATAGGTCTGAATACTATGACGTCCCTTGGATGGAGACACCTCCAGACTAGTGCAGGAGTTTTTGAAACTATTGGGACCTAAGGCTAATCTCACACCTTTCCCTTATTAAAGCAAGGTGATCATATGCAGAGTTGATTAGGAAAGGTTAAGGGAGTGTCTTGGAGATATAAAGGATTGTCTGAAATGCCAAATAAATTCCAGGCAATTACATTGGAATAAGTCAGCTGTGGGTGGTACCGCAACTCAAAGTGACAGCTTGTGATATACACACACTTCATCCATCCATTATGCATTCACCCCATTCATTTGCACATCTGCATACGTGCGCACTGCTGTATCCATTCCGGTCACAACCACCTGTCTACGCAACATGTAGGAAGGCTGCGAGGAAGATGCAACTTTTTTTTTCCATCAGAAATTTTCATTCATCCCCTTTTTAACTGGGTATTTTACAGCATTAGAAGGCAACATTAAAGCTAAAAGAGAATGTAAGCAGTTAAGAAAAGAGTATAAATTCCATGTCATCATGTACAGTATGGTTGACCATCTAAAAGTTATGAGGGAGGGGAACTTACAATTGATAACATAGTGTCAATGTAATCACACAAGGAGAGATACAAGCGCAAAGTTATCAGTTGTTATAAACACAAGTCTGTGTAGCCATATATGGTAGTAGTCCATCGTTCCGGGAAAGCTTGCCTGAAGAGAAAGGTCTTTGCCTGTTTCTGGAAAGACAGCAGAAATAGGGCAGTCCTGGCCTCCACTGGGAGGAAGTTCCAGAGTCTGGGTGCAGCAGTTGAGAAGGCCCTTTCATGTGTTCTTGTGAGACACACTTGTGAAGGTAGGGGGATGGGAGAAGGGCCTCTCCTGATGATCTTAACACCTGAGCCAGCTCATACTTGAGGTAGCTAGGACCCAGGTCGAATAGTATTTTTTAGGTTAAGGTCAAGACTTTTAATTGTGCCCGATAGCTGATTGGCAGCTAGGGGAGCTGCTTTAGCAGGGGTGTAATGTGATCCTGTACCCTGCCCCAATCAGCAATCTGGCTGCTGCATTTTGGACTCATTGACGTTTCCTGAGACTTTTCATCAGAAATCCCACATAGAGTGCATTAGAGTAGTCCAATCAGGTGGACCTCACTAGGGTATGAATCACCGTGGCCAGAGCAGGTTTCTCCAGGAATGGGCGTAACTTGTGTACTAGCCTTAATTGTGCAAATGTGCTCCTGGCCACAGCCGTGACCTGGGCATCTAGGCTCAAGGATGAGTCCAGGATCATCTCCAAGTTTCACACCTCTTTTTTGAATTGGAGGGTGACCCCATCCAGTACAGGTTGCATCCTTATCCCTTGATATCCCTTTTGACTGACCAGGAGCACCTCTGTCTTGTCTGGGTTTAGTTACTTTTTGTTATCCAGTTCATGACTGCTGCTAAACACTCACGTAAAGTCAAAATAGTAGCTCCCTTAGCATCTGGAGGTGACGAGAGGTAGAGTTGAGTGTCATCAGCTAATTGCAGGCTAATAAAATATGCAGCAGAGAAAGACATGGTGGGAAAGGCATCTGTTTCTGATTGGCAGCTGACTGGAGATAAGGGCATTTCCATGCTACGGCTTGACTTTCCAGCATGGAAAGAAAAGGAATTGGTGAAAGATGAAGCAGAAATAGGGTTGGTGTTAGGCAGAGATGGGCACGAACTGCTCGTTCGACAATTTGTGCTGGTTCACCATTGGTTCTTCCTAGCCTTGCCTCCTCTGGCAGGTGCCCACTCACAGGCAGCATTTGGAGGAGGTGTGGCCTGGAAGCCAGGACTGTGTCTCTGATTGGGTTCTACTGGAGGAGGAGGTGGGGCTGGGAAGTGCTGAACACGTTTTGGGGTTAGGAAATTGGAATAGTCGTGCACTAGAATCTAGTGCATGACTAGAAGGACAAGAGATTAGAAAGGATTAAGTACACAAGCAACTAAACTCTTGTGCTCCACCTACATAACTGATAAATTTCTGCTCAGGTTAGACTTGAGCAAGAGGCCAAAGCCATGCAAAATCAAGGGCTCATTACTCCTCCTTCAAAGCCCCATTGCTAAAGAGACCTTATCGAGCAGCCCAAGTGTGTTGGGCAAATGTGGGACACGTAGAAACCCGAATCCACAAATGGGTGAGGTAAATTTGGAGAGACTTGAGGTGATAATCCTTCCAAGGATGCCAAGTGCTGGCTGTAAAACATTTGCTGGAGCCTCAGGAAGGATGTAACAGTTTCAGGAGGGGGAGACTTGCAGAGATTATCTGTCTTGGGGGGGAAAAGAGAAGAGGAGAGAAGAGAAGAGGCCTGATCTCAATTAAAAAAACCCAGGGTAGAAAGAAGAAGAGGAGACAAATGATGGAGGTCCCAATCATGGAGACTATTTGAACCATTTATTTTCCCCCCTCCTTAATATATTTGTGCGAATAATCACAGGGTAAATATACCACCAGGCCCACTGACTGTTAGATCGGTTTATATATTGGTTTTCGTGGCTTTTTCAGGCTGTTTGGCCGTGTTCTGGAAGTTTTTCTTCCTGACGTTTCGCCAGTCTCTATGGCCGGCATCTTCAGAGGACAGGAGATCAGGGAGCTAGGAGTTCTCTCTGTGCTCTGGGGTAGAGAGTAAGATTGTGTGTTTTTTACAGTTGTGGGAAAGGGGGAACTTGTCCTATTCAGGAGAATAGGTGTTGATCGTTGATTGTGATGTGGAGGGATTAAGAGTTTTACTGTAATAAGGGAGGGTTGATCTCTCTCTGTGGCTGATGGGTGTCGTTAGCTGTTCTATTGTGTGAAGTGATCACTGGTGCTTGTGGCTGGGTGGGGATCATTGATCTTTTGCAAGCTACAGATTTCAGTACTGGAAGCCAGACTTTGTTGATTTTAGACTTTCTTCTTTTCTGTTGAAGCTGTGCTGGTGTTTGTGGATTTCAGTGGCTTCCCTGTGTAGTCTGACCTAGTGAATGTTGGTGTTGTCCAGTACCTCTGTGTCTTGGAAGAGGATTTCATGTTCAATTTGTTCCAGGGTGTGTTCAGCTACTGCTGATTTTTCTGGCTGTTTTAGTCTGCAGTGCTTTTCATGTTCTTTGATTCTGGTCTGGATGCTGAGCTTTGTGGCCCCAATATATATCTGGCCACAACTACAAGGTATCCGGTATGCTCCTGCAATGGCGAGTGGGTCCCATTTGTCCTATGCTGACCATAACATATACTGTATTTTTGTGGTGGGCCTAAATACTGTTTGTAAGATGTGTTTTTTCAACACATGGCCCATGCAGCCTGTGACTCCTTTGATGTATGGCAAACATACTTTGTTTGTGGGTGGCTGTTGATCTTCTTCAGTGCAATGTTGTTGGTTTTTGTTTGTTTGTTTGATGGCTCTTTTGATTCCATTCTTGGAATAGCCTATAGGGCCCAATTCAGGTGACTGAATTTGGTGCTGACGAATTCAGCTTCACTGTTTCGGTCTGTGCAGTTTAGAACCTCTTTCCCTCAACTATAAAAACCCCACAATCTCACTCTCTACCCCAGAGCACAGAGAGCTCCCCTAGCTTTCTGAGCTCCTTGCCCTCTGAAGATGCCAGCTACAGAGACTGGCGAAACGTCAGAAAGAAAAACTTCCAGAACATGGCCAAACAGCCTGAAAAACCCACAATAGCCATCAGATCCCGGCTGTGAAAGCCTTCGAGAATACAATTTATAAATGTCTTGTTATTTGTACCAGTTCTGTAGGCTACACATACCATCTCATATAAATTGTTTCATTTTCTGTCGTATGTCTGTGAAGATTCTCTGATAAGAACAGATACTACACTTGATCTTAGCCAAAAGGCCGAGAAGCGATGAAGATTCTCAGTCATCCAGGTGAGTTTATCTGAAGTTGAGTCATGGCAACTGGACTTCTTTTTCTTGAGAGATTGATCTCTCTCTCTCTCTCTCAAAAAAGAAGTCCAGTTGCCATGATTCAACATCCAGATTCATTTTCTGTCATGTTTTTGGGTCCCTGGGGCGCTGATTTTTTTTTCTTTTTTAAAAAAAAAAATTCAACATCCAGATTCATTTTCTGTCATGTTTTTGGGTCCCTGGGGCGCTGATTTTTTTTCTTTTTTTAAAAAAAATAATGTGATTTATCGTCCCAGTGGTATATAGGTACCATTTTCCTGTCGCTTCCAACTGTTAGTTGATGCACCACCTGGTGGACGTCTCACCAGATAAATGTAAAGCAGTAGGGGAAAGGACCAGACTTCTTGTTGAACAGCTAGGAGCAGCGTTAACTATAAGCCATGCAAAATCAAGGATCATGGGTATAACAGGGAACATTAGCTAAGTGATACATCATTAAACCGTTGCAGAGACAAATATAGAAGAAAAAGTTCAGTATTTATTCCTAAGCATTTAGAAAACATTTTAAAGGGTACAAGCACAGTGACTGTCAAATGGCCATGACACCCCCAAAACCCAACCCGTTCACAAAGTAAATAAATTGAGCAGAACCTTCATACAAAAAGATTAAAGCAATATAAGAAAAGGGTCATTTTTCAAAGGCCCATGCCAGTGATGTGGAAAAGACCAATTGCCCCACCAAACAGTATTACACACGCATTGTGTGAATGGAAATTAATACAACAATCTAAATAATGACAGAATTGATATAACTGGGGTTCTTTCGGCCTGTGTGACTATACCCTGATAAAGAAGAAAAGCTGAGCCCTTTTGCTGGTTGAATTTGCATGCTTGGTCTAGGGGCAAGGAAGTTTTCTTCCCGTGTCTGTTTTTGTAAAAACTGGAACATGATCCAGCCCAGCTTTGTCAATGGGCTTTGTGGACTTGATTTACCTATTATACTTTTAAGCTTTAAATGCTTTTAAAACTTCATCACTGTGGAGATCTGCTTTCATCAAAACCAAATTTCACCTTTAGGGAGGAGAAAGTTTCCTTGGCTCAACAATAGATTATTATGGTCTTTCTTTCAAATGAAAATTAAACACAATAGATTATTAAAGCTAGTAGAAAAAAACAGTTCTAAAAACATATTTAAAATGAGTTAAACACAACAGCTCTGGCAGCCAGTCAGGAAGAGAGAGCCTGACTGAAAACATGGACTGGAGTGTGAAAGGTCAGGGAAGGGAAGTTTGTCCGGGTGGAACCTATTTTAGGGTGGAACAGCACTCGAAAAGACACAAAGGAGGAGACAGCTATTGAGAAACAAACCAGTTTTCAAAATGAAGGCGCGGCCAAGTGTTTTACCAAGTACTGTATTCACAGCATCCGGGTAAAAAATATATTACCAAGTGCATGCTCCCTGATGACACCTCGTGGGCAAACCATTGATTACAGCGGTACAGTGTTTGTAAAAGGAAATAATTAAAATGGCGGAATATTAACCACAGGAAAAATGACTGGTAGATGATGCCTTATCGATATACCATAGGAAGTTCTTAAAAAATGGGAAAACTCCAAATACGGAACTGAACAAAAAAGATGCGGACTAAACAATCCCCCACGGGTGCTTGTACTGGAATAGAATCCGCACTGGAAGAGCGACAAGGATTCCACCACCCTGAGGCCAGGTACAAGGAAAATGTGCTGACTGAGTTGTGCTTCAGGTGGCGTGGTCGCACTTTATTTTTCTTAAAGCGAGACGGACGTGGGGTAACAAATTTAAGATCTGCATCACACAGCACTTTCTAGAACATCAAAGTGGACGTGGGATAAGGCAGTTTGCCTGCTTATGGAATGACAGCAAAGTCAGAGCCTGTCTTTCTCTTGTCACTGACTGTTCCACCTGGACATGGTCATACATGCCATAAGCCTCGCTGAGTTGGTTGCCTCATGCAGTGAGTTCCGGGGACAGGAAATGAGCCATCTTGTGCGAAGTTCCTCCTCATTTAACCCCATCAGTGTGATGGCTTTTAGACCAACAAATATAACTAGTGGGTCTATGTATAGACAACCTGCAAAACCAATTGTGAAAAAAACCAAAAAGTGTCCAAGGAAATGTTTGGGTTTCTGTATCCCTGGTTGGAAGAAGGATGCAAATTGCTGAGTTTTAGGCCAAGGTTCAACAGGCTTGTTTCATTCCAGTTTCTGGACTGCCCTTTTGATGAAGGTAAGTTTTGCCCAAACTCTTCATGTGAAGGGATGGCTGTGGAGACAGTTGGGAAAAGTGTACATTTAATAGTTCACATCTCAAATGTTGCTCTTAATTTATTTTGAGAATACATCTGGTGCCTTGCCACTACACTGGCACCCTTTAAAAATATTTTAAAATATGCTTAGTGATTGATCGCTCACAATGTATGGAAAGTCCACGCGGCAGCAGCAGTAGCAGCAACATTCCCCATAAGGAGACAGTTTTCCTTTGCCACAACAACTGGTGGAAGGAAGGAGGAAGATGAGAGAGGGAGAGAAGGAAGAAATATCAGAGAGAGAGAGAGAGAGAGAGAGAGAGAGAGAGAGAGAGAGAGAGAGAAGAGGTGGAGGAGATTAGGAAGGAAGGAAGGAAGGAAGGAAGGAAGGAAGGAAGGAATATGAGAGAGAAAGAAGGGAGGGAGGGAGGGAGGGAGGGAGATGAGACAGAAGGAAGGAAGGAAGGAAGAAGAAGGAAGGAAGGAAAATGAGGGAGGGAGGGAGGGAGGGAGATGAGAGAGAAGGAAGGAAGGGCTGCAGGTAACAGATCTCACCATGTGGTGTATTGACTAATAGTTGGAAGTGACCGGAAAATAGTGATACATCACTTTTGAATATATTTTAAAGACTGTTTTAGGGCAGCAGAGATCCAGAAACAGGATAGAAAATGAAATTATTTATATGAGGTGGCACATGTAGACTACAGAAATAGTACAAATAGCAAGAAATTTACTGACTGAACTGACAGTCTTGTGAACATCCCCAGTGATGCATGTACTGCGTGACTCTACATACAAATACATTGATATTTTTAAAAAGCATAGAAAATAAATGCTTCAAATGGTATGTGTGATTAAGTCCTCAGAACCAACCAAGAGCCAACAAGAATCAGAAGAAAACTGCGATCTGGAAATGATGAGGAAGGACTTTGATGTGCAGGATCCCAAAGTTGGAAAAAAATCTATGAAAGAGGGAAGACTACAGCCTTTATTCAGACAGACACGTTTAGGTAATAAGTATGTAACTACATGTATGTGTGTTTCAAATGGATGTATTGATGTAAATTGGGTACAACAGGGGTGCCCAAACTTTTTGTAAGGAGGGCCAGATTTGGTGGCTGAGAATGTGTCAGGGGCCGGTTGCTCCCCGACCCTGCCACCCCCATTGCAAGCCCCGCCCACTGACCCATAAGCCCCACCCACTGACCCCTTGCAACCCCACCCACAGGAAGGAAGGCGGGGACCAAGGGAGGGAGGGAGGAAGGTGGAAACCAAGAGAGGAAGGAAGGAAGGTGGGTAACAAGGAAGGGAGGAAGGAAGGAAGGTGGGGACCAAAGGAAGCACAGGGAGCCATGGCCACCGCAGGGGAATTTGTCGGTGATGGAGGGGGAGGGAGGGGCGGGCCAGGCAGCCGCGGGCCACTCAGAATGGCCTGACGGGCCGGATTTGGCCCCCGGGCTGGACTTTGGGCAGGCCTGGCGTACAGTAATACTTAAAAGTTAAACTAGGTAGGTAATATGACAAATATTGTGCAGCTACTGCAACCTGGTGGCCTAACTAGGAAGTACCACAAACTAGTCTGATTTTTCAGACATGTTGAAGCAACCAATAATAATAATAATAATAATAATAATAATAATAATAATAATAATAATAATAAGAAGAAGAAGAAGAAGAAGAAGAAGAAGAAGAAGAAGAAGAAGAAGACGATCCAGCCTTTCTCATCCTCACCTGCAAAATGTGCTTGTTTGTTTGTTTTCTGCCATTCTGGCTATGGGGAAAACCAAGGTGGCTTTCAAAATACAGTACTTAAAAACAAGACAAAAGACTACACTATTAAATTAAATTCATAAAAAAATAGCAGCCGGGGGGGGGGGAGATTGTCACACCCCTCTGAGCAGCACTTTTCTCCACAGCCCTTTCACCTTTTTAAAATCCACCCCAAAGAGAAGGGCCTTCGCTCGATAGGAGAAGAACAGCACAGAGAAGAATAAGTCAGCATACGGTGGAAGGAAGTCCATAGCTAGGAAAAGCCCCCCCCCCCAAAAAAAAAGCCCCTTTGGTAGATGTCTCTAATGAAGGTGGCAGGGCTGAGGGAAGGACCTCTCTGAAAAGTCTGTTAATAAGGGGAGGCCCAATCTAATGATAAATAATATATTTTCAAATTGTGGTGATTTCAAAACCCTTTATCCTGTTCAACACAATATCACTGGTGGCCGTGCAACCACATCCCATGCTGTAGCTTGCAGAACCAGGGCGACACAGCCACAGACGCACAAACAGGTACTCTATCTTCAATAGAGATGTGGAAGGTCCTCTCCCCACTCCTTTCCGTCATCCCAGGCAATGCTGCTCTGGGGAGCTTCTCCAAAGGCAGCCAGGAAATCATTCACTAGATGTAGGGTCTTCTTTGCTGTGGCTCCAATGCTTCGGAATCACCTCTGGCACTCACCCTCCCTTGCACATAGTTGTCAAATGTTCCCCCGGTTGCCTGGGAGCTCCAGGGAGGTGGGGTGCTGGCAGCTGGGCCCTTTGGCTAGGGGGTTGAGCCTCATTTGCATACGGGATTCCCAGAATCCCTTGTGGTGGCTTCAAAATGCTCACTGTGAGGTAGGTGTCTTGGGTTTCTAGGGGATACACACACACACACACACACACACACACACACACACACACACACACACACACACACACACACACACACACACAGGGAGAAGTGCTCTCTGGTGGGCCATCTGGTGGCTGGCCACATGGCCGCCCAGCAGCATCTGGAGCTCAGCTGCCCGCCACCGGAAATGCGGAACATTTCAGGGAAAAACAATTTTTCAGGAAGACGGTGGGAGTGATTGATCTGTGAATATCCCGCCAAAAATGTGACACTTGACAGGTCTGCCCTTGCAACATTTAAGAGAGTCCTGGAAATACTGCTTTAAGAAGGCTTTTTTGGTGTCCCGCCTAATATTGTTTTCCTGTTTCTTTATCTACATTGTGTTCTCTGCTTCATTTTGCTATTTATGCCTCTTGTAGTTTTTGTGTTTTGTTTATTTATGGCTTTTGCATTTTTATCTTCTTGTAAAATGCCTGTGAAGATTCTCAGTTGTGCAGGTGAGTTTATCTGGAAGTTGAGTCATGGCAACCTAACAAGCCTATTCAGTCCATTGTCCACCTAATAAACCCATTCAGGCCATTGTCCAACTTATGAGCCTGTTCAGACCAGGGTGATGTGAAATGAAGGTGAACTATACAATGGAGGAACTCACCACTAACGTTCCTCAGACTGATGAAGCTGTTTGGATGAGTAGCAAAACGTTTCAATCTCTCAGGAAAAGAAGTCCAGGCAAAAATCAAAGAAACAAAACAAAACAAAACAAAAGACAGAAACATGTGGCACCTTAAAGACTATTATATTTTCATGTAAGCTTTTGTGAACATGTCCATATAGTAGCAGAATGAGGTGTACAAGATAACATGCAATGGAATATAAGTTACATACCAAATGTTCATTGGCTGTTAGATGAGTCACTGCATTTGTATACAGTGATTTGGCTGTATTGTGATTTGACATGTCCACGAAAGCTTACTTTAAAATATAATAGTCTTTAAGGTGCCACATGTGTTTGTCTTTTCTTTCCTTTCCTTTCCTTTCCTTTCCTTTCCTTTTCTTTCTTTGATTTTTGCCTGGAATTCTTGCATAGACTAACACGGCTACCTCTCACAAAACTACGATCAAGAAAAGAAGTCCAGTTGCCACGACTCAACTTCCACATCTTCTTGTAAAAACCATCCTAAATAGTGCATTGCAGTAATAAATAAATAATAAGCAATACATGTAAATAATAATAACCTTTGAGCTGCAGAGCCAGAAGGGATTTTATGGATCATCAAGTCCAGGAGATATGCTGGGGAATTGAACTCACAACCTCTGTCTGTGCAACTAGAGACCTAAACCACTGAACTACCCATTCATACTCAGCAATGTCTTGTATCTTGTTGAGACAGGGTGTCTCGTCAGGAAGAGACAGCCTGGTAGGGAATTCCACGAATGAGGAGAGCTTTTATGCGAAGTGTAAGAACAGGACAACAGTTTACCACTCAGTCTAGTTTTGTGTGGTTGCCTAAATTGGCTTTTTCCTTGGTGAAGTTGACCAAATGCAAAAGGACAAGATGATAACACCTGATGACACAAACAAGCCAGCACTTGCTGATTGGGCAAAGTGTGATCCTCCAGGTGTTCTCAACAACTTCCATCACTCCTTACCATGGGCTATGCTGGCTAAAGGTATGAAGGGTTGCATTTTGCACGCCCTTGGTCTACAATGAATGTGTTTTCAGAAAGACTATTATCAACAAAATAAACACAATAAACAGATTCCGTGTTCATTCATTCCAAAGGATTACTCATACCAGCTGAGTAGCTGAAAATGTAAATTATATGATGTTAAGACAGTTCTGATTTCTGGCAGCACTTCCCAGGGCAAAGTTAACTATAATGTACTCAGAAATTATTTACCATTCCCTTCCCCAGAGTGTGAAGTTTGCCCAAGATTACATCGGTTGGCTTTTCTCCCAAGGCAACAGGGAGAAATTGAACTCCTGGTTCCATCTCCAACAGTTCCAGCTGATAGATCTGTCAGAAGGCAACAGGTGGCTATTCACATTTTTGTAGGTTCCCTAGAAGGGATATGGAAAGTGTTTGTCTCAATGAATATGTTGAGTACACAAAAAAGGAATGGGAGGAGTGAAATAATTTCTGAAGGTGACATCAAGTTTGCATTCCAATACACAAAAGGAAATTGTGATCCAATCCAAAGAGGTGTGATTTATGTATGCATCATATAAAAAACCTGCTCAGAATGTGGTCTAGTTCAATGAACTGAACTGTCTTGGTCCTCCCTTCTTGAGAAGATTGTGGTTCAATACGTGTAAATAGCTGGGTGCCTAAGATGGCAAGTAGAGATGGGCATGAATTTTAAAAAAAATGGTGTTTTGTTTGTCGTTTGTCGTTTAGGGGGTCCGGTTCGGTTCGGTTCCGTTTTTCACGAATTTTTGCAAAAAATTCGTTTTCGTTTTCGTTCGTTTCGTTACCATTTAATTCAATTTTTTGTGATTTTTTTTAGCATTTAAAGCAGTTCAATGTATTGCCGTAACGAAAATGAAACAGACGATAAAAGTTCTGGTGTTTCTGTTCGTTTCGTTTCATTTTGGAGACAAAATTCGTTTGTCATTTCGTTACGTAACGAAACGAAAAAACAAAAATGGAAACAAAAAATTGTTCGTTTCGTGCCCATCTCTAATGACAAGATATTTAATAAGGAAGATGTTTACAGTGTAGGTTGCTACTAGGTTATATGAAGCTTTTTGTTTTCCTTTTCCTATTTGTTTTTAACGTGAAGGATTGTCAAGATTAAGATTTTTTTTGGGGGGGGGGAGACTGTGAACAAAACTTTCTTCCATGATGGAAACAGAATTTTGGCCTGTTACTCGTGACGTAAAGACCCTCCACAGCGATGCTTGGGCATGTGCTCATACACCATCGAGAATTGCAGGATGGCTGTTTATATAACCATGAGGAGTGGACCAAATCTTACAACACTGCTTGTGTTTGGTAATAGGATTTCAGTTTACGCTTGGTACAATAATTAAAGATGCAAATCCAAAAACAATCTTGGTAACGAATCAGGGACACATTATTCTGCCTCAACCTCACCTTCACAGTCAAGGTATATAAGCAGCACACTCCCCCCCCCCAAATCGTGTAGTTGAAGGGGCAGCATCTACTCGTATTCTCAGTCATCCCAGAGTGAAGGACACACAACAAAGGGCTCAAGTTACAACCACCCAGCTTTCGGCTGAATGTCAGGGGGGAAAACTTCCTAATGCTTAGAGCTGTACAATAATGGACTCAATGATCTTGAGGGATAATAAGTGGTCCAACACTGGAGGCCTTCAAGAGGAGTTTAGACAATCACCTGTCAGATAACCTTTGATTTATATTCCTTTGAATTTTGGCCTGATTGAGCAGGGGGTTGGACTTGGTAGTCTTAAAGGCCCCTTCCAACTTCATGAATTCTATGAAGAGTGGAATTACCAAGTGAGACAGGCTTTTTAATTGGAAAAACAAAAACAAATCAAGACCAATAATGAAAGTATAAACTCATATTACTTTCAAGTAAGCCTAACTCAGACTGTCACTTAGAAAGATACCTTCCTTAACTATTTGGCCATCAGCCCAGGATGTGACGATGACGAGCTTTGCCTTTTCTGTTCCGAAAATCAGGAATGTTTTTGGCTCCGAACGGAAAGCAACCCGACAGCAGCACTAATTACTTTGCTCACTTACAGAAGAGAAAATGCAGAGACCGTGCTTACAAGGAAACTAAATAAAAAGGTTTAGTAGAAGAAACAAACAAGTGATGTGTTACCTGCATATGGGCAGCAACAGAGCGACAAGAAAGCGATAATGGTGCAAGATGAACATCAGCAGCATCTGACATTGAAGGAGTGGGGTAGTGGTGGGTGTAGAAGTGAGGGTGCCCCTAATTACAGTCTTATAACCAGGTATCCATTCTCTCCTCCCCTTTAAGAGAGTACAAAAATGCAGGTACCTAGAGGATCAAGTCCACAAATACTGTGCATTGCAACTGGGATTAGAGATGGGCAGGAATCAAAAAAATGGTGTTTCATTTGTCATTTGTCATTTAGGGGGTCTGTTTCGGTTCGTTTCCGTTTTTCGTGATTTTTTTTGCAAAAAATTCATTTTCGTTTTCGTTCATTTTGTTACCGTTTCGTTACCATTTATTTCAATTTTTTTGTAATTTTTTTGGGGGGGCATTTAAAGCAGTTCAATGTATTGCCGTAACAAAAACGAAACGGACGACAAAATTTCTGGTGTTTCTGTTTGTTTCGTTTCATTTTAGAGACAAAATTCGTTTGTCGTTTCGTTATGTAACGAAACAAAAAACGAAAACGGAAACGAAAAATTGATCATTTCGTGCCCATCTCTAACAGGGATAGTTGGAACCATACTGCAAGACCACGATATCTGCAGGGGATTGCGGTGCAAGCCCTGTCCCCGCTGCAGATGGGGAAAGAGTATGGAACGCTAGATATGGCATGGTCTCTAGCTCCCTCTAATGGCCAGGTCTAATAAATGCACCCCGGAGAGATATTTTTAAATAACAGTACATATTTTGAATGGTACATTATTTAGTATTTTCAGGTAGCAGGTAAGTGGATCAGCAGATGCTGATCCTGAGGATAGAGGGGTCCAATTGTATACAGTTCCTATGGAAAAAGATTATTTCTCCAACTACTGTCAGAGTTATAGCTAAGTTCAGAAGAAACAGGGAAGAGGGCGGCAGTCCTTGCTGCATCTGCGACTTTAATCCTGTGAGCCCAAGCTGCATTAATACTATTGCATGCATGTCCTAATACCTTTTAGATCTAGCACCTTTCAGATCCAATGATTTACGTGTAACCAAATGACCAGCTGAGTTGAAGTTTATAACATCATACACAGTATGGACAAAGTAGATAAGGAAAAACTGTTTTCCTTATCAACAATAGAAGGGCTGGGAGAGTAAGAACAGACAGAAGAAAATATTTTTTCACCCAGCGCGTTGTTAGTCTGTGGAACTCCCTGCCACAGGATGTGGTGATGGCATCTGGCCTGGATGCCTTCAAAAGGGGATAGGGCAGAATCCTGGATGAAAAGTCAATCACAGGTTACAAACCATAATGGAGATGTGTCATCTCCAGGCTTAAAACCAGGGTATTTCAAGGACCAGATATAGGGGAGTGACATCAGGAGACAGATACCTAGTCTCATGCGCTCCCAGACGCATCTGGTGGGGCCACTGTGGGATCCAGGAAGCTGGACTAGATGGGCCTTTGGCCTGATCCAGCATGGCTCTTCTTATGTTCTTATGTTCTTACAACTAAGGGGCACGCCATTAAACGTTTGGGTGCTAGGTCTCAAACAAATAAGAGGAAGTACTCCTTCACCCAGAGGATCACTGGTCTGTGGAACTCCCTGCCAGAAGAAGTGGTGACAGCTGTCAGCCGTGACAGCTTCAAGAAAGGATTAAACAAGTTCATGGAGAATAGGGGTATCAATGGCTATCATTACGGATGCCTAAGGACAATCTTCGGGGTGGAGAGGTAGGCAGGATACCTCTCAATGCCGTTTGCAGGGAATCGTAGGCAGGTGAAGACATCTGCTTAGGAATACCCTGAAGCAAATGGTGAGCCGCTGTGTGAGACAGAATGCTGGACTGGATGGGCTGTGGCCTGTTCCAGCAAGGCTGTTCTTATGTTCTTATGTCCACCTTCTTTCTCAATAAAATAAATTAACGGACTGACTTCATTAAAGTCAATGTGTTTGTCCCAGCTTCTGTCTGTTGAGACCATGCAGGGATATAGGTTACAAAGCACAGTGCTGTCAGCAAAGTTGCACATGTATGCATACAAGATATCAGTGCTGTCTTCAGGTCCCTCCTTTGCAAGGTGTTATGCTATTATATTGGATAGCCAGTGTGATGCATCAAATAGATTGATGGACTATTGAGGACTCAGAAGGCCTGAGTTTGAATCCTCGTTCAGCCACGGGAACTCACTAGAGGTGTGGAATGGGTAAAACCACTGCTTAAATGTCTCACTAACCTTGAGACTCTACCTGACCCTACTAGGCTCACTATAAATTAGTTCTGCCTTGATGGCACAGAACAGCAATTCTGTTATGCTAGAGCCTGCATTCTGTAGACTATGGAAAACCCTTTCGTCTTTGCATATCATGCGACAGTATGGGTTGTTCTGGAAAAACAAAAGGGTGACCCTCTGTACTTGACTGTCCTGATGTGTAAATTCTATTGTGGACAAGTAGTTTTTAGGAGAGAATATGGTTAGAGAGAATGGTTTCTTATGGGCAAAAGTGTCATTCATTCTTTTATCTGTTCAGTCTGTATGTAGAAAATATCATATGGAAAGCGGCTCTTGATTCACCGGAATGGGGGGGAATGAAAATTAGCATTAATAAACAGTAATTTAAGTAAGATGACACCATCTTGCTGGCAGAAAGCAACAAAGACTGGAAAGAGCTTTTAGTGGAAATGAAAGAAGAAAGTGCTAAAGCAGGACCACAGTTGAACATTAAGAAGACCCAAATCATGACAACAGAAGAACAACACAATTTACATGCTGAGAATGAAAAAAATTAAAATAATTTGGGGGTTTTGTATTACCTTGGTTCAAACCTTAGTGCAAATGAGGACTGGAACCAAGACATCAAAAGAAGACTGATATGTGGAAGGGCAGAAATTAAGGAATTAGAAAATATTAGTATAAGGGGCCTGCAAGGCCATCAGATCCACCTCCCTGCTTGATACAAGAATACAAATCATAGGATTTCTGCCAAGTGGTGGTTTAAATTTCTCTTGAATACCTCCAGTGTTGGACCACTCACCACCTCTTGACGTAATTGGCTCCATTGCTCTACTGCTCTAGCAGTTAGGAAGTTTTTCTTGATACTTGGCCAAAGGCTGGGTTCTCATTAGGCATGGGAAGGAAATGAAAAACAAAATGCTGTTTTGTCATTTCGTTCCGTAACAAAACAAAACGAAATGAAATGAAACGAGGAAGCAGCATTTTGTTATAAACGAAATAAAACAGTCGTTTTCCCATTGAAACAAACCATTTCATTCTATCGTTTTTGGATTCCTGCCGAGCTGTCAATGGCTGGAGCCCTTTAAACCTAGCCCAATCGGTACAAGGGAGACCCTCTGGTAGGCCAGGTTTAAAGGGCTCCAGCCATTGACAGCTCAGCAGGAGCCCTTTAAAAACGGCTCCTGGAGTCCCGGGCACCAAATCTGGTGCCTCTAGGATCCAGGGGAGTCATTTCGTTTTGTTTCATTTTGTTTCATACAATTTTTTTTAAAAAATGTATGAAACGAAACAAGACAAAACAGGGGGGAGCACGAAATGAAATGAAACATTACTTTTTCGATTTCGTGTCCATCCCTAGTTCTCATAACTTGAGCCCATTGTTGCGTGTCCTGCATTCTGGAATGATTGAGAACGGACCTTGCCCCTCCTCTGTATGACAGCCCTTCAAGATATTTGAACATTGCTATCCTACCACATCTCAGCCTTCTTTTATCCAAGCTAAACTTGCCCAGTTCTTTCCATCTTTTCTCTAAACAGCTTGGTTTCTATACCCTTGATCATCCTTGTCACCCTTCTCTGAACTTGTTCCAATTTGTCAGCATGTTGTTTTAGGGTACCATTGTAAACTTTCCACCAGGAGACAGAAAACAGACACCAGAAGCCCTCTTCAGTGAGACTGGGGGCTTCCGACCCTAACATGCACCTTTAATGGTGTGCCAGAGGACCACATTGAAGACTCCACCATGTCACATCCTCCGGCCAATGTCCCACCTTTCTGGAAGCTGCCTGGCCAATCCCAGCCTTGCAGCACACCCAGGGCTTACTCCTTCTCTTCCAGCGGGGCCCCCATGTAGCAGGCGCCATGGCTGGGTCCCCCTCCATCCTCGTCAGCATGCCGGCATCGTGGGACCCTGGTAAATCAGGCTCTTGTCCATCTGAGCAAAGATGAGAGGGGAGAGAGAAGGGGTTTGGGAGACTGTGGGTTCACGAATCAACTGAACCACCCGTCTTCCAAACCTGTTTCCTGTGTCCTCAAGGAAAGTTTACGACAATACATAGGGCATAAATGATTGCATGAAGAAGTATACCAAACACCCAAGGGCCAATGAATATTTAGAATGGCCTACTTATGAAGCTCATATTTTATTCAGCGTTTCATTCTGTTTCCACACGCCTAACAAAGTGGATGTGTCCACAAAAGCTGACATTATAATATAATAGTCTTTCGAATGCTTATATTAAAATATAATAGTCTTTAAGGTGCCGGGCCTTGTTTTGGATTTTTGTTTCTGTTTCTTTAGATTTTTGCCTGAAGTCCTAGCATAAATCAAGCTGGACTTAGCTCTGGAGACAAACATGTTGAACTGAGGCTGTTCAGCATGGAGGTACAGGATGAGAAGGCAGGATTCTAAAAATCAGTTTGTAGATGATTCTGGATTTGCGCCTGCCTGAAGCTGATCGCATGATGATGGGAGCAGAAAAGACAATAATGTTGGGAAAGGTGGAAGGCAGAAGGAAAAGAGGTAGACCAAATACCAAAGAGACTGACTCCCTAAAGGAGGGTTAAAAACACGAGTCTTCCACAGCTAAGTAGTGCAGTTGAGGGACATGAAATTTTAGGAATCACTCATTCATAGGTTTGTTGAAAGTTGAGGGCAACTTGACGGGATGCAATGACAACAATAGAACAGCTGGGAGTTGTAAACTGTACTCATTGGGGGGGTAGGGTGGGGACACCAGTGCCCCCCCGCCCCGAATTAAACCTGGTCAGCAGAGAGTAGAAGGAGGCTCTTTCTGTTGGCCTGTCTCACTGGAGAGCTGATGAAAAAGAAAACAGCCTGTTTATGCACCTTTAAGGGCGCTATCACATGAGGGGGAAGATGCGGGGAATGGGAAACTCCAGCTTTTATCCTTACCTGATCACGTGATTGAAGATGTGGGTTTGGAGTTCCCATATCCCTTGGGTTCTGCTCTGTTTCTGTTATGCCCCCCACAGCCCTAACCTGCTTCAGGCAGGCACAGAAGAAATTTTTAAAAATAAAATAAAACAAAATGGCCGACCAGCCCCAGGGACAGCTGCTGGGAGCTAAGGAAAAATAAAAATTAAAATTAAAAAAAAATGCACCAACCTGCTGGCAGGCCACCTGACTGGCGCTTGGGGGGGGGATAAAAATAATAAATAATAAATAATAAACCTCCGAACAGCCACAGGGTTGGTGGGAGGTAAGGAAAAATAAAAAATAAAAAACATTTTTTTAAAAAAATGCCCAACTGGTGCTGGGGGGAAATAAAATTTAAAAAATAATAATAAAAAAACCTTCAAATAGCCCCAGGGCTGGTTGGTGGGGGCTAAGAGAAAAAAAATTAAAATAAAATAAAAATTAAAAAATGTCCGATGGCCCACAGGCCAGCTAACTGGTGCTAGTCATAGAATCATAGAATCATAGAATCATAGAATCATAGAGTTGGAAGAGCCGGTGCTATTTTAAAAAGTAAGAAAGAAAACCGGACCATGTACACGCTCCCAGAGACTTCTGGCTCCAAAAAAATGTGGTTTTTTAAGTGAGACAAAAAAAAATATCCCAACTTCTCCAGTAGGTATTGGAAAACCCGCTAAAGGGGGCGCTATCATGTGTTGTTTTTGTTTTTGTTCCCCACCCACCCACGTGAGTACAAGATTTTTGGACATGGTTTATCTTAAAATTTAATCTGGATTTAAAGGGACATGTGATACAGGCTAGTCACTCATCTCTGCTTAGCAGCTGTGGCACTTCAGTGTTTTACAGTCTTTCCTGGAGAGCTAGTCTTTCCCTGGTAGTCTCCCCTTCAAGCAATAGCCTGCCTCAATCCTGCTTAGTAGAGATGGGCACGAATCAAAAAAATGGTGTTTCGTTTGTCGTTTGGTCGTTTAGGGTTCCGTTTCGGTTCGTTTTCGTTTTCGTGACGTTTTTTGCTAAAAATTTTGTTTTCGTTTCGTTAGGTAACGAAACAAAAAAACGAAAATGAAAATGAAAAATTGCTGTTTCGTTAGCATTCTTTTTAGTTCAATGCATCTGCTGCAATGAAAATGAAAAACATGGGAAATTTGGTCGTTTCGTTTTTGTTTTGTTTTTTAAAAAATCGTTTCATTTTCATTGTGTAATGAAACAAAAAAATGAAAACGAAAAATCGCTCGTTTCGTGCCCATCTCTACTGCTTAGCTTTCAGAATCAGAAATCAGCACATTCAGGATACTGTGGAGGTCAACAGAGACCTCGGAGATAAGGTTCCCTCAGCTTCTGGGTGGCCTGTTGCCATAATTCTTCCAACAGTAGCCTTTTATAGACAGGGGAAATGCTGCTCGTTCTAACATATACTCTATCATACATCTTGTATTCCCTTCTCCACTGACCTGGGATGGACACGGAGGTCAACATAGACACTGCCTTATCACGGGCATGTCATCTTTCTCTCCCTGCCCCACAGCCTGCACCCCGCAAAACAACAACAAACAAACAAACAAAAAACCTTGTCAACACAAGTGTAATCAATGGAACCTCGGATGGGTCCAAAGCATCTTCCATAAATGGATGCCTATCAAAGCCATCAACCATCTTGATAATGGCAATCTGAGTCATAACGCATGCAAAGAGAGCCTCAAGTCTGTGCATAACTAGGTGTGGCGAAAGAGGACTCTCCTGGTTTGCACATTTACAATGCAGTACATACAGAGATTGCCAGAGGACGGAGAGATCGAAGGGGCTGCTTATCTGAGAAAAGAAAAAGCAGTCTACCTTGAGCCAACCCAAGGCAGAAGAAGAAAAGGCAAGAGGGATGGTTGGCCTCTGGGAACTCTTGGCTATTCTGCTGATGGGGCTCTTGACCATCTACTACCTGAAGCTGCTCTGGAAGTACAGCCAATACCCACCGGGACCATTTCCACTTCCTTTCGTCGGAAGCCTGTGGCAAATCGGCTTTGGACTTTCTCCAGATAGTTTCCTGAAGGTACCTCTTGGTAAATGATCAGCTGTGTTGGAAATTTAACAAGTAGAATTTGGGGGGGGGGTATCTCCCCCCATTATAACCGCTGATGAAACTATGTTGGCAAAAACATCTGTAATGTGGTTGCATGCCATACAGACGGATGGAATTTGTTTGGCAGAACTGCAAGGTTTTGGAATTTCCTGAGGAGATACGTTTAGCGATGCCATTGGTCTAACACAGTGGTTCTCAACCGGTGGGTCTCCAGATGTTCCTGGATGGCAACTCCCAGAAATCCTGGCCAGCTCAGCTAGTGATGAAGACTTCTGGGAGTTGCAGTCCAGGAACATCTGGGGACCCACAGGTTGAGAACCACTGGTCTAACATGACCTAATTTTCCTGAATATTGGGGATGCACTCTGCATCCTGTGATAAAATAAGTTTGATTGCCTGCATCTTGTGAGAATTTTATTTGATATAAATAGTATTAGTCCATTAGGATTTTAGTATTCTTTTTTTTCTGCCCAGTATGCAATTACCTCTTGCTCATGTAGATCTCTTACAGCAATCATTTGTTCCATTTTATAGTAGCAAAATGATCACCCAGAAAAGTTAGTTCTATTTATTGTCTTCTCAAAATTGAACAACTCCTGGTGTTTATCAAAGAAATAAAGGGGCTTCCACTGAGAATCACCTTAATGTGAAACTGAAAGCAATCCATTCTAGGAGCAGATATGATGGCTTTTTTAAATTGTTGTCCTTTCTATATCTTCACTAAGTAATGAAGCATAGGGTGTTACTACAAGTGGATTCTACCCACAGATTTTTGTTTCCCTATCAGGGGCAACCGTTGGGTATCTCACTAACCTCTTCCCCGACTCGTGCAAGTCATGTCATCCTTGCTATGCTAGTTTGGTTCAAGGGGAGGATGCTGAGCTGTGGTGCAAATATCAGTATTCATTTCCTCAAGGAAATGAGTACAGATGGCCCATCCCTCGTTCTAACATGTTCAATCACTGGGATCGAACCAAGGACGATGGATTGCTGATTTCTATTCCCCATCCACTTCCAGTTTCCCAATATCATTAAGTGGTTCAAGCGGGGAATTTAGCCACTTAATGGGATTGGGGGATTAAAAACTTCCTGTGCTCCTCCATGGAGGGAGGAAGAGGAAGCAAATGTTTTTAAGTCAGGCTACAGTTTAAAATCCTTTTGGAATTTTTTAAAATGAAAGCATTGTCTCAGAAGGAGGAAGAGACAGCAGGAGGCACTGACCAGACTACACTCATTACTACAATCAGAACACCAACACGTATGTCAGGGAAGAACAGCCGTCCATTAGATTAAGAAAGACATGCTTTGATGGTAATATAAATATATGCCAGTAATGCAGCTAAAACTGTGCTCACAACCTGGGGTTCAATCCCAGGTAGCAGGCTCAGGGTTGACTCATCCTTCCATCCTTCTGAGGTCAGTAAAATGAGTACCCAGATTGCTGGGGGGGGGGGGCAATGTGTAGCCTGCATACTGTAATTAAACTGTAAAGCACCCAGAGAGTACTTGTAGTGGTATGGGGTGGTATATAAGCAGAACACTTTGCTTTCTTGCATTTTTTTTCTCCCCAACAGTAGCTTCTTCGCATAATCTCATTCTGCAATAACATGTGAACTAGGGTGACTACTGCTCCATCATGAAAAACAAGGGCGTGGAGGGCAGTGAATACTAAAAAGGATAGCATTCCTCTTTAAATTAATTTATGCAAATACCATCACAATGAGACATTATTTTAATTTATGCAAATACCATCACAATGGGATTATTTTACACCTGCTTTTTCTGGGAATTGCGTCATGGCAATCTGTCTCCTTTTCCCGTGGGGTCATAATGTTTCTTCAGTCAGAGAAAAGTTGGTGGGAGGCTTCCCGTTTATATAAATATAACTATATAGCTTTTCTCAGACTGAAGAAGTGACTTGGATGAGTAGTGAAATGTTTCGATCCCGCAAGAAAAGAAGTCCAGTTGCCATGACTCAAGTCCCGGTTAACCTCACCCAGAGGACTGAGAATCTCCACAGACACTCATTGCCTTGCCAGTGGCATGTTATAGGATGCCTTGGGTTCTGCACCTGCAGAGGGACAGGATATTAATAAAGGAAATAAGTCAATAACAGAAATTGCTAGGGTGGCAGAGGAGGGGAACAATAGCATAGGGTTGGACTTGATGACCTTCGAGGCCCCTTCCAACTCAGCCATTCTATGATTCTGTGCAAGGCAATGGATGGGCATAGAAGAGCATGAACAGATATGGAGGAGAGAACAGAAGGAAACCATCACTGTTTACGATCTGGGTGACCATAGGGTGAGTTTTTTCCCAGCACAGAGATTTAGAGGGAAAGTACGGAGAAAGCTAAAGAAATGAAGTAAATCAACATATCAGTCTCTCATGATGAATGAGGTGTGAAAGATCCAGTGGAAATGAGTGCCGCTAAGCAGATATGGGTGCAGTTAGCCCTGAGGCGGGAGCACCACAAGCCGAAGTATTTTGCAGCCTGAGATGACTGTGGATGACTCCACATACAGAGAGGTGTCCAGGCTGCCAGTTGAACATCCCTTTGGTGTTAGAGATGTGTTGGCATCCTCTGATACTGGAGAGGAACCTGGGCCCAATGAAGGAACAGGGCAGGGAAGGGCAGGCAGCATGGCACGTACAGCACTTCCCTCCCAGGACTCACCGACAGCCCCTTTCCTGCCACTTTCATCTTGTCAGCCATGAGCCAGAGGGCTGACAGCGGAAGGCAGGACAGGAAAGGCTCCAAGCCTGACCGTCCAGAAGGTTCCGCTGAGTTTATACGGAGCATGGTGGACAAACGGAGGAGAACACGATCCTGTAAGTGAGCAGGACCCAGAATAGGGGATTATGTCCCTGTTGTTACCTTTTTGCACTGGAGAGCAACCATGGGAAGTCCTCATTCTGCAGGGATTCTAGTCCTTCCTAGGGGTTCAGTTCCAGAAGGTGAGGTTGGTGGAGCCTTGTCTGTCGCCTTGGCTATTGGTTTACAGCAGGGCTCTCCAACGTTGAACAGCCCGCGGGCTCCTTTCCCAAGTCCTCACAACTGCTCCGCCTGCTCACCCCCACCCACCAAGCTCTGTGGCGCTGGTGTGCCTGCTCACCCCACCCACCCACTCAGCTCCGTGGCACTGGTGGTGGTGGCGGCAGAGGAGCACCCACTTGCCCCCCCAGCCACCAAGCTCTGCAGCACTGGTGGTGCTGGTTGCAGCAGAAAAGGAGGAGTGCCCGCTTGCTCCCCACCAAGCTCCATGGTGCTGGGGTGCCTACTCACCCCACCCACCCTCCCATCCACCCACCAAGCTCCACAGCACTGGCAGCGGTGCACCCCCTCTCCCCCTCATGGCCCACCAAGCTCAGCCGGCAGAGGAGGAGGAGGAGGAGGAGGAGGAGGAGTGCCCGTTTGCCCTTACCCACCCATCCACACACCAAGCTCCGCAAGCACTGGCGGTGGTGGCAGAGGTAGGCCCCCAAGTCAGGAGGTGGGCGGGGATCTGGAGGCCGACTTCTTAGCACCCCGCGGGCTATGAGACACCCATGGTTGACACGTTGTGCAGGCCTGGTTTACAGAGTTGCCCGAGGATCTAACATGTTCTCCAGAAGTTTACATGCCTACCTGGAACCACAGGGAGAGGCCATCTAAGAACAGGAGACATCTCGCTACCCATATGCAGATGACACATTGCTCGTTCCTTTCTTCTGCTTTTCATTTATTTTTCAGGGTAATGTCTGTGAAGATTCTCAGACATCCAGGTGAGGTTGTCCAGAAGTTGAGTCATGGCAACTGGACCTCTTAAGGTTCTACCTAGAGGTGGGCAGTCCAGTTGCCATGACTCAACTTCTGGATTTCAAGACAAGAAAAAGAAGTCCAGTAGCCATGATTCAACTTCCAGATAAACTCACCTGGATGACTGATAATCTTCACAGACATCCTGGGTTAAATCTGAATATCAAATGTTTCCAACTTTATTCCATAGTTGATTGTGTTTAAGTCAAAAATTCCATGCCATGTATTAGAACAGAGATGGGCACGAACTGCCAGGTCGGCAATTCATGTTGGGGGGGGGGGGGTTCAGCCAAACAGGTATTCATCAGCAGTGGGAACCAACACAGAGGCAGTAGCCAGATTTCCTGGATTGCTGCCTCTGAGTGGGTGCATATTGGAGGAGGTGGAGCTGAGACGTACCCAACCATGAAAAAGATACCAACACAAACTACTGAACCGGTGGTTTATGCCCATCTCTAGGTAGAACCTTTCAATGCACATTCTTAGCACCAATGTTATTGTTCCACATCAGATTTTCCATCTTAACCTGTGCTAGACCATTTCTAGTCTGATTTTTATTGGATAACTACCATCCCGTTCCTGATTTGACTTAAATGGATCAAGTCCTACAAATTGAGGAATAAGGCAAAGAAAATAGATGCATCTCTGGTGAAAAAGAAAACAAAATTTAGAACAGGGATTCAACCTCTTTTGCTTGGGGTTGTATGTATAGTAGCACCCCCATAGCTGATGATTTGCCATCCACAGATTCAGTTATCCGCAGATGGCAAGTGGTGGTGTGAGGGGCAGGGACTGTGTGGTGCACCACCCAGGCAGCGCAGTTCTGGTGGCTACAGAGGTTGTGTGGCCCAAGCACTCACCTGCATCATCGATGGCAGCGGTGGAAGAGGGGCCCGCCCATGACATTACTGGCCATGGCAGAAGAGGCACCTGTGCCACGTGCCTGAGACATCGGGGGTGATGGCAGAAGAGGCACCCACGTCAGCTGCCCGGAACATCGGCAGCTACTGCAGAAGAGGTGCCCGCACTGTCTGTCCGAAATACCAGTGGCGACAGAAGAAGTACCTGCACGGCTTGCAGATATCTGCAGATCCATGTGGGCACCTCTTCCGCTGCTGCCACCACCACTACTGCGGAGATTCCCTCCTCACTTCTGAGGAGACTCCCTTTGCTGGCCTGGTCGTAATGGCAGGGGCAGACAGGCGTTGTGGGGCAGGAGGGGGGAATGGCCCTTTGCTTCTCTTTTACCCCCTCCCCTCCCCAACCACCACTGCCACCTCCTTTCACCTCCCCTCCTCGCCACTACTGTCACCCTGGATAAGAGCGTTAGCTCTTATCTGCAGATTTCTGTATCCACAGGGGGTCCCAGAACCAATCCCCTGCAAATACGAGGGTCCTACTGTATTCCCTTTGGGTATAAAAACCAGTTTGTAGATGATTTTGGATTTGCATCTGCCTGAAGCTGATCACATGATGATGGGAGCAGAGATTCTTTTGGTCAACAGTGAAAAGGGTTTTTTTTTCCAGCAGCAACAGAATTAACACAAAGAAAACTGATATGTATGATAATTTGTATTTTTCATAAAACATGTATACAATAGCTGGAAAAATTTCTATGCTAATTGGGTGAAGGAGAAGAGTCCAGAAATCTGAAAAATAGACAAGACCTCTCATAATCTTAGACCAAAAAAAAGGAGCTTTTGACATTTTTTTTCCTGTTCTTACAGCAGGAAAGAGGTAAATGAAGGTTCAGAGTTACTTCATTATTATCAGAAGGATTGTGGTGACAGGTTTGTTACTGTTACGGCTTTTTAGGGATTGTTAATTCACAAGCTCACCATAAATTAGAAATGACTTGACAGGATAAAAACAGTCACACTATATGTGGTTGCCTCAACAAGTATTAGGAAGTTGTATTTGATCCAGCAAATGCCTCAAGTCGCAACTTAATTTGTACTGGTGGCTCAGCTTAGACTTGACTGAATTTTCCCCAATGACTTGGACTTGGCTTGGGACTTGGAACTTACCCACTGCTACTTTTTGTCTTGGGGCGGTGTTATTTTTAATAGGGACTTGGGGCTTGGTATCTGGGGCATGGTACCAAAGCAAAAGCAAAACTGTTCTGCTTATATATTTCCCCATAGCGCTTAAAGCACTCTCTGGATGGTTTACATTTATTACATTATTACATTTATTACATTTACATGTGAATAAATTCATTTATTTATGCAGGCTACACATTGTCCCCAAAGCAAGCTGGGTACTCATTTTATTGACCTCGGAAGGATAGAAGGCTGAGCTGGCTACCTGGGATTGAACCCCAGTTTATGAGCACAGTTTTAGCTGCAATACAGCAGTTGAACCATAAGAACATAAGAACATAAGAAGAGCCATGCTGGATCAGGCCAAAGGCCCATCTAGTCCAGCTTTCTGTATCTCACAGTGGTCCCACCAGATGCATCTGGGAGCGCACAAGACTAGATATCTTTCTCCTGATACCACTCCCCTGCATCTGGTCCTTGAGGTATCCTGGTTTTAAGCCTGGAGATGACACATCTCCATCATGTTTTGTAACCTGTGATGGACTTTTCCTCCAGGAATCTGTCCAATCCCATTTTGAAGGCATCCAGGCTCTACAAGCTTGGACTTGGGATTCAGACCCAAAAACTAGTCAACACCCTAATGCCCATGGGTTATGGGCAACATGCATGCACAAGCAACTGGAAGAACAGTTGTGACAGGTGCATGGGTGGTGGTAGAAAATCCCTGTGTGGAGGGTACCAGAGGCATGCATGGCGATGCAGTTTAGCAGGAACCTTGATTATAGGCAATGGAACCATGTTACACCTACCCTGTTACAGTGTCAGAAGTAATGGTATACAGTGGTACCTTACATAAAGGAATTAATTCGTTTGAAATGAAATTATGTTAAGCAAATTTTCCTTTATGCCAATTTCCCATAGGAATGCATTGAAAACAGAGTAACCCCCAATCGCGACCATTTTTACATTGTATGGATTCACCCCATAGGCAATTCTGTTAAGCAAATTTCCCCTACCTCCAGAATGTTTTTTTGCTGTACAGATTTTATGCTATACTAACCATTTTGTTATATGAGGGTACACTGTACCTGCATCACAGCCCATGAGGTTGAAGCTGTGGCACTTCACTGGCAGCCATTGTGCTGTGGAGTTCTTCCCTCTTGGCTCTTTCAGGTCATTCCCTCATCCCTTCTCCTCTGTCAAGGAGTCACAGTGGGGAATTGAACCCCCAAACTTTGACTCTGCAGCCAGTGACCTAAACCACTGAGCTATCCAGCTGCAGGTTGGGCTGGTTTCTGAATGGCAGCTGGTCTCCCCCATCCCCTGCCTCAGAGTCCTCTCCACCTCAGGTGGTCCAACAGAGTCATAGAATCATTGAGTTGGAAGAGACCTCAAGGGCCATCCAGTCCAACCCCCTGCCATGCAGGAACCCCATCACAATATTTCCGGCAGGTGGCCATCAAGCATCTGCTTAAAAACCTCCAGAAAACGAGACTCCACCACCCTCCTTTGTGGCAGCAGATTCCACTGCTGAACAGCTATAACCATCCAGAAGTTTTTCCTAATGTTCAAATGGAATCTCTTTTCCTGTAGTTTGAAACCATTGCCCCGAGTCCTAGTCTCTGAAGCCATGGAAAACAAACCTGTTCCCTCTTCAATATGACATCCTTTCAAATATTTAAACATAGCTATCATATTCCCCCCTCAGCCTTCTTTTTGAAAGCCTAAACATCCCTAGTTCCCTAAGCCATTCCTCATAAGACATTTCTTCCAAACCTTCAACCATCCTGGTCGCCCTCCTCTGCACCCGCTCGAGGTTGTCAACATCCTTTTTAAGCTGAGGCGCACAGAACTGGACACAGGACTCCACGTGGGGTCTGACCAGAGCAGAATAGAGTGGTACTATCACTTCCCTTGATCTAGACACTGTGCTTCTGTTGATGCAACCAAGAATCGCATTGGCTTTCCTGGCTGCCGCGTCACACTGCTGACTCATGTACAATTTGTGGTCCACCAAGACTCCCAAATCCCTTTCAAAACGTTTAAATGTGTGTGTCCCCTTGTTTCCTAAGATCATCTGGAGAAGCTGAACAATCTGTCCCAATCTAGTGTGTTCCATCAGTGCTTGCACCAAAACTGCCCTTTAAGGAGTAGGTACTGTAGTTCCTTCCCTTCCCTCCTACTGGATGTGAACAACACATTTCTAAAGCCAGGCAGGTTTTTACTCCATGGTGTGCTGATGTTAACAGGAGACTCTGCCTCCATACTCCTTCGTAGCCCCCCCCCATTGCATTGTCTTACGTTGCATCATCGTTTTAAACTGTTACAGACCACACACATTGCATTGGTTCTGGGAAGCAATCTAGACATCTCTATAGAAATGACACGCCGGATTTTAGAACATCTGATCTGGAAGGGACCCCAGTGGATCCTCAAGTTCAGCTGCTATCAAGGGGGCACAAATGGAGAATCAAACTACCAACCTCAGGGCCTGCAGCCAGATTCTGCGGAACTATCCAGCATAAATTGCAGAAGAACATAAACCATGCTGGGTTAGGCTAAAAGCCTGCCTCACCCAGCATTCTCAGCCCACAGTGACTAACCTGATGGCTTTGGAAAGCTCAAGGGAATATGTAGTCATTACAGATTGGCACAAAATGCTAAAATAACGTTTCATTTCGTTTTTCATTTTGTTTCGTTCCCTTCCATTTTGTTTCATTTTAAATTAATTGTTTTTAAAAAAATTCATTTCGCTTGTCGTTTTGTTTCATCTTTCATTTTTTAAAACATGTGTATGTGTGTGTACTCTGTGTGTATATGTGGTGCTTGGGCAACGGTGTGTGTGTGTGTGTGTGTGTGTGTGTGTGTGTGTGTGTGTGTGTGTGTGTGTGTGTGTGTGTGTGTGTGTAGTGCTGGTACAACTTTATTTTCTTCCCCCAAGTCCTGCGTGCCAGCTGATTGGTGCTGGGGCTGGGGGGGAAGGTCCCCCCCCACTCGAGCACTGATCAGCTGCCATGCAGGGCTTGGGGGAGGGAAAAAAGTTTTGAAAGCCAGGTGGGGAAAACTGTGGGCTTTTAAAACTTTTTTTCTCGCCAGAATGCTGATCAGCTGGTATGTGCGGCTTCCAATGGGGGAAAAAGTGTAAAAAGCTCCTGGTTTCCCTGTGCCCAATTGGTTTCCCATGGGAAAATGAAAAACAAAACAGAATGGAACAAAAAATTCTGTTTTGTTTCATTTTTCTTTGATGGGTTACTTTGTTTTGCATTTCGTTAGGGAATGAAATGAAAAACAAAAAACAAAACAAAAATTCATTTTTTGCCCATCTCTAGTAGTCATTGGTAATTTTAATCCCAGACTAGATCCCATAGGCTTCAATCGACGTATCATGAGCCTGGCAGTTCTACCTTCAACTCTTTTCTTAATGATCCCCTATGTGGCACTTGCCTTTTAAGCCCATTCCATGAACTTGGGCAGTTCGCACCGTTTCGTTTATTGGCCGAACTAGTGTCCTGCTCTTCAAAGCCTCACTTTCTCTGGCAGGCACCCACTTGGAGGCAACAGTTTGGCTTCTTTTCCCATCTTCTCTGAGTGCTGCCTCTGATTGGCCACTCACTGGAGGAGATAGGTCTCGGAAGAGTCAAACACCTGTTTGGTTGATAAACGCACCATCACAAACTGGCAAACTGGAGCTTTGTGCCCACTTCTATTCAAGAGAAATATCCTGGTCCATCATAACTATTTTAATCTCATTGGAATATATTCATCCATCCATTCATCCATTCACTCATCCATTCATTCATTTAATTTTTATACCACCCATCTAGCTGCAAGGCCACTGTGGGTGGCTCACGACAAATGAAAGAACAAATAGCACTTTAAATAAATTTGCAACTAGTAGAACAGGATCCATCCAAGATGGATTTGGATTTAATACTTACTTTAAACATATAATGCAACAATTATATTCACAGAATATTATGCCGCAAGAATACATCTGATGAGAGATGAGAGAAACTAGAAAGGGAATAATAAGTGAAATATATAAAATACTAACACGGATGAAGCAAAAAAAAAAAAGAGTTATGTTAAAAGAGTTATGTTAAAAGAGTTATGATTGTGGGTCCTGATGGCAATTTTAGTGTTGTGTTTTTAATGTATTGTATTTATTGTATTTACATGTTTTTATTGTCCTATTGTCCTAATTTTACGGTAATTTTGATGTTTTAATTGTCTATTTTGATTGTGACCTCTGAGTACTGGGCAGAAACAAACAAACAAACAAACAAACAAACAAATAAATAAATAAATAAATAAATAAATAAATAAATTTACAACCTAATAGCAATACCGCATTAAATTAAACATATCGATCAAATGAGACTGCGGAAAGACAATTTAAAAAAAAAACTCTTCTTGAGCCTGGGCCCATGGGTCCATTTTAGGAATGATCCCTAATTTATTCAGAATAGGTATTAAGCCAAAAGGTCTAAAATTTCTGGCTTACAGAAATTTGACATTTTCCACTTTCTTGTTGCTTCTGAAGATGTCCTTTAGAAACTCTTGGGTGGACCCTGTTTTGGACTGCCCTGATTTGTTTTCGGTTTGTAACTGCAACCAAAGTTTTATCACCAGTACTGTTTGCCACAGCTTCTCCATCTTCGGTCTGTCTTACATTGCCTGCAATATAGCAGGAACAACTGTCAATTAACAGATCATTCGTCACCCACATTTTTCTGTAATCACCTCATCTTCCCTTAATATTTCATTGGCTGTATTTTACTACCTTCTTTCTCAGCAATTTTCCCGCTTCAGTTTTCTGTATGCGTTAAAAGCAGGTGAATCCTCAAAGAATACTGTGAAACGCTATATTATAGATCCAAATAACTAAACAAAAAACCCTGCTCCTTTTTTAAACATGAAAACAACAACAAAATAAAAACCCCACACAACGCCATGAGATCCTATCTTTTTGGGCAGGACAGCAGGGTTTGAAATGAAGCCAGGACGTGCAACTAAACGTTGTGAAATTTATTTTTCTCGTTCAGTCAGATGAAAGAAACTGATCCTTGGCCTTACTAGTTTTCCCAGTCTGACAATTCATTTACCTACTCCAAACGTTATCACTCAAGTTACTCCCAACCAGTTTTCTCAAAGGCTGAGTGAAAAGGCACACCGCTTCTACTCATCCATTTATCAGTTAAAAGATGGCTGAAGCCCTTTCTGTATAAATGTAGTTGGCTGCAACAAAGAGGATGCAGGGGGGGATCCTATAGGTTTCTTTATGTGCACCTCTTTCATCTGTTTCAAACACGATCAATCGGCCATTGTGCTCAAGATACTATCACACAGGAGAAACTGAGGGCGGCTCTTACAGAATAGCCCATAAAACTGTGTACCCTGATTTTTCAGGGCTAGGTTACACCCGAATATTGCAAAACAACCCCATTGGTGCACATGTTTATACAACCTCGGCACAAAACAAATCAAGGCCATGCGTCAGAAGTTGGGAATTTTGAGTCTTCATGTGCCTTCTTCACAGGTGCTGGACTCAGTGATCCATTGGGTCTTTCCCATCTCTTCAGTGTGAAGATATTGTGATTATGATCATTCAAAAGTGCCAGGCACAGTTATTCAAAATTATTTTAAAAACTGACTGCTATTACATAACTGAAACCCTATGCATCAGTAAAATATTTATTTATTATTTATTTATTAGGCTTTTATACCACACCATCTAGCAACAGGGCCACTCTGAGCAGTTTACAAAATTAACAAGTACCAAGTACCAAATAGTATACAATATATACAACAAGTACCAAGTACCAAATAGTATACAATATATAAACAACACATTAGAATGAAGACAATAAGCAATAAACATAACTAAATCAGGTCCAATCAATGGAAGATGAAAAACGAAAAACTCAAGGCGATTTGAAACTAAAGGAAAAACTTAGTATCAATGTGGAATCATAGACTCATGAAGTCGGAAGGGGTCTACAAAGCCATCCCGTCCAATCCCCTGCACAAAGCAGGAATACAGATCAAAGGCGGTCTGCCAAGCAGGATCTTCTTCTTCTTCATGTACCATGTCCTAGTACAGTGTTTTTCAACCTTTTTTGGGCAAAGGCACACTTGTTTCATGAAAAAAGTCACGAGGCACACCACCATTAGAAAATGTTTAAAAAATTAACTCTGTGCCTATATCAGTCTCTAAAAGGTTTGCCATTGCTGGTGTAGGGAGAAGCAGGACAGAGGGGCCACAGATTGAGGCAGCCCGCTCTCTAGCACCCAGTTCCCACTTACCTGTGTTGTTTTTTTAAAGACATTTTGCCCTGCATGGACTTCTGTGTCCAGTGGAGACCTGAGAAGGGGCACTGACTCTCCAGGAACACAAATAAGACCCAAAATCCCATCTTGCTCTCCACACTGTTGCCAAGGCAGATGCCTTCAGCAAGTCCAGCGACAGGAGGGGAGGAGGATGAAGGAAGGCAGGAAGGAAAGAAGGCAGAAAGTGTTCTGCTTGTATACCGCCTCATACCACTTCAAGGAGTCTCTGGGCGGTTTACAGTTTTAATTACAGTAGGCCAGCGTTTTTCAACCACTGTTCCGCGGCACACTAGTGTGCCGCGAGATGTTGCCTGGTGTGCCGTGGGAAAAATTGAAAAATTCTAAAGAAATTCAACCCAGGACCGGCGGGCGGCCCCCAGCTGGGAGGCGCTATAAATAATGTCCAAGGGCCAGCTTGGCTCCTCCCTCCCGAGGCCCGCGGCGCTGGCGTCACTTCCTCCCCGGCCAGACCTGGCCCCACTCATTCTCTTAGTGTTTGCCCTGTGCCTGCCGCCGCTGCTGCGACTCGCTCGCTTCCCTCTCCCCCCTCCTTTTTTTACCCTGGACCACCACCACCCCTTGGGTCACCACACCCCAATATATACTCCCAGCCAGGGAGGAAGTGATGCCAGCGACGCGGGCCTCGGGGGGAAGGAGCCAAGCTGGCCCTTGGACGCTATTTATAGCGCCTCCCAGCTGTGGGCCGCCCGCCGGCCCTGGGTTGAATTTCTTTAGAATTTTTCAATTTTTCCCACGGCACACCAGGCAACATCTCGCGGCACAGGAACAGTGGTTGAAAAACGCTGTCCTAGTAGTCCCCTTGAAATGTGGACATAGAGATGAATTCTGAAGATACCTTGGACAGCCAGAGTCACTAATGTGGCTGCATTACAGCACATGAATAAAAAGTTAGAAATCCTCAACGTGCATTTATGTCTTTTCTCAGATCGCTGTATTTTTTTTCCTTTAGTTAGGGGACATCAAGCCAAAATGGCTCCCAGATGCCTTATATTGATTTCTTGGGTATTAAAATGCTCTGGACATCCATAAAAACGCAGTGATTATTATTTGAAATTATTACCTACCAGGGGGTTGCGGTCCTTAAAACGTTTGTTTTTGTCTTTCTCCCATTGCGATGTATTTTTTCTTTTCCTTTTAAGGATGACACAAAATGGATTCCAGCCACAAGATGGATGCAAGCCATTTGACGGGATCATGTAAATTCTTGGACAATTTCAACCAATAGCATGCCCAGGTTGCAGACTGGATAGGTGTGGCAGCCACAGAGGGCATAAAAAGCTTTGGCAGCCCCCGTCCTCCTTGCAGTCTGCAGTGGGAGCTAGGGTAGAATTGCTGTCTCTGTGACTCGTTACGTTAGGCCAGCCAGGCAGGTGTGTGTCTCTGTGTTCCTGCTGGCTGCAGCCTGGCTCTTAGGGGAGAGAAAGAAGAGATTTCTCTTGCAGCCTCCCTGTGTGCGTGTGTACCTCTTGGTGAGTACCCTCCACTCTCCCACAGTGCAGTCACTCTGCGGCTGCCTTACACCCTGGGCAATGTCCACCACTGCCTTTGCAGCCTCCCTGCATACCAAGTCCATACTGTGTCTATGCAAGCATAATTTTTAAAAGTGTTTTCCCTCTGGTCTGGGGCATTGGGGGACGTCCGCAAGCGGAAATGCTTTAAGTCGCGCAAAAGCGGGTAAAAACGAAAAACGAAAAACGAAATGAATTTTTTTCAAAAAAAAATCATGAAAAACAAAAACGAACTGAAACGGACCCGCAACGAAAAATGAAAAACCAAAACATCATTTTTTTCTATTCGTGCCCATCTCTAATCAGTAGCCTGAACTGGTTCCTATCTAAGGCTATTTTAAACAGAGCAGCTGTGCTCACTGCATACCATTGGCTTAAGTTCTTAAGCCAAAATGTACTTCTATGCCCCGGGCCACGCTTCCCATCTATTTTTCCTTGAAGGATAACCCGCAGCAGATGGTATTGCTTATTGCGCATTTTGTGTCCAAAATATTGCAATTTCTTCTCTTTACAGTATTGAGGATTTCTAACTTTTTATTCATGTGCTGTAATGCAGCCACATTAGTGACTGTGGCTGTCCAACATATCTTCAGAATTCATCTCTATGTCCACATTTCAAATGCTTCCAGCTTTGTTTGTCAAGACTTTCCTCATTTTCTGGAAGGAATTTCTAGCTTGTTCAGTTCTATAATGGATTTCACCTGAAAGATCCCAGTTATCTTTGACATAGCATCCCAAGTATTTATAAGATGATACTCCCTCAATGCAGATGCAAGGGAGTGGTATCAAGAGACAGATATCTAGTCTCGTGCACCACTGTGAGATACAGGAAGCTGGACTAGATGGGCCTTTGGCCTGATCCAGCAGGGCTCGTCTTATGTTCTTATGTTATATCTCTGCGATCTTCAGAAGCTTCTGTGAACCATTTTGTTTTTTACTGATAACCATTCTTTTTGTTTTCTTCTCATTAAGTCACAATCAATACTTGCAAATCTGCCAGACTTGTTGCAAGCAGAATAGTGTTATCAGCATATCTTATGTTATTAACAAGAACTCCATTAACCTTTACACCTTGGTTCTTTCCTTCAAAAGCTTCCCGGGAAATTCTTTCTGAATAGATATTAAAAAGTAGAGGTGAGAGAATACAACCTTGACGAACACCTTTTATAATTGACACCCCTTCTGATATCTGACCATCTGTCCAGACACCAGAATGCTGATTCCAATGCAAATTCCCAGTCAATCTGATATCACGATTGTCTAAGCCCAGTTCTTTAAGAATACAGTAAGACTGCCGTATCCATGGGGGATCAGTTCCAGGAGCCTTGTGGATAACAAAATCAGCGGATAAGAGCAAACACTCTTCTCTGGGTTGACGGTGGTAACAGGGGTGGTAGGGTCGGCAGCAAGAAAGGTGGCCGGCCTGCATTAGTGGTGAGGTGGGAAAACAGTTTTTCTTTTTTCTTTTTTTTTCACCACCGCTATTGGCCAGCTGCCCTCCTCGCAGCCAGGCTGGGTGGCCAGCCTGCGGGGGCGGGGGTGTGGAGAGGAGGAGAAGGAAAAACGCTTACCATCACTGATGCTGGCTGGCTGGCCATCCTCCTCGCTATAGGTGCTGCATACTGGCTAGCTGCCCTCTGGAGGGGTGGGGTGGGGACTGAAGAGAACCCCACTGGCCAACTGGTCTTTGAACTTCCTGCTGGGATCCTGGGCAGCGGACCGGAGGTTTTGAACTTTCCACTCGAGCTCACACTTCTGATCTGCCGGCCAGGACCTGAGTGGCAATTTCAAAGGCCGGTTGGCCAGGCGGGTCCTCTTAAGTCCCCACCCCACCCCTCCAGAGGGTGGCTGGCCAGCATTGGCGTCAGTATGCTTTCTTCCTCCCTTCTCACTGCCGACCTCCCCAGCACCTGCTGATCACCAACCACGGATAACTAGAGATGGGCACAAAATAAAAAATTTTAAAATTCATTTTGTTATTCATTATTTGTTTCGTTAGCTAACGAAATGAATAACGAACCGACCCATCGAAGAAAAATGAAACGAAATGAAACAGAAATTTCTGTTTTGTTCATTTCGTTTTTCATTCTGGGCACTTACTTTGCCTTGTGTCCCGATCCCGATGGAGTCCTCCGGAGTCCAGACCTTCAGTGCTACAAAGCAAGCACCTTCTCAGCTGTGAATTTTTTTTTTTAAAAACCCCAGCATTGGGGACTTTAAAAAACCATTTAATTAAAACAAAAACGCCACCCCGGCCCGGGAGTGGCGCAGAAACAAAAAGTAAAAAATAAGGGGGGGGGGGACAAAATGAAATGAAACGAAATAAATACAAAACGATTTTTAAAAAAAACATTTCTTATTAAACAAAACAAAATGGGGGAGCAAAGGAATAACGAAATGAAATGCCATGTTGGCGTTTCATGCCCATCCCTAGCCTCAACTCATGAGGAATTGAGACAAATCAGCACATCTCCAAAAGCTTTTAGGTAGTGCCACCCACCTGCTGTATATTTTATGACATACTTGTAACATTTATCCTTTTCACTCAGCAAATAGAAGGCTGGAATACAAAACAGAAAGGACAACTGGGCAGGGGAAAAAAGGGAGACGTGAGAGTTACCCTCGCTGTGAAGTTGCAGCATAGAGGAAAACCAAAATGTGTTGAGACTACCCACTTGAAATCATCTCTCAGTTTGAATGGGTTGGTTCCCCCCCCCCCTCTGTTTCCATCCAACAACAGCTTTCTAAGCGATATGGGAGCATTTACACAATATGGGTGGCACACTATCCGATTGTGGTCCTGTCTGGATTCCAAGCAGTGAGAGAGGCCCTCATTAACCATTCAGAAGAATTACTGGACCGCCCAATAACCCGTTTCCTCCTTGATACCCTTAAGAGAAGAGGTAAGTAAGCTGAAGAGTCATTTCTTTGTAAGAAGGAAGATAAAAGAATGCAGGAAGTATGTAGAGATATTAGTATGTGGAGATTTGTCCTGCAGGCGAAAGGCCCTGTTGAATTGCAAAGGTAGCCCACAGAATCAGAAGCTTTGGTTCTTACATGAACCCAAAACAATAAGAAGGTAATAGGAGCCTGTTTTAATATGAGCAAAGTCTTTATGGAAGACATGTGTCCTGCAGAGGTACTGAAAAGAGGAAAGCTTAATAGATTAAACAGAAAAAGTGACCGTACTTTGCTGAGAATAAGTAATTTAATTAGATTTCACTCATTTTGGGCCATTGGTCAGATGGATGGGATATAGATGCAATAAAATAAATAAATAAATAAATAAATAAATAAATAAATACTTTGGTTTTGTTCTTGTTAAAATCCTGTTAGTGCTGTTGTGCAAATGGTGTAACTTTTAGACGCACGTTCCTGTAATCTGGAAGTTGAGTCATGGCAACTGGAGTTCTTGTAACCTATGTTCCTGCAACCTATGAAATCTCTGTATGCACTGTCAGTTGCAAGATGAGTCACACCATAAAGCATGTAACAGATAATATCTACAGTTTTCTTAACTCAGAGCACTTTATGATAGGACCCCCTTATCCACGTAATTGAGTCACAGTCTGCCTGCTTTGTGGATGCGGGACAATGTGGATTATAGTGAATGCCATTTTAATAGTGAATGCTATACATAGCATGGTCTCTGGCACCCCCGAGTGTCCAATTGTGGCAATAACATATATTTCTCTTTGTTAACTCTCTATATATCATGGTCTCTGGCTCCCTCTAGTGGCCGTTTCTGGCAACTTCATCTTTAGAAGTACATATTTCTTGTATTTTTAAAAAATATTTCAGACCATAGATAACTGAATCATTCGAAAGTGATCCTGCAGATATGGAATCCAGCTGTACTTCCAAAAGGTGGCTGTGGGGATGGCATTTTTGGACACGGTTTATCTATAAATTTAATCTGCATTTAAAGGGACATGGGATAGGGGCCTATGTTACACTTGTAGTGACAGAAATCTACACTAGGATTCTCGTTAACAAGGTTTGGGGAGAGCAGGATACGGGAAAGGCACTGTGTTTGGTGTAATCCATGCTGAAATCCTGATTTGTTGTTGATTCTTGATGGCCTCAGGTATCGCATTTGGCAATGGTCTCTCCTGGAAGCAGCACAGACGGTTTGGCATGGCTACTATGCGGAATTTGGGGATGGGAAAGAAAGGCATGGAGTACCAAATCCAGGAGGAAGCCCAACGTCTTGTGGAGGTCTTTGCCCAGGCCAAGGGTAAGTGCCGCCGGGAGGTGATATGGTATGAATTCCCTTGTGCAGCATTTTGTACATCTAGCCCTCACCCATGTTGGAACAGAAACTCGTGCATTTATACTTTCCTCTACAATCTATTATCACAAGTTCCCAACACCCCCTGAAGTGTCTTGTGCAACTGAAATATTGGCAGTTAACAGATAATCTGTTGGGGACTCAGGAGAGAACCTTCTCTGTGGCTGCCCCTGGACTCTGGAACTCCCTCCCACTAGAGGCCAGCCTGGCCCCATCTTTGCTATTTTTCTGCAAGCAGGCAAAGATCTTTTTCTTCACTCAAAAGGCTGTAAAAGGCTACAAAAAGCTACATCTAGTGAATTAGACTTGGACCTTTCTTCTAGCATCTGTGACTGGATTAAAGACTTTCTGAGGGATGGGTCTCAAACAGTGAGGATCGGGCCTGTCACATCTACCTCGTTGAAGCTTAGCACTGGCTCCCCACAGGGCTGTGTGCTTAGTCCCTACCTGTATTCGTTGTATACTTATGACTGTGTAGCATCTGACTATCCACTGCAATCATCAAGTTTGCAGATGACACTACCATAATGGGTCTTATAACAGGTGGAGATGAATCAGTATATAGGGGGGAGGTCCAAAAAATTATCCTCATGGTGCCTAGAAAATAATTCGCACCTAAATATCAGCAAAACTAAGGAGATGGTGTCGGACTTCCAGAGGAAAAGAGAGGAACCTGCTCCACTGTACATCATGGGAGGCCGGATGGAGAGTCTCCTCCTTCAAATTCCTGTGAGATCTTACCTGGAAAATTAATACAACCCATGTGGCCAGGAAGGCTCAACAGAGACTCCATTTCCTCAGGCTTTTGCAGAAAAACAATGTGAAACAACAATTGATGACTTCCTTCTATCGGTCTACAATAGAAAGTGTCCTTACGTACTGTATTACGGTCTGGTATGCTAGTTTGACAGCCGCGGACAGAAAGACTTTACAGAGGGTAGTGAACACAGCACAAAACATCATGGGCTGTCTCCTGAGTCCACTGGATGATATCGCCATGGACCGCTGTCTTAGGAGAGCAAGGAAAATCACCAGGGATGACTCACACCCCGGTCAGCACTTCTTTACTTTCCTACCCTTGGGTAGGAGATACAGAAGTATAGCAAGCCGTACCAACAGGCTAAAAAACAGTTTTTATCCATGGGCTGTTTGACTGTTAAACAGGATGTGAAACAGTGTGAAATCAGATTGAATGGCTTTTTAATGGAGTGGTGTTGGGGGGGGGGGAGGGAGCTCAGCCAATTTCATTGTACACTGGTTGTACAATGACAATAAAGGTTATTATCAGCTTGACGTGGGTGAACCACATTCCCGTTTTCTCCTATTCCTTAGCATCTAGGAGTAATTCTGAAAAACCAAAACTAGCTATCTGTGTGTGATTTTTTATTTTTTTATTTGACAGATTGTTACGCATTACTGCTTTGACTGGATCTTAGCACTACTTTGTGTTTTAGTACTACTTTTGTTTTTGTATTTTCCATTCCTAAGGATAGTATTTTTTAAAAAATATATTTGTATACTTATTATTATTAGCTTTAATACTCCCTTTAATGATGCAAAATGTCTCTTTACTCCAGGGGTGCCCAAACTTTTTGTAATGAGGGCCAGATTTGGTGGCTGAGAATGTGCCAGGGGCCAGTTGCTCCCTGACCCTGCCACCTCACTGCAAGCCCCACCCACTGACCCATATGCCCCACCCACTGATCTCTTGCAACCCCACCCACAGGAAGGAAAGTGTGGACCAAGGGAGGGAGGGAGGAAGGTGGAAACCAAGAGAGGAAGGAAGGGAGGTGGGGAACAAGGGAGGGAGGAAAGAAGGAAGGTGGGGACCAAAGGAAGCACAGGGAGCTCTGGCCACTGCAGGGAAATGTGTGGGTGAAGGAGGAGGAGGGAGGGGCTGGCCAGCCAGCCACGGGCCACTCATAATGGCCTGAGGGGCCGGATTTGGCCCCCAGGCCGGACTTTGCGCAGGCCTGCTTTACTCGTTCTTAGTTTTAAATATTGTCTTTTGATTATGTCAGACTCAGTTGTTATACTCTAAATATTGTCTTTCAATGTTGCAAGTTGGCCTGGGTCTTTTTCAAAGAGAATGGTGAGGTACCCTAGTTTGAATTGTTTAATTAATTAATTAACACTCGTTGTGCAATACTTGTTTTGCAGGGCAGCCTTTTGAACCACCCCTCCACATCAGTAAAGCAGTGATCAGTATGATAAGTGTGATGTCATTTGGATACCAACCTACTCTAGAAGATAAAAGGTTCCAGGAAATGATAGCGGCCAGCGATTACTTTGAAAAATTTGGAATCTCTTTCTTTCATGCAGTGAGTTGTCCTCTACGTCCCTACTATAAAGGAGACAGTGCCTAGCAGCCTTGAGCAGTGGTAGAAACATCCACCATACCATGCCATCCTGAGCACACTTTCATCTTGTTTTGGAAGCCTAGCAGGATCGAAAACAGGCAGTAACTTGACTGAAAAGGCTTCAAATAGCACGGTTACAAGTGCCTTCACATTGACTTGAGTGACCAGACCGCCTGAACTGATGGAATGCATTTGATTAAAAAAAAATAGGAGCCCCAGTGGTGGAGGGGAAAACTCCAGGCTGATTCACCTTGATTTTTACATCATGGAGTCAATAGAAACTGGTGTGAATCTGACCATTCTTATCACAAAGCATCGTGTGCTGTAATTGTCAACACAGTTCCTCTTGTAACACGAGTCTGTACTCTTGGTTTTGAAAAAATGACGACCAGGTCTGGCTTCTCTACAGAAGGCTGCATCTAGTGCAGGCATGTCCAAACTTCAGCTCTCCAGATGTTTTGGACCACAACTCCCACAGTCCTTTGCCATTGGAAATACAGGCTTAGAATTCTGGGAGTTGTGGTCCAAACATGAGGAGGGCTGAAGTTCAGACATGCCTGATCTAGTGAATCAGCTTGACGCGGGTGAACCACATTCCTGTTTTCCGCTATTCCTTAGCATCCAATGGTAATTTTGAAAAACCCAAAACCCAAACATCCACAAACTCTTTATTCGGTGCCCCCCCCCAAAATACTTCAGACCATGATGATGGCTAATGGAAAGATGTTGGAAAATAGATTGTGGGTTCACAATCCTAACGGCATTTTCCTTGGTCTTGCCTATAGCTGTACAACCTATTCCCATGGCTCATGCAATACCTACCAGGACCACACAAGAAGGCCTTTGCCTGCGTGGACACGGGACGTTTCTATGTGACTGAAGAAATGCAGAAGCACAAAGAGAACCAGAACTTATACGAACCACAGGATTTCATTGATTATTACTTAATGCAGATTGAGAAAGTAAGTCGCCAAAGTAGGGACAAAACTGACACAGCTTTTCTCTCTTTTGGGGGGTGGGGGTGGGGAGAGAGGTCTGTATTTTCTCTTTGCAGCACGATGTGTGTTGTGTGAAATTCCACCACCTCAAGGAAATCACACGGGAAATCTGGTGGGATTTCTTGGCCCTGGTTTTTTTTTTTTTGAAACAAAGTACAAACTGTGCAAGATTATTGCAAACTGCTACACAGAACTCCACCTTTCCTGAGAAGGATCCACCCAGAAATGTCACGCGGGAGATGGAAAATGCAGAAGGCGCACTTTGCATTGCATCCTGCACGGAGGTGCTACCTATGGCCCCTATCCCACGTCCCTTTAAATGCAGATTACATTTGTAGATAAACATGTCCAAAAATGCTGTCCCCATGGCCACCAGGCTTTTTTTAAAAACAAAGAAACCCCGGTAACGCCCCCTTAAGCGAGGTTTCCAAGACTTACCGGAAAGGTAGGGAATTTTTTGCCTCACTTAAAAAATCCACCTTTTGAAGAGGCAGGCATTGTGGGACCCCGTAGATGATCCAGTTTTCTTTCTTCTGTTTTTCTCATAGCACCAACCGGCTGTTCCTGGGGCTGATCGGCGCTGGTTTTTTATTCTTTTTTATTTCCCCCCACCCTCCTAGCGACAGGAAGCTGGATCTGGTGCTGTTTGTTTTAACTTCCCCAAGCCATAGCGCCAGCCAGCTGATCCTTTTTTAAAATCCTATCGCCACCTGCTGGCCATGGGGCTGAACTGCGCTTTAAAAAACACCTTTGTGCGTGGGAACTGCTATCCCACATCTTAGTCATGTGACGGGAGGAAGAGGAAAAGCCAGACCTTCAGAAAATCAGGATCTTCCCCAGGTGAGATAGCAGTCTTGAATGACCAACACACTTATAGAAGACCCAGATTTGATCAACAACTGTCTCCTAAGGCAGTGATGGTTAACTTTTTAGAGACCGAATGCCCAAACTGTGATTTAAAACGCACTAATTTTTTGCATAGCGCCAATACAGCAATTTAACCTGAATACAGGTGGCTGTGAAGGGACGATGTCAGGTGTTCACAGAAAGGGCTCCGAGGGCCACCTTTGGCACCCATGCTATAGGTTCTCCAACACGGCCCTAAGCCCCCCCAAAACTGCTCTTTTACAACAGTAGCTTGCTTTATAGCTGCTGTTTGTGACAGTAGCTTGCTTAACCACTGCTATTTTATGACAGTAGCTTGCTTTGCAGCTGCTATTTTTGACAGTACCTTGCTTTGCGACTGCTGAATTATTAATTATTAATTTTTCCCTCTGCCAACCGTGGATAACTGAATCAGTGGTTAACGAATCAGTGGATACGGGGGTCCTACTGTATTGTATGTGGCTGTTTTAAGTTTTTTCATCAATTCATGAAGGTCTGAGTCCCATTTAATGAACCATCATCCTTGCCAAGAAACATCTGACCAACACTGAAATTTAGAAGAGATAGATAAACATTTTCTGTTGGAAGAATACACTTCTGCGCATGGCCATAAATGGAGGTGCCACCTCTATCTCCCCACTTCCTCTTCAGATGAAAATACAAAATGGGTACCCTCAGCATTGGACAAATATGGTGATTACACACTCCACACCAGCCTTTCACTCCCTGTTCCTTCATCCCATTCACACATATACCGATCTCATGTGTCCCAAGATTAACCAACAAAGTAGCAAAGCCCCAGACCTTAAAATGCCTGGTTAGGGTCCACCATCCCATATTGATTTGGGGAGAAGCTGGCTTGGAAGATCGTTCCTACAGGGTCTTTTTCTGCATGTCAGGTGGGTCATTTTTCCGTTCTCCTTCTAGCTTCTCAGGTTCCCGTGGTTCTACTGCTTCCCTCCCAGAAAGCTCACCATTAGCCTTGGATATGTGGCCTTCAACTTGGATTAGCTTTAAGAAGACATCTTCTCCCTTCTGTTTCCATCCACAGAGTAAAAATGACCCAAGTTCCACTTTTAATGAGGAGAACTTGGCCCAATGTGTGATTGACCTTCTTGTCGCTGGGACAGAGACCACTTCAAGTACTCTTCAGTGGGCGTTGCTTCTCATGATAGCTTATCCAGATATTCAAGGTGAGAGATACCTCAACCAGCTCTTGCTGAGTCCCACTGGGAAGAGATAATTTCATTTCTCAGATGTCTAGATGGGGCGCTTGACCCCCTCAAGATTCCTAGAGATATATAGGCCTCTGGGGAAACCATCAGAAACCTGTATTTTGACACGGCTGGCATTAAGTTTTAAAAATATAATCCCAGTGTGACCCAGAGTGATTTTATGTACCCTTCTTTAAAACAATTTCTTTTTTTCTAGATATCTTTTACTTATTTTGCAGCCCCAAGTAGGACAGATTGAATGTCTAGAAAGGTTTTTATTTGCTCTTCCTTTTATTAAGCGTAAGCAAACATATTTATATGGATGTTTCATTTAGTAAAAGTTTTAGTAAAACCCAAAATGTTTTTTAAAAAAATACAACCCTTAGCTTGATATATTTGCACTAAACAATTTAGATGAATATCTGAAAATGCAGATATTCTGGTATAATTAATAAAACCTATAAATTCTCTCAAATGTAAGACAATAACATATATTAGAAAAATGTTCAAAACATCTTTGAGAGGATAACAAGAATTCATTAAGTGAAAGAACATTCTACGTTAGAGAAATAAGCCTGTTATAAATTCTCCATCAAGTTGCATGTCTTAAACTCTATCACCTCTATCAAGTTAAATGTCTTAAATCATGGCTTCGGAGACTAGGACTCTGGGAAATGGTTTCAAACTACAGGAAAAGAGATTCCATTTGAAGATCAGGAAGAACTTCATGACAGTTAGAGCTATTCGGCCGTGGAATAATATGCTGCCCCAATGGAGGGTGGTGGAGTCTTCTTTGGAGGTTTTTAAGCAGAGGCTGAATGGCCATCTGTCGGAAATAATGTGATGAGGGTTCCTGCATGGCAGGGGGTTGGACTGGATGGCCCTTGAGGTCTCTTCCAACTCTATGATTCTATGATTCCATGATTCTATGAAAATGTACTAAAAATAAATATAAATCATAAGCAGGTTATACAGACCCCTATATCCACTGATTCATTAACCCCTGATTCAGTATCCATGGGTATTTGTACACGACCCCTAAACTCCGCAGCAAATGGCTGCCAGCTCTGGAGCTTACAATTGTTTCCCCACCAGCTCCGGAGTTTGCAGGAAATTCAGTGCGACCACGCCCACCTAAGCGCATCCCAGCGCACTTTTCTTGTACCTGCTCTAGGAGGGTGAAAATCCCCAGATCTGGATTTAATCTGGTGAGTGCGGGGCTCTCCTCGCTTCTGTTTGTTTGTTTTTTGCCTCCCGCCCCTTTAAGAGAAGGGGCGGGAGGCAAAAAAAAAAAAACAGAAGAGAAGGAATCAGGACAACGACGGGGCTCCGGGCAGCTTCGGAGGTGAGCTTGCATTCTTTCCTCTCTTTTTTCCTCCCTCCCCTCACGCAGACAGGAGCAAGGAAGTGCGGAACGGTGGGGACGCAGAAAGAGCAACGAACCCCCAAGATCCCTGGTCCGAATTTAAGTGGCCAGCAGATCTTAGGGGTCGTGTGAAAAGGCCCCATGTTTGGCAGAGGAAAAATTAAATAAATAATTCAGCAGCTGCAGAGAAGCTGCTGCCACAAACAGCAGCTGTAAAGCAAGCTACTGTCACAAACAGCAGCCATAACGCAAGCTACTGTCACAAAACAGCTGTTTTGGTGGGGTGTGGCATTCTCTCTTATCCACAGTTTTCATTATCCATGGGAAGGCCTGGAACCAATCCCCAGAGGATACCGGGGTCCTACTGTACAATCGCTTCAACAGGAAAAAACAATCTCACTTTCCCAGCAGAGTTTTCCCTCCTCTAATGAAACTTGCCAGGCATCATGTTAGGTCCCTAAACTGGCTGTCTGGTTTAAAATTAATTAATTAATTAATTAATTAATTAATTAATTAATTAATTAATTAATCAGACTTGTATACTGCCCATCTGGCAGCCATGGCCACTCGAGGTGGTTCACAACAGATTAGCAAATATAAAAATACGTAGAGAACAAGAAATTAATGAAATACAATACATTATCCCATAAATCCAAGAAAAAAACAACAAGGATAAAATAAAATAATATCAACATACTACATAAATCATCATCATAACAAGTAAGCTGACATAAAGGATATTTAAGGTTTATACCTTTTAGAACAACAGACAATTTTCTATGGTAACTTGGATTTTTCTACCTGTAAGAAACTACAGTAGGACCCCCTTGTCCCCAACATCAGACTGATCCAGAGTCTGAGAATATTAAAAATATTAAAAGAAAACACTCAAAAATGGATATTTCTAACTATGAAGTTATCAGAACCAACCACTAGAGGGAGTCAGAGACCATGCTATATATCAGTGTTGGCAAATCTATGGCACGGGTGCCAAAGGTGGCCCTCGGCAGTCTTTCTGTGGGCACCCAACATAGCCCCTTCATAGTCACCTGTATTCAAGTTAAAAGGCTGTATTGGCACTTTGCGAAAAAGTAGTGGGTTTTGAATTGCAGTTTGGGTTCTCGGTCTCTAAAAGGTTCACCATTTGAGATGGGCACGAAACAAACTTTTAATTCATTTTGTTATTCGTTATTCGTTTCGTTTGCTAACAAAATGAATAACGAACCAACCCATCAAAGAAAAATGAAACGAAACAGACATTTCCATTTCATTCGCTTCATTTTTCGCTACCCCTCCTACCTTGTCCTCACCGGTGGCCACCAGAGTCCTCCTGGTCCTGGCGGGGAAGGTAGGCCTGTAAATGAGCTGGTCCCATAGAGTTTGCAATAATCTGCATTTCTAGCCCACACACCCCTCTCTCTTTCTCTCTCTGTGTGTATGTGTGTGTTTTGGTCTTTTAGACCGCACAAAGCTCGGCTTGCTTCAGGGCCAAAGTACACGTAGAACACACTGCGTAGAACAACAAAAAAGCTGTGCGGTTTCCTGGTTCATCTTCCCACAGGGGGACTTTCCTCAGAGATATTTTGCACCAGCAATCTTCCATCCAAATTAAACTGGTGTTTATCTCCCTTGACTAATTGCAAAACAAAGCGTACTAAAGGCAAAAAGTGTAGGCGGGGAAGGGCACGGGCGATGCCGTTCACCCCTTGAGGGAGAACGTCGACAGAAGCTCCCTTCTCCTCTCTTGTTTAAAGACTTTTTTTTTAAAAGAGCAATTATGTGATGCCACTCACGTGGATGGAATGTAGTGGTTAGGCATACACATAAAAAAGGGACAGCATCTCAGTAGTACTGTATGGATACATGCAATCACAGCCAATTACTGTATTTTTTGGTCTATAAGATGCTGCTGCATATTTGATGCCCCCCCCCCCACTTTTAAGAAAATTAATTAGTAGTTCCCCACCGAAATGTATTCTGTTGGGTCTGATGTCAAACTTGAGAAGTCAGGTTTGGTCTGTTTCATTTATATGCCACTTAAATGAACTTTTCCTCCTGCTCCAGTTTTTTTTTAAATTATTTTCCCACCTGCTCCAGCTGTCCAAACCCACCATAACCAAGGTTCCCTCTAGGTGTGTGGCTGTGCAAGCAAGGATCACTTTGCCCCCCCCCCTGCAGTGTTCCACCTCCTCCAAGGACCTGTGATCATTTTCATCCCCTTTGGTTCTGGTCAAGACTGAACCCCATTGGGGGGGGGGCGGAGTACAAGTGTGAGAGGCAGAGCCTTCTCAGCAGGGCTGAAAATTAGAGGGGCCGTTGACCTCCCATTCATCCCTAGCGCTCTTTCCCGTTCTCCATTTGTTTTTTGGGTGTTATGCGATGCCGCAGCTGCTGTGTTTGCTGGCCTGCTTGCCATCCAATGGCCGTGCTACCTGGGGATACTGGAAGTTGTAGTACAAAGCCACAAGCCTGCACACATCTGTCAGGAAGCCTGGCGGGGGGGACACAGGAGCCACAAAAGAAAAGGACACAGCTGTTCTTCAGGCTCAGCTCCTTGTATGATTGCCACACAATCGGTTTGCTGCCTGAGGCAACTTCTCCCTTCCTGCCTCCAATATCTGGTACTGACCTGGTTTTCCTGAGATTAAAAAAAAAACTTGTCAAATTAAAATTCCCTTTCGTGTTCTTTTCCTCAGAGAAAGTCTACCAGGAGATAGAAGACGTTCTGGGTTCCTCGCATGCAATCTGCTACCAAGACCGGAAGAAACTGCCTTACACCAATGCTGTGATTCATGAGGTCCAGCGGGCAAAGTATATTTTGCCAGCTGGGATTCCCAGGCGGTGTTCGAAAGATATGAAGATTTTTGGCTTTAAGATCCCAAAGGTACATAAGAACATAAGAACATAAGAAGAGCCATGCTGGATCAGGCTAAAGGCCCATCTAGTCCAGCTTCTTGGATCTCACAGTGGCCCCACCAGATGCGTCTGGGAGCGCACAAGACTAGATGTCTGTCTCCTGGTACCACTCCCTTGCATCTGGCCCTTGAAGTACCCCGGTTTTAAGCCTGGAGATTACACATCTCCATCATGGTTTGTAATCTGTGATGGACTTTTCCTCCAGGAATCTGTCCAATCCCCTTTTGAAGGCATCCAGGCTAGATGCCATCGCAAGAGAGATTACAAGAGAGTGGCACAGGTGCAGGGGTCTGAACTAGAGATGGGCACGAAACGACTATTTTTTCGTTACCGTTCTCCGTTATTCGTTCCGTTACGTAACAGTACGAATAACAACTGTTGCGATGGGGCAGGCTCGAACTGAACAGAACCACGAAAATTTTCTTCGGTTCTGTTCATTTCCGTTACTGGCATCGCGCTGCTCACACGATGAAAAATGGAGCAGCGGAGGGCAGCGAGAGGGGGTTGGGCCTGGTGGAGCCTCTTTGCCCCCTCCCCGCCAGAGCCGACGCGAGACTTTGCCAGTCTCACAAGAAGAGACGGGATCCGAGCCCTTATGGGCTGGGCTCCGGGATCTCATCCATGTGGCGAAGAAGTGATGGTGCAGCCGGCTTGGAAACCAGAGTGGAGGGCGTTGTTGGAGCACAGGGGGGAGTGCAGCGGTCTAGGCCGGGGGGGTGCGGGGTGGCAGTCTTCCAGGGCAGTGGTTCCAGTGGTCCTTGAGGAGGGGGCCAAAGGGAGGGCAGCACTTAGTGGTGCTCCGGGGGTGGCAGCCTGTTGGGGGTGGTGATCGGAGCAGCACCCGGCCCCGGGAGGGCTCCCCGTGGCTGCGGGACAGCTCTCCCAGGAGGCTTGCCTCGGCCCCGGGAGGGCTCCCCGTAGCCGCGGGTACGCTCTCCTGGCCTGCATGCCGCCGGCTCCGGTGCCGCCCGGCCCTGGGAGGGCTCCCTGCGGCTGCAGCTTTCCGCACCCAAAAAATGAAGAAATGGACACGAAGCGGGCCCGGGCCCCCCAAAAAACGGAAATGGAATGAAGCGGACCCCAGGGCCCGAATAACGACCATGAAATGCCATTTTGGCGTTTCGTGCCCATCTCTAGTCTGAACCAAGCATTTTTTTTAAAAAGCACTTCAGTAGATGCACCTACATAAAAGCTTCCTGGACAGAGCAAACTGTTTGCAGAAAACCCACCAACCCACCATTTGCCATGATAAGGTCAAGAACTTTAACATGACAAAGGAGAACAGTGGGCCAGCTGTGTAGTGATCTGGGCGAAGAGTCTGAACAATTAAGGTTTTTGATAACGACGCAAGAATAGAAAACCTCTCTTTCATTGCGGCAGAATCTCTCAAGAAAAAAAAGTCCAGTTGCCATGACTCAACTTCCAGGTTACCCTTCGTCGGTTGTTCCATTGGAAAGGCTCTCTCTCACCTCCCTCCTAAATGTCCCTGTAAGGCTCATAGGGTCTCATGGGCCCAGCTGTGAACATTCCTGTATGCTGCCTCCTACCTACTCAAGACTTTATTTATTTATTTATTTATTTATTTATTTATTTATTTATTTATTTATTCATTTATTTATTTTAATACTTATATACCGCCCGTCTTCCGGAGGAACTCTGGGCGGTTTACAACAAAATGAAAACAATGACAACAATAACGATAATAGTAAACTAAAAAAAGAAAAATATCATAATAAAATACCAAAGAAATGTCTTTGGCGTGATGGTAGGGACAAGGCAAAACGGGGAAAAAAATTAACTGTCGCTAAATGCCTCACAAAAAAGCCAGGTCTTTAAGGCTTTTTTAAAGGCTGGCAGGGACTGTGCAAGGCGCAGCTCACTCGGGAGATGGTTCCATAGCACAGGACCAGCCACAGAGAAGGCTTGGTTACGTGTCATCGTTTTCCGAACCTCCCTGGGCGTGGCCACCTGAAGTGAGAGTGCCCGTGACATTCTGGTAGGTCGGGCCTCAGTTGATCTTTGAGAGATCCGCTCTGCCAGTTATTCCGGACTTCTTTCAATACTTTTGACTGGCGAACTTCCGTTGAGCAGTGGCTAACTCCAGTCTAAGCATTGAATCAGTCTATTGTTCTACATGGCGGCAACACGTGACTAGAAATGTCAGAGCGTAATGGAAGATAATAGCCAGCCATCAAGGCACTAGCTAGCCATTACTGTACTATCCGTCATGACTAATAAGCATGGGGAGACCCTTCCTCTAGAATTGTGCTCTAACTCAATTAAAGTCACCTAAATTGGTGCCCATCTGAACCTCTTGGGCTCGTGCATAGCAGAGCTTCATGTGCGTCATGAAGACAGAAGTGTTCCTACTAGGGATGGGGACAAAATGAAAAAGTGAAATGCTGCTTCGCCGTTTCGTTATGTAACAATTAACAATTTGTTTCATCTGTAACAATTTTGTTACAGATGAAACAAAACGGTTGTTTTTCCGTTGAAATAAACCATTTTGTTCCGTCTGTAAAAGGGGTCCCTTACCTGCAGGGTGGCCCCCACCACTGGAACCCAGGAGAGGGAAGAGGAGGAGGAGGGTCACCGCTGCCGCTCCAGCACTTTCTACCTCCTCTCAGCCAATCTTTTGGCCTCCTCTCAGTTGGGATGTGGGTGGGTGGGGTGACTCCCCTGGGTCCTAGAGGCAGGTGATTTGGCACCGGGGAGCCATTTTCAGAGGGCTCCTGCCGAGCTGTCATGGGCTGGACCCCTTTAAAACTGGCCCAGTCGGCACCAGGGGGATCCTCTGGTGCTGACTGGGCCAGTTTTAAAGGGGTCCAGCTGATAACAGCTTGGCAGGATCCCTTTAAAAATGGCTCCCGGGCACCAAATCTGGTACCTTTAGGACCCAGGGAGCTATTTCATTTCATTGCATTTCATTTCATTTTGTACATTTAATTTTTTTGTAAGAAATGAAACAATATGAAACAAAATGGGGGTGGGCACGAAACAAAACAAAACGAAATGTTATTTTTCCATTTCGTGCCTATCCCTAGCTCCTTCTACACATAAGCTAGAGATGGGCGCAAACTGTGCTTCAGCACTGTTGAGTGGATTGGGCCCACAGGTCAACACCTGTCCCTTCTTATTCCATGGCTGCCAACTCGGAGGAGGTGCCCCAGGTTTCCTTACCCCCTGCCCGACTGGGTGCCTGTGGAAAGAACTGGGGAGAGAGAAATCCAGGGTTGACCATTGAAGACCTGTGAGCCCGATCCACCAAACTGCACTGAAGCATGTTCCATGCCCAACTCTGTCTGAGACGTCCTGCTATTTGGCTTCAGTGGCTTACCTTCTGTTCCAATACTGTGAGAAAGGATTCTCCTGATTCTATTGTGCATAATATCATGCAGTTCAATAATGTACAGTGGTACCTCAACTTACGAATTTAATCCATTCCGAATACATGCTCTTAAATCGAACTACTCTTAATTCAGGGTGCCTATCAAAAAATTGAAAGAAATAAGTTTAAAAAATTAAAAAATGAAAAAAAATATTTGTAAGTCGAGCAGACCATATCTAAAATTTGTAAAGCGGCAGTTAAAACGCCAACAGTTTTCAGTTCTTAAATTGAATTGCTCTTAAGTCGAGGTGCTCTTAAGTTGGGGTACCACTGCCCTGCATTTCACAGGGCTTACACTCCTGCTGAGGGCAACTGTCCTTGTTGACCATTTTGTGCCTCTTATGCAGAACAGCTGCCTTTCAATGGGACTGCTGTTCAATACCCTTTCTTAACCCTTTTGCCCAACGATAGGGACTGGCCTTCTTAGGATCGAGGAAGAAATGCTACCAGAGCTGTGACAAGGAAACCTTCTCGTACAGACACATTCTGAGTCGCCTTTCTCCTCTTTTCAGAAAACCCTTGTTGTTACAGATCTGAACTCGGTTCTCCTGGATCCCAAGAGGTGGGAAAAGCCTGAAGAATTCAACCCAAATCACTTTTTGGACAAGGATGGGAATTTTGTCGCGAGAGAAGAATTCATGCCATTTGGAGCAGGTAAACGTGGAATTAGCATGTTATCAAAATTAGTGGCTTGTTTCAAACAAACAAACAAACAGCTTATATCAGAAGAGAGCAACTCTGGGCTAGGTCCCACGTCCCTTTAAAAGCAGTTTAAATTACTAGATAAACCGTGTCTAAAAATGCTGTCCCCATGGCCACCGGCCTTTTTGAAAAAAAGAAAAAAGAAAACCTGGTAATGCCCATTTAAGCGAGGTTTCTGTGACTTACCCAAGAGGTAGGGAATTTTTTGCCTCGCTTTGAAAATCCAGCTTTTAAGGAGGCAGACGCCGTGGGGCCACACAGATTATCCGGGTTTCTTTTTCTTTCTTTTTTCATAGCACCGACCGGCTGTTCCTGGGGCCGATGGGCTATGTTTTTTTTTTAATTTCCCTGCACATCGGAACAACAGGAAGTTCAATCGGGTGCTCTAAGCATTAATTTTCCCCAGCCAAGTGGTCCGTTTTTTTCAAATGCTAGTGCCACCTGCTGGCCAAGGGGGCTGAACTGCACTTTTAAAAAAATAGCTTTGGACGTGGGAACTCCTGTCCCACTTATTCAATCACGTGATGGGACAAAGAGGAAAAGCCGGACCTTCAGAAGATCAGGATCAAAACCCAGGTGAGACAGCAGCCTTATAGTGTTATCAAAACTGCAGGACTGGGATACCTATTAGTCTTGGGCCCTTTTCACACGACCCCTAAGATCCGTTGGCCACTTAAATTCGGACCAGAGATCTTAGGGGTTTGTCGCTGTTCCTGCGTTCCCACCCCCTCCGCACTCCTGGCTGCTGGCTGCGTGAGGGGAGGGAGAAAAAAAGGAAGAAAAGAATGCCGCTCACCTCCGTTCTGCCGGTCTCGCTCTGTTCCCGGCAGCATTCAGATCTCTTAAAGGTGCAGGGGGCAAAAAAAAAAAAAAACAGAAGCAAGGAGAGCCGGGCAGTCACTACGTTATATCCGCATCAGGAATTTTCACCTCCAGAGAGCAGGTACCTGAAAAGTGTGCTGGGACGCGCTTAGGTGGGCGTGGTCGCACTTAATTATCTGTAAACTCCGGAGCTGGTGGGGAAACAATTTTAAGCTCCGGAGCTGGGAGCCATTTGCGGTGGAGTTTAGGGGTCGTGTACAAAGGGCCTTACTGGAGACTCAATAGTAAACCGAGAGGTTTAACCTCTGAATTATATTATCTCCGTATTGAGTCCATACACCCTTTTCCCCAAGGCACCAAGCTGATGTTGGAATGGGGATTGGAGTCTCCTTGATTTACCAGAACATAAGTGGTCACACAGTGACATATTGACCACTACCGCACTTTAGATTTGAAATGCCTTTTCCTTAAAGACAAATCGCCTTAAAAATCACTGTCCACTTTTCAAATCACTTTTTCTGAAGAGTCCCCTTGGCCATGCCCATTTTTGATTGCTGTGTTGGTTTTTCTTGCGACGACCAGTGGGGGTGGTGTTTTTTTAAATTGGTTCCTGCACCCCCTTTTAAAGCGATTTGGTTGTATTTGTGGACATACTACGCCACCTTTTTTGCCCCCCCCCCCGTTTCTTCTAGGTTTAAAGCGGTTTAGCCAAGTGCGAACAGGAAAGCCGATCGCTAAGCAACCACTGAAGTGTGGACTGCTGAACCGCTGTAGCGACCACATTAAAAGTGGCTGCTCAAGGAAGTGTGGTAGCGGCCATTGCTGCTTTGCTGAAGCTCTTGTAGGTGGCAAAATTCAAAGGAATTGCCTTAAGATGGGTTTCCTTCCACAGTTATTCATTTCCTCATCTTATCTTTTTTGAGGGGAAACTCTTACCAACCAAGATAAACTCCATCAAGCTGTAAAAGAGAAATTAAAACTAAGCAGCTAACGAAACAATACAGGAGCTGTGCCACAGATAAGAGGCTGTTGACCCTTTCAGTCATGAATATATAAAGTGAAATCAGTTTACTAGGACTTGTATATCTCCACAGTAGTGAAAGGGTTAAAAAAAGAAAGAAGTGTCTCAGAAGAGGGGATTCATTTGCTGTGAGTATATGGTGCTTTGACAAAGGAGTGTTTCATGTGTGTGTGTACGTCTGTGTGTATACATGTGCTCAACCCATCCTCCTCTTCTGCATCCATTGAAGTGATTGAATGCATGGCTTTAGAGACATATAACTCAGGGCAGTGGTTGCAAACTACCTGAAAAGAGATTCCATTTAAACATTCGAAAGAACTTCATGATGGTTAGAGTTGTCTGGCAATGGAATATGCTGCCACCGAGGGTGGTGGAGTCTCCTTCTTTGGAGGCTTTTAAGTAGAGGCTGGATGGCCATCGGTCGGAAATATTGTGATGGGGTTCCTGCATGGCAGGGGGTTGGAATGGATGGCCCCTGAGGTCTCTTCCAACTCTATGATTCTATGAAGGGATGCGAAAAATACATATTCCAGGAAGTAGAAGCCCCAGCAGTGGAGGGGAAAAGAGACAGATTGACAGGGGACAGGACTCTGCATTTCCCTTTTCATCATGCAATCAACAGGGGGGGGGGGGAATGTGAATCCACTCTTTCCAAACCTTTAGTATTTCCTACATACTTTACTTCCCAGTTTAATCACTGCCTATATCTGCCAAAGTTAGGAAGAACCATTGCAAACTACTCCAGAGACTGTATCTTGTTCAGATATGCTTAAATCAAATCAGTTGTACCATTGGTTCTAAATGCTGGGATGTGCGTGCAGGGGAAATGGTTCATATTTTCACTGGCGGTTGATATGCTGCAAAATGCATACCTTCCCCGCCGAACTGAGGAAAGAACAAATAGAGATGGGCTTGAACTGGAGGTTCAGCAGTTCACACCAGTTCATTTCTTGGGCAAACAGGTGTTCAGTGCTTCAAAACCCTGCCTCTCCCAGTGGGTGTTCCTCAGAGGCAGCGCCCAGAGGAGATGGAGCATGGAAGCTAGGAGGTTACCTCTGAGTGAGCACCTGCCAGAGAAGGTGAGGCTGGGAACCACCAAACACCTGTTGGACCCAAGAAACAAACCAGCACAAACTGCTGAACCGACCGTTTGCACCCATCCCTAAGAACAATACTTAATGCTCACCACCGGGCTTGTTATCAAGATATCCTAACAAAAAGTCAAATTTGTTGCGTCAGCCTCTTATCGCTCTGTGTCAATCTCTAGAATGGGGTTTCGTCCTCAGCGGGAAGCTTTGCTTTGTTAACCTGGTATGCTAATGTTTGCCCAGCAGCTGATGGGTAAACTTAACAGGGCTTACATTCCCGTGGGCAAGATGATTCTGCTGCTCCTTTTAATGAAATTTTATTTATTTATTTATTTATTTATTTATTTATTTATTTATTTATTTATTTATTATTTTACCTGTGCTTGTGTGGTTCATTTTGTAACCTACTGGTTCCAAAATGAAATGCCCATCCCTAGTTCAGAATTCGTATCAATTGCTACTGTTTTTTTATTTTATTTTATTTTATTTTATTTTATTTTATTTTTTAAATAAATAAATTATACTGGTTAAAATCACTTTACTAAAAAACACCATTATTTAGTCAGCTGGCCTAGAGTGCCAAGCAATATTTATTTATTTATTTATTTATTTATTTATTTATTTATTTATTTATTTATATACCGCACCAATTTCCCAAAAGGGAACTCTGGGTGGATCACATAAAAACACAAGAAGTCCACAAAATAATTATAGTTAATAAAATGGCCATCATAATAAAATAAAGGGGAAAATACCCCACAACAACTAAATGATTGGCAAGAGGCGTAAGACAACTGCTGACAATGACAAACCAGAAGACAAGGAAAAGTAATACACTACCTAGCGATTGCCGAAAGGTATCCCCAAACAGCCGGGTTTTAACAGCTTTTTTAAAGGATGCCAAGGAAGGAGCCTGGCGTATCTCGCTCAGTAGTTTATTCCAGAGAGCCAGGCCGTCCACCGAGAAGGCCCATTTATGCGTAGCTACCCTACGGGCCTCCCTGGGGGTGGCCACCCGGAGCGAGAGAGCCATGGAGGATCGGGTGGGACGGGCCAATTCTGATCTTCGGGATAACAATGAAATATGACATCTGCTTATCGGCTATGTAAATATTAACAGTTATCCGCCAGCTCCACCAAGCCCTCATGTAAACTTCTGGCAAACTGTGCATGATTCATCAGGTACTGGTTTACTTTATCTTGATTTTCTTACCTCACTTGCCGTGCCCCAGGCTGCTCTCGATTCATTACCTAATTGCTTTTTAAGCACATGCTCTACGATTTGTTCTTAGACTCTTAGAATGGCATTGCTGGAAGTGACCTTAAGGATCATCCAGTCTAGACCCTGTCAGGGAGAGCCAGTGGGGAAATCGAACCCTCAACTTCTGATTCTGACTCAGAGACCTAAACCTAATTGTTGCCTATAGCTGACCCTCTTAATCTGAATGATCACATAAAGATGAGACATGACCACCATATTTTGGGAAATATCTAGGCCTCGACTTTAGTGATCACAACAGGCAGTGCTCTGGCTAAGCCATTGGGTCGGATCCAGTACATCAAAGGAGCCTGCCTGACCTTTGATTCTTCCGTGTTCCTCCCGTTATCTCAGGAACACCCACGTTTTGCATCGTAGATACGTCCCTGGGGTGCCCACCCCATCTGTATCCAGTGTCTGATCTAAAACTCTATGATCCCAAGGGATGTCGACCAGGGCCAATGCAAACTTACGTGGGGACTCCAAAACACCATTATTTTTTCTCTTGTCCCCTGTTGTGCTTACTTCCCGTGTTTGTTTGTTTTTCAAATTGTGGCTTCAGGATGTTGATATGCCGGCAAGCCCATGTCATATGCACTGGCCTGTATTTCTTTCTTTTCTTTTCTTTCCTTTTTTTAAAAAAACTGTTGTGGGGCATGCCTCATGGAGTTGCAATGGAAAACCGGGGAAACATCACAGAAACTGGCATATTGATGCACATCACGGTGGTGGGGACAAAACTTAGGCAGAGAATACACCAGCGTCCATGAGGACACAGAAACGATTAAGACATAGCCCTATTGTGACTGATTGGGATTAATTATGGGCGCTTTTACACTACCTCTAAAATCCGCTGACAACTTAAATTCGGACCAGAGACCGTGGGGGTTTGTTCTGCTTCCTGTGTTCCCACCCTTCCGCACTCCATTGCTCCTGTCTGCAGTGAGGGGAAGGAGAAAAAAAGGGAGAAAAGAATGCAGGCTCACCTCCGCCTGCATTTGGAGCAGCCCCGTAGGGATTCCAGGCTGTTAAAGGGGCAGCGGGGACAAAAAAACAAATGGAAGGTGAGGAGCTCCGGCATCCACAGCTTTATAATCCGCATCGGAAATTTTTTACCTCCGAAGACCAGGTACTTGTAAAATGCGCTGGGGTGCGCTGAGGTGGGCGTGGTCGTACATAATTTTTTTAAAAGTCCGCAGCTGGTGGGAAAACAATTTTAAGCTCTGCATCTGGGAGCCCTTTGCCTCGGATTTTAGGGGTCATGTAAAAGCAGCCTATGTTCAAGGAAAAATAAACTAGCAGGGACTAGCAACGGTGCAGAAAAATAAATGCACTTAGTGATTATGGAGCTGGGAGACAAATAGGACAATAGACCTTAGTAGAAAACTGTATTTTACATAAGTACACATGGTAAGAAAAAATAAACAATAACAACACACAAAGCACAGCATATATATTCTGGAACTCCCTCCCACTTGAGGCCAGGACTGCCTCATCTTTGTTGTCCTTCCAGAAACAGGCAAAGAACTTTCTCTTCAGGCAAGCTTTCCCTGAATGATGGACTACCATGCGTATTTTATATGAATCTATAGGTTCACAGACTTTGTGTTTATAACTACTTATAACCTTGTAGCTTTAATGTAAAATGTTGTCTATTCATGTAAGATGTCCCTCAATTTCTTGTTCTCAAATACTTGAACATGTCTTAATTGTACTGGACTGTATATTATCCCTCATTACTGTAAGCCACCTTGGGTCCTTTCCAAGGAGAAAGGCGGGGTAAAAATACTCTAAAATAAATGAATAAATAAATACAATAACAGAGCATGAGGAATGCTACCTCTCACCTTAGGCAGTCCCAATTAAGCATTGGTTTGCCTGAGACTTTTATATGTAAAGCAGCATGATGTGGACCAATCACATATTACATGAGGTGAGGTGATCATGATCACCTATGCCTAATCATCCTGACCTTCCAGTGCTAATTATTCATTTCACTTGTGTCCTAGACCTAATACACATCCTTGTCTAGCACATGACATTGCATTTTTATATGGAATCCATTTTGTAATCTGTTAAATATATGTTACAGACATTTTGTCAAAACTATATTCCTTGACAAAAGCCCCCGTTCCGAATCACGTGACCATTGGCAGAACGAATCCATCTTCTCTTAGGAGCTGGTTCCTCCGGCCATGGGATAACACTCAAAGTTTGGACCCATGACATTTGCGGCTTTATCGGTTAGCACAAAGCTCAACTCTTGGCTCTTGGATCAGCAGCAATCTAATGGAAAGTTTCTAGATGGACTCATTAAAGATGATAAGGGGACTGAAGGCTAAACTGTATGAAGAGCGACTAAGGCTGATACTTCACGTCCCTCTCGCTGCAGTTCGCGGCCCCGCTGGAGACCAGTTTGAAGGAACGTAACCTCACGTCCTTGTGGGGTCAATCCGAGTTCAAAGGAACGGAACCTCACGTCCTTGTGGGGTCAATCCGAGTTCACCCCAACCACGCACCCTGAACTGCGCTCCAAGTGGGGTGAGAGATTCCCGTCCTGGAGCTCGGGAATCTTTTCAATCCGCTTCTCGATCCGTGTTGAAAACCGATTTCAACACGGAGGCAAGTTCACCTCGGCTCGAGGAAGGATGTGAAGTAAACACCTAAAAGGACTAGGCATTTTAGCTTGATAGTGAGAAGACGGAGGGGAGACATGATAGCAATCATCTAATACCTGAGGATTGCCACAAGGAAAAGGGCATTGATTTATTATCAGTTACACCTGAGCATATGACAAGAACCAATGGGTGGAAACTCATCAGAGGGAGAGCCAACCTGGAAACAAGGAGAAATTTCCTGATGGTGGGAGCCGTTAAGCAGTGGAACAGCCTGCCTCCTAATGTTGTGGGGGCCCCATCGCTGGATGTTTTCAAGAAAAGAATGGACAGCCACCTGCCCGGAATGGTATGAAGTCTTCTGCCTTGGGCAGGGGGTTGGATTATAAGACCTCCAAGGTCCCTTTCAACTCTGCAATGATCCTGTGATTCTATTCTAAACACAAGGCAGCTTGCTTTCTTTGCCTGAATGTACCCGATGGTAGGAAAACCCGTATGCAGCTTTGGTCAAATAGGTCCTTACTTACTTTCTTTGTTTCCTCTGCAGGGGCCCGGGTCTGTTTAGGAGAGCAGATGGCAAGGATGGAGATCTTTGTTTTCTTTACAAGCTTGGTGAAGACTTTCAAATTCCAGTTGCCGGAAGGTGTAAAAGAACTCAATCAAACACCAGTAGTGGGCGTATCAATGCATCCCCATCCTTATAAACTATGTGCGATTCCCCGCAATCCTTTATCATAAATACCTACAAATATATATAGGTGACCTACAATGGTGTGTTTGTGATTGTATGTTTCCTCAGACCTTTTTTTTTATCATCTGATGTTGTGTCTCGATGGGTGTGTGGACGCTCTTCCAGAAGTCCTGAGGTCTGTCAGAAGGATTGGTGGAATCTGTCAAATAGCTACAATAGGAGCCACCTATCCTTGGAAACAGTGTCCTCTGATTCACTGATCCACAGTCTGAAAATATTAACAATATTAAAAGAAAAAAATTCCAGAAAAACAAATTTAAAGTGTTTGAACCAGCCACTAAATGGAACCGGAGGTTATGCCATGAATGCATAGCATGGTCTCTGGTACCCTCTAGTCGCTAGCTCTGGTAATGCATGTGAAAATATTTTTTTCCAATTACAGTACAGTTGTCCCCCGCCCTTTCGTGGTTCATATACTGCGGTCCCGGTATATCGCGGGTCCGCTGTATATGAAAAAAAGTCCTCCTGGGGTAAGGAGTAAAAGCCTTCCCAGGCCTGTAAGAGGCCCCAAAATTGCTTCCCCGCAAACCGGAAGTGACTTTTGATAAACCAGAAGTGAACTCCGGATCACTAGAAAGCACTTTTGGGGCCTCCATAGGCCTGAGAAGCCCCTTGCAGGCCTGTGTGGAGCAGCGCCAGGCCTGGGGTAAGTACAAGAGCCTCCAGAGAGCCCCCCCCCAGTATTGATCCGACCCAGCATCCGCATATTGCGGATTTTCAATTATCGCAGGTCGGGTTGGGTCCCTAACTCCCGCGATAGGCAGGGGTTTACTATACCAGTCTGTCTATCTATCTATCTATCTATCTATCTATCTATCTATCTATCTATCTATCTATCTATCTATCTATCTATCTATCTATCTATCGCATTTGCTGTTATGGTTTTCAGTATCTACAGGTGTCTTGTAACCAATCCCCAGCAGAAATGTGGCTTATACCATGCATTGTTTTTGTCTACAACCACCAACCCACCAGAAACTGGACCGGATGCTCAAGCCAAATGCAATATCATCCTTTGGTCTAAATGAGGCAACAGATTTTTTGCCCTTGGTATAACACAGCCCCCACTGCTTTGTTGCTTAACTATTTATCCTTGGCTTGTCTGCCAGCTGAGTATACGTCATTACCATCCCTCTTTTGTGTTTGCACTCTGAATTTATGTTGGATCTGGTTGGATTTCTATAGTTTGTTGGGGATGAAAAAAGTCAAAGCTCTCACTCCATCTTTGAGGAGTTTCAATCCCTCAAGAAAAGAAGTCTAGTTGCCATAACTCAGCTTCCAGATAACCTCACCCGGATGACTGAGAATCTTCACAGACACCTTCACAGTTGTCCAATGTTCTCTGGAATGCCCCCAGCTTTGGAGCACTCACTACCTTCCAAAGTAATTGGTCCCATTGTTGTACAACTCTAGAGGGTTTTCAGTTGTTCAAAATGTCACATCTGATGTCTTTTTCTTGAGTTCACTACTCCTATCACCTCCATAACATATGTGTATGAAACATCTGCAAATGTGGTTGAGGAGTTTCTCATGCCAACATCAGGTACACTAGCCTCCAACATTTTCACAGTAATGTCTTAGCAACCCCCCCTTTTCCAACAAGAATGACGGATATTTTGGGGCTCAAGGGACAAATTCTAATTTGAGGAGAGCCTTAAGGCCATGTCTGAGTGGTGGATGAAACTGAGGTCAAAGCAAAATGCCCCAGGGCATCTTAATGAAACACAATGTTATGAATTATTTTAAATAGCTGAATTATTTACTGCAAAGTGGAATTCTTTTCTGTGCAACGTTTGCCCATTTTTAATCATCTCAGGAACTGTAACAACAGAAGACATTGGCAGACTGAATGAGGGCATTCCATCAAGAAACCTCTCTCCTAAGAGGTTGTACCACAAGGTGGCAGGCCTATCTGGCCCTTGACAATGGTCAAGGTCTTTTTGGGATGGGCTTCCATGTTCTTTTGTTTCTCGTCAACTCCGATAGGAATCTGCATTGTGGTTTTGAGACACCACTGCCTTGTTGGGGGGAATAACATTTTTCTTCATCTGGGCAAAACATATCTCTGGGCATTAAGATTAAATATGTCTGCTCAGTTTCACCATTTTTCAGCAATCTGAGGTCAAGGACAAGGTCTCTCTCTCTCTCTCTCTCTCTCTCTCTCTGTGTGTGTGTGTGTGTGTGTGTGTGTGTGTGTGTGTGTGTGTGTGTGTGTGTGTGTGTGTGTGTGTGTGTGTGTGGTCGGCATATGGGAGAAAGTCAAAACCAAGATGGGTCTCATCAATGAAAGCATTTACTTATCCAACTCTTATAAACTTTGACAAAATTGTAACATATAATGACCTAACTTGATCTAGAAGGAAACCTGAAAACTAAAGAGCGGTTAGTAAACCAAGGACTGATAGATACCTCCATGGTGGCCACTAGAGAAACACCAAGATGGCATTTCGTTTTATTTTTCACTTTGTTTCCATCCCTCTATTTCATTTCGTTTGAAATGATTTTTTTAAAAAAATGTTTTATTTTTCATTTATTTTAATTTTTTTTGTTTTATTTTAAAACCCCGCACCATTTCCCCCAACACACTCAATTCGAGGGGAAGGTATGAGGTTTTAAAACTTCTTTTTTCCACTGAAGCAAGTGGTGGTCAGGACACCAGTGCAAGAGCCCCAAACTAGCATTCTGACCATTTTTAGAGGGCTCCTGCCGCACTGTCATTGGCTGGACCCCTTTAAAAATGTCTCATTCACCACCAGGGGATCCCCATTTTTAGAGGGCAGGAGTCCCCTGAAAATTGTCGGGATGCCAGCGCCAGAGCCCCGAACTGACAACCCGACCATTTTCAGAGGGATGTGGGGGGGGGGAGCACAGGCTTTAAAAACTTTTTTCGCCAGCGAAGCAAGGCATCGGGGGCTGCTTTGGTGGTGAAAAAAGTTTTAAAAGCCCGTGCCATTCCCCTTGCTGGCATAACCACAAACGCTGATCAGCTGGGGCATGGGGCCCTCCCAGCTGCCCCCAAGCTCCGATCAGCTGGCGTGCAGGGCCCTGCCGGCTGCCCCCCTCCAGCTGATCAGCGGTCCCACACCGCTTGTCAAAAAATAAAAAACGAAAAACGAAACAGAATGAAACGAAAATTTACAGTTTGTTTCGTTTCATTTTTTAAAAAAAGTACTTTGTTTTTCATTTCGTTAGGAAACAAAATGAAAAACAGAAAACAAAACAACAAAAAATAATTTTGTGCCCATCTCTAGTGGCCACATGTGCGGGAGGAACGTTTCCCTTTACTTTTACCTAGTGGCCACTAATGAAAATTCATTCAGCATATAAAGATGCTCTCAAATCACAAGCATTTTATACAGAACATCCTCAATTAGACTAAGGGCCTTTTCACACGACCCCTAAGATCCACTGGCCACTTAAATTCGGACCAGAGATCTTAGGGGTTTGTCGCTGTTCCTGCGTTCCCACCCCCTCCGCACTCCTGGCTGCTGGCTGCGTGAGGGGAGAGAGAAAAAACAGGAAGAAAAGAGACATGGCTCACCTCCGTTCTGCCATCTTGCTCTTGCCGTGGCAGCATTCAGATCTCTTAAGTAGCTCTTAAAGGGGCGGGAGCTAAAAAAACAACAAACAGAAGCGAGGAGAGCCCCGCACTCACTATCGTTACACCGCATCAAAGAATTTTCACCTCCAGAGAGCAGGTACTTGAAAGGTGCGCTGGGACGCGCTAAAGTGGGCGTGGTCGCACTTAATTTCCTGTAAACTCCGGAGCTGGTGGGGAAACATTTTTAAGCTCCGGAGCTGGGAGCCATTTGCCCCGGAGTTTAGGGGTCGTGTATAAACGCCCAAAATATCATTCTCAGAATATAAACTAATTTTAATACTTTATAACTTTTTGCTAGAAAGGAAAATAGAAGATGAGCAAGTGAAAGAAACAATGATATGTTGGGCCAAGTACTTTGGCTATACAATTGAACTAGAGAATTGGCAAAAGTTATGGAGTATTAACAGTAAACTAACTCTGGCAACCTCTTCTAAAGAAAACCTATATATAATGTTTTATCGTTGGCAATTACTCCCAGCCAGATTGGCGAAAATGTTACCAAATCTGACCAATAAATGTTGTACATGTAAGAACCATGATGGGATTTATTATCATGTATGGTGCTCTTGTGTGAGGGCAAAGAAATATTGGGTTAAAACATATAGTTGGCTTAAAGAAATAATAAAGCAGAATATAGAATTTAAACCAGAAATGTTTTTATTAGGTATTATGCCAGAAAGTGTTAATGTGCAAGATAAATATATTATATTAGATATCCTGACTGCTGCCGGAATATTTTGGACCCAAATGTGGAAAAATGAAAATATGCCTAAGGAAGAGGTAATTATACCAAAAAAAAATTAGACTGTGCTGAGATGGATAGAATGATTATGAAAATTAAAGAAAAAGAGGACTCTATTATCAGATAGAGAACAGATTTTATGACTGCTTTGAGAGAAGAAATAGAAAATGCATGGCGGAACTGAGATAGGATATAGTTAATATAATTTATACTCAGACAATATTTTGAATGACAATAGGAATCTTGTTTTAGTTTTATTTGATGCTTGTGTTATGTAGTGATGCAGGGATGACTGAAATAAATAAAATTTATTTTTTAAAAATAGAGTGGGTTGCTCTGTCTTTTTGCCTGGCCTGCTTTCGTTTCCCCTCCCCTACCCACTCAAATGAAAAGTCTTCATGTGCGTCTGTGATATATTTATCAACCTAAAGAAAACTGCTCCTGGCATGTTCACAATCTTTGGCACCACTGTACCTCTGTGAACAAATTCTAAGGTAAAATGTTGTTCCAAAATGAATTGCATTCAAGACAACATTTCTTCATTGATTTGGATGTTGAGTCATGGCAACTGGACTTCTTTTCTTGTTAGATTGAAACGTTTCGCTATTCATCCCAGCAGCTTCATCTGTCTGATGAAGGTTGGCAGGAGACTGCCAATTTATACCCATATTTATTTATTTATTTATTTATTTATTTATTTATTTATTTATTTATAACTGCCCGTTTTTCCCTCAGGAACATGTTGGTTTCTCCTCATCCTGAGGTACCAATTGGAGGTCTCCAGCCAACCTTCCTCAGACTGAAGAAGCTACTTGGATGAGGAGCGAAACATGTTGATCTAACAAGAAAAGAAGCCCAGTTGCCATCACTCAGCTTCATTACTGCAGCTAAAAAACACTCATGTAAAGTTTTTCCTACTTTCAGTGACATTCTACCCCCTACTCCACATATTGTATGAATGAGCACTGACAACTATTCTGGGCTCAAAACATTTTCTTTTTGCATTATGTGCAGCAGATCCATGTCACATCAACAGAAAAGAAGGGACTGTTCCAATAAGGGTGGGGGATAGAAACTTACAAAGCCAAGTGCTGGCCAGCGTTAGTAATGGACTGTGGATGTGTGGAGGATCTTTCTTTACAATAGCCAACCTTCTTTCTCATACTGTATAAAATAATGGCCACATGGCCACTACTATGAAAACATAGCAGGCAAAGACCTTCCTCTTCAGGCAAGCTTTCCCTGAACAAGGGACTTCCTACTATGTACAGTGGACCCTCATATAACAAACAGTTTGTATAACATAAAATCTGTACAACATAAAAAATTCAAGAGATAGGGGAAATTTGCTTAACAGAATTGCCTATGGGGTGAATCCGTACAGCATAAAAATGGGCGCAATTAGGGATTACTCCGTTTTCAATGCATTCCTATAGGAAATTTGTATAAAGGAAAATTTATTTAGCAGAATTTCATTTGGAATGAATTATACAAGGTACCACTGTATTTTTATATGGATTACCATATATGATTGCACTGACTGATTTCATAAGAATGCCAGTGTTTTCCATGGTTATTTCCACCCATCATAATGGATTTTTGCTTTTGTTTTTGCATGCTCTTTGTAGCTCTACTGTTACCTTTTAATGTTCGAAGATGCCTCTTTTAATTTTCTGTTTTTAACTTGAATATGTCTTAAATGTTCCAGGCTGTATATTTCCCCTCATTATTGTAAGCCACCTTGGGTCCTTTTCAAAGGAAAAAGGCGGGGCAAAAACAAACAAACAAACAAACAAACATATCCAAACATGTCAAATTTGATGCCTTCTATCCCCTCAATAAGGCACTCTTCCCATGCCAACATTTATAACCCAAGAGCTCTGGTATAACACAACGTATTTAAAACTGGCCCCTCGACCATCTTCCATCTCAGGAAAGCCCCAGGCAGTGCTGGAACTTTCCTTTCTTGTGCTGATGAAGACTGTCTTCCTTCTTTATGAAGTCGATGTGTTATGTGACTGGAGCGCAACAAAGAATATAACCCCTAGGTTGTATTCTGGCATTTCAAAGCTTATTGGCTTCTTCATATGCATATGAAGTTTAAAGAAGGTTCTTCTTTGAGGCTTCAATGGTGAGTATAAGTGGCGCAGTGGTAAAATGCCTGTACTGCAGCTAAGGCCGCAGTCATACCTGCGTTTTCTCCATAGTTTCCCTTCAGCTAACTGCGCATAAAAAGATTGTGTCCTAACTGCCACACCCTTTGAACAGCAGTTTCAGAGAAGTTTCAATAACCACCGCCAGGGGCTGGATTTAGAAACGTCGCTCAAAAATGCTTACTTATTTGCTTCTGTAACCACGACAGGACACAGAAAATACGCAGTAAAATCAGTTGTTCCCCTTTTTTGACAGCTTAAACACCACGGAGGCTTGGAAAGTAGAGCCGGAAAGAAGGGGAAAATGCAAGGTAGACAGGTAGAGACAGAACCAGAATAGGAAAATACGACACAGAAGAGAGGACACTAACTGCACATTAAAACCACGTGACCACCCGGAGGGGGGGGGGAATGCATGAAATTTATATACGCAGAGAACGCTGATGTGACCACGGCCAAAAACTGTGCAGGACATTCTAACAGGACTGGATAAGTCCTTCAGCAATCTGAATCTGAGCAATGAACGGTCCACTTTATTTATTTATTTATTTATTTATTTATTTATTTATTTATTTATTTATTTACAAACATTTTCTGTGCTGCCCTTCTCCCAGCCAAGGGCTCTGAGGCATTAGGGTTTTTATCACAAACTGTTCCGGGGAATGGCACATATTTTATAAGGATGGGGCCGCAAGACAAAACCTAACCGAGGCTCTATGCTGACGTCCTTGACGCCCTCGGGGAGCTTGAACTGGAATGCCCTCAGCAGGTGGCTGAAGAAAAGGAAAAGCTCCATTTTTGCCAGGGCCTCTCCCAGGCACACCCGGGACCCTGCAGAAGGAAGCAAGAGAAAGCAGGAGATGAGGAAGAGGCCATTCCTTGGGTATGGAGCATAAAGCGCATCCGCATTTCCCTTTGATCTCCAAGATATGCATTCAAGGTGCCCAAAGATACAAAAGCGTTCCAACGGATTAAACGTTAGCCAAGCTTTCTTCGGCCATTACCAAATATAATAATTATGTTGTCATCTACTGTAATGGAATTAGAATGATGGCACACAGCATGAAAGGAAATTGGCATGATGGGATATAGTGTGATTAATAAGGCTCAATATTAACTGCACATTTACAGCTTTGCCGCTAGACTCTTATCTAGAGGAAATTAAACAGCTTCCATTGGTCAATTATTTCACGTGACCTCTAGGAACTTCTCGGAGGTGGGAAAAGACAAGTTTGTACTTAAGTCTGTGAGAGAGGCTTGCTTTGGTTATGGCTTCAAGATGTAATCAGTTAAATTTAGACCTAGCCAGCTTAGGCTTGTAATTTTCATAGTACAGTGGATCCTCATATAACAAACGGTTTGTATAACATAAAATCTGTACAACATAAAAAATTCCGGAGACAGGGGAAATTTGCTTAACAGAATCACCTGTGGGGCGTATCCGTACAACATAAAAATGATCACAATTAGGGATTACTTTGTTTTCAATGAATTCCTATGGGAAATTTGTATAAAGGAAAATTTGCTTAACAGAATTTCATTTGGAACAAATTAATTCCTTTATACAAGGTATCCCTGTATTAAGATAGTGAGAATATCATAAGCTTTATTATTTTTCAGGCAATATTATATGATTGTATCTGATAAGTATTTTTATATTTTTCAGTGATTTTTATGAGTTGTTTTTTTTTTCATTTTTGTAACTTAGAATAGTGAATAAAAGGATTTCATTCAATCGATGCTCTCAGGCTATTTGTTTTCTTTAAAAGAACCCACAGGAACTCAGGTAATTCTCGGCTAGCTACGCTCCTATCTTCTGAATTCCGTACATCTACCATTATTTTCCTTTCCCACCAAAAAGACCCACCTTTTTGGAACAAGGCTCAAAGGCAAAGTTTGTCATTCTCTACATTACTATAGGTTGTTCCTCTGGTATACCTTTTAATTGTGGTCACCGTTTACAGAACCAAGGTTCAAAAGAAATGAATTGTGGCACCTGTTTGGTGGAACAAAATGCTGATAGAGATACGCCAGGTTCCCTTCTTCCTGATGTTTAGAAAGATGATTGATAAACAATCAAATAAACAGGTTAATTGATGGCAGGCTGGTGCAAACCAAATGGGGACACTTAAGGCCCATATGCTATTTGGATGTGAAGATGGCGTTCTGGGCCTACTCATGGCCCTATTTAGCACTCTCCAGCCTGCTTCACTTTATTTAATTTCTCAGGTGTCGTATGCCATCTATAAAACATCTTCAACAAATTCTCTTTGTATGCAACTGCTGCTGTTATTTTATAATTTAATTTCCAAAGTTCTTCCCACTGCTCTAATTGAATTACAGTGGAACCTTGACTTACATCCTGCTTGACTTGCATCATATTTGACTTGCAGCAAGAAGGGGCCTGTTTGACTTGAGTCGCAGGCTTTGACTTACATCTCGGAGCCCCGGCGCAAGGCACCGGAATCGGGCGGCAGCCATGATCCAGCATCACGGCTGCCGCCTCCAAGCTGCTCCTGCCTTCTTCCCCTCCTCCGGCAGCGGCGGCTTCGGCGACGCCAGCTCCGAGCACCTGGAGCTGGTCCTCGGCCTCACCGAAGCCACCGCCGCTGCCGGAGGAGAAGAAGGGCCGGGAGTTCGGGGCTGGCCTCCTCACTGGTTAGACAGTCGGCTCAGTCTTGTAAAATATCTGGCTGCAGAAGTCTGGTCCACAATGGAAGCATTTTAGTTGGGGAGATGTAAAGTTGTGGGACTCTAATGGTAAGCATAGAGTTGTTCAGAACTTGGAACGTCAGGTTAAAAATCAGTAAAACTTAAATGTTAGACATTGTTGCTATGAACATTAAAAAGTGGGGGCATATAACTTGTGGACTACAATTCCACTGCCTCCTCCTCTCTTTGAAGAGACATTTCATTTACATCCCCAGAAGGAATCTCCTATCCCAGTCAAATTTGTGTTAAATTGCTGTTTTCAGGGGTCTTTTTCATCCTCTGGAACAGATTAATCCGCTTTCCCATTACTTTCTATGGGAAAAGTTCGTTTGACTTAAGTCATGTTTGACTTAAGTCCAGATCTTTGGAACGGATTAATGACGCAAGTCAAGGTTCCACTGTACATGTCCCAGGTTTCTGGCCCATTTTATCATTGTGTTTTTTACTTCTTTTGTTTCCCAATCAATTAACAGTCTATAATTTTTGAATGATTTTCTCTTCTGATGTTAATAATATCTTATCTAAAGGTATTTCCTGATCTTCAAAACCAATTTTTTAAATATCTTGATTGTATTTTGAATATTCAAAATACAATAAAAAAAACCTTTTTAAAGTGTGAATTTGAATTTATTACACATGTACCTGCTCCAAACGGCAGAAATTCTTCTCGCGCCACAAATTTCCCATCCTTGTCCAGAAAGTGGTTGGGGTTGAACTTGTGAGGTGTTTCCCATTGGTTGGGGTCAAGAAGAACAGACTGCAGGTCAGCAATCACTAAGGTCCCCTGAAAAGAAGAAATCATGAGTCAGATTAGTAGTTTCTAGAGCAGTACCTCGCACCCCTGTTTTTTGCTACCTAAGCACTCATTTCCTGCAGTAATGTGTGTGCATGTGAGTTGGTTGATGGACGAAGTCTGCTTCCCATGTAGATGGAGTCTGGGATCCAATAAAATAGGTGCAGGTTTATTAGGACCAATAATTATATGAACCATAGAGCTGTAAGAGGTTCCAGTGGTTCCAAGGAGGATTCCAAGAATAACTGAAATCCAGAGCTGAAGTGGCCATGGTGGGTCGCCATCTAACCTTCCAAAGAAGGTGACCCCACTGCATTCTGAGACCATCTATTCCAAGCTCTGTCTGCTCTTGCTGTCAAGCAGTTCTTCTGAATCTTCAGGCAAATCATCCTTCCTCATTATTTGAACCTACAACTTAGAAAACACCCAGGGTCCAACTTCCATGTCAAACCTCTACAGATATGTGAAGATGACTATCCTACAGCCTCTCCAATATCTCTTCTCCAGATTAAAAATACCCAGCTTCTATAACTATGCCCTTAGCAGGGCATGGTTTCATGGAACCCGGGCCGTCCTGATTACCCTCCTCCGGACAGTTCAAGAAAGATATTGACAAAGTTTGTGGATACAGTAACACACCGCCGATCACGGGGGTTAGGGATCCAGCCCACCCGCGGCCGCCGCCTGCCCACGCGGCCCCGAGGCTTCTTGGGGTGCGTGGGAGGGCCGCACGGAGCAACCGGATCGCCCGCCGCTGCCCGCCCGTGCACCCTGGAGGCTTCTCTGGGACGCGTGGGAGGGCCACGCTGAGCGACCGGATCACCCGCCGCTGCCTGCCCGGCCGGCCCCGAGGCTTCTCGGGGGTGCATGGGAGGGCCACGCGGAGCAACCGGATCGCCCGCCGCCGCCCGTCCGTGCACCCTGGAGGCTTCTTGGGGGCGCGTGGGAGGGCCGCGCAGAGCGACTGGATTGCCCGCCGCCGCCCACCCACGCAGCCTCAAGGCTTCTCTGGGGCGTGTGGGAGGGCCGCACGGAGTGACCGGATCACCCGCCACCGCCCGCCCGCGCACCCCAGAGGCTTCTCAGAGGTGCAGGGGGGGCGTGGAGCAACCCGGCCGCCCCCCCCCGCCGCCCCCCACAGTGCAGGTACTGCGGTCCCGCGATGTAGTGGGACCGCAATACCTGAACCGCAAAATGGCGGGGGTCACTGTAACCTTCTTGAATCCTCCTACTTAGTGCAGGACATGAGGTTCACATCAAAATTGGTTCCTGGGAAGTGGATTGAATTCCCAATTCTTACATTCCTGAGGATTTGCAGATAATTTGGATCTGGAAGGACACAATTTGGATTGTCAACATAGGGCAGAGAGAGCAGCCTTTTCCTCCTCATTCACAGCCTTTGCTCGTGACAGCAGAGACTTGTCTGAGGAGGAGAGGGGGGACTACACATGTGTTGACTCTACCTAAAAGCAAGAATCCACAGTTTCTAGAATCCTTGTTCCTGTGCCCAAGCTACACACAAGCTTCCCTTCAGTCTGAGTTAGTCTGTGGAACTTCCTGCCACAGGAGGTGGTGATATCATCTGGCCTGGATGCCTTCAAAAGGGGATTGGACCGATTCCTGGAGAAAAAGTCCATCACAGGTTACAAACCATGATGGAGATGTGTGATCTCCAGGCTTAAAACCAGGGTACTTCAAGGGCCAGATGCAGGGGAGTGGTATCAGGTGACAGATATCTAGTCTCCTGAGCTCCCAGAGGCATCTGGTGGGGCCACTGTGAGATACAGGAAGCTGGACTAGATGGGCCTTTGGCCTGATCCAGCAGGGCTCTTCTTATGTTCTTATATGTTGCTTTGTGTGCAAAGCAATGGAGAAGAGACAGGGCCACAGTTAATCTCTCAATCTCTCTCTCTCTCTCTCTCTCTCTCTCTCTCTCTCTCTCTCTCTCTCTCTCTCTCTCTCTCTCTCTGGCAATGCTCTTTCTGAGTCTATATTTCCGACACTTGAACCAGTCTTATAATTCTATGAAAGGAAGTCAAAAATTTAAAAAGTAGTCAAAGGCAAATGATGGAAACAGGGAGGTCCTGCTGGCATAAATGTGCTTCACCCAGGAGGGGCAGACCTGAAATCAGAAGCGGGCAGACATTTTGGTCTGGAGACTATCCCTTACCACCACAGATAGAACAATGACGAGCAGCTGTGATCGAACAGGTGAACCAGCAACCTCAGGCCCAAAATATCAAATCTAGGTAAAAAGGTAAAGGTAAACGTTCCCCCCCCCAAACCCCGCACATGTGTGCTACTCATGTCTGACGCTAGGGGCGGTGCTCATCTTCATTTCCAAGCCAAAGAGCCAGTGTTGTGCAAGTCCGTAGCCATTTGGCTGGCAGGGCTGCAAGGAAACACTGTTTTACCTTCCCGCTTTTTACAGCAGTACCTATTTATCTTCTTGCATTTACATGCTTTCAAACTAGTAGGTTGGCAGGAGCTGGGGTTAACGGCGGGAGTTCGCTCTGCTGCGTGGCACCCAGGATTTGAACCGCTGAGCTGCCAACTTTGCAGCTGACATCCTTCTCATGTTGGTTCAGCGGGCAAGAGCCAACAGTTTTCAGTGCTCTTGTCCGCTGAACCACCATGTCCACTGGTTAAACATGGTCTGAGCCATGGTGGATATTTTTCATTATTTTGGATGGGTGCATACTTCAGATGTCTGCAACCCAATCTTCACTTAAACCTGGAGGGACTGCAGAGGAGAGACAGAGTAAGCGTCTCTGACATGTTGGTGTCAATAGGTGCCTTGGGGGAAGCCATTTTATAGCCCAATGAATAGATGAAATAAAAATCAGTAAACATTCATTAATTTGCATTCATAACAGCAGGATACAGATACATGGGCATATTAACAAATTAGTGGTTTTTTTAAATGATTTTTTTTAAATTTGTAAATTCATGTCCATATCTCATTCTAGTTGTCTCCCAAAACCCTCATGCAAATTCAACCCTTGCCTTGTATGCTCTTCATGGCTACCGGACACAGCAACGCAGCCCTTGTTTCTTACCTTTGGAATGTGAAAACCGTGGAAGGACACATCCTTGGCACTTTGCCGGGGGATGCCAACGATTAAGATGTATCGTAAGCGCATGACCTCATGGATCACAGCGTTGGTGTAGGGCAGGTTCTTCTGATCTTCATAGCATATCACAGCAGAGGAACCTAAAACATCTTCTATTTCCTTGTAAACTTTCTCTGACGGAGAGAGTTGGAAAGCAAGTGTTTATCTTGAGAAGGATGGTTTCCCAAAAGGACTTTAAAAATAAATAAATAAATCAGAAAGCATTTCTGTCTTTTGTCACACTTTTTTTGACATTTTATTGCATTTTAATAGAGATGGTCACGAATAAAAAAATGACGTTTCGTTTGTCGTTTGTTGTTTGGAGGGTCCGTTTCGTTTCGTTTCCGTTTTTCGTGAATTTTTGCAAAAAAATTCATTTTCATTTTCGTTCACTTCGTTACCATTTTGTTACCATTTATTTCAATTTTTTGTGATTTTTTTAAGCATTTAAAGCAGTTCACTGTAATGCAGTAACGGAAACGAAACGCACGACAAAACTTCCGGTGTTTCTGTTCATTTCATTTCATTTTGGAGACAAAATTCGTTTCTTGTTTCGTTGCGTCCATCTCTATATTTTAATCGATATTGCACACTGCCCAGAGTGGCCCTTGGGCCAGATGGTTTTTGCAGTATAGAAATTGAATAAATAAATAAATAAATATTTTGTCCTGCATGCCTTTAAAATGTGTGTATTTTAAAACCGTTGTTTTGTGACAGGTAGCCGTGTTAGTCTGTGCAAGAATTCCAGGAAAAAATCAAAACAAAACAAGATGTCTGAAGAAATGGACGCGTCCACAAAAGTTTACATTAAAATATAATAGTATTTAAGATGCCAAATATTTTTGTCTTTTATTTTGTTTTTATTTATATTAAATAATCTGTTGGAGAAATGGGGTTCTTTTTGTTTCTGCAGAGGAAAGAGGTTAGAATTGGCATAAGTAGGGCTAGAAAAAGGAGGCCTGAGGGGGAAAATGACTGAGACATACAAACTTATGCAGGGGGTGTATAATGTGGATAGAGGGGAGCTCTTTTACCCTCTCACAGGGATGATCCACAGGTCATTCACTCAAACTGAAGGTTGGGAGAGTGAATACAGAAAAAAAGAAAATATTTCTTTACCCTGTGTGTTGTCAGTCGGTGGAACTCCTTGCCCCAGGATGTGTTGAAGGTATCTGGCCTAGAGGCCTTTAAAAAGGGATTGGACTCATTTCTGGAGGAAAAGGCAATCACATCACAGGTGACAAGCCATGATGGGGATGCATGTTCTCCCCAGACTTAAAAGGAAGGTACCTCAAAGTACCAGAAGCAGGGGAGTGGCGTCGACCAGTCGCTACTCCCGGGCGATCAGGGACGCAAGGAGATCCTTTGTCTCCCTCAGAATTGATGAGGCCTCGAACTGCCAGGCAGAATTGTTCCGGGTGGTTCGAGACCTCACCAGTCCTGGTCCGCCGGGGCCTCCTCCTAGTGATTTCACTAGTGAGTCATTCACAGTCTTTTAAAAATCTAAAATAGAGGCCATCCGTTCCGATCTGGACGCCGGTTGCACTGATCTACCCTCGTGTGTGGCTGGTGCCGCACCCCCTCAGTCTCCCCGGTTTGTTGAGTTCGGGCCTGTTACTCCATCTGATGCCTCCAGGGCCCTGGGACACTGCAGGCCAGCGGCTTCTCTGTTCAACCCTTGCCCTTCTTGGCTGATTAAGACCGCCCGAGGGAGCATGCTGGAATGGGCTTCATTAATCGCCACTGCGTCCTTCAGGGACGGGATCTTTCCCTGTCGTCTGAAGGAGACGGTGGTGAAGCCCATTCTTAAAAGACCTGGCTTGGCTATAGACGATATGTCTAATTATCGTCCTATAGCCAATGTTCCTTTCATGGGCTAGGTTGTTGAGCAGGTTGCCGCCCTGCGTCTCCAGTCGTTCCTGGAGGAGAACCATGTCTTGGATCCTTTCCAATCTGGGTTTAGGCCGCGTCATGGGACTGAGACTGCCCTGGTCGCACTGCAGGATGACCTGTTGAGGAGGGCTGACAGGGGTTGCTCTACCCTGTTGGTCCTTCTCGACCTGTCAGCAGCCTTTGATACCGTCGACCACGGTATCCTCCTGGGCCGGCTCTCTGAGGTGGGGATTGGGGGTCTGGCCTTTGGCTGGCTCCGTTCCTTCCTGGAGGGCTGCACTCAGTGTGTGAGCTTGAGGGGGATATCTTGTCGTCCCCCTGGACACTCTCTTGTGGGGTGCCTCAGGGGTCGGCTCTCTCTCCAATGCTCTTTAACATCTATATGAGGCAGCTGGCTGAGGTCATCCGGAGTTTTGGAGCTTGCTGTCACCAGTACGCTGATGACACGCAGCTCTTTCTCTCCTTTTCCACCTCTGCAGTGGAGGCCGTCCAGACCCTTGATCGCTGTCTGGCTGCAGTATTGGACTGGACCAGGACTAACAGGCTCAGGCTTAACCCTGGGAAGACTGAGGTTCTGTTCTTCGGGGGTGTCCTGGACGGGTGCTGTGGCCCTCTTCCCAGTTTGGGTGGGTCCGCCCTCCAGCTTGCGGAATGAGTGAGGAGTCTGGGCATCGTCCTGGATCCGGATCTCTCTCTGGAATCCCAGGTGGCAGCCGTGACCAGGTCGGCCTTTTACTATCTTAGGCTTATCACCCAGATTTGCCCGTACCTCAATGGGGACTCCCTGAGGACAGTGGTGCAGGTGCTGGTCATGTCGAGGGTAGACTATTGTAATGCTCTCTACATGGGGCTCCCCTTGAACCTTGTTCGGTGACTGCAGCGGGTACAGAATGGGGCGTCCAGGTTGGTGGTTGGCAGGTTTGACCGCATCACCCCCATTCTGGCTTGTCTGTACTGGTTGCCCGTTGCCTCCCGAATAAGACTCAAGGTGTTGGTTTTGGTTTACAAAACCCTCCATGGCCTGGGCTCTGATTATCTGGCAGAGCGTATCTCCCCACGATTAGAGCTGGCCGGACCCACCCGATCCTCAATGGCTCTCTCTCTCTCCGGGTAGCCACCCCCAGGGAGGCCCGCAGAGTAGTAACTCGGAAACGGGCCTTCTCGGTGGCTGGTCCATCGCTTTGGAACAAGCTACCCGGTGAGATACGCCAGGCTCCCTTATTGGCATCCTTCAGGAAAGCCCTTAAAACCTGGCTGTTCAGGGATGCCTTTGGTGACTGCTAATGTGGTACCAGTTTTTTTTTCCTCTCCTTTTGACGGTTGTCTAGTTTTCGCCTCTTGCCCAGTACCTTTTTATATTGTCTTATTGATGTTTGTTTTTAAGATTTTTGTGTGAACCACCCAGAGTTCTTTGGGAAATGGGAGTGGTATATAAATGCAAAAATAAATACATAAATAAATAAAATAAGAGACAGGGATGTAATTCTCTCATGTGCTCTCAGAAGCATTTGGTGGGGCCACTGAGAGATACAGGAAGGTGGACTAGATGGGCCCTTGGCATGACCCAGCAGGGCTCTTCTTATGTTCCTATGTTCTTCTGACTATTCACCTCACCACAAAGAAGGTGCTGGGGGAGTGGGGACCTCTATAATGGATGGTCTTACAGAATTAATTCCCACCCAACTTGTGTTTCCCAGACTGGTGATCATATACACCCCAGCCCACTTGTTTTCCTTATAGAGAACATTTGCAGGGTGATATTGTTGGGTTTCTACTTTTGGAAACAAGTGAAGGTTCGTCCCGGTTCGTACATGTGGCAACTGAGATACCACATTTCCCCCTCACCTCTCCAGCCTCTGACCCACTCAACAGCCAAAGCGCACTCCTCTCCTCCTCTTCTTTGGCTGCTCCACCATTCCGTGGCAGGATTCTCCGGCCTCCTTGTCTGGGTAGGTGAACACTCACGGAGGCAGCTCAAGGAAGTCTGTACTCCTGCCAGGGATTAGAAGCACAGCCAAAGAGAAAGAGGGGGAGAGAATGCACTGGCTGGCGAGTGGGGCATCCAGCTAGGGAAGACAGGAGACATGAACATGTGGCATCAGTGGTGCTACTTGCACAAACTAGCACAAAGCTCCAATTTGTGCTCATCTCAAGACACATCTGGAAGTTGAGTCATGGCAACTGGACCTCTTTTTCTTGAGAGATAGAAATGTTTTGCTGTTCATCCAAACAGCTGTCAGTCTTTTTCTGGGTGTGAGTCCTCCGTTTTATATTTCACTTTTTACTCTTGTAACCCTGGTCTGAAATAGGCTAATAAGATGAACAATGGCCTGACTAGGCTTGTTAGGTAGACAACCGCCTCAATAGCCTTAAGGTGAACAATGGCCTAAGGTGCTGAAACCTATAAAGTATGGGTCATTAGCTATGGCCTTGGTGGTGAAGGCTTTTTGATTTGTCCGGGTATTGTTGAAAGCATAGCCTGATAAGTGGCAGATAGACTGTGCCTGAGGCCCCCACCTCTGTTGAGAGATAGGTTTTCACATGAATGGCTTCCCTGACCCCTCTTAGAGGGCAATGAAGATATATACAGTTTCCACACATCCTGGACATAATCTGTTTCAATTGTTACCCTCAGGATGACGTTTTAGGGCATTGAATCCTAGGACAACTAAATATAAATATAGTTTCTTTCCAAATGTTATCAAACTGTTGAATAATTAATTTTTTTCTTCTTTTCTTCCTTTTTTAATAATAGGCTATATTTTGTTGGACTGTGTTTTTATTGTTGAATATATGATTCTTATATTTCCTTCTTATATATGGAGAGCATTTTTAACAAAACAAATTCTGGTTGTGTCCAACCACATTTTGGCCAATAAAAGGATTCTGATTCTGATTCTGATTCTCTCTCAAACCACCTATCTTCTCTGTCTAATATGTGTACATCCTCATCTTTGAATGAGTGCCCTTTGTCCTTCAAGTGGAGGTGTACTGCTGATTCTGGTCCTGAGCTGTTGCCCCTCCTAGGTTGGGCCATCCTTCTTTTTAGTGGCTGTTTAGTTTCTCTAATGTAGTGATCTGCACACTCCTCACTGCAGTGGACCACATATCCTATATTGTTCCTTTTGTGTTTTGGCATCGGGTCCTTTGGGTGGATGAGTCTCTGTCTTAATGTGTTTGTAGGTTTGAAATCAACAGGGATGTGGTGTTTGCCAAAAATCCTTCTAAGCTTCTCAGACACTCCAGCCATGTAGGGAATGACCAGGTTCTTCCATCAAGTCTGGGTCTCAGGCTGATCCCTTGTTCTTCTGGGTCGGCACCCTGCTTTGTTGAAGGCTCACTTTGGATATCCACAGGCCTTAAGTGCTGTCTTCAGGTGCCAGTCTTCCTTCTTCTTGGCATCCGTGGAGGTGGGGATGCTCTCTTCTCTGTGGTTTAGGGTCCTGATGACTCCTAATTTCTGTTGTAATTAATGGTGGGAGTCAAACATTAAATACTGATCTGGCTGGGTGGGTTTCCTGTAAGCTTCTACTCCCAGGCCACGGTCGGGTCTGATGATGACTGCACAATCCAAAGCCAGCCTGTTGTCTTCGGTGTCTTCTCTAGTGAACTTAACATTGGGGTCCACCATATTGATGTGATCTGTAAAGGCCTGTACTTCCTGAGTCTTGATTTTCACCCAGGTATCATCTATATACCTAAACCAGTGGTATGGTGTTATTCCTGGGAAGGTGTTGAGTGCCTTCTTCTCCACTTCTTCTGTGTATAGATTTGAAACAATTGGTGACACTGGGGAACCCATGGCACAACCATGCCTCTGTACATGAAATATGTGGTGTTCAGACACAGGTCCAGGAGCAGGCATATCTGGTCTGGCTTGAGGCTGCTTCTGGAGGTGAGGGTGTTGTCTTCTCTTAGCCTTCTCTTTACAGTTGTTAGGGCATCAGTGGTGGCAATGCTGGTAAAGAGAGATGTAACATCAAGCTGTGTGGATAAGCAGCAAAACATTTCAATCTCTCAAGAAAAAGAAGTCCATTTGCCATGACTCAACTTCCAGATAAACTCACCTGGATGTCTGAGAATCTTCACAGACATATCTCTAGACACAAGCTTTGCAAGGGCAATCGACTGGGTAGAGTTGACTACCCCAGCCATGGGTTATTGATTCAACGTGAACACAGTTAGATGCACAACTATGATAACATCTGGAATACTTCCAATCCACTACCGTGTCAGTGGGTGGGGAGCAAACCCATTACGTCTGACTTTACAGGAATAAAAGGTGGTTTCTTCTCTTTACAAATCATTTTCTCACCTTGGACATCTGGATAATACACCATGAAGAGCAGAGCCCAGAGCAGAGTAACAGTTGTGGTCTCTGTCCCGGCAATAAAGAAATCCAATATACAAGTAGTCAAGTTATCTTCATTAAAAGTAGAAATGGGGTCATCCTTCCTCTGTTGAGAAAGAGAAAAGGTGAGACGCTGTATTGTATAAAATGAATTGGAGGCTATACTTCAGATTGGACATAACTTGGTGAGGTTTTCTTAAAAAGGGAAGCAAATTATTTGTGGGACAGACAGATGTGTCATTGTTTTCTCATGCCCAGTGGGTTGGGGTAAGGGTGCAGAACTGGCCTTAAAAAAAGGATAGAAAATTGGGAAGTTAATTCGCCCACATCGCATATAAAGGAAGGATTCAACAGGGGAGAAAAAGAGTGGGGGAGGGGAACAAAGTCTCAACAGATTTATTAATTTTCATGGGGTAATTTTTAGTCCCACCTAATGTATTGTTTTAGGGTAAAAAAAAGGAGGCGGGGGCTCCCAAGCTGTATTTTGGTCCCTCATAATATCACAAAGCAGACAGTATAGGTTCCGTTTTCTTAGTACGTTGACCACACTAGGCAGTAGGGAGGGATAGCAGAGTTCCTGGGTTTGGAGAACATCTGAAACATGCATTAAACTCATTAAACTCTTCTGCTAACCAGATCCTTAACTCTTATTCCAACCCTATTCCTGGCTCTAGCCTTTGTGCCAACCTTGCACCATGTCAAAATTCTTTATATATATATCCTTTTCTCCCCTGTTGAATCCTTCCTCTAGTCTATATGGAATATGGGTGAATTAACTGCCCAATTTTCTATCCTTTTTTAAGGCTAGTTCTGCACCCTCACCCCAACCTACTGGGTGTGAGAAAATAATGACACATGTGTCTGTGCCACAAATAATTTGCTTCCCTTTTTAAGAAAACCTCACCAAGTTACCAAACTCTCTCTAGATACAGCATGGTAAAAGGAAAAGAAATCAGAATAAAATTATTTTCACGTGCATTACCAGAACTGGCACTAGAGGGTGTCAAAGACTATTCTATATTTTTTCACTAACAAGTATACATAGCATGGTCTCTGGCTCCATCTAGTGGCTGGCTTTGGTAATACATGCAAATTGTTTTTCCCCTTAATTTTTTAAACAAATTGCTACCTCATTATATCATAATAGTACCTTTGTAACTATCAGTCACATGGCTTATTACAGAGAAATAACTAGTTAAAGGTAATAAACAGTATATCACAGAAGTGTATACACATCCTCACATTTTGTAAATATTTTAGTATATCTTTTCATGTGCCAACACTGAAGAAATAACACTTGGCTACAATGTAAAGCAGTGAATATACAGCTTGTATAACAGTGCAAATGTGCTGTTCCCTCAAAATAACGCAAAACACAGCCATAAATGTTTAATGTACAATTAATGTCTACCTTTAACTAGTTAGTTCTAAATTATTTTATCAGTTGTATTATTACATTACAACCTTTTGTGCTTTTCCATACATTTTCTGGAAGTTGAGTGATGCCAACTGGACTTCTTTTCTTGTGAGGTAGAGACATCATATGAGTAGTGAAATGTTTCGATCTCATAAGAAAAGAAGTCCAGTTGGCACCACTCAACTTCTGGATAACCTTGCCTTAATGACTGAGAATCTCCACAGTCACTTTGCATACATTTGTTTTCAATTTTTGAGCCTTTCTTCCTCCCAGTTTTTACACAAAGGCAGGATGTATGAATAACTGAAGGCATCCAATAATGAAAGAAAACTCAACAGGTGGTCATTCTCAGCTGTTTAAAATAGGAAAGATAACTCTACAGGCACAATCCATGAACACCCCTTGGCTGCACGTGATGTTTGTCTGTGAAGATTCTCAGTCACCCAGGTGAGTTTATCTGGAAGTTGAGTCATGGCAACTGGACTTCTTTTCTTGAGAGATCGAAACGTTTTGCTACTCATCCAAGCAGCTTCGTCACTCTGAGGAAAGTTAATGGCAAGTCCTCCATTTTATAGTTCACCTTGATTTCACATCACTCTGGTCTGAATAGGCTCATAAATTGGACAATGGCCTGAATAGGCATGTTATGTTTGTTTGTGCACTCACAGCCATTAAGGGTTTGGGTGCAACAACAGGGTAAGGGATCCTATCTTGGTGGTGACCTCCTAGAATTTTGGAATGGAATTTATTGTCACTGTATAAAATACAAGATTAAAAGGACAGTCGTGCAAGCACTGGTTATCTCAAGGATTGATTACTGTAACACGCTCTACATGGGGCTTCCCTTGACCCTTATCTGGCAATTGCAGCGGGTGCAGAATGCAGCGGCCAGATTGGTGGTTGGTGCGGGAAGATATGACTGCATCACCTCTATTCTGGCCCACCTGCATTGGCTACCCGTTGCCTCCCGGATTAGGGTCCTCCCAGATTAGATTTACAAAACCCTCCATGGCTTGGGACCAGCATATCTGACGGAGTGTATCGTCTCAATATTGTCTTTGGCCCGGCCCACTCAATCATCCAAGGTCCTCACGCTTAGAGTCGGAAAGCTCATAAGACCTCTACCTGGAACTGTGACTTTTCTGTGGCAGGTCCCATTTGGTGGAACCAGCTTCCCAGCGATATTAGGACCGTAGAGCCCCTCTCAGCCTTTAGGAAGCGGTTAAAAACTCGGCTCTTTCAGCCTGCTTTTGGTGACTAATGGTGGCTTATCCTATTCTTTTTTCCCTTCTTTTTTTACCAACATTGTATATCCCATGTTTTTTTTAAAATTCATTTTAATGTCTTTATCAAGCGGGTTTGTTTTACATTTGTTTTTTATAGCTGAATTGTATGGATTTTCTTGCTGTGAACCGGCCAGAGTTCCTTTGGAAAGTTGGGTGGTAAACAAACAAACAAACAAACAAACAAACAAACAAACAAATATTTTGATGGCCACTTTTATAGCAGGAAAAGTGGAACAGAGTTGGAGTGAACACACAAATCTTTTTGAGTGGCCCAAATGGTCATTGACTGGTCATGGTTCAGCTTGAGTGGAAAGCCCCATGTGTAGAGATGGGCACGAATAAAAAAATGGCATTTCGTTTGTCGTTTGTCGTTTGTCGGGTCCATTTCGGTTCGTTTCCGTTTTTCGCGAATTTTTGCAAAAAAGTCATTTTCGTTTTCGTTCACTTCGTTACCGTTTCGTTTCCATTTATTTCAATTTTTGTGATTTTTTTTTTAGCATTTAAAGCAGTTCATTGTAATGCAGTAACGGAAACGAAACACACGACAAAAGTTCCGGTGTTTCTGTTCGTTTCGTTTCATTTTAGAGACAAAATTCGTTTGTCATTTCGTTACGTAACGAAACGAAAAAAACGAAAACGGAAACGAAAAATTGTTCGTTTCGTGCCCATCTCTACCCATGTGTATTTGGGTGGACAACACTTGCATATCCAACAGGGACTTACTTTCTCTATCTGGGATAAATAGTAATCAATGACGTCCTGGGGCTCATCTTGGGGAGGATCCTCCTTATGCCTCTTCACCTCCGTCCTCACAAATGACAGCATCCAGTTGGCACGCATAAGTGCCTCCTTATGAGGCCCCGGGAGACGACTCATCAGCCATGGAAATATTTCATAGAGCTACGCGGGCAATGAAAGCAAAACCAGGTCACCATCTTAAATGGCTCCACCTGCCACTTTCTATCAGCCCAGGCTTCAACCCCGAGTCTTGGGAAGTGAAATAACAACATTGCTCAGAAGCATTCTCCCCACCACCACCACCACCGCTGCCGCCATACGCCCAAGTTATTGTTTCACTAGTGGCAAACTTCTGTTACAAAGCCAAGCTTGGACTTTCTCATTCACCAAATTGACCTCGTGGCGCAGTGGTTAAATGCCTGTACTGCAAGTAAAACTGTGCTCACGACCTGGGTTCAATCCCCGGTAGCAGGCTCAAGGTTCACTCAGCCTTCCATCCTTCCGAGGTCGGTAAAATGAGTACCCAGCTTGCTGGGGGGGCAATGTGTAGCCTGCACTCTGTAATTCAAATTGTAAACCACCCAGAGACTACTTGTAGTAGTATGAGGCGGTATATAAGCAGAACACTTTTTGCTTTGCTTTTTTTTCCAGAAACAGGCAAATACCTCCCTTTTTAGGTAAGCTTTCCCTGAATGAGGGACAACCTGCGGTGTGACTTTTATATGGATTATTACCATGCACGATTGCATTGACTGATTTCACAAGAACACCAGTATTTTCCATGCTACTTTCCACCCCTCATAATGGATTTTTCTTTTCTTTTTGTGTGGTCTTTGTAGTGTTAATGTTACCACCTTTCAATGTTCTAAGATGCCTCTTCTAATTCCATGTTTGTCACTTAAATTACGTCTTAAATGTTCTGGGCTTTATATTGTCCCTCATTAATGTAAGCTACCTTGAGTCCTTTTCCAAGGAGAAAGGTGGGGCTAAAATATTCTAAATACAAAAATAAATACATATAAATAAATTGGGGAAAAGTTAATTATTCTGGAACCCACCAGGCTATCTGAAGGACCCATACGAGCCTTCCCCGTCCTTAATATCTTCGGAAGAGACCCTCCACATGATCCCCTTACCACCGCAGACGCATTTGACGGGGATGTTAGAGAGGGCCTTCTCTGTGGTTGCTCCATGTTGCAGAATGGTCTCTTTCTGGAGCTTAGGTTGGCCCCCTCCCTTTTATCCCTCTGCTCTAGGGATGGGCACAAAACGAAAAACGAAATGCTGTTTCATTGTGTCATTACCTAATGAAATGAAACGAAATGACACGAGGAAGCAGTATTCTGTTATAGATGAACAAAATTGTGTGGGTTTTTTTTTTTAAACAAACCATTGTGTTCAATCTGTAAGTCGCTTGGAGGAGGGGGGGAAAGTTTTTTTAAAAGCTCCGGGTGTTTTAAAAAATCTCCTCCCCCCCAGCACTAAACAACTAGTAGGCGGGGCTTGGGGGAGGTAAAAAAAGTTTTTTAAAATAGCCCCACCTTTCCCCCCCACCCTTGCACCGATCAGCTGGTATGGCTTGGAGAGGTGGATTTTTTTTTTAAAGCCCGGAGCTTTTTAAAAAACTTTTTCCCTCCCCAAGCAGCTTACAGATGGAACGAAATGGTTCATTTCAATAACAACAACAACAAACACCATTTCATTTCATCTGTAACAAAATGCTGCTTCCTCATGTCATTTCGTTTCGTTGTGTTACGTGACAACATGACAAAACAGCACTTTGTTTTTTGTTTTGTGCCCATTCCTACAAGTAACTCATCCTTATTGATTGTAACTCCCCGTGGAATCGGCTGCCCCAGAGATTAGTCTGGCCCCTTCATTAGGCGTTTTTAAATGCCAATTAAAAACATGGCTATTTAAGCAAGCTTTCCCCACTCTATGGCTTTTGATGCTCTACTCTGTGCACTTTTTCTGCACTGATTCCACCTTTGCCTTGATATCTGTTAAGTTATAATCTGATTTGTTTAATATTTATTGTCATTCTTATGGTTTTAAAATTGTTCCTTCATTTTTGATGTTATTTATTTGGTTTGTAAGCCTCCCGTAGAGATGGGTGGTGTAAAAGTTCAATCAATCAATCAATCAATCAATCAATCAATCAATGTACAAATGGAACCTCTTCAAACTAGAGGAAAAGAGATTCCATTTGAACATTAGGAACAACGTCATGACGGTTAGAGTTGTTTGGCAGTGGAAGATGCTGCCACAAAGGAGGGTGGTGGAGTCTCCTTCTTCGGAGGTTTCTAAGCAGAAGCTGGATGGCCATCTGTGGGAAATACTGTGATGGGGGTTCCTGCATGGCAGGGGGTTGGACTGGATGGCCCTTGAGGTCTCTTCCAACTCTACAATTCTATGATTCTATGGATCAAATAATTTAATTGGTTTTAATGTGTAATTTGAGCTGCCTAGATGCCCTAAGCACATCCAATCTCACTTGATTTCGGAAGCTAAGCAGGGTCGGCCCTGGTTAGTACTTGGATGGGTGACCACCAGGGAATACCAGGTGCTGTAGGCGCCTGGAGTAGGAACTAGCAAGCCACTCCACTACTCCTGCCAAGAAAACTCCATGGACACGGAGACACGTAGAGTCGGTCACGACTGTAACGACACAACACACACATACACCATGTGTAATTTATCATGTTTATAATTTTGTCTGTTTTAACACTGGTGAGCTGCCTTGATTCCCCTCATTAGAAGAAAATTAGTCTAAAAATGAAACTGACTGACTGACAGAATGTATGTATGTATGTATGTATGTATGTATGTATGTATGTATGTATGTATGTATGTATGTATGTATGTATGTATGTATGAGTAAATAAACCAGGAAGCAAACATTTGTGGTATTTGGAACACTTATAATTTGGCACCATGTTACAGAAAACTGCTCAGGGAAAGGAACCAAACAGGATGCTAGTGGTCAACCATTATAGAATCGTAGGACTGTGGAGTTGGAAGGGTACCGTAAGGCCATCAAGTCCAACCTGTGGCTTGATGCGGGCACACAAATCAAAAGATACCTGCCAAAGTTTCTTTGGTTGCCATCAGAGTTCCCAATGGGAACTGGGTCTGACTCAGGAGGGGGGAAAGGAAGAAAAACCTACTCACAAAAGCAAATATGGTCATTCCATATTTTCCTATATAATTTATGGTGTCCAGGGTTTTCTGGAATGTTTTATCTTGAGGGGAAAACCGGTACCCGATCGTCACGGCATAGATCACATTGGAGACAGCAGCAGTGATAAGTAGAAACGGATCAAGCGCCTTGCCTGCAAGAGAAGGCAATTACATTTCTCCCGATATTATTTGCTTGCCAAGTTTTTGTTTTGTTTTGTTTAAATCAAGCTCATGGTAAGATTGGGATGGACTGATTTTTAAACATAATAATAATTATAAGGCTATTAGGAAAAAATGCCTGGAAAGCAATTGATGGTGCTTAAAGATTTCTTCAGAGTGGAACTCCAAATAGCCTTAATCGCTCATGCTGAGGTTTTATAAAGATTTATAATGATTATCAGTGCCAAGGATGTGTACTTTTTCATCCAGAGGATCACTGGTCTGTGGAACTCCCTGCCAGAAGAGGTGGTGACAGCTGTCAGCCTTGACAACTTTAAGAAAGGATTAGAAATAGACAAGTTTATGGAGAACAAGGGTATCAATGGCTATCATGATGGATGCCTAAGGACAACCTCCGGGTTGGAGAGAGGGAAGGATATATCTCAACGCCATTTGCAGGGAATCGTAAGCAGGTGAAGACATCTGCTTGGGAATACCCTGAAGCAAATGGTGAGCTGCTGTGTGAGGCAGAATGCTGGACTGGATGGGCTGTGGCCTGTTCCGTCAAGGCTGTTCTTATGTTCTTATATATGATCTGCCTCAACAAAACAGGAACTCCCATGGCCCTTTAATATTCTGATCTTCCGGTTACAAAACTGTTTAGTATAATTTCATAATTGAACTAGGAAGTCCATTGAACCCAAGTGCCTTTTTTTTTTTGATAGGTTAAAACTAGGTGTGTAAATCATCTCATATTTCATTCTTGAAGGCAAAAAGTAAAAATCTGAAGTTTTCTTTCTACTGGATAATGTAACTAGCATTTTTATGCGTGCCCCTTCCGTTTTGGAACTCACTTGCAAAAGTGATGCAGAAGCATCTTTGCATTAACAGAGAGAGAGAGAGAGAGAGAGAGAGAGAGAGAGAGAGAGAGAGAGAGAGAGAGAGAGAGAGAGAGAGAGAGAGAGAGAGAGAGAGAAGAGATCATTTGCAAAAAGATAAACGCAACACAGAAGGGTACAACACAGGGACAGACAAGAAATCTTGGACCTGTATTCTTGAAGGGCCAGGGATCTGATTGGTGTTGTGGGTTTTCCGGGCTGATTGGCCCTGTTCTGGAGGTTTTTCTTCTTCTGAATGTTTTGCCAGTCTCTGTGGCCAGCATCTTCAGAGGGCAGGAATGCACAGGGCCGGCACTAGGTTTTTTTGTGCCCTAGGCGAGGGGTGGGGGTGGTGGCAGTGGTGGCAGTGGCAGTGGGGGCTGGCGGGGCGGGGCAGTGGGGGCGGAGCGGTGGCGGCGGTGGCGGTGGCAGCGGGGAGGTGGGGGCCGCCGCCGGTGGGCGGTGGGGGAATGTACGTCAGGGGGCGGCGGCAGGGGGTGGCGTAGGGGGGGAAGCAGGCTGGCCAGCGCCCCCTGTCCATTTTGGCACCCTAGGCAACTGCCAAGTTCGCCTTAATGGACGTGCCGCGCCCTGGGAACGCAGGAAGCTATAATTCTCTCTGTGCTCTCTAGTTAGGTGACCTATACAACAGAACACCTAACGACACCGATAAACCACAGATACAGATCATCCACCAGGAGCACAGGGAAACCCTTAACATAAGGAACACCCAGATCACAGGAAACCCCTTAATCTCCTGAATAGCAGAAAATGAATCCTTATTCCATAGTGATAAATACCCAACAAAGTGACACTCTACACCAGAGCACAGAGAGAATTCTAGCTCTCCAGACTCCTTCCCTCTGAAGATGCCAGCTACAGAGAGTTTATGAATGTTGTTATTTTAGTTATGTTTTTAATATGTAATATTTTTGCTTTTTATTATATTTTTGTACAGTGTCTTTTTTGTAAAATCAGTTTATTTTATGTTGTAAACCGCCCAGAGTGGGTTTCTGCCAGATGGGTAGTATATATTGAATATAATAATAATAATAATAATAATAATAATAATAATAATAATAATAATAATAATAATAATAATAATAATAATAATAAGAAGAAGAAGAAGAAGAAGAAGAAGAAGAAGAAGAAGAAGAAGAAGAAGAAGAAGAAGAAGAATACCATTTGCATGTTGAAATGTATCCAGAAGCAGCTGGATCTCTTCTTTTATTTGAGACTCCATACTTCTCTTTCCAATCCCCATCTTCCTCATGGTGACGAGACTAAATCTTCTATGTTCCTTCCAAGGATGACCGCTTCCAAATATAATACCTCTAGCTGGTGGGAATCAAGAACAAATCGATATTCACAAAATACACATGAATGACTTGCGGCATAACTGAGGACACATTTGGCAAGTTTGGCATATACAGTGACCCACCGCCTATTGCACGGGTTAGGGACCCGACCTGAACCGCAATAATTGGAAATCCGCAATATGAGAATGCAGGTTGGGTTGGGCCTGGGGGGGGGCTAACTGGGGGCTCTTGCATGTACCCCAGCCTGGCGCTGGCCCGAACGGGTCTGCGAGGGCCTTCCCAGGCCTTCTGGAGGCCCCAAAAGGGCCTCCCTGTGAACTGAATGTGACTTCCAGGTCACCAAAAATCATTTCTGAGGACTTTAACAAGCCTAGAGAAAGGCCCTCAGAGGCCTCAAAAATTATTTTCGGTAACTCGGAAGTCACTCCCGGTTTGCAGTGAGGCCCTTTTGGGGCCTCCAGAAGGCCTGGAAAGGCCCTCCTAGGCCCATTCGGGGCAGCGCCAGTCCTGGGGTAAGTATAGGAGGCCTGAAACAGACCTATGCCCCTTACCCCAGGGGGCCTTTTTTCATATACTATGGTTCCGCGATATAGCAGGACCACAGTATATGAACCGCGAAAGGGCGGGGGACCACTTTATCAATGTTTTCATATCCGTTTGCTCAAACTGAAGAACTGCAAGGCTACTAAAAATTTAGTCTGGTTTCATTATCATAATATCTCCCTGATTAAAAGAGGCCATCACTATTCTCTACATTTGAGCGCTTAAGCCTTTGGGATGGGTTCCCACAATGCATTTTTTTAAAATTAAATAAATAAGCTTGGTCATTTCCACTTGTGCAATGAAGGGAAGTAAAAAATCTTATGGTTCCCGAAATGTTTTTCTTTAAGAATTTACTTCATCCCTACTCATAGAAACATAGAACCCTAGAGTTGAAAGGGACCTCAAGGGCCATCTAGTCCAACCCCCTGCCATGCAGGAACCCCCATCTCAGGGCTCTGGACTTTAGCCTCTGCTTTAAAACCTCCAAAGAAGGAGACTCCACCAGCCTTCATGGCAGAATATTCCACTGCCGAACATCTCTAACTGTCATGAAGTTCATCCTAATGCTTAAATTGAATATGTTTTCCTGTAGTTTGAGACCATTGCCCCATGTCCTAGTCTCTGAAGGCATGGAAAACATGGCTCCCTATCGTGCTTTTCTCTCAGGGTAGAGACCCAAGGCAGTTTGTCATTTAAACAAACAAACACAGATAAAGCTAAAATATAATCAATTAAACAATAAACATGTAATTCCTAAGATTACATCCACACATTCTTTTGAACTACACCTCCCAGGATTCTCCAGCCAAAACAGCCAGGAATTGTGAAAGAGTTAACCTCAAAACCCTTTATATTGTGTTTCTTGGTAAATCCCTTCAAGGCTTTGATACAAGCCCAGCTACAATTGACAGATTTCCTAGTATCATGGCTCAACGCAAATTGGAGGATGTCTGTGAAGATTCCCAGTCATCCAAGTGAGTTTACCTGAAGTTGTCACAGCATCAGCACACTCAACTCCTCCAATTTGTTTCTGGAGGTTGAGTCATGGCAACTGGACTTCTTTTCTTGAGGGATTGAAATGTTTCACTGCTCATCCAGAGTGTGACAAAGCTGTTTGGATGAGCAGCGAAACGTTTCAATCTCTCAATCAAACATTTCAATCAAACTCCAGTTGCCATGACTCAACTTCCAGAAACAAATTGGAGGAGTTGAATGTGCTGATGCTGTGACAACCTGGAATGTGAACCTTGCAGTTTTTTTGTTCTATCCATGGAGGATGCAGGATGGTGGTGGGAGGATTATTTTATTTTTAAAAATGTTTTTTTACCCCATCTTTCTCCTTGGAAAGGACCCAAGGCAGCTGACAATACAGAAGGACAATATATCAAGTCAGAGGTAATGAGCATTCAACACAACAGTTTTTAACACTAGAGATGGGCACAAAATGAACTTTTAATTCGTTTTGTTATTCGTTATTCATTTTGTTAGCTAACAAAACAAATAATGAACCAACCCATCAAAGAAAAATGAAACAAAATGAAATGGAAATTTCTGTTTCGTTCGTTTCATTTTTCGTTACCCCACCACCACCCACCTTGTCCTCATCACCATAGTCCTCCTGGGCCTGGTGGGAATGTAGGCCGGTAGAGGTGCTGGCCCTAAGCCAGTGCCTCAAAAAGCCCCCGGCTGGGGACTTTTAACCCCCCCCCAAAAAAATTCAAATAAAATTTAGAAAAAGGAGCACTGACCCAGCCCCAGGGGTGGTTGGGTCGGTGCTCTAAAATAAATAAAAAAGAATAAAAAAGAATTCGCGCTGACTCGGCTCCAGGGGCTGTGTGATTGGCGCTTTTTTAAAAAGGCAAAACAAAAACAAAAAAACAGTACCAACCTGGCCCCAGGGGCCAGCATCTCAAAAGCCCCTACTGGGGACTTTTAAAAGCAAAAAACAAAAAAACAAAATCAAATCAAATCAAATCAAATCAAATCAAATTAAAAAAAAGGAGCACCGACCTGGCCCCAGGGTGGCCGGGTGGTGCACTAAAATAAATGAAAAAAGAATAAAAAAAGAATCTGCGCCGACCTGGCCCCAGGGGCCATGAGATTGGTGCTTTAAAAAAAAAAACCACGCCAATTCAGCTCCAGGAGCTGTGTGGTCGGCACTGTAAAACAACTTAAAAAAAAAAAAAAAACAGCGCCGGCCCGCACCAGGGGCCGCGCGGTCAGCACTTGAAGGGGGGGGGGAAGGAGGTGCTGGCTTGGGTCTATCACCTCAAAAAGCCCTTCCCACTGGGGCCAGGATTGCCCCCATCCGCCGCCCGGTAAGGGCGTTTATACACGACCCCTAAGCTGCGCTGCAAATGGCTCCCAGCTCCGGAGCTTAGAAATGTTTTCCCACCAGCTCTGGAGTTTGGAGACAATTAAGTGCGACCCCACCCACTTTAGCGCAACCCAGCGCATTTTTCATGTACCTGCTCTCTGCAGGTGAAAAAAATTTGATGTGGATAAGAGTGCCGGGCTCTCCTGGCTTGTCTGTTGTTTTTTTGCCTCCTGCCCCTTTAAGAGCTCCTTGAGACGGAACCAGGAAGTAACGGGGCGCTCTTGGCAAGTTCGACCGGCACCGACAGGTTAGTAAAGGCTTCTTTTGTCCTTTTTTCCCTCCCCCCCCCACGCCGACAGGAGCAGGAAGTGCTGAGGGGTGGAGACGGAGGAACAGAAACGAACCCCCAAGATCTCTGGTCCGAATTTAAGGGACCAGCGGATCTTAGGGGTCATGTGAAAAGGCCCTAAGTCGACCCGAACCGGAGGCCAGGCCAGGCATTATCTACGTGACTGGCATACTGACTGCATATATTGTGACTTGTCTGGGCTCCACAAATCCCTTCCCCAACCCCAGACAAGCCAGTGGCTGGGCTTCAGAAAGGGAAGAACGGTTTGTCGGTTCGTGGGTGGTGGGATTCGCCAGCCTTGATGAACCGCGAAGCACAACGAACTATCATTTTGGCTGCTTGTCCTCATCTCTAATAGAGACCCCATTCAGATAAAAATTGCAGGAACTTGGTGCAAGAGACTATGTTATAATGCTCTCTATAAACCACATTGTTCACCCTCCACAGAGGACCTAATGTAACTGTAATTTTTATCTTGATAGGGTGGCTATAAAAGCCAGGCTGAAGCCTTCTCTCCTTCACTAAACCGATGAAGATAGAAACTGGCTGTTTTTGTTCTCTCTCTCTCTCTCTCTCTCTCTCTCATCCTTAAATGGAAAAGACTCAGATATCAATCAGAAATCTTAACTTGATGTGAAATACCAGATTGACTCACACAATTCTCATCTTATAGCTATTAACCAACTAACCACTTTTTCTTTATTTTGGTGCCACATATAAATGTATAAACATCTGCCATGCAATCTCACTCATGCCGGAGGAAGTGGATTTGATCCATGAAAGCTTAGATAAAAATATAAGCTTTAAAGTATGTCTGTGAAGCTTCCCAGTTATCAGTCTTCCAGGTGAGTTTATCTGGAAGTTGAGTCATGGTAGGTAACTGGACTTCTTTTCTTGAGAGATTGAAACGTTTCACTACTCGTCCAAACAGCTTCATCAATCTCAGGAAAGTTAGTGGTGACTGCGAGTTCTTTTTAATTTGTACTTTAATGGAACACATCTTTCTCTTGACTCCACTTGTGGTTTTATGCCAGTTTATGCATAAACCAAGGGGGCAAATGGCTGCTGATAGGCGCTATGGAGTAGGGGACAGAGTGATGGCCTAAGACTCAGGAGCAGAGATGGGCACGACCAGAAATTTTTTTTTTCGAGTTGTCATTTTTCGGGACGGGTCCGTTTCGGGTTGTTTCTGTTTTTCGTGAAATTTTTTTAAAAATTGTCATTTCGTCGTGTCGTTTGTCGTTACCGCCGCTGCGATTTCACGCGATTTGACGTCCCAGCGAGTGGCGTCCCGCCGGCGCTAGGTGTTTTTGTGCCCTAGGCGGCGGGCAGGATGGCGGGGGGGCCATGGGCAGGCGGCGGCAGCGGCAGGGGGGGAGGGGCGGGTGCGCGGGCGGCAGGCGCGGGTCCCGCAATGACCCAGAGCAGGCAGAAAACACTTTAAACTGACTTGCTGCACAAGACTGCATCGAATAAAGCAATTGCAATTTTTATTGCAAACAAAGTGGGCAGTGCACCCACAGCAGAGCTGCAGGCAGGGTATGAAAGGACCTTGGCTTGCCACCAAGCAAATGAAATTTTTAAAATAAATCCACACCTCCCCTCCCACTCAAACCTCCCCCCCCCCTTTGAAGCACTATCAGAAAAGAAATCCTAACAAACTGCAGGAGAATAAAAAAGAATAAACTGCGTTGCTATTCCCCACAGCAGACAGAGAATGAAAGGAATTATTATTATTTCCTAAAAATTCAATTGAATCAATTCCCTCCCTGCCTGCCTAACTGAAATCTAAAGGCTCCGCGAAATCGAAACTAGTCTAGCACAGCAGCCAGCTACACACAGCCCTCTCCCACCCATATCCAAGCCCGGACTGCGACTCTTCTGGGAGTGCCTCGACTTTTTATGCCCTCTTGCACATCCAGAACTGTCAGTCAAAACCTGGCCATGCGATTGGTAGAATGGGTCCAAAAATTTGCATGGTCCCATCCCATGGCCAGCCCATCACTGCGCAGGTGTAAAAAAATAAAAATAAAATAAAATAAAATCAGTGCGACCTTTTACTGATATAAAAAACCCACTGCTGCTACTGTAAAAATTCAAGCATTTAAAATAGCTAATTTTCGCATGTTTCTGTGGTGCTTTGGTGGTTTTTTGGACCACGATTTCAAAAAAAATACTGCAGACGCCATTTTGGATCCCCCCCGCACCGCATGGCAAATGGAGACGCCGAGGATGCCCCCTCCCAGCCCGGTACCAGCAGCCCAGGACAGGAGGGGGGGAAGGCTGGGGACCCCCCCCCCAGAAACCACCCCTCTGGTAGGTGCCCTCAGGCAGGCATATTTTCGCCTGCTTTTTTGGCCGGGAATCGGGTTTTTTTTTATTTTTAAAACTTTTTTTCTGTGCCGCTTGGCATCGCGCGATCGCCGCACGATGCAAGGAACGACAACGACAAATCAGACACAATTTTTCTTTTTTCGGTTCGAGTTCGAGTTCTGACAGCTTAATTGTCGTTACCGTTTCCGTTACGTAACAGAAACGATATCCGAAAACAGAAACGACAATTTTGCCAAGTCGTGCCCATGTCTACTCAGGAGACCTGAGTTCAAAGAAGGTGAACTATAAAATGAAAGACTGGCCACTAACTTTCCTCAAACTTATGGAACTACTTGGATGAGTAGCGAAACATTTCGATTTCTCAAGAATAGATGTCTAGTTGCCATAATTCAACTACCAGATAAGCTTTAAGATACCACAACAGTTTTGGGTTTTTTTAAATATTTCTTTTGGTTTTGCCTGGTAGCCCTGTTGAAAAGTTTCTCAACTTAATAAGGCTTGAGGGTGAGCATTCTCTTATTTGTAGTCCAGGGTTAATATCTTGGATATTACTGGCTATGTGGGTTAAGACGAGTCACATTTTCTTATCCTAAGCTATCTTACTAAGGGCGTTTATACACGACCCCTAAACTCCAGGGCAAATGGCTCCCAGCTCCGGAACTTAAAAATATTTCCCCACCAGCTCCGGAGTTTACAGGAAATTAAGTGCAACCACACCCACCTAAGCGCGACCCAGCGCACTTTTCAGGTACCTGCTCTTGGGAGGTGAAAATTGTTGATGCGGATGTGCCGGGCTCTCCTCGCTTCTTTTTGTTGTTGTTTTTTGCCTCCCGCCCCTTTAAGAGAAGGAATCAGGAAGTGACGGGGCTCGGAGCAGCTTCCACCGGCACCGGGAGGTAAGCCTTTATTCTTTTGTCCCCTTTTTTCCTCCCTCCCCTCACGCAGCCAGCAGCCAGGAAGTGCGGAGGGGTGGGGACGGAGGAACAGCAACGAACTCCCAAGATCTCTGGTCCAAATTTAAGGGGCCAGTGGATCTTAGGGGTCGTGTGAAAAGGCCCTAAGTTGTTGGAAAAATAAAATGTGGAATAAGATAGTCATGTTTCCCACCTCAAGCTCCCTGCAAGAATGGTGAGACAGAATCTGGTAATTAGTTTATCTATTTGTTTTACCTATTTGTTTATCTATTTGATCTATGCCATCTTTTGCCAACAATGCCCATCTGCACTCTACATTGGACAAACAGAACAATCTCTAAGAAAAGACATCAGTGGAAACAAGTTTGACATAAGAAATCACGATTCACAGAAACCTGTCTCAAATCATTTCAGTCTATCAGGACACTCCCTGAAGGAATTAAAGGTCACAGTTTTGGAACAGAATCTTTACAAATACAAAATACAAAGAGAAACAGCTGAGATAAAATTCATATGCATTATGGATACACACAATAACGGATTAAACATAAGTCTAGGTTTCTTGAGTCATTATCAAATTTAATATTGCTATATTGCCACTTTTTCATGGAAGTTTATCTCCCACCTGGACCCTAAGTTAAAAACTCCCACTCTCTAACCCCTCTCTTCTACCCCCACTCACCCCACTCTATCTGGTTCTGGTTTCTGGTTCTTGTGGAATTTACCTTAAAAAACACACTTAACATTTCTACAGACCCTGGCCACAGAGCCATTAGCAATACTTAACATATCTATGACCCCTAGCCAAATCTTCCTTCCCACCACTAGTACAACTAATCATCTCTTCCTCCTCCACAGACCCATTAACAATGCTTAACATATCTATGACCCCTGGCCTAATCCTTCCACCACTTAGAATCATAGAATCATAAAGTTGAAAGACACCTCAAGGGCCATCCAGTCCAACGCCCTGCTATGCAGGAACCCCCATCACAGGACTCCTGACAGATGGCCATCCAGCCTCTACTTAGAAGCCTCCAAAGAAGGAGACTCCACCACCCTCTGTGGCAGCATATTCCATTGCCGAACAGCCCTGTCATGAAATTCTTCCTAATGTTTAAATTGAATCTCTTTTTCTGCATCTATTTGTTTTATTTATTTGTTTTATCTACTTGATCTATGCCATCTTTTGCCAACAATGCCCATCTGCACTCTACATTGGACAAACAGGACAATCTCTAAGAAAACGCATCAGTGGAAACAAGTTTGACATACGAAATCACAAATCACAATTCACAGAAACCTGTCTCAAATCATTTCAGTCTACCAGGACACTCCTTTAAGGAATTAAAGGACATCATCACTGTATTTTCTGAAATGTCCTCCTTTTTGATGGGAACCAAGATTGCATGAAACAGCCGCATGGTAGCTTTGATCAAACTGAAGTTACACACATGACTTCCATACTTTCAGCCTAACAAGAAGTGACAAATCAGATAAGCAGGTAGATAGTAGTGGGGCAATCTGGGATGCTCCGAACATTTCCAAGCTGTGAAGCTTATGCAACCTTATTCATAGCAGGCCTTAAAAATGGGACAACAAAGAAAATAGGACAACTTCATTGATATTATCTTAGGATGAGTTGGAGCAAGAGTGTTTGGGTGTTTCCGGCTCATAACATTTGCAAAGTTTGGGAAACCACTGCAGTGTTACTGTGACCTGCTTTCAAGTTGCAGAATGCTCTTCCTCGGAAAGTTAGACTTGCCCAATCCCGTTTACCTTCCCACCAAGAGCTGAATACCCACCTTTTCAGGCAGGCGTTTAACAAGCATGGCTGACTTCCTAAATGTCATTTTCTTAAAAGTTCGTTAAGATAGCTTGCAATGTTTTACAGGTTTTTATCATTATTCAATGCATTTCAATCAGTTTTGTAGCTTCGTTGTTTTTAATGTATATCTGTGTTTTCAATTCTTTTCGTTTCATGCTCTGAGCTGCCTGGTGTCCCCATATCGGGAGATATAAATAAATAAATAAATGTACATTTCTATCCCATCTAACTAGTAGATAGGCTGCTATTAATTAATAGCCATTAAACAAACAAACAAACAAACAAACAAACAGGTCATGCAGTCTTTGAAACTGCAGGACATGATGAAGACATGAACGGTGCAATGATTTATTACAGTTTTGAACAAAAGTGTTGAGGTTTTAGAGACGGTTGGGCCAGCTTAGCAGAAAGACTGCAGGTATACTGACCTGCCCTGGATCTGGGCCTGCTTCAAATCTTGTCTGGCAAAAATAAAGAAGAAAAAGGGGGAACTGATAAAATAATCCATGACTTTAAAGACTAACAAGTGTATGGGGGTTTGTGGATGAAAACCCACTTCTTCATATATAAGGGCATTCAAATACTATGCCCACTATATTGACCTGAATAGTGGTGAGGGTCACATCCCAGTGAGGATACAGAGAACCAAAAAAAAAGTGAAAACAGTTTATTAGTAAAGCTGTTAATTAGCATTTCCTAGCTAAGGTAGGTTTTATGCCAGGGAGACTTCAGTGTCGCAGCATTGCTAAAAGTAGTCCATGTGACCATGGTCAGAATTAAGGGAAACATCTATTTTCTACCCATATGATATTCCCAAAAGATGGGCTATTAATGAACGTAATGCAATAAGAACCCTTGATTTCTATTTAGGGCCTTAGAAATGCACTGGAATTTGTTTATGCAGCCAATTCTGCAGTCCCGTGCTCAAATTTTTCTTACAATTCATTTTTTTTCTACAATAGCGACCTTGAGATCTCTAACAGAGCATCCTGGGAGTTCAAAGTGTTCTGAAACTCATTTCTCTGAGCTGTCATTCCTGATGTCAGATTTGTGCCATTCCTTCTTTTGACCAGAAATGGTCCTACTAGCCTAAATACGGTTGCTTAACATAGTAAACTACACTACAGTAAATCCACTGAATCAACAGGGATTTATGAGTCAACACTGTAAATTCCATAGACTCAGTAGGATACTCTGGTTGTGTTTTACTAGGCTAAGCAACAGAACTGGGGTCATTAAATAATTATGGTAATTAATATGTCTCCCACACATCTACCGTTTTCCCTATCACTTTCCCTATCAAATGGGGTGCTAACTAAAGATGGGCACAAAATAAAAAACAAAACGCTGTTTTGTTATTTCATTACATAACAAATTGCTTCATTAGGTAACAAAACAGTAGGATGCGTTTCATTACAAAATGGAATGAAATGCCCCTTTTCCCCTCTAGGAATGAAACAATTTGTCCTAGAGGAAACAAAATGTCAGGGAAACTTCTTTGGCCTCTTCCCTGTAAGCCCACAAAATTTGGAGAGGTTTGGGGTTCAGGGGGCTGAGTTATTAAACTCTAAAGCGGATCCTCCTAGGGAAAAATCATTTCTAATTGAGTCAGAAGCTAATAATAGCCCCTTCCCCCACGGATGAGTGATTAGCAGCTTCCCAAGTCAATTAGAAATGATTTTCTCCTAGGGGGAATCCCCTTTGGAGTTGAATAACTCAGCTTGCTGAACCCCAAACATCTCCAAATTTTGAGTACTTATAGGGAAGAGCCCAAAGAAGCTACCCTGTGATTTTGGTGCCTTCTAGGACCCAGAGGAGCCATTAGTGAATTGTTTCATTTCATTTCATTCCGAAACTACTTTAAAAATTCATTGCTTATGAAATGAAACAAAACTACTAAAGAAACAAAACGAAACACTATATTTTCATTTTGTGCTGATCTCTAGTGCTAAGCCATGTTCTATATTTGAAAATTATTTATGCAGTGCTTTTGTAGTTCACACTTGCCCACAATCCAAAAGAAGGCTCTTATGACAATTAGCTTTCCACATGTGATGGAGGTTTTTCTATACGAATAGTTTTTTGAGGTTTTTCTGGTGTCAAAATATCTATTCGGTAAAACCAATGCGCACCATCATGGGACCTCTGCAGTCTAAGGTACAAAAGGCAGGGAGAGGAGAGCTGAGTTGTCCTTTGTTAAGACAATACGTTTAGGCAATTCCTGATGTGCTACATTGAAGAACTGAAATTAAATGTCATCAAATAAATGACTGTAGTCTTTTTAGATATGGGTGTCTTTCTCTGCGGATAGGAAGATAAGATCCTAGATTAGGGAATACACACCGTTTCCCAACCCAAGAGTTGTCATTACTACCTGAGATTTGTACTATGGGACTTGCAGATCTCCAAGAAGGCTAAAAGAGTGATTCTAAAGAAAATGGGCTTTTAGGGATGAATATCGAAACCCTACAACCCATTCCATCTAATCCCCATGGTTTGTTTGTTTTTTAAACAAATGAACTGTTGTTACTAAAGCAAGGAAATGCTGTTGATCGTTTTCAGCCTTAACATTCTGAGCTCTATGAGTGGCATTTCCCAAGAGTTCTTTCAACTTCATGTCATCCAAAGGAGGAGCAGGATCTGTCCTCAGTCATCCCAGAGTGCAGGACACACAACAATAGGCTCAAATTACAGGAAGCCACATTTAGGCTGAATACCAGGAAATATGTATTAACTGTTAGAGCAGTACAACAGTAGAACCCATGACCTCAAGAGGCTGTTTTTGCTCCAACCCTGGAGGCATTCAAGATAAATTTGGGCAACCACTTGGCAGATATTCTTTGATTTGGGATTCCTGCATGGAGCAGGGGGTTGGACTCAGCAGCCTTGTAGCCCCCTCCCAATTTCACGATCCCATAGTTCTGTGCTCCTCTTCAGTTCTTCTGGAGGAGAAAATACACAGTAAAATCACTTGCAGTTCTCGACAACTTACATGCTTTTTTGAGGACGGCATCAGCAAAAGCAATCTTTGGTCGATTGGAGAAGGCTTCTGAGGTGGCTACCATCCCTTCTTTCACAGTTTGGAATCCAGACAAGACAACGACTGGTAAATGTCCCATCCAGATAGTGTATATGTTTCCATATTGCTTAGCCAACTGTCATTGGGATTTAAAAAAAAAAAGAAGAGAGAGGGGAGAGAGTGGAAAATATTTATTTATTTATTTATTTATTCATTCATTCATTCATTCATTCATTCATTGATAGACCACCTGATTTCCCAGAAGGGACTCTGGGCAGTTCACACGAAAGCCAAATAAATAGTAGGCAATAAAAAAAAACAAAAGAATCAATAAACAGCAAAGACATAACGCTAAACACACAATGGAATAAAAGGCTAGGCAAAAGGCAAAACTAAAGGGTGGCGAGAAAAGTACAACAAGGCAGGACAACACAACATTACATTATCAATCACCAAATGCTCCCCTAAAAAGCCTGGTCTTTAATGCTTTTTAAAAGGCTATTAGGAACTCTATTTGGCACATTTCAGAAGGTTGTTTGTTCCACATCATGGAATAAAATAGGGACAAATGTTACATTCAAACCAAGCAGATACTTTCAAGTAAATAGACTATTTCCACTGGCCTCACTTCCACAGCTTAAGAACATAACATAAGAACATAAAAAAGAGCCCTGCTGGATCAGGCCAAGAGCCCATCTAGTCCAGCTTCTTGTATCTCACAGTGGCCCCACCAGATGCATCCGGGAGCGCATGAGACTTGATCTCTGTCTTCTGATACCCCTCCCCTGCATCTGGCCCTTGAAGTACCCGAGTTTTAAGCCTGGAGATTACACAGCTCCATCATGGTTTGTAACCTGTGGTGGACTTTTCCTCCATCTTCTTCTTCTTCTTCTTCAAGGGCCATGTCCTCATAGAACAGGCATGTCCAAACATGCTGATGGGGTTAAATGAGGAGGAACTTCACACAAGGTGGCTCATTTCCTGTCCCCATAACGAACTGCATGAGGCAACTAACTCAGTGTGGCTTATGGCACACATGACCATTTCCAGGTAGAACAGTAGGTGATAAGAGAAAGTGCCTGTCAGCAGCGGCCCTTGGCTTGAATGTTGGCGAGAGAATAACTTGCTTCTGAACACATTAAAAACTAAGGAGCTCATAATAGATTACAGGAAGAAGAAAACAGATCTTCAACCACTATTCATCAGTGGGGACTGTGTAGAAAGGGTGACCGACTTCCGTTTGTTGGGAGTCCATATTGAGGAGAATTTAACCTGGAGTGTAAACACCTCTGAGCTGCTGAAAAAGGCCCAACAGAGACTGTACTTTCTGAGAGTGCTCAGAAAGAATAACATCACTCAGAGACTATTGGTGTCTTTTTATCATTGTGTAATAGAAAGTGTACTGACATACTGCATATGTGTGTGGTATGCCAGTTGCACGGTGGCTCAGAGGAAATCACTCCAGCGGGTTATCAATATGGCACAGAAGATCATCGGATGCCCACTCCTCACATTGGAGGAATTACACAGCTCCCGCTGTCTTAAGAAAGCTCAGAATATTGTAGGAGATATTTCTCATCCTGGTCACTCTCTGTTTGTACCACTACCATCAGGCAGAAGGTATAGATCTATTAGAACAAGGACTGAAAGATTCAAAAATAGTTTTTACCCAATAGCATTATCCATGCTAAACTCTGTTAAAAATTAAGTTGACGGGTAATATTGGTGTTGAATGTGTTACATATATATCGTATAGGTGTATGGCTGTTGTTGTTTTTTAAATTGTAGTTTTTATGGATTGTGTAGGAATGTTGCTAGGTGAAAGAGTGTAGGGATGTGGGTATGTTTGGATTTTATGTCAGTTTTAAATGAGTGTAAGTGATGTTTTGGCATGTGAATGTTGGAGTATGTGTATGGATGGTTTGTTTTTAAATTGTAGATTTTACGTCTTGGATTTTTATGCTGGGTTGTGTGAATGACTGACTGGATGGCACTTTTAATCTCGTTGTATTTATACAATGACAATAAATTGCATTCCTTCCTTCCTTCCTTCCTAGATCAGTAGCCTGAACTGGTTTTTAACTAAAGCAATTCTAAATAGAGCAACTGTGCTCACAGCTTCTGACAACAAGTATTCTCCCTGATTGAAACTCTGAAAGTCATTCTTAAAAAAATCACTCAGCTAAAATTGACTTTTTAGAAAATCTGTCAACTGGTTATTTAAATATATACTGTATAGATATCTCCAAGGAAGTAGGCTTTTTTCCATGAAAGCTTAAATTAAAATAGAGCTGTTAAAAATTAAAGTGCCACAACATTCTTGTTTTCTTTATATTTCTTTTGTTTTGGCCTGATTTAAAACACACACACACACACAAACACAAAGGATGTTATTTGATTTGACTTGATAGATAGATAGGTCCTTACTTCACATGCACTTTGTTGCTCTAGAAAGTGTGCTGAGTTGCGGATCTAAAAATTGTTCCCCCCATGTCTGTCACTCTGCAAGAAAAATAAAGTGCGACCACACACCCCAAAGCATGACTCGGTGAACTAAAGTTGTACCAGGTCTAGGGGTAGTGTTTTTCTTGTTGCTCTTCTGGTGCGGTGGGATAATGTTTGTTCCACATCTTTTCTGTTTTCATCCCAGTTTCGTTATTTCCCCAGATTTTTTTAAAAAAAATTCAGACTCAGTAGATATATCGAAATGGCAGTTTCCCTCTGTTACTGTTTTGAAATGTAGATTGCAGCCCATTTAGCTGATTTTCCTTTCCAAACACTGTCCCGTTGTACATAATGATCTAGACACCAGGTGTCAGCAGAAAGCATGTATATTCTGATGTATTTTGTACCCTGAAGCCGTGACTCATGGGTGTAATGCCTGGGGTCGCCTTTGTTGGTGATAAAGGGGCTTGTCAATAGCCATTTGGCCCTTAAATTGCTCTCTCTTGATGTTCCAACCAAAAATACCTTCTGCCCCTTCATCCTTCCATTCCACAACATGTGAAAACCTACTCCGTAGATTGGATGCACCGCAGATAACCACAATGCTGCCTATCCCTTCTGCTTGTCTTCGCACCCCAGCCCCAAAGCGTGCTAACAGAATGTCAATACTCTGTGTATTTGGAAAAAAAAAGAACTTTCAGAGCCCTTTCTACTTCATTTCCCATATGTGATGGATAGATAAGTAAGATTGATATTAAGCACTGATGATTCTTTATATGCTACTGAAATAGATGTTAAGCTGTGCCTAGTTAAATTTTGAATTTTATCCTTCTGCTCCCTCTTAAAATGTGTGGATTATTAGTTTGCACTGCAACATTTTAAATTAAAGCATTTCATGTCCTATTGAAAGTGCGAGAACTGCTTCTGCACATGCCACCTGATTTTCGCACATAGCATTGGTGTAAGCTATTGGCCAAGACATCTGTTAGCCTTCATGGAACTGCAGGATTATGTTCATTTTGACAAGGGTATTTTCCCAGAAAATACTGAGAGCTTTCATTTCAATATGAACATCTATCTTTTCCTGTTTTCAGTGGCAGGAGAGCTCTGTTTTTATGAGGAATTATTGAACGGCTGGAGCGGGGAATGGAACACAGAGGCTGTTCTCCCGAAAAGTGACAGCAGAACTGGAAGAAGATTGCAACTCCCTCTTCTTTTCCAACATGCCTCTGATGAAGCAGTCATTGCACTTTTTTTCCTGCCATCTTGCCTTAGTAAAGTTTTTTTTTAGTTGTTTTTTTTTAAATTTGGTTCTGCTGATTGCCTATTTAGGTTTGTTTTATCTGATACTGTGAAACCAATTATTATTATTATTATTATTATTATTATTATTATTATTATTATTATTATTATTATTATTATTATTATTATTATTATTATTATTATCTTTGTTTTATTGCTTGCATAGTGTCATATACCTTTTTTGTTAACTGCCCTGAGGTCCTGTCTGGGAAAAATAAATAAATAAAATATAAATAAATAATGATTCTTCTGGTTCTGAAAACCAATAAAAAACGCTCACTGTGGACAAATAAATTTCAGAACATCGTTTTTTCCCTTCCACTCAATAAGTCAAAAAAGGAGGAAATCTGATACTATGAGCTTGGACCCCCCCCCCAACACTTTGTTAAACGTGACATACTACTGTTCTGTGAAAATCCTACAAACTTCCTATAATCCCTGCTGAGGGCTGCATTAGTTGAAGTTACATATAGTAACTACAACTAATAACAATTAGTTACATTTATAGAGCTGATTGACCTCCGGCCGTTATTTACTGTAAGCGACGCAAAAGCACCAGTAGTAGTAATAGATTTTGAAGACAGTAGGAAGAGAGGAAGATCAAAAAGAGAGACGCCAACACTCCCTAATGGAAACCTCAAATATAAATAACATGCAGTATCTCCTGAGACTAGTGGTACCCATGGTGCTTTTTAAGAGCAACACATGGCACATTTTTTCTTAATTTGCATTTTAAAATGTTTAAAAGCGATGGAGAGAACCTTCTTGCAATACATCCCATAGAGGGTGTAAAGCTTTCCAGTTACTCCAGATTACACCCATTAAATTCCCCTGCTACACACAACTGACAGTAATTATTCTTGGACTGCTGGGCTTGAGCTTGAATATATGTTGCACCCCACGACATGATTTTTAATTTGCTTTATTAATTTCCAATTAAAATGTACTTCACTTATCTTTGATATGTATCCCTATGCCTATCCTGCCCTTGAAATCACTAATTATTACTCATGGGGAGAACTACATTTCCAGATACAGTGTAGAGCTTGTTCTGCCCCCTCACACTCCTTCGCCCAACCCCTTCTATCGCCAGTTTTACAATGCCATAAAAGGGAACCTCCTATAATCCCTGCTGACAGCTGCTTGTTAATTTGTTTTGCAACTGAAAAGAAACAGATCATACAAAGCATATAGTTATCAGCCAGTTATAAACAGTTATCAGCTCCCAACTCTCAATTTTGCAACATTTACATTCGATATAGTAACACCACACTTCTGCACTTCTGTTGGCATTGTAAAAAAGAAAAACGTACTTTTGCACACATGATATGGAAATGCGAGAAAATACGAACATATTGGAAGAAAGTAGAAAATTGGTTATCAGAAATTACAAAGAAAAGGATTGAGCTAAAAATAGATCATATTTTCTTAGGCTTAGTAGATAGAGAAAAACAATGGAAAGGCATAAAAAGATTGTGTACTACGGAATAGCAGTGGCTATAATGGTATTCACGGGTGGATGGAAGGACCAAGAAAAATGGAAATATGATAAATGGAAAGATTATATACATCAATTTTTTTCAAAATGAATGGATACAAATTATGCAACAAGGAAACACAGAAGGGAAACATAGAATTTTAAAGGAGTGGGAGAAATATATAAATTGGATAAAAGGGAAGCCTGAGAAATGGGCTAGACTATTCCATCATGCCTTAATAATATTTAATAATATGAAAGGGTAGTGAATTTGTGCTTGCTGGGGGGGAGGGTTAATGAGGAAGGGACCAAAGGATGGTGTAATGTTTTTGAAATACTCCCAAAATACCAGAACTAGGGGACATACACTCAAATTGAAGGCTGGGAGAGTAAGAACTGACAAAAGAAAATATTTTTTCACCCAGCGCATTGTAAGTCTTTGGAACTCCCTGCCACAGGATGTGGTGATGGCATCTGGCCTGGATGCCTTCAAAAGGGGATTGGACAGATTCCTGGAGGAAAAGTCCATCACAGGTTACAAACCATGATGGAGAAACCAGGGTACTTCAAGGGCCAGATGCAGGGGAGTGGTATCAGGAGACAGATATCTAGTCTCATGCGCTCCCAAACGCATCTGGTGGGGCCGCTGTGAGATACAGGAAGCTGGACTAGATGGGCCTTTGGCCTGATCCAGCATGGCTCTTCTTATGTTCTTATGTAAAGAGTGGAAATGTATTTTGTTGGTTCCTCAATAAAATAAAATTTTTAAAAAACGTCTGCACCTTATTTAAAAAAAACCCTTCATTCCGATGAATCGAACTGTTGGCTGTCAGACTTCAAACAGTTTTTCTTTGAAAGCAAAACGCTCCATATTAGTTAGTACTACGGGCTGCTAAAGCTTTTCTTCAGACCATTACAACAGGAGGGGAGGGGGGTATCAAAACAGGTGACGAGATGGCATAGTTGCAATGTATTATGCAGAACAGCAGCAATGGGTAGATTTTCTATACGGAAGTACTTCGACTGGGGAAGTGGAACGCAGAAAGTAATAGTCTTTTCTATGGGGGCCATTTAGAGAGTGCTGTGTTCTCAATGCCTTGGAGGAATGACACCCTGCACCCAAATTTCAAAACTGTTGGGGCCGTCTAGTGGCATATTATTGAACACCCACATAACAGTGAAATCTCAATATGGAAAGCCACTCAGCATGGAAGTAAGCGAACAATAAAGTAACTGAAGTTTGGAAAATGGCAAATGAAAATCAAGATACCGATATACCCATACCTGGATGAGGTCTCTCTCAGGACAGTTGTGCAGGTGCTTGTGATATCAATCAAGGATAGATTATTGCAACACTCTCTACGTGGGGTTGCCCTTGACCCTTATTGGGAGACTACAGCGGGTACAAAATGCAGTGGCTAGACTGGTGGTTGGTGCTGGTAAATATGACCACATCACCCCAGTTCTGGCTCGTCTGCATTGGCTGCCTGTTGTGTCCTGAATAATGTTCAAGATACTGGTTTTGATTTACAAAACCCTCCATGGCTTGGGACCTGAATACCTGGAGGAGGAGCTCTCCCAGAGGTCAAGTGAGGCCCATCCCACCAGAATGTCATGGGCACTCTCACTTTGGGGGGCCAGGGCCACGGAGGCCAGGAAATCGGCTACCCCAAACCGGGTCTTCTCTGTGGCTGGCCCCTCACTTTGGAACCACCTGCCAAGTGAGTTGCACCTTACTCCGTCCCTGCTGGCCTTCAAAAAAGCTCTGAAAACACTGCTTTTTAGAGAGGCGTATGGCAACCCTTAGTCTGGGTTTTTTTTCTCCGTTGAGACATACCTGCCACCATCTTTGCTGCTTTTAAAACCATTTTTATTTTTATGATTATATTTATTTGATGTTATTGTTTCATTTTGTTGTTGTGAACCGCCCGGAGTTCCATTGGAAGATGGGCGGTATAGAAATACAAAAATAATAAATAAATAAATAAATAAATATCGGTTCAAATTTGTTTAAAAAAATGTGCCACAGAACAACGAAACAAGAATGCACTTTGATGCGGCATTGCCCCGTGAAGTCACATAAGTTTCGTAACAATAAAGTGTGACCGTGGGATGCAGGAACAGCAACAAAAACATGTGACCACAACAAAATATATTATGCAATATAATTTGTTGCGGTACAAAGTGGACGTGGGGTAACAGCCATAGATGATAGATAGATAGATAGATAGATAGATAGATAGATAGATAGATAGATAGATAGATAGATAGATAGGGCCTTTTTACACGACCCCTAAGATCCGCTGGCCACTTAAATTCGGACCAGAGATCTTAGGGGTTCGTCGCTCTTCCTCTGTCTTCCTCTGTCCCCACCCCCCTCCGCACTTCCTGGTTGCTGGCTGCCTGAGGGACGGAGAAAAAAGAAAAAAACGACTGCCGGTTTACCTCCGTTTTTTCCCGGCAGCATTCAGATCTCTTAAAGGGGCGTGGTGCAAAAAAAGAACAAACGGAAGCCAGGAGAGCCCCGCACTCACTATCCTTACACCGGATCAAATATTTGTCACCATCAAAGACCAGGTACAAGAAAACTGCTGTTTGGTCGCGCTAAAGTGGGCGGGGTCGCACTTAATTGTCTGCAAAGTCCGGAGCTGGTGGGTAAACATTTTTAAGGTCCGGACCTTGCAGCCATTTGTGGTGGAGCTTAGGGGTCGTGTATAAACGCCCATAGATAGATAGATAGATAGATAGATAGATAGATAGATAGATAGATAGATAGATAGATAGATAACCTTCAAGGGTCAATTTGGCTGTAGAATGTTTTCCCACTAGTCTTATCCTCTCATGAACTACATGAAAAGTACTGAGTACAGCCTCAGTTTTGTCACTTTCCCCCCTTCTACAGAGACCTCAGGCTTGATTCGACCCAGGACTGACTTGTTCATCTTTCTAGCAGCAGTCCATGGTACCTGCAGAGCCCTCCTCTGGCATCCCAGTTTGGATGAACTGATCTTTTGCCTGCTGGTATTCTTCACATTTATATCCATAGACATCAATTGAGTGTGGATGATCTTTGCCTTGATCTTACAACTGGGGAACTTTTCTAGTTCCTTCATGGCTGCCCTTCTGAGACTCAGTCTTCTTCTAATTCAGGCATTGCCAAAGTCCGGCCCAGGGGCCAAATGTGGCCCGTTTTAAAATTTTGAGTGGCCCTTAGCCTCCTTGCCAGCTCAGCCTATCATTCATCCCCACCAGCTGGCCCCTCCCCATACCGGATGGAGGTGTTAGCTTGCAGTTTTGTGGTTTGCCTGCCCTCCCTGTCTCCCTCTGTCCCCCCAGCCACCTGCCCTGCCTACCCACCCCCAGCGTTGTCACCACCTCCTTGCAAGAGAGGGCAGCATATGTGAGCAGCAGTGCGTCTTGGGTGTGTGTGGGCCAATTCCCAGGCCATGCAACAGCCGTCGGGCCCTTGGGCGCCTTTAAACTGGAGCATTTGCGGCTGCTGCAGATATGCGCAGGTCCATGTCCTTTCTCCCCCCTTCAGGCTGAATGGTCGGCCCCCACACATTTTCACCTCGCCAAATCTGTCCCTCCTTGCACAAAGTTTGGACACCCCTGTTCTAATTACTTGACAGCATCTGCCATCCATATTGTTGATTCGATTGAGATATACAACATAAAACATAAGAAAAGCCCTGCTGAATCACACCATGGGCCCATGTACTCCAGTTTTCTGTAACTCACAGTGCCCCCACCAGAGATGCCCCTGGGAACACACAAGACTAGATATTTGTCTCCTGATATCACTCCCCTGCATCTGGCCTTTGACGTACCCTCTTTTTAAGCCTGGAGAGAACATGTATACCCATCATGATGTGTAACCTGCAACAGACTTTTCCTCTAGGAATTCATCCAATGTGCTTTTAAAGGCATCTAGGCCAGATGCCATCATCACATCCTGCAGCAAGGAGTTCCACAGACTAACAATATGCTGGATCAAGAAATATTTTCTTTTGACTGTTCCAACCCTCAGTTTGAACGGGTAACCCCCAGTTCTGGTAATGCGTGAGAGGCAGATCCATCCCCTGTATAATTTTGTATGTCTCAATCATCCCCCACCCTTTTTGACTAAAAAGCCCCAAACATTGTAGCTATTCCTCATGGGAGGTTCCCCAGCCCAGTAATCATTTCAGTTGTTCTCTTATGCACTATTTCCAGATCCACGTCTTTTTTGAGTTGGGGTGACCTTATTCTTTCATCTCATTAGGACATTTCTGCTTTCTGCTGGTAAGATGGTGTCATCTGAATATCTAAAACCTCTGATGTTTCTTCTAGGGATGTGGATATCAAAAAGAAACCCATTCAATGCTTACATATAAAGCACTAAACGGCTTAGGACCTGGCTACCTAAAGGACCACATTCTTCCATATGAGCCTGCCCGTACTCTAAAATCAGGCCAGGAGGCCCTGCTGCTGAAGGTGCCATCCCTCCAAGAGGAAAGGGGGGGTGGCATGTCGAAGCAGGGCTTTCTCGGCGGTTGCCCTCTTCTGGAATGCCCTCCCTATGGAGATCCGACTGGCACCAACACTTTTGGCTTTTTGGCGGCAGGCAAAGACCTTCCTGTTCGGCCAGCATTTTAATCAGATTTTGTTGGCTGGACACACGAGCAGCAGGGTTTTATAATTTGTATTGTATTGTGTTTTAACTGTGTTGTATTTTATAGTTTTAATAATTTTAGTGTTTTATAGTTTTTAATACATTGTTGCATGCAGCCCAGAGACCTCTTGGTGGTGGGGCGGCTAATGTTTTTGTAAATAAATAAATAAATAAATAAATAAATAAATAAATAAATAAATAAATAAATAATTTTTCTTTCTTTTTTGCAGGGAAGGTGGCTTTTTCATTTTTGTGTCTTTCACAAACCAGTTGTTCTTATTCAACACAAAAGAAACCACGTCTTGCACATTTTTTGTTTCATATGTGCTCTGCCTGGCATGGACCCAAAAGCCTCGAAGAACCTTAAAAAGCAAACAAGAAAACAAAAGCTGAAGAAAAGAAGTACCAAGGTTTGGAATCTTGCATATTTAAGAGGCTTAATTAAAGTGAGAAGGTGCAGAAATATTTGACCTGAAGTGCAGCTTGGAATTGTTGTTTCATAAGCCATTGCAGAACAACGAGTCAGCTCTAGGAGACCAAGGTCAATGAAGTATAAACGTTTATTGGCAGCTGAATCAATGTTTTGAAACATAGAGATAAGATTAGCATAAAGAGCAAGATTGTGGATGAGTGCTTTGTAGTGACTGTTTTCAAAAGCAGCTTGGAATGTTGTAACGAGATGGAGTTGCTCAAAGTTTGAAACTATGAAATATATGGCACTTTTTCAGTTCAGTAGTATTATTCCCTATGGACTTCTTTATGTCCTCATAGAACGTTGGCAATCAGTAGCGTGATCTGGTTTTCAGCCAAAGCTATTCTAAATAGAGAAGTTGTGCCCATTGTGAACCATTGGCTTAATATGTTACCTCATGGACGCGTGTACTGGTTTAAAAACTGCAACGGAAACGCGACAAGGATTCCACCATCCTGAGGCCAGGTACAAGGAAGATGCGTTGAGTCATGCTTTGGGGACGTGGTTGCACTCTATTTTGCTTAAAGCACGACGGCTGTGGGGGGAACAATTTTAAGTACCCCAACTCAGCGCCACCTCGTGGAGCAGTGGTTAGATGCCTGTACTGCAGCTAAAACTGTGCTCACAACCTGGGGTTCAATCCCAGGTAGCAGGCTCATGGTTGACTCAGCCTTCCATCCTTCCAAGATCGGTGAAATGAGTACCCAGCTTACGGGGGGGGGGGGCAGCAGCAATGTGTAGCCTGCATACTGTGATTAAAATTGTAAACCGCCCAGAGACTACTTGAAGTGGTATGGGCTGATATATAAGCAGAACACTTTGCTTTGCTTTGCTTTGCCCTCAAGAGAGGTTATAAATATATATTGATTTCTTCTTTCATTTTAATATGTATCCAATGTATTTCTCTTATTTTCCCCTCCTCAGTACTCTCAGGAAGATACTTGGGTATACCACCGTCCCAGAGGCTTTGCAAATTTTGCCAACTTGAACCAGACACAGTCCCTCATATACTGTGCCGTTGCCCTGCCCATACTAGATTACGCAAAGAGTTTTTAGACCCAATTATGTCTATGTTCTCTGGCCCTCCAGAGGAATACACAAGCTTTTTACTTTGTGACAATTCCGAATGGGTCACCTTACAAGTTGCAGATTTTCTAGTAGCTGTTATTAATAAGAAATGAGAGTGTATCCCCTTTTTGGCTTTTTACCTATTGTTTTACTTGACAATGGTTTACCATCACTGTTTTGGTTGTGTTCTATATTCTTTGTTTTAATGCCAATAAAGGTGTTTGTATGTATGTATGTATTTCTCTTATTTATGATTAAGGACATCAGATCATAAGTCCTGAAGGTAACGAAGCTAACTTCTTGTGCCCAGCTTTCTTGAGAAAGTCGTTATTTGCCTCTGCAGTAGGTAAGAGTTACACTTTATATCAAAGCACCATGACAAGGATATTCAGAAAGAACCCAGCCTGAGAGTCTGGGGCTGGTGTATACAAATGTGGCAAAATGAAAAACAAAACACTGTTTTGTCATTTTGTTACGAAACAAATGGTAGAAAGCATTTCATGACAAAACGAAATGAACTGCTGAGTCATTAAAGTCTAAAGTTGGTCCCCCATGGAAAAAGAGGAAGAGGGAAAATGTGTGTTTTAACTCAAGCCCCTCTCTGCTGTGGAATGCAAAGGAGGGGAGTTGAGGCAAGGTCTTGCTTGGAAGGGTTGCTAAGCGATAAAACCCCCGTTTCACACTCTGAAAGTATCAGCATTTAAGCAACAAATATAATATTTACTTGTGTTTGCCACAGAGCAGTGCAGCAGTAACGTAGATAAAATGTCAGTATTGATATAAAGGGTTGCAGAGTTAGGCTAACAGAAAGACAATGACAATGAATAGAGTAAAAACTCATATATTCATATATACATCAAAATATACACAGCATAACAACCAAGCATTATATACAATATAGCAAACAGACAAACAGAGTGTGGGGTAAACTGTTCTCACCATAACAGTCCCCAGTAACAAATGGCAAGCTAGTGCTTTTTATACTATTCAGCACTCATAAGATCTGATGCAATCACTAATTAACAATCTGATGCAATCTGATCTAACCATTACAAATCATGATGTTATAATCAGTTCCACCTGCACTTCATCACTTAACATGCCTGTGATTACTAGTCTCTAACACTTGTGAATTAACATCATGACACTGCAGAATCTAACTGCCTCCATTTTACAATTCTCTTTACACATTCTGTTAAATATACATAACATATGTTTTTATCAACTTTTACATATCTTGACAGAAAGAGCAAAAGAAAATTTATGGCCCTGCCTCCCTGTGCTTCCAAAGGCAAGCAAAAATAGAACAGAATGGAATCAAACCCCCTCCTTTGCATTCCACAGCACAGAAAGGAAGAGTTTAAAATGACATTTTTCCTCTTCCTCTTTTTCTATGGGGCCCCACTTTGGATTTTAATAACTCACCCCCCCTCTCAAAATCTGGAGGGCTTACAGGGAAGAGTACAAGGAAGCTACCCATCAAATGTGGTGCCTCTAGTACCCAGGGGAGGCATTTTATAGCATAATTAATCATTTCATGTCGTTTTGTTTCATTCCAAAAATTCTTTTTAAAAAATCATTAATAACAAAACAAAACAAAACATTATATTTTCATTTTATGCCCATCTCTAATGGTGACTAGATATGGCCAAAAAAAAATGAAAATATAGTATTTCATTTCCTTTCGTTTTGTTTTGTTATTAACAAATTTTTAAAATACTTTTCAGAACAAAATGAAATAAAACAGAACAATTTGTTATGCTATAAAATGGCTCCCCTGAGTCCTAGAAGCACCAAACAGGGAGGGTAGCTTCCTTGGACTCTTTCCTGTAATCCCTCCAAATTTGGAGAGGTTTGGAGTTCAAGGGGCCAAGTTATTAAACAAAGTGAGTCCCCCATGGAAAAAGAAGAGGAGGAAAAATCTTAAACTCATGTCTCATTGATCCCCTCTATGCTGTGGAATGCGGAGGAGGGAGGTTGAGGCAAGTGCTGAAATGATTCTGTGCTGTTCTATTTTCTGCCTTTTCCTAAAGAAAGGAAACATAGGCCATAAATTTTCTCTTGCTCTTTTAGAGAGTGAAACTAAGGTTTTTAATGGCTTTATCACTTAGCAACCCTTCCAAGCAAGACCTCATTCCCCCTCCTTTGCATTCCACAGCACAGAGAGGCTTGAGTTTAAAACACACATTTTTTCTCTTCCTTTTTCCATGGGGGACCCACTTTGGGGTTTAATAAATTGGCCCCCTGAACCCCAAACCTCTCCAAATTTGGAGGGCTTACAATGAAGAGTCCAAGGAATCTACCCACCAAATTTGGTGCCTCTAGGACAGGCATGTCCAAACTTTGGCCCTCCAGATGTTTTGGACTACAACTCCCACAGTCTTTTATCATGCAATCTAAGCTTATAATTCTGGGAGTTGTGGTCCAAAACATCTGGAAGGCTGAAGTTTGAACATGTCTGCTCTAGGATGAATTGTTTCATTTCTATAGCCAAAAATTGCAGTTTGTTTCATTTCATCACAAAATGATTTATTACATAACAAAACGACAAAACAGCATTTCGTTTTTCATTTTTTGCCCATCTGTAAAGGTATACATCTATTCTATATTGATTTGAGCATAAAGCTCTTTGCTTTCCATCTTTTCAGACTTGTTAGTTCATAAATAAAACCTCTCTTCCATACTTGCAAAGCTGTTTTGTGTGTTGTGTGTGTTCTCTCCTTGACTCCCTGTATTTTCTAACAGGTGCCGGTTGGATCAGCCAGAGGGAAAAGAACCTCCAAAGGATATTTGCAACAGAGATGGGCATAAACTGCTGGTTCAGTAGTTCATCTCAGTTTGTTTACTGCTGCAACAGATACTCCGTGGTTCAGAGCCCCACCCCCTCCAGTGGGCTCCCACTGAGAGACCCCTGGCCTGACTCTCCTGGGTGTTTTCTCTGAGTTTGGATTGCCAGACTGCCAAACACCTGTTGCAACCGTAAATGAACCAGGACGAACTGCCCATCTCTACTGCAGACACATAAAGTCACAAAGAGATGTCAAAGTAATGAGAAGTCATATTCAGGAAGTAATTCCTTGGATCATCAGACACCTGTAACTGTCAAGTGTTGGCCAGGGATCACATCACACCGATTCTACGTAACCTACATTGGTTACCAGTTGCTGCCCGAGCCCAATTCAAAGTGCTTGTTTTGACATATAAAGCCCTAATTGGCTTAGGACCTAAATACCTGAAGGACCATCTCCTTCCATATGAACCTACCCGGCAATTAAGATTTAGCTAGAGGGCCCTCCTGAAAGAGCCATCCCTCAAGGAGGTGTGAGGGATGGCTTGTAGACATAGCTGCCCCCACGCTATGGAATGCAATCCCAAGTGAGATCCGCCTGGTGCCAACATTGATGACTTTTCGGCGCCAGGTAAAAACCTTCCTGTTCCAGAAGTTTTTTAACTGATACAACATAGACTGTGGGTCCTCTGATGGCAATTTTAGTGTAATGACTAGAGATGGGCACGAAATGAGCGATTTTTCGTTTTCATTTTCGTTTTTTCGTTTCGTTACGCAACAAAAATGAAACAATTTTTTAAAAAAACGAAAATGAAAATGAAACGACCAAATTTGCCATGTTTTTCGTTTTTGTTGCAGCAGATACATTGAACTAAAAAGAATGCTAATGAAACAGCAATTTTTCATTTTTGCTTTCGTTTTTTCGTTTCGTTACCTAACGAAACAAAAATGAATTTTTTTGCAAAAAAAGTCACGAAAACGAAAACGAACCGAAACGGACCCCTAAACGACCAAATGACAAACGAAACACCATTTTTTTGAGTCGTGCCCATCTCTAGTAATGACTTTAGTATAAGGTTTTTTATTATTGTTTTAATTATTTATGGATATTTGATGTTTTAACTGTTTTAATTCTTTGATTGTAAGCTGCCCAGAGACCTTTGGGTAGTGGGCGGCATATAAGTTGTAAAAATAAATAAATAAATAAATAAAATAGATTGACACATTTCAGAGATCTGAACTAGTATAAACGTGTGTAGATAGACACACAGAGACACAGATGTGGGAACCAACCCCATGGCATTTGGGACATCTCACATCAAAGAAGATATAGAAATGTAGAGCACAGTAACAGGTTTTATTTTGATGCTGGCCACAAAAAAACAATGTGAATTTCCTACAGACTTCCTTTCCATTGGCTACAAGGAACAAATATTTTCATGTGTATGCCTTCCTAACCTGCTTAGAGGCTAATAAATGCTTTTCATTTTATGTACAGTGGACCCTTGTATAACAAATGGTTTGTACAACATAAAATCTGTACAACATAAAAAATTCCGGAGACAGGGGAAATTTGCTTAACAGGATCGTCTATGGGGCGAATCCATACAACAGAAAAATGGTCACGATTAGGGACTACTCCGTTTTCAATGCATTCCTATGGGAAATTTGTATAAAGGAAAATTGGCTTAACAGAATTTCATTTGGAATGAATTGATTCCTTTATACAAGTACCACTGTATTCTTATGTTAAGAACCATAACAATTTTATGGGACTTTGGGGGAAATAATCAGGTGTTAAAATCTCAAAAATTAATAGCAGAAAATACAAAAAAAATCCAAAGGCCCTTAAAAACTACTTCAAAAAAGCCAAAACAAAAAAGCAGAGGCATGGACGAAGAGAATCAAACCAAAAGCCCCAAGAATCCTTGGAAAAAAATAGAATCATAGAATTATAGAATCATAGATTTGGGAGAGACCACAAGGGCCATCCAGTCCACCCCCTGCCATGCAGGAAGCCCCATCACAGGACTCCCGACAGATGGCCATCCGCCTCTGCTTAAAAACCTCCAAAGAAGGAGACCCCACCCCCCTCCGTGGTAGCATATTCCATTGCCGAATAGCATTAATTGTCATTAAATTCTTCCTAATGTTTAAATTGATGCAACCAATAATTGGATTGGCTTTCCTGGCCACTGCATCACACTGCTGATTCATGTCAATTTGTAGTCCACCTCCCAGATCCCTTTCACATGTACTTTTTTCCAGACCGGTATCTCCCATCCTATATCTGTGCAATTCAGTCTTTTTACCTAGATGTACCACCCTACATTTCCCTCTGTTGAAACTCATTTCGTTAGCTTTGGCCCAGCACTCTAATCTGTCAAGGTCATTTTGGATTTTCATCCTATCCTCTAGGGGACCCTCCCAATTTGGTATTACCTGCAAATTTAATTAGCATACTCTCTAATCCTTCCTCCAAGTCATTAACATATTGAACAACACTGGACCCAGAACAGAATCCTGGGGCACCCCACTGGTCATGTCTCCAAGCTATAGCAAACCCATTAATGACCACCCTTTGGGTGCAATCAGTCAACAAATTACAAATCCACATAACAGTAGCACTATCTATCCCACTTTCTACTAACTTCTTTGCAAGAATACCATGGGGAACCTTATTGAAGGCCTTACTGAAGTCCAGATAAGCAATATCCACAGCATTCCCCTCATCCACCAGGCCTGTAATTTTATCAAAAAAAGAGATCAAATTAGTCTGGCACAGCTTGTTTTTATGAAACCCGTTTTGACTTCTTGTAATGACAGCATTGTTTGTTAAATAATGACAGACTGCCTGTTTAATAATCTGCTCTAGGATCTTTCCAGGAATTGAAGTCAGGTTGACTGGGCTGTAATTATTTGTGTCCTCTTTTTTCCTCTTTTTGAAGATGGGGACAACATTAGCCCTCCTCCAATGGATGGGGACCTCCCCTGTTCTCCAGGACTTCTGAAAATGATTGCCAATGGTTCTGAAATTATTTCTGCCAGTTTTTAAAATTATCCTTGGGTATAATTCATCTGCCCAGGAGACTTACATTCATTTTATGTTTCCAGGTGTTCCTGTACTACCTCTCTACCTATTCTATGTTGCAATTCCCATCCTACTTCATCTACTCATTGTCCCAGCAGATCTCTTTCTTCCTTTTTGTAGAAAACGGAGGCAAGAGCAGAGCAGCAGAGAGGAAGCAGGCGGTGAGAGGAGCACATGGCCAAAGGGCAGAGAGCTAACTTCCTGTTCTTGCAGGAGCAAGGGGCGGAGTTTTAGCTTTAAATACCTGCTCCCAGCAGCCCCTCAGTCCTTTTCTGGCAGAGCAGCAGAGAGGAAGCAGGTGGTGAGAGGAGCACACGGCCAAAGGACAGAGAGCTAACTTCCTGTTCTTACAGGAGCAAGGGGCGGAGTTTTAGCTTTAAATACCTGCTCCCAGCAGCCCCTCAGTCCTTTTCTGGCAGAGCAGCAGAGAGGAAGCAGGTGGTGAGAGGAGCACACGGCCAAAGGGCAGAGAGCTAACTTCCTGTTCTTGCAGGAGCAAGGGGCGGAGTTTTAGCTTTAAATACCTGCTCCCAGCAGCCCCTCAGTCCTTTTCTGGCAGAGCAGCAGAGAGGAAGCAGGTGGTGAGAGGAGCACACGGCCAAAGGGCAGAGAGCTAACTTCCTGTTCTTGCAGGAGCAAGGGGCGGAGTTTTAGCCTTAAATACTTGCTCCCAGCAGCGCGCCCCTGACGGTGCGTGCAAACTACAAAAAAAACCCTTATAATTTCTTCTGGGTATAATTGAGTTCCTAAAGCCAAGCTACTCCTGAGGAAGTCCTACACACATTAGCAAGTTAGCACTGGAAACTTCCTGACGTGATTGCTGTTGGAGTAGAGGTGCTTTAGCAGCCCCTACACAATTAGATTTTCAATAAACAACAAAAGAAGTAAAGAGTCTTAATAGATTAAAAAAATTAGTGCAAGTTTACATTTTGAGACCTTCAATACATTTTATTGCACTTGTTAAAATGGAGTTGCAGGGAGCAGCTGTAGTTACCTGCAGTACTTGTGCCATGTTTGTTATCTTGACAGAGCGTGTGCAGAACTACATCTGCTGCAAGTGCAAGCTGGTGGCACTATTGGAAGAGAAGGTCCAGCAGCTGGAGGCTCGCATATCCGACCAGCAACATATTAAGGAGCTTGAGCAGTTCCTGGACAGAGCGGAACAGACTACTCAGGTCCAAGAGGAGACAGGGCAAACTTCAGAGGAGGAAGTCACTCCCGCAACTCAGGAGGTGGATGGGTGGAGGAATGTGACTCAAAGGAGTAGAAGGCCAAGGGATCACTCAGAGAGTCTCATATTGCACAATCAATTTGAGGCTCTTTCCCTCATCACACCTCATGAGGCACACATAGAGGAAGAATTGGTTCCACCGGAGGATCTCTCCCTCATCACTATTGATGAGATACAAGATCAGGTACATGTTGATGAACAGGCTGCAGGAAAGAAGCTCATTGTACTAGGGGATTCTATAATTAGAAATACGGAGGGATGGATTTGTGAGGAGCATGATAACCGTATGGTCACTTGCCTGCCGGGTGCAAAGGTTGCAGACATCACCAGAAATATAGATAGCTTGTTAGAGAGAACTGGGAAGGAGCCAGTGGTCATGGTACACGTCGGTACCAATGATGTTGGGAAGGCCAAGTGGTCAGTCTTGGAAGCCAAATTCAGGTTGCTAGGTAGAAGATTGAAGTCCCGGGCTTCCAAGGTAGCATTTTCAGAAGTGCTACCTGTTCCTCGTGCAGGACCCGCCAGACAGGCAGAACTCAGAAGCCTCAATGCGTGGATGAGGCGATGGTGTCGAGAGGAGGGCTTTAGATTTGTCAGGAACTGGAGAACATTTTGGGACAAGCCAAATCTGTTCAGGAGGGATGGGTTGCACTTGAATCATGATGGGACCAGATTGCTGGCACTCAACCTCAAAAAGGCAGCAGAGCAGCTTTTAAACTGATAACTGGGGGAAAGCCGACAGGAGCTGAGTGGCATCCGGTTCGGAACACCTCATCCTCGGGGAATGAGGTTGGAGAGGGTAGAGAATCACATAGAGAAGACATAGCAGGTATAGGTATTAGCACCGGGAGAATAACGGAATGTGACAGTTCATCTACTGAAAATAAAAGCTGTGGGGCGAATAGAACAAGGCAGCAGCTGTTGTTGCGGGACCCACTATACAGGTGCTTCTACGCCAATGCTCGAAGCCTCCGAGCAAAGATGAGAGAACTTGAACATTTGGCAGCTAGGGATAACATTGATATAATAGCCATAACAGAAACCTGGTGGAATGCGGAGAACCAGTGGGATACAGCAATCCCAGGCTATAAACTCTATAGAAGAGATAGAGGGGGGGCGGGTTGGAGGAGGAGTGGCCATCTATGTCAAAGAAGGGGTAAAATCCAGCAGAATGGAGATTGACAGAGGGTCTGACTCCACCATAGAATCACTGTGGGTTAAACTACCAGGTCCAAGGAGTGATGTGATCGTTGGAGTATTCTATCGTCCACCAGATCAGAAACTTGAGGGGGACCTTGAAATGAGGAGAGAAATCATGGAAGTGGCTAAAAGGGATAGGATAGTAATCATGGGGGACTTCAATTATCCCCACATTGACTGGGCCAATGCGAGCTCCGGGCAAGAAAGAGAAACTGGGTTTCTCGACTTGCTGAATGACTGTGCCTTAGAGCAACTTGTCATGGAGCCCACCCGAGAACAGGCAACTCTGGATCTAATATTGTGTGATACTCAGGACCTGGTCAGAGGTGTGAATGTCACTGAGCCTCTGGGGAACAGTGACCATGCTGCAATTACCTTTGCCATGCATGTCGGAGGAAGAGTGTCAACCAAATCAGACATAAAAACCCTTGATTTTCGAAGGGCAAACTTCCCTCAGATGAGGAAACTAGTTAGAGAGAAACTGAAGGGGAGGGTTAGAAGAATCCAATCTCTTCAGAGTGCATGGAGCCTGTTTAAAACAACAATAATAGAGGCCCAGCACAAGTGCATACCACAAAGAAAGAAGAGCTCATTTAAGTCCAAGAGGACACCGGCATGGTTAACGAGTGGAGTTAGAGAGGCTCTAAAGCGCAAGGAGAGGTCTTTCTGTAAATGGAAATCCTCCCCAAATGAGGAAATTAAAAAGGATCACAAACTCTGGCAAAAGAAATGTAAGAAGATGATAAGGGAGGCAAAGAAAGACTTTGAGGAATGAATGGCTAGCAATATAAAGGGTAATAATAAAAGCTTCTTTAAATATGTTAGAAGTAGAAAACCTGCCAGAGAACCGGTTGGCCCTCGGGATGGTGAGGGAGGAAAAGGGGAGGTTAAGGAAGACTTGGACATTGCAGAGAAATTGAATGAGTTCTTTGCGTCTGTCTTCACGACAGAGGACCTTGAGCGGATTCCGCTGCCTGAGCCGCCCCTCTTGACTAAAGAATTAAATCAAATACAGGTTAAAAGAGAGGAGGTTTTAGGACTAATTGATAAATTGAGGATTAACAAGTCACCTGGCCCAGATGGCATCCACCCAAGGGTTATTAGGGAACTGAGAAATGAAATTGCAGATCTCTTAACGGTTATATGCAACTTGTCTCTTAAAACGGCCACAGTCCCGGAGGACTGGAGGATAGCAGATGTCACACCAATTTTTAAAAAAGAAGGAAGGAGGGGGACCCAGGAAACTACAGGCCGTTAGCCTTACATCTGTCCCAGGGAAGATGGTGGAAAGCCTCATCCAAGAGAAAATCTTAAAACACATAAAAGAACAAACCTTGCTGAGAGAAAATCAGCATGGCTTCTGTAAGGGTAAATCTTGTCTGACAAACCTCTTAGAATTTTTTGAAAAGGTCAACAGGCACGTGGATTTGGGTGAACCGGTGGATATAGTCTATCTGGATTTTCAAAAGGCTTTTGACACAGTCCCTCACCAAAGGCTGCTGAGAAAATTGCACAGTCAGGGGATAAGAGGGCAGGTCCTCTTATGGATTGAGAACTGGTTGAGATCCCGGAAACAAAGAGTAGGTGTCAATGGGAAATGTTCACAATGGAGAGAAGTGAAAAGCGGTGTGCCCCAGGGCTCGGTCCTGGGACCGGTGCTTTTCAATCTGTTCATAAATGACCTGGAGACAGGGATAAACAGTGAGGTGGCCAAGTTTGCCGATGACACAAAACTTTTCCGTGTGGTAAAAACCAGAGAAGATTGTGAAGAGCTCCAGAAGGATCTCTCCAAACTGGGGGAATGGGCTGAGAAATGGCAAATGCGTTTTAATGTAACCAAATGTAAAGTAATGCATATTGGGGCAAAAATCCAAACTTCATCTATCAACTCATGGGCTCTGAGTTATCCGTGACGGATCAGGAAAGAGATCTTGGTGTGTTGGTGGACAGCTCCATGAAGGTGTCTCCCCAATGTGTGGCAGCGGTGAAGAAGGCCAATTCCATGCTAGGGATTATCAAAAAGGGGATTGAAAATAAAACAGCCAACATTATAATGCCATTATACAAAACAATAGTAAGGCCCCACCTGGAGTATTGTGTACAATTCTGGTCACCGCATCTCAAGAAAGACATAGTGGAACTGGAAAAGGTGCAGAAGAGAGTGACTAAAATGATTACTGGGCTGGGGCACCTCCCTTATGAAGAAAGGCTAAAACATTTGGGCCTCTTTAGTCTGGAAAAAAGGCGATTGAGGGGGGATATGATTGAGACATACAAAATAATGCAGGGTATGAGTAAAGTGGATAGAGGGAAGCTCTTCTCCCTCTCCCAAAATACCAGAAATAGGGGACATACACTCAAATTGAGGGCTGGGAGAGTAAGAACTGACAAAAGAAAATATTTTTTCACCCAGCGTGTTGTAAGTCTATGGAACTCCCTGCCACACAATGTGGTGATGGCATCTGACCTGGATGCCTTCAAAAGGGGATTGGACAGATTCCTGGAGGAAAAGTCCATCACAGGTTACAAACCATGATGGGGATGTGTAACCTCCAGGGTTTAAACCAGGGTACTTCAAGGGCCAGATGCAGGAGAGTGGTATCAGGAGACAGATATCTAGTCTCATGCGCTCCCAAACACATCTGGTGGGGCCGCTGTGAGATACAGGAAGCTGGACTAGATGGGCCTTTGGCCTGATCCAGCATGGCTCTTCTTATGTTCTTATGTTCTTATGTTCTTAAGAAGGTGTTGAGGGGTTTTGCCTTTTCGTTGTCTCCTGTTAGTAACTGGTTATCATCGCTACACAGAGAGGCTATCATTCCTTATTTTTCCTTTTGCTGCGGACATACTGTAACTAAAGATACCCTTTTTACTACCTTTAATATATCTGGCAAGTCTAAGTTCATTTGCACTTTAGCTTTCTTTTAACCCCCCCCCCACACACATATATATTAGCTGTTTGTTTATATTACTCTTGGTGCATTCCCCATTTTTCTATTTCTTGTACTTGTTTTTCTTTATATTGAAATGCAGAACAAAGTAAAACCACAGGAGCGGATAGAGAAGAATGAATCAATCTATTTTAAAACCAGGCAACAATATAAGAGATGGAAGCATCACTTGAAAAACCCTATTGAAACAAAATAAGAACACAGTAAATTAACCAAATAACAGTTTTTAAAATCATTGCAGGGAGGGAGACATGGACAGGATGGTCACCAAGAGCTAGCACACAGATTTTCTCAAGAACAACTGAAGAAAAAACCTCTCCTTCCTGGATTCCAAACAATCCAGAACCATTTATATGTTCAAAATTTAAAAAAATGATCCTGGATGTTCTGATTAGTTGTAAAGAGCAACCCTTGCAATGTTATGCTTAAAATTTTCTCAAGCCAGAAAGGGTGAAGGAAAAGGAGGGAAACACAAAGTAATACGTAAGAGTTGTCTGATTAGAACCACGTAATCACACAGAAAAGGCTCCTGACAATATTCTGAAGGAGCTTAATAAGGATATTGGCAAATTAATCGCTTTCCTACTCAGCAGAAGGCATGGGGAGTGGAGGTACTAAAACAAAACTCCTTTATATAAACTATTGCAGATGTATCAGTTACATAACCATTTAAGAAAAACATTTTCTTTGTCTTCTCGTAAAGGGACAGTCAAGAAACTCCCTGCAGTCAAAGTCACCTCCATCGTAAAGGGCTTACTGGAACAAAACTGGATTCGGATAAAACTGGCCTAAATCTAAATGGAAGGTGGCATGATTAACGCAAGTGTTTGTATCTGTTGAAGCACACCCATGAAAATACATTCTGCAGGTGCAGTTGAAACCTTGAATCATCAAAAGCACAGCTCTGAAGGAGTAGATCCTTGATAACAGAAACACATCAAAGACTGTGAAAAAATAAGACTGTAATCAGATAATATATGGAAAACTAAGTAGAAAAAACTAACAGGGAAAATAAACTTACAGTGTGTCATTATTCCCATGTATGTATGTATGTATGTATGTATGTATGTATGTATGTATGTATGTATGTATGTATGTATGTATGTATGTATGTATGTATGTATGTACCATTCTTTTCACCAAAGAGAGGCAGAATGGTGCACAACACAAAAACAACGCTTGTATAGGACGCAAAACAACCAAATGCTTCACATAAATGATAAAATGCAATCATGTAGGTACTACAAAGCACGTGGATTTGAGGAACATGGTGGATGGGTGCAGAAATTGAAAGTTCCAGGGTGCACAAATTTCTAAAAAAAATCATGCACTTTTTCGGATGCCAGGAAAGCCTTCCCTTCCTCTAAGGCAGGGTTTCCTGCCAAGAAACGAATAACTTTGAGTCCGCCCTAAATGCTCATGTGGCAGCAGTCTTTGGCTAAGATCCAGAGATGGCCATGCTATATAGATGATCTTCCCAAAAGATAGCCTAGCTTTCAAAAATATTCCAGTGCCAGATACCATGCGGATATTATTTCCAGTAAGGGCAAAATCCAGCAAAGGTACAACACGTGCAAGGATATAAATTTGGGAGAAAGGGGTGGGTAGGAGAGGAAAATTGCAGAATTGCCACCACCCCCTGTAAGGATGGAAGACTGAGTCAGCCATGAGCCTGCTACCTGGGATTGAACCCCAGGTTGTGAGCACAGTTTTTGCTGCAGTGCAGGCATTTAACCCCTGCGCCACGAGGTGGCACTGAGTTGCGGTACTTAAAATTGTTCCCCCACGGCCGTCGTACTTTAAGCAAAATAAAATACAACCACGCCCCCCCAAAGCATGACTCAGCGCATCTTCCTTGTACCTGGCCTTAGGATGATGGAATCCTTGTTGCGTTTCCATTGCAGTTTTTAAACCAGTACACGCGCCCATGGGGTACCTTATATTCCGAAACATAATCGCAGGAAAACAAAAATAAAATGCACTTTAATGCAGCACCCGTCTGTGAGGTCACAGGAGTTTCATAACAATAAAGTGCGTCTTTGAAGGTGCACGAACAGCAACAAAACTACCTGGCTGCCATAAGGTATATTACACATTAACACATTTTATTTTGTTGCGGTACAAAGTGGACATGAGGTAACGCCCAAGAAGTGTAGAATCATACAAAGAGAAGGGCAGCCAATTTGCTCCTATTTAAGGACTGCAGCTTCCCTTTGTCTGATGCTGCCTCTTTACCTATTTTGAAGGGTTCAGATACTTTATATACATCAATAGTCCTCGGGACAGAGTACAGCCAACATTTAGAAATAAAAACAAAGAAGCCACTGTGAAGTATTGGAATAACTACTGAGCACAGTCAAGATGGTAGAATTCATGACCCAACATGACCACCAGTCATTTCTACCCAGCAAACAATTCGCCCTTACTGTCACACACCCTTTCTCCATATCGTATTCATACTCCAGGGACTTTGCAAAGCATGGCTAGAAAGGAAATTATTTGCAATGATTGGCAGGAGTTCCTGCAGAGGTGTTGGGATGGGTGGCGGGGAGGGGAAGGGAGTAACGTGATCTTCTAGACCTTGAAGCATCTTATTCATTAACGAACTAGTCAGTTATCAGAAAGAGGTACCTGGATGAGAATATCTGGAGGAAACCTTAACCCCATCCGCCACAGCCCTCCAATGAGAGGAAGTGGGAAAGGCCCAGGAGGAAATCTTCTGCTGGACCAAAGCTGTTTCAGGTACTGTAAAAGTAGAAGGAGAGCCACCACGGAAACCAAGAACTGCCATATCTCAGTCATTCTCCGGTCTCCTCTTCCCCAACGCTTCTTAATCCCTACGGCTTGTGGGTTGCTAGATGGTACTCCAGATCCTTTCGCCTTTCTTGGTGATGTCACTACAGCATTGTGTCTGCGTTCCCCGCATAAATATCTGTTTATAGTTTGAACATCTTGCATCATATCTGCTAATTAGAGAGGTGTTCCGCCTAGCATCAGATAGATAGATATATACATACACATATGCAAATTCTCCTTCAGCGTTCCCCATCATTATAGTTTTGTTGCCAGACTGGCATAACGTACTCCTAAAGGAGACAGAGAGATTAACTGACTTGGGATAACCGTGAAGTTTTCAAAATATTTATTTTATTTATTTTTGCCATTTCTAGACCTTGATGATGCATGAAGAGCAACAAAACCACCTGACCGCCACAAGATATATTACACATTTTATTTTGTTGCAGTACAAAGCGGACATTGCTGTTTTGTGCTGCACTAACAGAGGCATAGTTACCAGGACTGCTATCCCACGACCACTAAAAATCGCTTCAAACTGCTTGAAGATGCGATTAATAAAATTATGTCTCCATGATCAGCAGACTTTAAAGGGGAGGGGGAAATGCGACCACATCCACTTAAGTGTGACCCAGCGAGTTTTGCAAGCATCTGTTCTTGAGGTGGTACAAAGCTTGTCTCACTTCTGATGCGGATTTTTAACTAGCACTTGAGTCCGTGGGGACTTGGAAAATCCACATCAAAACCTTTTCATTCCACTGTGTTGTGGCTCCCACTTGTGGGAACACTAAAGATGGGGTTCTTTAAACTGCGCCCATGGGGACACAGGAACAGCATTTTCAACCATGTGACCGTTCCGGGGGGATATCCACATTTTACTTTGATCCGAATTTTTGGGCCATGGGATAGCAGCCCATGTCTCATGAGGTATTAGTCCCCCACTATTCGGCACTGATCAGGCCTCATCTTGAATATTGTGTCCAGTTCTGGATGCCACAATTTAAGATGGATGTCAACAAACTGGAACAAATTCAGAGGAGGGCACCGAAGATGACCAGGGGACTGGACACCAGGCTGTATGAAGATACATTGAAGGAACCACATGAAGGATGGTGGAGTCTCGTTCTATGGAAGTTTTTAAGCAAAGGCTAGATGGCCATCTGTCAGGAGATGGCCATCTGGCAGGGGGTTGGACTGGATGGCCCTTGAGGTCTCTTCCAACTCTAGGATTTCTAGGATTCTATGAACTAGCCTAGAGAAAAGAAGACTGTTAGGGGAGAAACAATAGCACTGTTCAAATACTTGAAAGACAGGCATACAGAGGAGGGGAAGAATCTGTTCTCAGTCATTCCAGAATGGAGGATATGAAATAATTGACTTAAATCAAGGGGAAACAGATTTAAGCTGAATATCAGAAAGAAAGAAAAAACTTCTTAACAGTTAGAGCAGTACGGCAAGGGAGCTAACTATCTCTGGAGGTGATGAGCTCTTCAATGCTGGAGGAATTTAAGAGAAAATGAGACAACCATCTATCAAATCTGCTTTGATTTGTATTCCTGCACTAAGCAGAGAATTGGCCTCAATGGCTTCATAGCCCTTTCCAGCCCTATGGTTTTATGATTCTATGATTGTGTTTTTGATTTTCCTTATTTTAACCTTGTGAGCTGCCTTGAGGCCTCTTATGGGGAGAAAGATATCGTATATGTGAGATTAAATTAAATTGAATTAAAATGAGGGAGGAAGAAGACACCTTTGACAGCAAAGTGAATTAAATATGTCTGTGTAGATTCAAAGTCCTCCAGGTGAGATTACAGTAACCCCCCCCCCCAATCTATCGCAGCGGTTAGGGACTGACCTGACCCATGATCATTGAAAATCTGCGATATGAGGATGCAGGTCAGGACGGGCCAGGGGTGTGCGATGTTTAAAATGACTTTAAGCAACGGGGTCAAGCACTTGGCTCCATTCTTAAAGTCATTTTAAACATCGTGCACTGCTTCTCCTGACCACCCCCAGGTATGGGGGAACAGTGTGTGATGCCTCCATGGAGGCAAGCCCCGGGCTCCAGCTAATTGGCGCTGGGGTGGGCGAGAAAAAACGTTTGTTTCCCCACCCCAGCGCCAATCAGCTGGAGCCTGGGGCTTGGGGAAGGGGGGAAGGTTTAAAAAGGAGGGTGGCTCAGCACAAGAGGGGCAACAGCTGAGGACCAAAATCACCAGTGGACCTTTATTTGAAGGATAAAGGACACTCATTTAATGATGAAGGTACAGTATACACATATTGGACAGAGAAGATAGATGGTTTGAGAGATGGGTCGGGGAATCTAAACATGTGCATACAGAAAATTCCTCTTTATAGAAATAAATGAACCATGACATTAATATATTGTATAAATAAAATCAAATAAACGTCTACTACATTTAGCAACTGACATGTCTGAATCATTGATCATCACTTTTTGGATGCATGTGGCAGATGATCTCACACTTATCAGATGTAGCATGCCTGTGGAAAGTTAGGGGCGGAGTAGTGCAATGTTTTGACCTAAAAAGAAAAAAGCACCAGTGTCATGACTCAGCATCTGGACAATATAAAAGGAATTTGGAAAACCTATGAATGTCTAACACAGTATAGTGCCATGGTGACAAGGAGGTGCGAAGCAGAACAACCTGTATTAACATATCAAATGAAATTTATGCAAAATTAGCCACAGTTAGTCCTTTATAAAACACCATAGTGTATTGTGCCTGTGCTGTTTTAGATTTATAGGGGTTGACACAGGACCGGCGCTTCCATTAAGGTGAACTAGGCAGTTGCCTAGGGTGCCAAAATGGAGAGAGGGCACTGGCCAGCCTGCCGCCCCCCGCCGCTGGCCACCACCATCCGTTCCCCCCACTGCCCGCCAGCCGCCCATCGCTGTCCGCCTGTTGCTGTCCATGCCCATCGCCGCCGCCCCGTGCCCGTCTCCGTCTGCCCCCGCCATCCGCCACCCCCTGCCCCCAGCCTTCCTCCCCCACGCCCAACCTGCCCCCACCCCACCCCTTCCCCACTCCCCCGCCCCTCGCCTAGGGCACAACAAAACCTAGCACCGGCCCTGGGTTGACAGTACGGATGGGCACGAAACAGAAAAATGGTATGGTGTTTCGTTTCGTTCTGTTTCGGGACCCCTCACATTCCGTTTTGTTTCATCTTGTACGAATTTTTACAACAAAAATTTGTATGAAATGAAACGTTTCTTTACCTGCGGCAGTGGCTCCAAAGACTCTGTCAGCTGGCTGGCGGTGACTCTGGCAGCGGCGGTGGGGGGGGTCATAGGCCGGCCTGCCCAGCTGGCTGGTGGTGACTCTGCTGCTGCTGGCAGCGGCAGCAACTCCAGCAGTGGTCGTGGGGGGGGTAGGCCGGCCTGCACAGCTGGCTGGCAGGGCTCTGTTGGCAACTCTGGCAGTGGCAGGCCTAGGCTGGTCTGCTGGCTGCTCGCCTTCTCCTGCTGCAGTGGCGTCGGCTCCAGTAGCAGAAGTGGAGGCTCTCTGGCCTGGCTGGCTGGTCTCGGTGGCAGCGGCGGTGGTGGAACACCCACAGATAAGCCACCATTTTACAGACTGAACAAAATGGTTCATTTCAGCAGGAAACGTCCATTTTGTTTTGTCTGTAACAAAATGCTGCTTCATCATGTCATTTCATTTCACTTCGCTTCATTACATGAGGAAATGACAAAACAGCATTTCATTTTTCGTTTTGTGCCCATCCCTAGTTGACAGTCAAACTCATCTCTCTCAGCTCCTTTAATACCTCCTGCCAGTGCTAAAAATGTTCCTCCCATGATTGGCGAAAATGATGTCATCTATGTAGGTAGCAGCAGAATTATAGACTAGGTCAGTAATGGCAAACCTTTTAGAGACCGAGTGCCCAAACTGCAGTTCAGAACCCACTATAATTTTTTGCAAAGTGCCAATATAGTAATTTAACCTGTATACAGGTGGCTATGAAGGGGTGATGTCAGAGGTGCCCACAGAAAGGGCTCCGAGTGACACCTTTGGCACCCATGCCAAAGGTTCGCCATCACTGGACTAGGTTGACTACACAGTCCACGAGAGAAAAATGGTTGCAGCCCCATGCAAGTGAAAAGGCATGTATGGGGAAAGGTAGAGGCCTAAATGCATCGGGAATCTAACATTAACATCCAGCTTGGGGACAAGTGCAAGAAGACTTTACCAAAGACTCAAGGTCACTTCAATGACTTCCAGCATGGCCTTCGCTTCGTCTGTGATCACTTGATGCACCTGGTACGGGCAGGATTAAGACCCCAAGGATACCACTTTTCCTGGAGGGATGGCTATATGTAAAGCTTCATGCAAGACATGAAAATAGATAAGGCATCAGGGAACTCGGCTTCAAAGACTCGCACCTGGTGCTGCTGCCCTCTGCGAAAAATGTCTTGCAGCGTCCACGGGTCCCCCGTAGATTGCAATGCAGTTACCACCTTGGATCCTAGCTCTGTTTCTTTAGCAAGCTTCTTGCTCATGCCACTCCTTAAGGTGGTTTGGCATGGAAAAATCTACAAGAGCTGGCATTGATCAACCAGACCTACTCTCCTCTTAATCCTGCATAATTAAATTGTAAACCACCCAGCAAGTGATATAAGTGCTATGAGATGGTATATAACCAGCAAGGTTCATTTTGTTTTTATATTGCCCCTAACCTTCCACCAGCCCTCTATTTGAAGTTTATTTATTTATTTAATGTGACTTAAGTTTATAAATATAAATATAAATATATAAAAAATTATTATACTGGCTAAAACCACTTTACTAGAAAACACCATTATTTAGTCAGCTGGCCTAGAGGGCCAAGCACACAGCAGGCATTCGCTCTTTGGATAGTGATTGAGAGCTGTTGCCTCAGGAACATTGGTGCTCGGCCATCTTGAGAAGTAATAGCTATCCTGCAACCTATTTCCTGGACTAGGCTCAAGGCTGATTCTTCCCAGACTCCAGATGTTTCGATGACTACAGGGACAAAGTCAATTCCTGTCACAATATCTTCGTATTTATTTATTTATTTATTTATTTATTTATTTATTTATTTATTTATTTACCACCACCACCACCACCACCACCACCACCACCACCCGTCTTTTAGCAGCCTTGGGCCTAAACAAAGTGGTTTAGCAGCCTTGAGCCTCAACAACAGGAGAGACATATAGCAGTCAATTCTAAGGAACAGGTTCCTGAAGACTAATGTGCAGGAGAATCCTGACAGGAAAATCAGAAGGGAAAATTGTAAAATAAAATAGTTAAATCAGTGGTATGCGTAAGTGTGAGGAATAAATAAAAGATGGGAGTAAAGGATGGGTCGAATCTCTCAGAAGAGTAATCTGATCCATGGTAAAAACGAAAAGGTCTCTCAATATCAAGGTGAACTAAGACCCAAAGGTCCCAATGCAATCAAAATCTCCCAAGGTAAAAATTATATGAAAAAAGAAACTGAAAACTGAATATGAGTGTGAATGAGTGTGACTGAATCTGGGTCTGCTTGTTCCAAGCAACAATTGCTTTTTATCCCCACTGGTGACGATAATTTTCCTGCATTCTGGTTGTCTTCCGTATCTTCAACGCCCAACGCTGGGAGAGGAAGTGTATGGCACCAACTTTTCTTCATTTTCAGAAAGCAAATCATCTCTTCATCCTGTGACTCATGATGTGACTGTAGCATTTTATCACCAGTCTGTTTCCGTATCCATTAGCTGACTTAGGCCGCAGTCTTACCAGCGTTTTCTGCACAGTTTTGCTGCGGCGAACTGCACAGTAAATGTTCGTGTCCTAACCGCGAAGGGAAGTAAATTGATGTCCCGGCCGACCACGCCCCCAGAACTGCACTTTCACTGAAGTTTCTTAAACCACCACTAGGGGTTGGTTTAAAAAACTTCCCTTAAAAATGCTCAATTACTTGCTTCTCTAACGAGGTGTGACCCCAGAAAATACACAGTATTTAGCTTCGTACCCCATTTCCTGCCACTTCCTGTGAGTCCGGCTTGTCGATTCTTCATTGAGAACACATGAAACACGTGGAAGGAAAGCAGGCAGTTTCACAAAATGAGAAACTGCAGTGGTTGAAAGACGGCTTACCGGTAATCACCCCAGGGGGGATTTTTTTAAATATATGCAACGCAGACTTAGAAAATAGACACAGAAAAAAGGGAAAAGATGCGCAGTAGGCAAGTAGAGACGGACACAGAGCAGAAAGAGACTACCCTGGTGACAGGACACTAACTGCACATCAAACACCACATGACTGCCCCCCCCAAATATGCATAAAATTAAGATGCGCAGAAAACTTTAGTGAGACCACGGCCATAGTACATTAGAAAATGTACTAAGCAATTAGTACTCTGGAATTGCATGGGGGAATTCAAAATATTTTTTTCAATGATCACAAGGTGTAAAGGTCAAGGCAATTGTTTGGTCCCTTCAAAAGGAACACGGTGTGTGACTTTCAGTGGTTTTTCTGGTGATGTTTAAAGTTTGGGGCATGACGTTTTGGGCAGTCAGAACACCACCACCCCTTATCTTTGTCCCTGAAGTACTTTTTATTTTAATTTTTAAAACTACTGAGTCTAGCACTCAATCAACTTATAATTGCTGTGCCACATTAGTGTAACACTTGATCACTTCAACACAGAGGAAAGAGAAAGAAAATGATACAACATTGAAACCATTGTGATCAAGTCCAGTAAGGTACAATGGTTCCCTTCCATGTGTGCATGTTTGTAAATACAGTATATAGAGACCTTTGAAAAATAGCCTTTCCCCCCTTAGTTCCATGCAATCCTTTAAAAAGTCCTGGTGCCTTGATGACGGATCATAAAGCAAAACATGGGATTGGGAAGGAGTGCAGGATCAAAAGAAGAGAAGAGGTGGGCATGAATTGAATTATTTAATTTATTTATGGGTATTAAAATATTTCCCCCTCTGTTCTCCTTAAAAGGCGGCATTGAGTTTAAAGGCCAATGTGGGCACTGGTAGCAAAACAAGCAAGAGTCTTTTTATTGTGGCAAACCATTCCAGTATTCCTGCCAAGAAAACTCCATGGACATGGAGTCACGAAGAGTCAGTCACAACTGTAACGACACAACACACCCACAAACTGAATGTAGGTGCAAAAGAGATGGTGAATAGAGATGGGAACAAATTGAAAAATGAAACACTGTTCTGTCATTTCGTTATGTAACAAATTGTTTCGTTATGAAATGAAACGGTAGAATGTGTTTTGTGATGAAACAAACTGAAGCATCTTTTTTTGCTCTAGAAACAAAACGATTTGTCCTAGAGGCACCAAATTTGGTGGGTAGCTTCCTTAGACTCTTCCCTTTAAGCCCTCCAAATATGGAGATGTTTGGGTTTCAGGGGACTGAGTAATTAAACTCCAAAGTGGGTCCCCCATGGAAAAAAAGAGGAAGGGGGAATGTGGTATTTTAAATTGAAGCCTCATTCCCCTCTGTGCAGTGGAATGCGAAGGAGCGGGGTTGAGGTGGGTGCTTATAGGTCTTGCTTGGAAGGGTTGCTAAGCGAAAAAGCAATAGAAACCCCAGTTTTCCTCTCTGAAAGAGCAAGAGAAAATTTATGGTCTGTGCTTCCTTCCTTTAGGGAAAGGCAAGAGAAAACAGAACAGAACTGAATCATTTTGGTGCCTCTAGGATCCAGGGGAGCCATTTTATACCATAATGAATTGTTTTATTTTGTTTTGTTCTGTTTTGAAAATTCTTTTGAAAATTCATTAATAACAAAACAAAAAGGAAAGGAAAGGAAAGGAAAGGGAAGGGAAGGGAAGGGAAGGGAAGGGAACCAAAGGAAAGGAAAGGAAAGGAAAGGAAAGGAAAGGAAAGGAAAGGAAAGGAAAGGAAAAATGAAACAAAACAAAATGTGGAGAATTGTGGGCTGTTTTAAAGAATTGCAGAGAGTATTGTGGGCTGTTCACTCCCCACCCTAGAACAAATTTATACTACCAGGTGCCACTGTAAAGCATTAGTTATATTAAGAGATCCATCGCATCCTGGTCATCGCCTCTTCGAGTTGCTGTCATCGGGACGGAGATATACTGTATAGTACTGAGTGCGAGAACAAACCGTCTCAAGAATCGCTTCTTTTTTTAGAGCAATATTGGCCTTAAATGGGAATCCTGGTTTTTTAAGTCAGCTTATTTTATATGTTATATTGTATGTGTTGTAGTAGCTGTTTTAAAATGTTTTATATGAGTTGAATATAGCAACCATGAAATTTCGTTGTTCCTGCAAGGGGGCAATGATAATAAAAATTCCTATTCCTTTATTTTTGTTTCGTGCCCATCCTTAATGGTGAATCAAACTGCTGCCAATGTAATCATACCCTTAGCCACCTCTTCTTCTACACACTGCCTGCCTAAACGCCTCTTGAGCGCCTGTGATGCTACTGGCTTGTTCTATTGACTCTTGCACAACCTTTTGAAATAATATGGTTGCTTTGCTGTACTGATTCTCAGCAAGATCATCCCGCTGCCAAAACGATGTTCCTAATGGTGTTTTAACTACAAAGGAAGGAGAGGACCTGATATTCGGATGATGGCAGCGACTCACGGCTTGAATGTCTTTCAGGAGCTCATCCACCCTGGTCTCTGACCATTTTCAAGGTCAGTTCGTTTCCTTGCCACCTCCTTTTTCTTCAAAGAGGCTGCTTAGGCAACTGCCACTGCTCCAGTCCCAATCACTCATTGTAGTTCGTAATTACCCTTATTAGTGGAGCAGGGGAAGGAGACTGAGCCCTCAGCAGCCATGGGGGGGGGGTCACCTCCATCTTACCGGCAAGCAAGAGCTTAGCAGGTTGAGTTCTGAAATGGGAGCTAAACTTGGCCTGCCCTTCCAACGGGCTCACCTGAAGTAGGAGTGAAATATGTTTACAGCATGTTAATCTGTGTGCTGTCATATCCACCTCTGATTTTTGCCTTTGATGTCCCCTGACCCTTACCAGTTAATTTGTTGTCTCTTCCTTGCCTATTTAGTTGGGAACATTTCACTGTGAACGCCTGCTTCCTTTTCACCAGGTTTCAGATTTATTCCCTTTTCTGAAGTCAGCTTGCAGTCCTTTCTAGAGATGGGCATGGACCACCAATTTGGTAGATTGACCTGGTATGTGTGTTGCCACGATAGGAACAAATAAGTGCCAGTTGAGGTAAATTGACAAAGAAGCGGTGTACTATTAAAGAAGACTGTTGTTCAATCTGCTCTTTTTCCTAGAATCATTGGGCCTTTTCACAGGACCCCTAAACTCCGCCGCAAATGGCTCCAAGCTCCGGAGCTTAACATTGTTTCCCCACCAGCTCCGGAGTTTACAGATAATTAAGTGCGACCACGCCCACCTAAGCGCGTCCCAGTGCACTTTTCAGGTACCTGCTCTCCGGAGGTGAAAATTCCTGATGCTGATATAACAGTAGTGACTGCCAGGCTCTCCTTGCTTCTGTTTGTTCTCCCCCCCCCCCGCCCCTTTAAGAGACCTGAATGCAGTGCCGGACGGCAGAACGGAGGTGAGCGGCATTTTTTTCTTTCTTTTTTTCTCCCTCCCCTCATGCAGCCAGCAGCCAGGAGTGCGGAGGGGTGGGAACGCAGGAACAGCGACAAACCCCTAAGATCTCTGGTCCGAATTTAAGTGGCCAGCGGATATTAGGGGTCGTGTGAAAAGGCCCATAGAATCATAGATTTGGAAGCGACCTCAAGGGCCATCTAATCCAACCCCCTACCATGCAGGAACCCCCCCCTCACAGGACTCCCGACAGATGGCCATCCAGCCTATGCTTAAAAACCTCCAAAAAAGGAGACTCCACCACCCTCAGTGACAGCATATACCACTGCTGAACAGCTCTAACCATCATGAAGTTCGTCCTAATGTTCAAATTGAATCTCTTTTCCTGTAGTTTGAGAGCATTGCCCTGCGGCCTAGTCTCTGAAGCGATGGAAAGCAAACCTGTTCCCTCTTCAATATGACCTCCTTTCAAATATTTAAACGTTGCTGTCATATGCCCTCTCAGCCTTCTTTTTGAAAGGCTAAACATTTCCTCACACCAAACTCTGTAACAAACACAACCAAAACACCCCGACAAGAAATACAGAATAAGAATGAAACTTGTTACAGGAAAGATTGCAAATAAGGAAATTTTGTCAGATTCAGAAACTTTATTTGATTAAAACATTTCCACTCCACCTATTTCCTTAAGAAGGACCCAAGGCGGCTGGCACAATTCAAAGACAATATTTAAAACAGAAGAAGAAGAAGAAGAAGAAGAAGAAGAAGAAGAAGAAGAAGAAGAAGAAGAAGAAGAAGAAGAAGAACAACAACAACAACAACAACAACAACAACAACAAGAACAAGAACAAGAACAAGAACAAGAACAAGAACAAGAACAAGAACAAGAACAAGAAAGGTTATTTTTGTTTCGTGCCCATCCTTAATGGTGAATCAAACTGCTGCCAATGTAATCATACCCTTAGCCACCTCTTCTACACACTGCCTGCCTAAACACCTCTTGAGCGCCTGTGATGCTACTGGCTTGTTCTATTGACTCTTGCACAACCTTTTGAAATAATATGGTTGAAGAAGAAGAAGAAAGAAAGAAAGAAAGAAAGAAAGAAAGAAAGAAAGAAAGAAAGAAAGAAAGAAAGAAAGAAAACCAATAAGTATACAAATAGTCAAGTATGGAAAACAGAAGGAAGATCAAAACACATTCTTGTCTTTTTAAATTTATTAAATGATCATTAGTTCAAGAGGACAAGGAATTTCTGGCTGAAATCCTGTTGCTTAGTGTAGTAAGTCATACCTGATTTGGACCATTGAATTAGTAGTGATTTTGTGAGTCAACTCCATAAACTGCAGAATTAAAGATAAAACATAACTGGAAATATGCAAATGGCTTTCCTCTCAAAGACACCTAGGAAGTGCTGTATATGGGTCCCTCCGGGGAGAAAGGCGGCATAAAAATAAAGTTGTTGTTGTTGTTGTTGTTGTTGTTGTTGTTATATGTGATATTGCACTAATGGAGACATTGACTACAAGGGTGAGAATCTTGAGATCTGACACCCTCTGCTGGCATTGGATATAGAACAAAATAATAAGATTCCTTGTAAGAGGAATATGCCACGCCATCAGCTCTAAAGATGGGCACAAAATGAACTTTTTTTTCGTTTCCGTTATTAGTTATTTGTTTCATTACGTAACGAAATGAATAACGAACATTGTGATGAAATTGGAACGAACCAAACAGAACCACGAAAATTAGGTTTGTTACATTTCGTTTTTCGTTAATGGTGAGGTGCAATGAAATGAGCTGTTTTAAAAGTTTAAAAACACCCTAGACATCCATAAAAAAGCATCGATAATTATTTATACTGTCTAAAAATACCTACCGGGGGGGTTGGAGTCCTTAAAATGTTTGTTTTTGTCTTCTCCCATCGCGATGTATTTTTCTTTTCCCTTTAAGGATGACAAAATGGATGTCGCCAGCCACAAAATGGAGGCAAGCCATGTGATGGGATCATGTTCAACCAATAGCATGCCCAGGTTGCAGACTGGGCAGGTCTGGCAGCCACAGAGGGCAAAAAAAGCTCTGGCAGCCCCCGTCCTCCTTGCAGGCTCCAGTGGGAGTTAGGGTGGGATTGCTGTCTCTGTGACTCGTTATTTTCAGTTTAGGCCAGCCAGGCAGGTGTGTATCTCTGTGTTCCTGCCGGCTGCAGCCTGGCTCTTAGGGGAGAGAAAGAAAGAGATTTCTCTCTAACTTCAGTCCTGCAGCCTCCCTGTGTACGTGCATGCATACCTCTCGGTGAGTACCCTCCCCTGCCCGGCAATGCAGTCACTCTGCGGCTGCCTTGCACCCTGGGCAACGCCCGCCACTGCCTTTGCAGCCTCCCTGCATACCTAGTCTATACTGCGTCTCTGCCATTTTTTTAGTGTTTTCCCTCTGGTCTCGGGCATTGAGGGATGCCCGTGCACGGAAATGCTTTAAAAATTGCGCAAAAAGCAGGTAAAAATGAATAAACAAAAACAATTTTTTCCCAAAAATTCACAAAAAACGAAAATGAACTGAAACGGAACCCTCCACGAAAAATGAAAAACTGCAATGCCATTTTTTTCAATTTGTGCCCATCTCTAATCAGCTCTGCTAACTAAGGCCGTTACCACAGGTCCATTTTGTATTGCAATAAACTAAAATGTGTAATAAATCTTGTTGCGGTCACGTGGTTTTATTGTTGTTCCTGCGTCCCTAAGGACACACTTTATTGTTACATAACTTCTGCGACGCCACGGACAGAGTCCGCATCAAAGTGCATTTTGCTTTGTTTTCCTGCGACACTAAATTAAAACCTGATAGGTAGGTATATCAGTATATCAATTTTCATTTGTCATTTGTCAAACTTCAAATACTTCTTTTTGGGCTTCTTTCCGTGCATAGTGGCTTCTCGTACTGTGAATTTACTGTCATGTAGCTGCTCCAAGTAGTGCCACTAGGTGGCCCTATGGCAACGGAACAGTTATACTGCGGATTAAACAGTACCCCATGGCATGTGTACCGGTTTAAAAACTGCAATGGAAGAGTGACATGGATTCCACCACCCTGAGGCCAGGTATGAGGAAGATGCGCTGAGTCGTGCTTTGGAGGGCGTGGTCGCATTTTATTTTGCTTAAAGCGCAATGGACGTGGGGGAACAATTTTAAGATCCGCATCTCAGAGCACTTTCTAGAGCAACAACGTGGATGTGAAGTAACGTCCTAACTGGGATCAGAAGAATGTTGGGCTTTAAATGAGAGGACAAGGATTTCAAAAGATGATCTATCATAGACAGTCTATGATGATGGAAAATATGGAAATAATGTGATAAATTTAAGCCACTCATGCAGCACTATTCTACAGTATATCAGGGTAAGAGGATGAATTAAAGAAGAAATAAGACTGATGGCTGTTGTGGGTCTTTCAGGTTGTTTGTCCTGAGAAGTCCTAGCTCCGCTGAGCTCCTTGCCCTCTGAAGATGCCAACCACAGAGATTAGCGAAACGTAAGGAAGAAAAACTTCCAGAACATGGCCAAACAGCCCGAAAAACCCACAACAGCCATCCAATCTCAGCTGTGAAGGCCTTCGAGAATACAAGAATGAAGACTCATGAGAAAACAGTTACACCAATCCAAGCGTGAAACCACCAGCCTTTGCATAAAGAGATTAAGATTGGTGGCATGGAATGATTATTACAACAGTTAAGATGCTGTAATCTATGGCTTAATGCTACATTTAAACCTACGTATGCAATTCGAAACCATGAAGCTTGTTTTGATGTAAAGGCCTTAAACACTACCTGCCACAACATGGTTCACTTAGTATTCACTTAATTGCATACACTTATCTTATCTGTACGTGATTTCTCTTGTAGTAAGCCGCTAATTCCAATGATGCCTTGCGATATCATCTTCTGTGAAGGAAAAACAATGCATTCATAGGAAATTTGTATCAAACCATAATAGTTCACATTTATGTCACTACTTCCTAATAAATTAATTAATCAATACAATAAATTAATTATCCATTCAGTGTCCCCTCATAGATTGTGTGTGTGTGTGTGTGTGTGTGTGAGAGAGAGAGAGAGAGAGAGAGAGACAGACAGACAGACAGACAGACAGACAGACAGACATGTGTTTTCCTCATTTAAAATTGCATTATATATAGAAACAGATATTTACCCTTTAGCCACTTGGGGTTACACTGGGCCTTTTTACACGACCCCTAAGATCCGCTGGCCACTTAAATTCGGACCAGAGATCTTAGGGGTTCCTCGCTCTTCCTCTGTCCCCACCCCCCTCCGCACTTCCTGGTTGCTGGCTGCCTGAGGGAGGGAGAAAAAAGAAAGAAAAGAATGCCGGTTTACCTCCGTTTTGTTCCCGGCAGCATTCAGATCTCTTAAAGGGGCGGGGTGCAAAAAAAGAACAAACAGAAGCCAGGAGAGCCCCGCACTCACTATCCTTACACCGGATCAAATATTTGTCACATCCAAAAAGCAGGTACAAGAAAACTGCTGTTTGGTCGCGCTAAAGTGGGCGGGGTCGCACTTAATTGTCTGCAAAGTCCGGAGCTGGTGGGTAAACATTTTTAAGGTCTGGACCTTGCAGCCATTTGCGGCGGAGCTTAGGGGTCGTGTAGCTCTGGTCACTCTCACCTTGAACATCTGACTGATTTGTGAAGAGAAGCAATGCCCATGGCAAACTATTGGCAAAGCTTTCTGTCACTGTGACAAAAAAAGTCAAGAATACACTGAACCAGGTTTTCCATGCTATAGGTAGAGCTGGGATCATTCTTGTTCTGTTGGAGATAACAGGACAGTAGAAATGTTATTGAAAACTAATTGCACCCCATAATCCATAATAAGCATAGGCTGCAATTAATGTGGCCTCGAATCATTTGTTTCACACAACATGCAGGAAAGTACATATAGTAAAGATATCAGACAGAGGAATTTCAGCTTGTTCACAAATAATGAGAGCACTCAAAGATATATTTGATAGCTCCTAAGACTTGAAGTAGAAACAGACATTATAGCTACCCTGTAAAGAGAACTGAACGTGTTGCAGAGAGGTAATATGTTTTAAAAACCCTCCTCCTACTGTGCACCCAGATGCTTTCAGCATGTAAAAACTACTGTCATCTAATGAAGATCATGTATGTTTCTCCCCTTAAAATTGAGAACTGAGGGAGATGTGGGCAGGGTATGGGCAGCTTTTTTGTCTGTCCCAAATCCTCCCTGCAGAGTTGTGAGGCTTTGAGTGGAGATGGCAATGAAAGGGAATGGCCCATTGAAGTCTTCTTCTTCTTCTTCTTCTTCTTCTTCTTCTTCTTCTTCTTCTTCTTCTTCTTCTTCTTCTTCTTCTTCTTCTTCTTCTTCTTCTTCTTCTTCTTCTTTTTCTTCTTCTTCTTCTCTGCATTTTGCTTCATTTTTCATTAATGGTGGCGAATCGCAATGTAAAATAAATGGATGTAAATACTATTGAAAACTAACTTTAAAACCAAGTAAGAGTTGATTTGTATGTAAAACAGTATTAGTTGATTTATATTTAATTATTTTTTAACATGCAGTTGTACAGCACATGGATTTCCCCTGTGCTTCTGGGTACCTGTTGCAAACATTCAGAACCAATTGCAAAGCCTGCTTTCAGTGGGTGTGTCTTCTGGCTAATTGTCTGCTGGCAGTGGCTATAAAAGGGCTTGCACTCTCTCCTCCATTTTGGCTGGCTGCAGTAAGTTTGTCTCTGTCTGGCACAGCCAGCTAAAAATAGTTTTAAAAATAGGGGGTGAAACAACCCCTTTTTATTTTATTTGGGAATTAGGTTTACTTTGTTTAGGGGAGGGTGTTGGGTCACAGGAAGAGGACACTGTGAGGAGCATGAACAACATGGCCATGTGCACCACAGGATATGTCTGTATGCAATGACTGATAAAAATAAATAATACATTATATATTTACTAGCCCAGCTCAGAACTTTTCCTAGACAGAGGTTTTAAGAGCAAAGCATCCCCCCTCCCCAATTAACTAAGCTGGTCCCAGCCCTGACCGACAGGGCAATACAACATTCAGAAAAAAACAGTTCCTTTGGTTAAGAGGAAAACTATCCACTTAGGTCAGTCCTTTGTTCCCTGAGCACCCTCTGAGCAAATCCCCTACACAATAGCAGGCAAACTTCCTTTCTCAATGGGCCTTTTCACACGACCCCTAAGATCCGCTGGCCACTTAAATTCGGACCAGAGATCTTAGGGGTTTGTCGCTGTTCCTGCGTTCCCACCCCCTCCGCACTCCTGGCTGCTGGCTGCGTGAGGGGAGGGAGAAAAAAACAGGAAGAAAAGAAGTGGCTCACCTCCGTTCTGCCTCTCGCTCTTGCCGCGGCAACATTCCAGTCTCTTAAGTAGCTCTTAAAGGGACGGGAGCCAAAAAACAACAAACAGAAGCGAGGAGAGCCCCGCACTCACTATCGTTACACTGCATCAAAGAATTTTCACCTCCAGAGAGCAGGTACTTGAAAGGTGCGCTGGGACGCGCTAAAGTGGGCGTGGTCACACTTAATTTCCTGTAAACTCCAGAGCTGGTGGGGAAACATTTTTAAGCTCCGGAGCTTAAAGCCATTTGCAGGGGAGTTTAGGGGTCGTGTACAAAGGGCCTTTATCTCCTTAATTTCCCCTCCCTTCCTGTGTTGATACCCAGACTGAGATTACAATGCAGGAGCTGTCCCACAATTAAGCTCATCATCCTGTTCTAATTTCCATCTCTAAACAGTGTAGGGAAACTATCCCACTCCTAATCCTTCCCCCCTCCCCTCCTCCCAAGGACTTACAACAAAGATTGTTTCCATTTGTCTCACAAACATTGGACTTGCATCCAGATCTTCCTTGGGAACTGTGACCAACTGTGGACTTTTTGTTTACCTGAAGCCTCACACCATTGGACAACTTTGTATTTCCTTGTTTACTTGGAGCTACACCATTTGTCCATTTTGTTTGCCTGAAACTCACACCATTGGTTTATTTGTGTCTCTTTGTTTCATATGAGCTCATATCATTTGTCCATTTGAATGTCTGAAACCCACCTCATTGGTTTATGCCTTCTCCTTGCGTCCCACACTCACTCCCCTTGTGCATCAGAATCTATAAAGCACCTTTGACCCTGTTCCGGGCGGCAGATCTCTGCCTTTGGGCCTTTTTACACGACCCCTAAGATCCGCTGGCCACTTAAATTCGGACCAGAGGTCTTAGGGGTTCGTCGCTCTTCCTGCGTTCCCAACCCCTCCGCACTTCCTGGCTGCTGGCTGCGTGAGGGGAGGGAGAAAAAGAGAAAGAAAAACATGCCGCTTACCTCCGTTCTGCCTCTCGTCTCTGTAAAAGTAGCTCTTAAAGGGGCGGGAGCCAAAAAACAACAAACAGAAGCAAGGAGAGCCCTGCACTCACTATCGTTACACCGGATCAAATAATTTTCACCTCCAAAGAGCAGGTACCTGAAAGCTGCGCTGGGACGTGCTAAAGTGGGCGGGGTCACACTTAATTTCCTGTTAACTCCGGAGCTGGTGGGTAAACATTTTTAAGCTCCGGAGCTGGGAGCCATTTGCCCCGGAGTTTAGGGGTCGTGTATAAACGCCCTTTGCCTCTCAAGGGCAGGATCTGTCAGTTTTTTTCTTGGCCAATAAACAAAACACAACCGGACTCTCTCTGTGTCAGATCTTCATTGGCAGTTTAGATCTGGTGTATATTTCCTGGAGACTAGCTCCAGAGACTCAACAGAGGGTGCTAGTGGGTTATTATTACCCTGTTTCCCCTAAAATAAGACCTATCCCAAAAATAAGCCCTAGCAGGATTTCTATGTGTTTGTTAAATATAAGCTCTACCCTGATAATAAGACCTAGTGATGGGTGTGGCTGTGCCTGCACACCCGCACACACCCGCACCCGCACCCGCACCCGCACACACACACACACACACACACACACACAGAGAGAGAGAGAGAGAGAGAGAGAGAGAGAGAGAGAGAGAGCACACATTGCCCCTCCCTTCCCATCCATGGTCCTTCCCCCCCTTCGCTTGGGCCACCAAAGTTACCATACTTTGTAGCATGTTTGCTTGCAGTCCCCTCCCCCCGCCAAAAATAAGACCTACCCCCCAAATAGGCCCTAGTGTATCTTCTTGGGAAAAAATAAATACAAGACAGTGTCTTATTTTCGGGAAAACACGGGTATATTCCTGTGTGTTGCCCACAAACCACTCTACATCCCACCACACCACCCAAACTTTGTTCCCACCCAGTGTTCTTTCCTTTCCCACTCTTGCCCCTTTAAAAATGAAGAAGGCCAAGGAAAAGGTACCCCGACCACACTGAAGAGCTCCCTGTTTTGGCAGGTCAAGCCCAGCAGTGCTTCTTGTGACCCTGGTGCCACCACCAGTCAAACCACCACCACCACCACCAGCACTGCCGAGGTAGGAGCATCTATTTATTTATTTTATTTATATACCGCAACCATCTAGCAAAAAAGCTACTCTAGGCAGCTTACATAATTAAGCAAAATACAAAAACAGATTAAGCAACTTAAAATAGTAAATACCAGGGAAAGAGACAGTGTTTAAAGTAGAAAAACGAAATGAATTTTTTCTTAAAAATTCATTAAAAACGAAACGAAATGAAATGAATAATGAAACAAAAGACAATTTTTCCGTTTCATGCCCATCTCTAATTACCATGCATGATTGTATTGACTGATTTCATTAGAACACCAGTGCTTTCCATGTAACTTTCCACCCCTCATGATGGATTTTTCTTTTCTTTTTGCGTGTTCTTTATATCTCTAATGTTACCTCTTAATCCTTCTAAAATGCCTCTTCTAATTCCATGTTCTTAACTTGAATATGTCTTAAATGTTCTTGACTGCATATTGTCCCTCACTATTGTAAGCCACCTCAGGTCATTTTCCAAGGAGAAAGGTAGGGTAAAAATATTCAAAATAAATAAATATTCTATCAAGAGGATTTTATCAATATATCTAAACATTTGGAGGTAAACAACATCTAGGGTCATATTCCCTCTCGAACTTTGCACCTATCCTCCAGATATCTCAGCACCTTAAAATGACATGCATCCATAAAAATCCATGCATTCAGAATATTAGAATACAGTGGTACCTTGTATAAAGGAATTAATTCGTTCCAAATGAAATTATGTTAAGCAAATTTTCCTTTATACAAATTTCCCATAGGAATGCATTGAAAACAGAGTAATCCCTAATCGCGACCATTTTTATGTTCTATGGATTTGCCCCATAGGCGAATTCTGTTAAGCAAATTCCCCTTATCTCTGGAATTTTTTATGTTGTACAAATATTATGTTATACAAACTGTTTGTTATATAAGAAACAGTTTGTATAACATAAAATCTGTAGAATATAAAAAATTCCGGAGATAAGGGAAATTTGCTTAACAGAATCGCCTATGGGGCGAATCCGTACAACAGAAAAATTGTGCAATTAGGAATTACAAGGTACCACTTTAATAGATATTGCTGTGGAGCCACAGGTGGAGAGTTCAGTTGCTTCCTGTGCATCTTGGAAGAGCTAGCCTTTTTTTAAAAAAAAAAAAAGAAATGGTTTGGAGACAAGAGGAATTGCCACCTTTGGAAGCACCCATTTGCATGAAATCATGCAGTCACATTGGGCAGAAAGTAAAGTGATGTCAAAACCAGGCAGAACAAAATTAACACCAGCCCTGGCAGTTGAGCCAAAAAGGGCATTCCCAGCTCAGAAAGGGTGATTCCACAACCGGATTCCCGTAAATCAATGAATGTTCATTGAATTTATCTGCTCAAATTGCAGAGGAAATGACCAATGCAGTGCACGCCCTTCATTCAATGAAAGGTGTGCTAGCTCACCTGGATTAATAACAGATCGATGATTCAGACCCGATGTTTGTCTCATCTTAGCTTTCGGTGATGAAAGATAGTGGTAGCACGCCTGCACTCCCAAGCTAGCAAGTTCAGACAAGTAGCAGGATGATTTATACGTATCTATATCTTATCGAAAGTGTCAGTACCACTCACATTTCAGTCACTCTTCCGTCCTAGTAGATACATGAGATGAAAGACTTGCTCACTTAATGGAATATAAATTCTTTCAAGGAGTATACCAGCCAGGTTGGTACAGCAAGCATACGAGTGAACTCACAAAGATGAGCTCAGGAGAACATCAGTTCTGACCGTTGATAACACCTCTACATATATATATATATCAAGAAGAAAATAACAGATGTTGGACATTTGCAGTCTTCCTTAATTAACCTGGGCAGCATAATGCATCATATGAATGTTTAGATTGGCTGAATGTTTAGATTGGCTGATATCCTGTTATGTACAGAGGGTTAAAATAATTAGAGGAGCATACAGAAATGTCTTATGAGGAGCGGCTTAGGGATTTGGCTTGTTTTCCATGGCTTCAGAGACTAATAGGACTCAGAACAATGGTTTCAAACTACAGGATAAGAGATTCCATTTGAACATTAGGAAGGACTTCCTAATTGTTAGAGCTGTTTGGCAGTGGAATATGCTGCCACAGAGGAGGGTGGTGGAGTCTCCTTCTTTGGAGGTTTTTAAGCAGAGACTGGATGGCCATCTGTCAGAAATATTGTGATGGGGTTCCTGCATGGCAGGGGGTTGGACGGGATGGCCCTTGAGGTCTCTTCCAACTCTATGATACTATGATTCTACGAAAGCACCCTTGAAAATGAAGTTTGAACAACAGATTGATTAAAATTACTGCAAAACAATCAGCTCCAGCTAGATCTGGAAGCAAAGTCACTGTACCCAAAACACTGCCTTGCAAAGGAGATGCTTTAATGGCTGACAATTGAGCTGTGACAGAGATTTTAAAGTGTATTGAAATAACCACTTTGTGCTGTGGTATATCCAGTGTTAACATGGCCAGTAGATGGTACTAGCAGACTTGTGATACCTTGATACATTATATTAATCTCTGCCTTTTGCTCCTTCTGCAAGGTTTTTTTTAGTTTTTTAAATCACTTAGTTCTGATTTTGTGAGATGAAATAAAATAATGCATATTATCATTATGGCAGCTTGCCAGATTCTGATTTACAAGCTGTTGTATTTGCCGGAGGTACAAAAGCAAATGAAATTTCTCTTATACAGTACATTTTCTAACTATTTAGTCAGGACTTTGTAACTTACTAGTCCTGCAAAAGTCTGTTGTTTATCATTCACAGGGAGTTGCTTACATTTGAGAAAAATATAAATATAGGCAGGCGATATGACTGTGAAGATTCTTAGTCATCCAGGTGAGTTTATCTGGAAGTTGAGTCATGGCAACTGGAGTTCTTTATTGAGAGGCTGAAACACTTTGCTGCTCATCGAAGCAGCTTCGTCTCGTCAGTCTGAGAAAGGTTAGTGACAAGTCCTCCATTTTATAGTTCACCTTGATTTCATATCACCGTGGTCTGAATAGGCTCATACATTGGACAATGGCCTGAATAGGCTTGTTATTGGTAGGTCGACAATAGCCTGAATAGGCTGATAGGCGGACCATGATCTGAATAGGCTCCTTAGGTGGATAATGGCCTAGTGATGAGTCTCAATGGAAATAAAAAAACATAGAATTATAGAATTGGGTGCTAACCTTTAACCCCCCCTTAAAAGCCAGCCAGGGATGCAACTCCGGGAGCCCAGTTCCCCCCCTTCTCTCTCTCTCTCTCTCTCTCTCTCTCTCCTTCCCCTCCCTCCTCCTTGTCCCACGAGCACATGGCAAGACCAGTTTAAACTGCTTGGTTCCCCTGAATGGATTTTTCCAGAGGGAATCTTCTCCTTCCTTCACAGAGACAATGGGCTATATGGGGCACCCTTTCGTGCTTTTTTGCATCTGGACCATGGGAAGGTCTGCCATTATTCTACCTCAAGACTATACCCACCCCATTTCTTATCATGGATGCCCATTGATGTTGCTTGCTGACCCACCCACCCCCTCTCTTTCTCCTGCCTTCCCCTCCCCACCACCTCGAGCTAGGTCATTCCCCCCCCTTCTTCTTCTTCTTCTTCTTCTTCTTCTTCTTCTTCTTCTTCTTCTTCTCTCTCTCTCTCTCTCTCTCTCTCTCTCTCTCTCTCTCTCTCTCTCTCTCTCTCTCTCTCTCTCTCTCTCTCTCTCTCTCTCTCTCTGCTTTCTGGACCTGAGTTGAGTCATCTTGGGCAAAAAGGGGGCAATAGCATGGCTGAGGGAGAGAATCTTCCAGCAAGACTCCATTTCTTCCAAGCGACACACCCTACAGATGTACCAAAGATAACATCACAGCTTACAGCATTCCATTGTTTCATTTCCACATTCATCCAAGGCACCGTCTGGCAGCAAAGGACTTTCCGGATCAGCTTTTCCACCTCCATTGTGACTTCCTCACCCCCCCCATTGTGATTGTTAGTCTCCCCATCTACCTGTTAATTGTTTTATGATTACCCAGGCACCTGGACAATACTGACTGTTCCCTTCTCATTGTCAACCCCATAACCACCTATTAAGGGATTAGTCCTTGCCTAATCACACCCATACAGGGGTCCTGAACCATGGAATGTGAAACACCCAGGACCTCCCCCAAGAGACTCATGGTTGTCCGCAGACCACCACCCCTGACCCAACCCAGAGGAGGCGCCACTCTGTAGGGCAGGAAAGGGAGGAAATAAAGATTGGGGACTTCCTGTTTGGGTTGCTGAACACCTCACTTCTGCCTTGAGTGATCCGTTCGCCTTACCATCTTTATTAGGCCTAATAAACTGGTAATATTGCCTGGATCTCTCTGTGTTGGATTTTTTTTATTGGGTCTTGTGAAATCCAACAGCTTGGAGCAGGATTAGCTTGCTGTGGTCTCAACACTAGTGTATGTGAAAGTCCCACCTATGCAATCTTTCATCACACACCCATTAAGTAGGGGTCGTTATTTATGGCCTTGCTGGTGGAGGTGTGGGTGTTGGGAAAAGTTGCATTGGTGGAACAGAGCCATCAATGCCATGCCACACAACACACAACTATTTAAAGGTGTCTTTTATTAGCGCCTTTACTACCTGTGATGCTCAAAACTGTTTTAATTTGTTTAATTCAACTTAAATGCAGGTTTAAGCTAGGCTGGGGTTTTGTCTATTGTATGGTATTTCTTCTATTGATTTTTCTGTTATTTACATGTTATTTAACATGCTTTTGAAATGCTGACTAGATAGATAGATAGATAGATAGATAGATAGATAGGTAGATAGATAGATAGATAGATAGATAGATAGATAGATTCATTGATTATGTGGTCACCATGTGGCCCCAGAGCTCCTCAGTGTTCCCAATGCTCCACAGACAAATGCTTTTTTTCAGGGGGGAGGGGACACAATTTTTTCTGCTGAAATCGAGCTGCATACCACTAAGTCTAAAAAGGAATTTCAGTAAGGCAGCAAGGCTGTTTGTAAAGGAGTTTCTTCACTCTCACTCTCATTCTTGCTCTCTGTGTGTTTGTGTTTTTTTTGTGTGTGTACACGCCTTTATGTGTAGAGACAGACTTAAAAGCAGACCCAGAGGGAGAGACTTTATTACTCTTAATTAGTTTTGAAAGAAAATTAGTCATGTATTTATTTCATCATGATATATCTAGTCATGTATTTATATGATTTTCTTTTATTTCTCTCCAACCTGTTACCTGAGTAACAGGTTTCCTTTATAAATAATGACTATAAAGCTGTAGAGATCAAAGGGAAGGAGAGGCACCTGGATGCAAACATGGGCACATATTATTTGAATTACTTTTGGAGTGCATGGCACAAGAGTCAGCCTTTAGATATTGCAGTTTTTATTTATTTATTTGAGAGTAATTTTTACCCCACCTTTCTCCTTGGAAAAGGACCCAAGGCGGCTTACAGTAATGAGGGATAATATACAGTCCAATACAATTAAGACATGTTCAAGTATTGAGAACAAGGAATTGATGGACATCTTACAGCAGGGGTCCTCAACCTTTTTAAACAGGGGGCCGGTTCACTGTCCCTCAGACACTGTTGGGGGCCGGACTAGATTTTGAAAAAAATATGAAGAAATACCTATGCACACTGAACATAACAATAAAGTACAATTACAATTATTATTATTATTATTATTATTATTATTATTATTATTATTATTATTATTATTATTATTATTATTTATTAATAATAATAATAATAATAATAATAATAATAATAATAATAATAATAATAATAAAGGATCGGGGTCCCACAGATTAGATGCTACCCACCTGCCAGCTCCCCTGGGCAGGAGGAAGGCGCCCAGCCGCTGGGCATCTGGAGCGTTCGCCTCCCTCCACCCCACTTGCCGGGGGATCGGGACCCGGTTCCAGGCGCCGGGGAGGCGCCCTTAAAGACGCCAGCCTGGGTGGCCAAGGAAGAAGGGGGCTTGGGGTGCGGTGTGTGGGGGGGTGAAGTGGTTTAGGAGGCGTGCGCGCGTGCGCGTGGAGTTGCCAGCTGGGCGAGTGAGCCGTGGTTTCATTCCCGGTGCCTTCCCAGCGCCTCCGGGCTGCAGCTTTCCCATGTTGGCGAAGCCTGGGAAACCCGTTTCAATTTCCTTTTCACATGCAACATCCCGGGCGCGTCCCCCCCGCTTTTCTCTCCCCCCCCCCGGTGCTTCCTACCTGCTTGCCATCAGGTCCTTCTTTAGAAAATGGACGGGCTCCCCTCCCCTCCTCTCCCACCCCAATCCGTCCATCCTCCGGAGGCACAACCCAGCGTCTCCCTCTGGCTCCCGCCGCGCGCCCCCCCAAATCCCTGCCTCCCTCCTGGCGCACACACCGGGGACGGGGGGGCGTGTGTATGTGTGCAGGTCAGTGCGCTGGCGTGTGTGTGCGCTCCCCTCCCTCCCTCCTTCTCTCCCCCCCATCCATCCATCTCCCTCCCCCCTCCCTCCCTCCCTGCTGGCGCTCGTCTCTCTCTCTCTCTCTCTCTCTCTCGGCCCCTCCCAGGCGCCACCCACCCCACCCCCCGCCGGCTCGCGCCGCTCGCTCCGACCTCGCTTCCTTGGCTGGCTCGCTCGCTTCGGGGTGCGATCGCCCGCCCGCCCGCCCGCCCCGCGCCTGGCAACGATGCTGCTGCTGCTGCTGCTGCTGGGCAGCGGCGAAGGCGGCAGCAGCAAAAGCAGTGGTAGCAGCAGCAGCAGCAGCCCCACCGCCACCGGCGGCGTAAGTGGAAGCGGCTCCTCCCCGGCTTCGACCGCCGCCGCCGCTGCCACTCCTCCTGCTCAGGTTGTTTGCTCTGCCTTGTCCCGCCGCCGCCACCACCACCACCACCACCACCCCGGGCTCCTCACCAGAGCACGCCGCTCCCGCAGCCTTCATGGGATCTGTAGCCCCGCCGCCGGAGTCCTGTTCCGGTGCTGCTCGGCACGAAAGAGGAGGATGGGTGTGCGGGGTCTCCCAGTCACGTGGTCTCCCTCTTTCGCGCCGAATAAACGGCTCCCGGGGCGACAAAGCGGCCCCAATCCGGGACAAGCCCGGCGGCGGCGGCGCAACTCCAGGTGGGGCGGGGGCGGGTGGGGGGTATGCTGTTGCTCCCGGGAGCCAGATACGGCCCGCGGGCCGTAGGTTGAGCACCCCTGTCTTACAGCATTACTAGGCAACAATGAATTAAAGCTACAAGGTTATAAGGAGTTATAAACCCAAAGTCTATGTGAACCTATAGATTCATATAAAAGACACATAATGGTACTGCATCGTTCAGGGAAAGGTTGCCTGAAAGGTCTCTGCCTGTTTCCGGAAGGACAACAGAGATGAGGCAGTCCTGGCCTCCAGTGGGAGGGAGTTCCAGAGTCGGCACAGCAGTCGAGAAGGCCCTTTCATGGGTTCCCACGAGACGTACCTGTGAGGGTGGCGGGATGGAGAGAAGGGCCTCTCCTGATGACCTTAGCATCCGAGTCAGTTCTTACTTTGAGATTCGATCTTTGAGGTAGCTAGGACCCAGGTCATATAGTGCTTTGTAGGTCAAGGTCAGCACCTTGCATTGTGCACGATAACTGACTGGCAGCCAGTGGAACTATTTTAATAGGGGTGCACCCTGCCCCAGTCAGCAGTCTGGCCGCTGCATTTTGGACCTGTTGAAGTTTCCTGAGACTTTTCATTGGTAGTCCCACATAGAGTGCATTATAATAGTCTAGCCGGGACGTCACTAGGGCATGTGTCACTGTGGCCAAAGAAAGGGGCATAAAATACATACTAGTCTCAGTTGTACAAATGCCATCCACCGAACCCTTGCCTGGCTGAGAAGGGGAGAGCAGAGCAGGTTTTTCAATTTTGCGCAGCAGCAGCAGTGAGGGTGTTGGTACGGCACGAAATTCAAAACCCTGCTCTGCTGTCCGGTTCTTGCCATTGCCACCAGCTGGTTTTGACAGCTTGAGATGTCAAAACCAACTGGGTGGCGGCGGCAAGAACCAGAGAGTAGAGCAGGGAAATTCAAAACCTTTACTCTAGCCGCCAGATCCTACTGCAGCCCCTTGAGTGAAGTGAGATCTGGCGGCTCCCCAGTTCGGTTTCCGAACCAGAAAAAAGTGGTTTGGTTCATTTCGGGCTGTCACTTTTTTTGTTTTGTTTCATAAAAAAACCCAATTTGTTATGTTATGAAACAATGAAACAGTGTGTCATTTTTTATTTTGTGCCCATCTGCAGTTTGGAAGAAGTCAGATCAATGCTCAGCCTGTTCCAGGATTTCTCTTATTATTCCCTCATCTTTACCAAGTCTGTGCTATCCCTTGCTAGGCATCTTAAACAAGTAGTGTACTGTACTGTACACATTTCCCTACCAAATCTTTCTGGAGTCCATAAACATCCACTCAACCGTGGATTTCTCAAGATGTGTCCAAAATGGATTTTACAAAGGCGTCAAGGTTGCAAATGATACATAAATATAATATGGGGTGGGGTTTTTTGGAAAATAATAACTTGTTCATATTGTTTAACCATATTTCCCCATCTATAAGACGCCCACATGTATAAGACGATCTCCACTTTTCCTAACCAAAACTATAGTTTCACAACCACGGGAGTCTCTCCTCGGCTTACTTCCATGTATAAAACGACCCTCAAGTTTTAGTCTAACAATTTTAGACAAAAATATAGTCTTATACATGGAAAAATACTGTAAATTGTGACAATACATATGCAAAAATCAGCAGATGGTATTAACTGATCTACAGTAGTACCTCAACTCACGAATTTAATCCGTTCTGAATGCATGCTCTTAAGTCAGGGGTCCTCAAACTAAGGCCTGGGGGCCGGATGCGGCCCCCTAAGGTCCTGAATCTGGACCCCGGGATGAATTGCAGACCCCCCCCACCTACCCCTTGCTTCATGAGTAAGCCAGACACCGCAGCTGCTTCTATTGATGAGGCAGTTCAAAGCAGTGGGCTATGTCGCTTCCCACACACCCTCCACCCACCGCCCAGATGATTGGCACGCTGGCTAGTGGGGCAGTTCAAAGTGGGAGGGCCACTGCAAGGTCTCCCGCTAAACACACCTGCCCCTCCCCCTTTTTTCCATGTTGGCCTTTTTTTTTGGACTGTGGTCCGGCCCCAGTGGTGTCGGGGTGGTGGTGGATTGGCCCGCTGTTTCAAAACTTTGAGGACCCCTGTCTTAAGTCAAAATACTCTTAAATTGGGGTACCTATCTAAACAATTGAAAAAACAAGTTAAAAAAATCAAAAAATGAAGAAAAATATTTGTAAGACGAGCAGACCATAGCTAAAATTTGTAAGGCGGCAGTTAAAATGCCAACAGTTTTCCTCTCTTAAGTTGAGCTGCTCTTAAGTTGGGGCACCGCTGTATTAAATTACATTACTAATATACAGTACTCCTTTGTTAACTTGGAGAAGCTGAATTCCTCATATCTTGCAGGTAGAAGGTCAGATTAATCAAAGGAAAACCCATTATCTGCTCAAGTGGCTAGTTGTCAACCTTACAATTCACAAGAACTATGAATTTCTACCCTAGCAAAACACAAAGAAATTTCTAAACTGAGATTTTGTAAACAGGTACAAATCCAGCTGGATAGTTCAGGGGTTTAGGTCTCTGGCTGTGGAGCCAGAGGCTGGGAGTTTAATTCCTAAAGTAGAATTCCAGAAGACCCATTCTGGGTGACCTTGGGCAAACTGCACAGTCCCAGGGCACCCCCGGAAGAGAATGGCAAACCACTTCCGAGTACCTAGGAAACCCTGGGGAAAGTTTGCCACAAGTTGGATTTGATATGACAGCAAATGACTGCTGTGATTACAAAGTTTAAGCAATTTACAGAACAGTAAACTGGTGACAGTTGATGAGCTGTTTTTTTTAAGCATAACCAAGAATGGGAGAGACTCCACTGGAATGATAAGAATTTATTTTGTAAACTGTGCTGGTGTGACATTTTGCTTATGCTTTGATTTATCGAAATTATTCTATCTAGAGTCTGTGTTCTCTCCAAAAAGTTCTCTCTCCCTTATCTCACAATGTTTCCCTAATATTGTAGGAGGTTGTGTGATCCTATCACGTGATCGCTTTACTGAGGCAAGACTTCAGATGCACCTACTGTAGCTAGTCCTGCTTAGCCAGATTCAGAGATGAGTCAGTCCAACACCAAGCAATGCATTGAAATAGCATTTTTAAAAGACTTCATGGAAGAACCAGCATCAGCCAAAAGACTGGGCTCTTGCCCGATGGGGGATCAACAACATATATATTTCAGGGCCACCAGTTCACATTCCGGAGTGGGCAGACAAAGTGGGATGTTGTTGTTGAGTCGTTCAGTCGTGTCCGACTCTTCGTGACCCCATGGACCAGAGCTCGCCAGGCCTTCCTATCCTCCACTGCCTCCCGGAGTTTGGTCAAACACATATTGGTTGCATCGATGACACCGTCCAACCATCTCATTCTCTGCCGTCTTCTTTTCCTTTTGCCTTCAGTCTTTCCCAACATCAGGGACTTTTCCAAGGACTCCTCTCTCCTCATGAGGTGGCCAAAGTCCTGGAGCCTCAGCTTCAAAATCTGTCCTTCCAGTGAACATTCGGGTAGGAACTGGCAAGCCACCCCAGTATCCCTGCCAAGAAAATTCCATGGACAGAAACAAAAGGCTGAAAGTGGGATGTATCACAGAACAACTCTCAGGTCTGCAGTTGTCAGGATTTGGTGTGGATTTGGCTTGATTTGCGATGAGGTCAAAATATGAGACACCACGTGCGTTCTCTGAACCCCAGAAAACCAAACTGAGATTGATGAGGATACACTCCAAGAAACAGTTTGGACGTCTCTGAACACTGCCTGTGTTGATGGGACAATACAACCACATATGCATAGCTAAAGGGATTTGATGGTCACTGAAACACAAAAGGGCAAAGTTGTCTTTTAAAAAAGGTGATTTAAGGAGAAAAATGGGGTCTTTTTAAGGTGAAAGGCAGAGCAGAAATATTTAAATATATAAATAAATACCAAATATATATGGAAGAAGCCAAAACATCTACTTAAATACAGTGGGACCTATCTGTGGTACCACTTAATCGGAGGTCTGAAAATATTAAACATAGCATGGAATCTGGTAATAAATGTTAAACTACTGTAATTACACTGTGAGCCGCCCAGAGACTATTTGAAGTGGTATGGAGCGGTATAGAAGCAGAACACTTTTTTGTTTTGCTTTGAACATACTATATACAAGTGGTATCTTGTATAAAGGAATTAATTCGTTCCAAAAGAAATTATGTTAAGCAAATTTTTCTTTATACAAATTCCCATAGGAATGCATTGAAAATGGAGTAATCCCATTTTATGTTGTACGGATTCGCCCCATAGGCGATTCTGTTAAGCAAATTTCCCCTGTCTCCTGAATTTTTTATGTTGTACAGATTTTATGTTGTACAAGCTGTTTGTTATACAAGGGTCCACTGTATTTGGCATTCACGATTAGCCGTGGATACAGAGGTCCTACTGAATTTCTGCTGAAATGAGTCTAGAAAGAGCATGAACTCCCTTCTTTGGTGGTGGTGGTGGAGGGGGAAAGACACGTTTATGCCTCCACCCCACCGCAGCCCTCTAAATCCCCCCCCCCCCGATTTCTATGGGTACAATCCCCTTCCTGGTGAAATCCTCCGCCTGGATGACTGAGAAGCTTCACAGACAATCCTCTCCTTGCTTTGAACCAGGAAACACCCTCTCCGTACAAGAGAGACGCCGCTCTTTCTTTTTACCTATCTCTAAATGCACAGGGCGGGCGGGAGGAGGAGGAGGAGGAGGAGGAGGAGGAGGAGGAGATCTCCCACGACCAAAGAGCGCCCCCTCTCGCCTCATATAGGTAAGCGCAATAACCACGCCTTCGGGCGCGTCGGGGGGGTCGGTCCCTCACGTGACCCGGCGCTCCGTCTCATCCCCGTCCCCCACTTTGACCGAGCCGGCGGGAAACAAGCAGCCGTGGCAGAAAGGTTCCGTGGCGTACGGCAGCTGCTGCGCGGTCTCGGGGCGGGGGGAGGGGAGGGGAGCGGGCTCGTGGAGGGGAGGGCGCCGGCGGAGCGGAAGTAGCTCGGGTCCGTCAGAGGTGGAGGAGGAGGAGGAGGAGGCGGCGCGGCGGAAGTAGAACGGCGGGGAGAGGATGAACAACAAATTCGACGCGTGAGTCGGGGCCCCGAAAGGGCTGGGGGGGGGGGCGGACGGTGTGTGTGTGTGTGGGGGGGGGAACCCTCTTCCCCTTCAGCGGCCGTTGGGGTGGAAAGGGGGGGGCGGAGGAGGAACCTCGGTCGCCCGCCGCGTATGGGGTGCGGGGTGGGAGGGAGGCCGTGGCGACACCCGACACCCCCCGCCCCCGCCTTGTCCTATGAGGCCTTTAAGGTATCCCTGAATGAGGCACTACCTGTTACACGGCTTTCATATGATTCGATAGGATCACATAGACCAGTGATGCTCAACCGGTGGGTCCCCAGATGTTCCTGGACTGCAACTCCCAGAAATCCTGGGCCACCTCAGCGAGTGAGGAAGAATTCTGGGAGTTGCAGTCCAGGAACCTCTGGGGGGGGAGACACCCCCCACCCCCAGGTTGAGAACCACTGGCATAGACCAAGAGTAAAGTACTGTACAGTGGTACCTCGTATAAAGGAATTAATTCGTTCCAAATGAAATTGTGTTGAGCAATTTTTCCTTTATACAAATTTCCCATAGGAATGCATTGAAAACGGAGTAACCCCATTTTTACCTCTTAATCCTTCTAAAATGCCTCTTCTAATTCCATGTTCTTAACTTGAATATGTCTTAAATGTTCTTGACTGCATATTGTCCCTCACTATTGTAAGCCACCTCGGGTCATTTTCCAAGGAGAAAGGTAGGGTAAAAATATTCAAAATAAATAAATATTCTATCAAGAGGATTTTATCAATATATCTAAACATTTGGAGGTAAACAACATCTAGGGTCATATTCCCTCTCGAACTTTGCACCTATCCTCCAGATATCTCAGCACCTTAAAATGACATGCATCCATAAAAATCCATGCATTCAGAATATTAGAATACAGTGGTACCTTGTATAAAGGAATTAATTCGTTCCAAATGAAATTATGTTAAGCAAATTTTCCTTTATACAAATTTCCCATAGGAATGCATTGAAAACGGAGTAACCCCATTTTTATGTTGTACGGATTCTCCCCATAGGCGATTATGTTAAGCAAATTACCCCCGTCTCCGGAATTTTTATGTTGTACAAATTTTATGTTATACAAGCTGTTTGTTATACAAGGGTTCACTGTATATATCTTCCAATACAAATAGGTTACTGAGAACAAGCTTTTGTAGATTATAGCCCACTTTTTCAAATCGGAAGAATCAGGTTTGAATAGACCAGTGGCTCTCAACCTGTGGGTCCCCAGATGTTCCTGGACTGCAACTCCCAGAAATCCTGGCCAGCTCAGCGAGTGAGGAAGACTTCTGGGAGTGGCAGCCCAGGAACATCTGGGGACCCCCCCACCCCCACCACCCCCACCGGTTGAGAAACCACTGGCCTAGACTTTGTGTTTAGAACCACTTATAACCTTATGGGTTTACACTGACACTATGTTTTCGATGTTAGCTTCCACCACTCATAACTTTTACATGGAATTTTACTCTTTTTAACTGCACTTTCTTGTAGCTTTAGTGTAATGTTTGTCTATTAACGAGGTAAGATGTCCCTCAGTTCCCTGTTCTTAATACTTGAACAATGTCTTAACTGGATTGGACTGTGTATTATCCCTCATTCTGTAAGCCGCCTTGGGTCCTTTTCCAAGGAGAAAGTGCCGGATAAAAAATAACTCTAAAATTAAATAAATAAATAAAAATTGGTGGTGGGGGGGGGAGGCTTCCGGTATCAAGGGGAAAAGCTGCACCTGCCGAACATTTCTCTTCCTTTCCTTTCCCTGCTGTGTTTAAAAGGCGCAGGAGCTCCTGCGGCCCTCCCTCATCCCTGGGCCATGGCTCCTTTCCACGCGAGGCCATGGACACTGGAAGCTATGGGGTCTGGGCTGTCACGGATAGTCCTAGAATCCTGGCCTCGTGCTGTTGGAAGGGGTCTGCGAGCCCATCGAGTCCACACACACACACACACCCCAGCTCAAGGCAGGAATCCACCTCGAAGCCAGTGTGAGGGATGACGGTCCAGTTTTCTCTTCAGTGCCTCCGGTGTCGGAGGGCTCACCACTTGCCGAGGTCATGGGTTCCATTGTCACACTGCTCTAACAGTCCAAAGGGTTTTTTGGTTGTTGTTGTTGTTCAGTCGTGTCCGACTCTTCGTGACCCCATGGACCAGAGCTCGCTGGGCCTTCCTATCTTCCACTGCCTTCCGAAGTTTGGTCAAATCCATATTGTGTTTCTGTCCATGAAATTTTCTTGGCAGGGATACTGGGGGGTGGCTTGCCAGTTCCTACCCCAGGAAGTCTTATTACAGGCCTCATTGTCACCAGTGTAATTAGCCTTACAATGATGAAAGCATAGTTCAGCCTGTTTTATTTTGCAGCCTCACTGGTCAATTGGGACACAAAAGTAGCAGTGTGCCGATATTTATAAGATATTCTAGCCTGAGGCCCAAAAGCAGATTTTGTGTATCTTGAGCCCATCGTTGTGTGTGCTGCTCTCTGGGATCATTGAAAACAGATGTTGATGCTTCATCCTTATGTGCCACAAGCACTCCTCAAGTTGTTGCAGCTGAGATCCTTTTGGAGATAAGGGCCAAGGATGTTTAGAAGCAGAGCTGGTTGTGCGGGTGCTACACTGTGGACGCTGGTTTGTTTGTCTGGCTAATGTCCTTTATATGCCGTCTTTCTCCCCATAAGCGTCTTTTTCTTAGCATCTGTTCCACTTGTTCCCCCATAATAACAACCATCATATGCCATCAATTCATAGTGAATCTGTCCAGGGTTTCCCCAAACTTAGCAGTGGTTACAGTTTCTGTCTTCTGGGGTTGCCCAGGAACCGGGCAGCTCGCTGAAGGCCTCAGAGGCTGGCTTGACTGACAGGAGGCACAGTAAGGAACCAAACTCCCAGTATCGGCCAGATACTGAGTCTGCTGAGGTAGCCAAACTGCAGTAATCATGTGCCACCAAGTCAGTTCCGATTTACAGCAGCCCTTTCCAGGAAGAGACTACACAGAAGTGGTTTCCCATTCCTGTCTTTTGGGGTGAACCATGGACTGTGCAGCTTGGCCAAGACCGCATAGACTTGGTCTTCTCCCTGGAGATTCAGTGGGGATTCAAAACTCTCAACGTCTGGCAACCCCAGAAGATGAGGTATGCAGCCATCTTTCTCTTTCTATACAAAACAGATAAAGACATCTCTACTGTTGAAGAGAGAGATTCCTCCTTCCCTTCTATAAATGGTCCATAGTCATTTTTCTATGGTGCTCTGTCGGTCCCCAACACAGAAAGATTGAAATTGTAAAGTTCTCTGAAGGGGACAGGTGAGATCTCTCTCCCTCTGGGGCCTGTTCCATGCCCTTCTGTGTGCTCTTTGCATCCAAGTATGTTCAGGTCTCAAAAAAGCTGTCTCTTGAGTTTGTGGACCCACCAACATCTGGCATCTGTCCCTCAAAATGCGTATGCAGTGTCTATTTGGCATTTAAGCCAAAAATGTTTTGCCACACAGATTGCACTTCTCCTGGAAGAAACAGTAGGAATTTGAAGTCTCAGCCTCTGAACCTCCAGCCAGTTACCTAACGGACTAACCTAAACAGCCAGTGACGCATCCTCAAAAAAAGAGGACTCAGAGATCAAGGATCAACAGAAAGGTGGACAGTTTTGCATTTATTTTCACATGCTGATTTAGGGTGGTGTTATTGCTGTCAAAAAGGTTCTGACTTATGGAAATCTGAACAGGATTTTCCAGAGTGAGATGTGTTTAAGATGTTTAGTGTTTTTACACACACACACACACACACACACACACACACACACACACACACACACACACACACACACACACACACACACACACACACACACACACACACACACACACACACACACACACACACACCATTTTGAATATCTTGTGAAGCCTGGTGGACTGGAGATCTGTCAACAAGTCAGCTGCTACCTTGTTTCTTTCTGTTATTTTCCTTCATAGGAAGGAGTGGGAAGCAGAATTTCCACTTTTAGCAAAGGTATAGAATCATAGAGTTGGAAGAGACCTCCAGGGCCATCTAGTCCAACCCCCTTCCATGCAGGAACCCCCATCACAGGACTCCCAACAGATGGCCATCCATCCTCTGCTTAAAAGCCTCCAAAGAAGGAGACACGTGTTGAACCATGTGTATTGAGTGCTGATTGTGGATAATGGGAGTTCTAGTTCAGGAGAAAGGTATCTTAGTTGTCTTATGTGCTTCCAGAGGCATCTGGTGGAGCCACTGTGAGACACAGCAGGCTGGACGAGATGGGCCCTCGGCTCTTCTTATATTCTTAATGCCTCTGGAGCATAAGAACATAAGAAGAGCTGTGCTGGATCAGGCCAAAGGCCCATCTACTCCATCTTCCTGTATCTCACAGTGGCCCCGCCAAATGAGCTTTCCCCCTCTCCCTTATCTGGTGATGCTCAAGGAGGAAACCCAAGACTAAAACAAGTGTTCCATCAGTTGACTCTAGTCTTCGAAATGGGTGAAGAGAAAGTAAGCTGAAGAGCAGCTGTTATCCCAAAGCCCTTGCAGTCATGTAAGTTAGACAGTAGATTCTTACCTAGTGACGAGTTTTGTGGTGTTTTAATAACTAATAGACTCCTTACAATGCAAACCTTGTTATACATCTGAGAAAGAAGGCTGTGGACATTTTGGGGAATACCTGGTGTGGTGTAATCAATAGAGTGATAGATTGCATCTCAAAAGGCCGTGGTTTGAATCTCACTTACCCTGAAAGCATTATGTCAGTTCCAACTCAAGTATTTATAACTTGCATTCCTCATCAGACGCGAAGTCATATGACTGGCACTCAGTGAGAAAGGTGAGCTTTCGTTTTACCAGCCTTGGAAGGATGGAAGGCTGTCGTCCATAAACCAACTACGTGGGATTCAACCCCAGGTCATGAGCACAGTTGAGGATGCCATTTTTTAAAAGCTTGAAGAGACCCTCTGGGTTTAAGTGCCTGTGTCTTTCATAGTTCTATAGAGAATTTTAGCAAGTGAGGATTTTCATGAAGGGTGACAAAGTTATATCCACCCAAATTCCATACAGCAGTGGAAGGATGCCATCCCTGGCATTCAGTCACTGTACAGTAGGACCCCCATATCCACTGATTCATTATCCACTGATTCAGTTATCCACGGTTGGCAGGGGAAAAAATTAAATAATTCAGCAGCCACAAAGCAAGCTGTAAAGCAAGCTATTGTCACAAATAGCACCTGTAAAGCAAGCTACTGTCACAAACAGCTTCCATAAAGCAAGCTACTGTCTCAAAACAGCAGTCGTACAGCAAGCTACTGTCAGGAAACAGCCGTTTGGGGGTGGGTGAGCAGGCGTTCTCTCTTATCCACAGCTTTCATTATCCACGGGAAGGCCTGGAAGCAATCCCAGCGGATACTGGGGTCCTATTGTATCTAATTACACATCGTGATTGGGATAGTTAAAGCAAAAGGTGAGGAAATACCATATCCCAGGTGACTTTCTCCACCCAAATCGTGTCATTAACATGTGGTTTCCTTCTAGCTAGTGTGTTGGGGGGAGTGCTAAGGAGATGCCTTGCAGTTATTTCTGTGGGGCTAGGATGTGACAGACACACCATTCAGATAGGCCTTAGTAATGTACCAGTCATCCCTTTTCCTTTGCATACATGCTTGTGCTGTGCTCTTAATTAGAGTTCCTATCTTTTTATTTCTTTTGTTTTGTTAGTTTTTTTGTGTGTGCAGGAGGAAAATCAGCATGTTTCCCTGTAGCTGTAACCTACTAAGCTTCCAACAGGGAATGTTGATCCCCTAGAGAGGATAGTGTATACCTGTTGACTTAAAACCCCAGTTGTCATCTCTGAGCTAAAGGTACTGATATGTAACACACTAGCAGTGTACTTTTTTAAAGAAAGTATTGTGAACTAAACCCATTTCTAAATCTAACTAGAATTGGTATTAATCTATGTCAGGGCTGTCCAACTTTGAACAGCCCGCGGGCTCCTTTTGCTCATGGAACGTCCACGCGGGCTCCTTTCCCAAGCTCTGCGGTGCTGGTGGCGGCAGCGGAGGAGGAGGAATGCCGCCCCCCCTGCACCAAGCTCTGCGGTGGTCGCCTACCCGCTTGCACCCCCACCCACCAAGCTCCCGGCAGCAAAGGAGGAGCACCCACTCGCCGCCGCCCCCGCCAGGCTCCACAGCGGCGGCGCGTCCGCTTGCTCCGCATCCACCCACCCTCCAAGTTCCCCAGCACTGGGGGTGGCAGCGGAGTAGGAACGCCCACTCGCCACCCCACCGAGCTCTGCGGTGGTGGCGTGCCTGCTTGCGCCCCCCCCCACCAGCAGTGGAGGAGGAGGAACGGCCACTCGCCCCCCCACAAGCTCGGCGGCGGCGGCGCGCCCGCTTGCTCCCCACCCGCCAAGCTTCCCAGCACTGATGTTGTTGTCGTCGGAGGAGGAACAGCCACTTGCCCCCCCCCCAAGCTCCGTGGCCACTCCCCACCTGCCAAGCTCCCGGCAGTAGCAGTGGAGGAACACCCGGTCCCCCCCCCAAGCTCCACGGCAGTGGCACATGGACTCATCCTGCCCACGACCCACCAAGCTCTGGCGCTAGCAGTGGTGTTGGAAGAGGAGGAGCGCCCGCTCACCCCCCCAAGCTCCACGGTGCGGGCAGCAGCAGCGGTGGGGGAGCCACTTGTAGCCCGCGAGGTTCTCGCCCTCTCCCCCACCAGGAGGAGCGCCCCCGGATTGGGAGGTGGGCGGGGAGCTGGCGGGCGACTTCTTAGCACCTCGCAGGCTACCAGTCGCCCGCGGTCGACGCGTTGGGCAGCCCTGATCTATGTTAATATGCATTCCACTGATTTCAGTGAACCTCCTCTAATTGGAACTAAAGCGGTAATACACTGGTTTACGAGCATAATTTGTTCAGGAAACATGTTTGTAAACCAAAGCACTCATATATAAAAACAAAATTCCCCATAAGAAATAATGGAAACTCAGATTATTTATTCTGGGGTCCCTAGACCCCACTGCGCACACAAAATGCCAAAACTCACAGAAGAGGTTTACTTCCACACCATGGTTTAGGTGCCTGGCTGCAGAATCTGTTCTGCTTGAGATTAACAATGGGATTTTACTCTGTGTTTTTAATGTGACAATAATAAAGTACAATTTGTAGCCCTATTGACTCTTGACTAGCTGCCCCATGTCTAGAAATGGACTGAAAAATAAGAAAGGATGTTGGAAACAAATTAAATAAAATGTAAATAATGTATTTATATTGAAAACATTCCTGGCTGATGCAAGGGAGACCTCCCTTCCCTCTGCTTTGAAGACTTGCCTGAGAGGGAACCTAACAGAATGACCCACAGTCCAGCAGGGAGAGGGGGAGAGAGAGAGAGAGAGAGAGAGAGAGAGAGAGAGAGAGAGAGAGAGAGAGAGTTGTGATCGTGTGACCTGCTCCAGTGCTTGTATTGCAAGACATTGATAATTGATTGATCAGAAATGTTTGCTCGTCTTGCAACACTTGTAAGCCAAGGTATTTGTAAAGAAGGTACTGGATTTAGGTACTGGTATCTGCTTGTTTCAAAATGTTGTGGAATGAAAAAAAAACCATAATGAAAAAAACCATAATCAGAGGGGCTAACTATTTCTGTTTGACAGTTGTTGTTCATTCACTAAGCTCCTTGAGGACTGTGGTACAGGCACTGGTCATGTTGAGGCTGGATTATTGCAACGCTCTCTACATGGGGCTCCCCTTGAACCTTGTTCGGCGATTGCAGCGGGTCCGGAATACGGCGGCCAGGCTGGTGGTTGGTGCACGCCGCTATGACCACGCCACTCCCATCCTGGTTCACCTACACTGGTTACCCGTTGCCTCCCGAATAAGGTTCAAGGTGTTGGTTTTGGTTTACAAAACCCTCCATGGCTTGGCCCCGGCTTATTTGGTGGAGTATCTCCCCCAACAACTTGATCTGGCCCGACCCACCCGTTCTTCGGTGGCCCTTTCCCTGTGAACCGTCACCCCGAGGGAGGCCCATAAAGCGAGCACTCGTGGACGGGCCTTCTCGGTGGTGGCACCATCTATCTGGAATAAACTCCCCGGCGAATTACGGCAGGCTCCCTCGCTGGCGGCGTTCAAGAAGAACCTTAAGACCTTTCTCTTTCGGGATGCCTATGGCGATGTTTAGGGTCCCCGTCTGTGTGTGTGTGTGTGTTTTGTTTTTGTTTTTGTTTTTTACCCGCCTATCTATGCTCGGATATTGCTGTCTTAGCTACTTTGTTGTTTTTATTTGTTCTCATTTTAATGTTGTGAACCGCCCTGAGTCCCCTTTGTGGGAATAGGGCAGTATACAAGTGTGAATAATAAATAAATAAATAAATAAGTCGTCTCCTACTCTCTGTGACTCCATTGACCAGATTATGCCAGGCTCTCCTGTCTTCCACTGTTTCCCGGAGACTTAGTCAAGTTCATGTTATTTGTTTTAGAGTATTTTTTTACCCCGCCTTTCTCCCTGGAAAAGGACCCAAGACAGCTTACAGTAATGGGGGGACAATATACAGTCCAATACACTTAAGACATATTAAAGTAACTGAGAGCAGGAAATTGAGGGACATCTTACAGCATTAAAAAGACAACATTACATTAAAGCTACAAGAGAATGACACAGTTTAAACGAGTGAAAAATTCCATGAAAAGTTATGAGTGAGAGAAACTAACATTGAAAACATAGTGTCAAAGTAGTCACAAAATATATAAGCACAATGTCTATGTGATTGTGTATGGCAGATTAATATAAAAGTCCCATAATATGTAGTCCATTATTCAGGGAAAGCTTGCTTGAAGAGAAAGTTCTTTGCCTGTTTCCAGAAAGACATAAGGGAGGGGGCAGTCCTGGCCTCTAGTGGGAGGGAGTTCCAGAGTCTGGGCGCAGCAGCCAAGAAGGCCCTTTCATGGGTTCCCATGAGACACAACCTGCGTTCTCTGCTGTCACCTTCTTCTTTTGCCTTCAGTCTTTCCCAACATCAGGGACTTTTCCAAGGAGTCCTTTCTCCTCATGAGGTGGCCAAAGTATTGCAGCTTTAACTTCAAAATCTGTTCCTTCCAGTGAACATTCAGGGTTGATTTCTTCCAGGATAGATAGGTTTGATCTCCTTGCATTCCAGGGGACTCCAACACCACAGCTCAAATGCGTCAATTCTACGGTGATCAGCCTTCTTTATGGTCCACCTGTCACTTCCAGACATCACTACTGGAAAAACCATTGCCTTGACTATCTGAACTTTTGTTGGCAAGGTGATGTCTCTTGCTTTTTAAGATGCTGCCTAGGTTTGTCATCACTTTCCTCCCAAGAAGCAATCATCTTTTGATTTCATTGTGGCATTCACCATCTGCCGTCATCGTGGAGCCCAAGGAAGTAGAATGCCTACCTCGCAAGTCCAGTTCTGTGTGGATTCCACAAAAAATGTGATCCTGAGCACTAAATATCCTGTCCTCTTCCCTGGGGGATGGGAGCTCAGCCGTGGTAAAAGCCAAGTGTGAGGATTAACGGGTTAAGATAAGGACGGAGGAGAAATCATAGAGGGAGAACTGTGTGTATGGCAAAGAGTTCGAGATAGCAGGAGTGATTGGATGGGGTCATTTAAGAGAGCAAGTGACCTTTTTGGGGTCTGAGGATGCAGAACAGGAGAGCAAGAAGTGATGGCCAGGAGGAATCAAGACGTAATATTTAATTTCACTTTCGTTTTTTGTTACACGTATATCCAGGCGCTTAATCTCCCCTGCCATATTTTCCAGTTTCTGGCCATTACTATCCACCGCTGCCTGCGTCTGCTTAATTTCACGAGATAAATCTTGTTTGGTGTTATCAACTTTTCGTGAGAGTTCATCCATCTTTTGCATCACATCTTTCAAACCCAGGCTCATTAGACCCGCCAGTTCTGATTTCATTTGTCGCATTTCCTTCATGAAATCTGGATCTACTGGGGGGGGGGTAGTTTCTGCCTCCTTCTCACCAGTCGCCATTGCTGCCTCGCCCCCAACTAGAGGTTCAGTACGTTGCAAAGCTGCATGGCTATATGTACCGTCAGAAGGTTTTCTGACCCAGGTCTTTAGTATACAAAGTTTTTTTTTCTTTTTGGCAGGCATATAAATAAGCAAGAATCGCACATGAGAAGCTCACACTGGAGCCTGCAAAATTCAGTCTCTCTCTCCGTGCAAGCTATTCAGACAGTCAAAACCGAAAGTAGCTAGATCTTAATAAATCAGGCTTATCTACTCTCGAAGAAGTATATATTGCTTTTCCTGTCGACCCCAAAGGGTTTAATGATACATTACTCACGGCTCCAAGGGGTTTAGACAATAAATTTTAAAGCTTTTCTCATCTCGGTGCGGAGCTCCAAAATCAAGCGGCCGACATGCTTTGTGGGCGGGGACTTGTTTGAATGTATTATAAATAATTAAAAAAATTAATTTTTTTTTTAAAAAAAAGACGTAATATTTAGAACGGATGCAGAGGCAAAATAAAAATCGGGAATGCTTTTAGGAGCTGTCTTGTGAGGGCAAGTGTGTTGAGTTTTGTCTTCAGCCACAACTAAATCAGCTCCTGCATAGATGACAGGAAAGTGCTTTTTCAGAGCCTGCCGCTGTTTGAAAGCGCTCGTCACCTTCAGGCAGGCCACTGTGAGAACCCAGCAGATGTCATTGTAGCACTGCAGAGGAAGTGTTTGAGGGATCCGTGTGGCAATAATTCATCTAAATGTTTTGGCCATGTGGGGAGAAACCACACTGACTGAAATTCTGCTTGGCATTAACCCCCCGGGAGGGAGTGGTGCCTTTTTTTATATAATTCGGAAAGTTAGCAAAATGTTGAATAAAAGCTTTACTGCAATGGGAAAGAGATTAGGGAAAGCTATGCTGTAAATGCCAATTTAGTGCTTCTATAGATATTCTCTCTCTCTCTCTCTCTCTCTCTCTCTCTCTCTCTCTCTCTCTCTCTCTCTCTCTCTCTCTCTCTCTCTCTCTCTCTCTGTGTGTGTGTGTGTGTGTGTGTGTGTGTGTGTGTGTGTACACACATATACACACACACACACAGAGAGAGAAACACATTCAGAGGATAGATGAGCAGCTTGCTATTGATCCAGAATCCATAAGAACATAAGAAGAGCCATGCTGGATCAGGCCAAAGGCCCATCTAGTCCAGCTTCCTGTATCTCACAGTGGTCCCACCAGATGCCTTTGGGAGTGCATGAGACTAGATATTTGTCTCCTGATACCACTCCTCTGCATCTGGTCCTTGAAGTACCCCGGTTTTAACCCGGAGATTACACATCTCCGTCATGGTTTGTAACCTGTGATGGACTTCTCCTCCAGGAATCTGTCCAATCGCCTTTTGAAGGCATCCAGGCTAGATGCCATCACCAATCCACCCAAAAGCAGCAGTGTGCGGTTTGTATGGAGATGTGTACATCTCCCATGGCTGCTTCTGTGGACTTCTTCCTCCCTCCAACTTCTCGTTCCATCCATGGAATCATAGAATAAACAAGTCGGAAGGGGCCTCTAAGGCCCTTGAGTCCAACCCCCTGCTCAATGCAGGAATACTAATCGAAGCAGATCATACAGATGGGTGTGTAGGTTTCTCTTGAATGCCTCTGGTGTTGGAGAGCTCACCACCTCCTAAGGAAAACTAGTTCTGTTTTCATACTGCTCTAACAGTTAAGAATAAGGATGGGCATTTCATTTCGGAACCAGTAGGTTACGAAACGAACCACGCGAGCCCAGGTGGTCCTCGGAACCAGCTGATACACGCAGATCCAGTTGCTTTGCCTTTCTTCTGTCTCACACAGGGTTAAAATCCAATGAGGAAGCATGCTGCGACGTCACCTGTGCTAGATCTGTGATGCTGGCCAATCAGGTGTGCAGGAACAGGCATCATCCCGCCTCCGTCTCTGATTGGCCAGCAGCACAAAGCAGGAAAGATGATGTCGCAGCGTGCTTCCTCGTTGGATTTTAACCCTACGCGAGACAGAGAAAGGTAAAGCAATTGGATCTGCGTGTATCAGCCGGTTTCGAGGACCACCTGGGCTCGCGTGGTTTGTTTCGTCATCTACTGGTTCCGAAACGAAATGCCCATCCCTACTCTTAACTTTTTAGAGCAGTATGAAAATGGAACCAGTTTTCCTTAGGAGGTGCTGAGCTCTCCAGAACACACAGTGCCTCTGGCCCTTATCTGGGCAGTGTTGACGGTATTTTCAGTAATGCAACTGAAATATCCCTTTTGTTGCCCTTTTACAAATAGCAAAAAGTCGGTCTTATTCTTCAGAACTTTGAAAGGGCATTTGATGGTTTATGATCTCCAATTAAAGGAGGGCAGGGAGGAGAGGTAATTACCTTGCTGGGGTCCCACCCCCTTTCCCCAAATTCAATTCTGTGTCTGGGAAATGGGTGGTATAGAAGTATAATAAATAATAAATAAATAAATAAATAACAGTCTAGATAGTCTTGGACACATCTCAGCATAACCGAAAAGTAAGCTGCTGTCCACACATCAGGCTTGCCATAAGCAGAAATGTCTCTGCATCCAGCTGTTTCTTTTTACAAATTAAATTTCACTCTCTTTTTTTTGTTATGAGCATGAGTGTTATTTCCATGAACAGCTTTTTAAGGTTTTGTTGTCACCATTTTTGTACTATAAGGTGGGTAGGCAAAGTTAAGTGATAGTGGTTGATTTAACGTTGTTTTTCAGTGTTTGTCACGGAAGAACAATTTCAGTCTCAGTATCCCAAGTGTAAGTCAAGCAGTCAGTGTTACAGCCATATTCATGTTGGCAGAGAGGATAAATATTGTAGATTTGCAGTTTGCTTCTCTGAGGGAATGGTATGGTTTGGACTGGAAAGAAGCCTAGAAAAAAAAATATATTCTGCCGTTCTTGGGAAAGATGCTGCATCTGTACAGATAAGATAAATGCCTTAAAAGAGCCCAATGAATAATAGCAAAAAAGGGGGGAAGGGGGGAAAAGGACAGGCTCTAGAAGAAAAGATGGTTAGGAACAGTTATTTTCTTATGTATATACTGTACTGTACAGTGGTACCTTCTCTAAAGGAATCTGTTCGTTCCAAATCAAATTCTCTTAAGCAAATTAATCCCTAATCAAGATCATTTTTATGTTGTACGGATTTGCCCCATAGGCGATTCTTTTGAGCAAATTTCCCCGATCTCTGGAATTATTTATGTTGTACAGATTTTATCTTATACAAACCGTTTGTTATACGAGGGTCCACTGTATATTTAAACAAGTAACAACATCCCATAAACCAGATCTGAATAGCTGTAAGCTGGTTCTTACTGACATCAACGGAAATAACTGCAAGCGCCCGTTCGGGGTTCTTCCTATTCTCCACGCTTCTGATGTTGAACTTGTGCATTTTCTCCCTTTATTGATGGTCACCAGGTCCCAGTTTTCTTTCTTTCTTTCTTTCTTTCTTTCTTTCTTTCTTTCTTTCTTTCTTTCTTTCTTTCTTTCTTTCTTTCTCCCTCCCTCCCTCCCTCCCTCCCTCCCTCTTTCTCTTTCTTCCTCCCTCCCTCCCTCCCTCCCTCCTTCTTTCTTTCTTTCTTTCTTTCTTTCTTTCTTTCTTTCTTTCTTTCTTTCTTTCTTTCTTTCTTTCTTTCTTTCTTTCTTTCTTTCTCTTAGTGTCTGTCCCACTTAGTCATGGGGTCCAGAGTGATGGTCAACAGCTCCCAGTGTGTGGAAGTAATACAAAATCTCTGCTTCAGTCTGAACAAAGAATGATGTGGAACGGGAAGTAGGAGCCGGTAGAGCTTCCTGGTTTGCCATTGGGGTCATGATGTGTGGGGCTGGGTTGCCAGCTCTGTTTTTAACCATTTTCCTCTGTCGATCTGTGTGATGCTTCTTTATGAACAAGGCAGCAGTTGTATCCACGTGCTTTTAAATGGTTTCCTTTCCTTATTTTTCTTTTCTAGTCTGAAGGACGATGACAGTGGAGATCATGACCAGAACGAAGAGAACAGCACACAGAAAGATGGTGAGAAGGAAAAAAATGATAGAGACAAACCTCAAAGTAGCACCAAGAGGAAGGTATGTGGTTATCACTAGACAGGGATGTTTAAAGGAAGGTTTGGATCACGAGCTGTTGTCCTAAAGTGTTAACTTAAAGGAAACCCAGAGGCGTGAGAAGCTTCTGCATTTCAACAGCTCATTGGAAGTATTTCCATGAAGAACACACTCAGATGACAGATTCCATTTCCTGGTGTTATTACATCTCACTCCCTGTGTCACAGTCTTTGACAGGCCAAGGACTATATTTCAGGTCTCCGCCAGGCTGCAATTCCAGGTTGATGAGACTAAAAGGAAAAGGGCAAGACAGACAAAACAAAACAAAACAAAAATGATATTGTGATGTTACATGAAAAAAATGATGGGTTTAATTTAAAAATAAAACCTTTTCTAAATCCCAGAGTAGAGTCAAGGCAAGTGGACTCCTTTTCTTGTGGGATCGAAACATTTCATGATTTATCTAAGTAGCTTCTTCAGTCTACTTGGATGAGCAGAAAAACATTTCAGTCCCACAAGAAAAGAAGTCCATTTGTCATGACTCAACTCCCAGATAGCCGCACTTGGATGACTGAAAATCTCCATAGACAAAGGGTTTTTTTTAAAATTTTTTAATTAACTGAAACATTCCTCTAATGGTTAAAAAAACACCACCTTTTTGAATGTTCAGGGGGTTTGGAGGCCATAGGGCAGTGCTCCCCAACCTTTTTATCACCGTGGACCGGTAAATGCTTGATAATTTTTCCCTGGCCCGCTTGTTTTGATTTAATAAGATAAAAAATGTAAATGCCACCCCCCGGCCGCTGACGCACATGCGTGCTAGTCGTTTCCCACTCTAGGGGGCGGTGCTCATCTCCGTACTCAAGCCGAAGAGCCAGTGTTGTGCGATGAGTCCTTGGCATCGCTGCAAGGAAACACTGTTTTTACTTCCTCGCATTTCCCCCCCCCGGGGGCTACCCAGCCGCCGTGAGGTCTTGGGACCCTTCGCCCTTCCTTGGCATGAGGCCTCCCTCCCTCCCTCCTTACTTTCTTTCTTTCTTTCCCTTTTCTTTCTCCCTCCCTCCCCCTCCCTTCTTTCTTTTCTTTCTTTCTCTCTCTCTCCCTCCCTCCCTCCCTCTTTCTTTCTTTCCTCCCACTCTTCTTCCTTCCTTCCTTCCTTCCTTCCTTCCTTCCTTCCTTCCTTCCTTCCTCTTTCACTCTCTTCTTTCTTTCTTTCTCTCCCTCCCTCTCCCTTCTTTCTTTTTTCTTTATTTCTCTCCCTCTCCCTCCCTCTCTTTCCTTCCTTCCTTCCCTCCCGCTCTACCTCCTTCCATCCCTTCTTTCTTTCCTTCCTTCCTCATTTTCTTTCTTTCTTTCTTTCTTTCTTTCCCTTTTCTTTCTCCCTCCCTCCCCCCTCCCTTCTTTCTTTTCTTTCTTTCTCTCTCTCTCTCCCTCCCTCCCTCTTTCTTTCTTTCCTCCCACTCTTCTTCCTTCCTTCCTTCCTTCCTTCCTTCCTTCCTTCCTCTTTCTCTCTCTTCTTTCTTTCTTTCTCTCCCTCCCTCTCCCTTCTTTCTTTTTTCTTTATTTCTCTCCCTCTCCCTCCCTCTCTTTCCTTCCTTCCTTCCCTCCCGCTCTACCTCCTTCCATCCCTTCTTTCTTTCCTTCCTTCCTCATTTTCTTTCTTTCTTTCTTTCTTTCTTTCTTTCTTTCTTTCTTTCTTTCTTTCTTTCTTTCTTTCTTTCTTTCTTTCTCCCTCCCTCCTCCTCTCCTTCCTTCCCTCCCACTCTCCTTTCTTCTTCTTTCCCCCTTTTCTTTTTTCTTTCTTCCTCTCTCCTCTCCTCTCCCTTCTTTCTTTCTTTATTTCCTTCCTTCCCTCCCTCCCTCCCTTTCTTTTTCTTCCTTTCTTACTCATTCTTTCTTTCTTCCTTCCTCCCCCTTCTTTCGTTCTTCCTCTCTCCCTCACTCCTTCTCTCCCTTTCTTTTTCTTTCCCTCCCTCCTTCCTTTACTTACTTACTTTCTTCCTCCTTTCCTCCTTCTCCCTCCTTCTTTCTTTCTTTCTTTGTTCCTTCCTCTTCCTCTCCTTCCTCCCTTCCTCCCTCCCTCCCTTCCTTCCTTCCTTTCTCCCTTCTTTCTTTTTCTTTCTCTCTCTCTCCCTCCTTCTCCCCCTTTCTTTCTTTCTTTCTTTCTTTCTTTCTTTCTTTCTCCCTCCCTCCCTCCCTTCTTTCTTTCTTTGTTTCTTTCCCTTTTCTTCCCCCCCTCCCTCCCTCCCTCCCTTCTTTCTCTTTCTTTCTTTCTTTCTTTCTTTCTTTCTTTCTTTCTTTCTTTCTTTCTTTCTTTCTTTCTTTCTTTCTTTCTTTCTTTCTCCCTCCCTCCCTCCCTCCTTACTTTCTTTCTTTCTTTCTGGCGGGGCGGGGGCGACAGGCGGGGGTCGCGCGGCGGCGATGGTGGGACGGGGCGACAGTGGGGGTCGCGGCGGCGGCGGTGGGACGGGGCGATTGCAGGGGTTGCGGCGGCGGCGCGGCGGGACGGGGCGATGCGGGGGCGATTGTGGGGGTCGTGGCGGCGGCGGCGGGACAGGGGCGATTGCAGGGGGATTGCGGCGGCGGGGAGTCGCGGCGCGCGCGGCGGCGGGACGGGGCGGTGCGGCGGCAGCAGCGGGACGGGGCGGTGCGGCGGCGGGGGGACGATGCGGGGGATTGTGGCGGCGGCGGGAGTCGCGCGGCGCGGCGGCGGGCGGGGCGATGCGGCTGCGGCGGGACGATGCGGGGGGATTGCGGCGGCGGCGGGATGGGGGCGGTGCGGCAGCGGCGGTGGGATGGGGGCGATTGTGGCGGCGGCGGGGACGATGCGGGGTCGGGGCAGCGGCGGCGGGGCGGGGCGACAGCGGCGGCGGCGGCGGCGGCGGCAGGGACAATTGCGGGGTCGCGCGGCGGCGGACGGGGCGACAGCGGGGGCCGTCGGGGACGATGCGGGGGTCACGGTGGGGCGGGGTCACTTGCGGGGGGTCGCGGCGGCCGGGGGGGCGATTGCGGGGGGGTGGCGCGGCGGCGGCCCGGTGCCGATTCATCCACGGACCGGCACCGGTCCGCGGCCCGGGGGTTGGGGAACACTGCCATAGGGTGCTACACATCGCAGCCCCTATTGCAGCACAAGGAGACTTTTTATTCAACCTCCCCCCCCCAAAAAAAAAACACCACTGGGATTTTTATTGGGGGGAGGCTGGGGACAGTCGTAACATTTTTGGTGTACAGCCCCTAAAGGGAGGGGGGGGCTGCTTGCAAGCTGCTGGTCACTTGTTGCCTAGCACCCTTTTGGGGGGGGGGACATGAAGAAGAACCTGGGGGGAGGCATCCTTTTTAAAGGGAAGATGGGCGGGATATAAGCCTTTAAATAAATAAATAAATAAATAAATAAATAAATAAATAAATAAATAAATAAATAAATAAAGGCCCTGTATGCCAACGATGCTGCCCAAGTAACACAGGCGTCACTTTTTACTGCACAGAAAACAGACCTGCTGTTCATTTAATCCTCTCCCTGTGAGAGGTTTTCGCAGTATTGGGGTCATCTCTTGCACCCCTCACCTTGCCACAATTGCGGGTGTTTTTTCTAGTGTTAGGTGCATATGGCTTTGAGCAGGGGTCCTCAAAGTTTTCAAACAGCAGGCCGGTCCACCATGCCCCAGACACCACTGGGGGCCAGACCACAGTGGGTGGGGGGGCAGTGGGGGACCTTGCCGTAGCCCTCCTACTTTGAATGCCCCACTAGCCAGCATGCTGATCATCTGAGTGGTAGTTGGGGAGAATGGGAGAAGTGACATAGCCCACTGCTTTGAACTGCCTCAGCAATAAAAGCTGTTGCGGATGCTGACTTGCTTGCAAAGCAGGGGTAGGTGGGGAGGTTGGAATTGGTCCCGGGGGCCGGATTCAGGACCTTCGGGGGCCGCATTCGGCCCCCGGGGCTTAGGTTGAGGACCCCTGGCTTTGAGTGTCTTTGAGTATTCAAATACAAGTGGTACCTTGTATAAAGGAATTAATTCATTCCAAAGGAAATTATGTTAAGCAAAATTTCCTTTATACAACTTTCTCTGTGGCTGGTCCCACTCTATGGAACCATCTCCCGAGCGAGTTGTGCCTTGCACAGTCCCTGCCAGCCTTCAAAAAAGCATTAAAGACCTTGCTTTTCCGGGAGGCGTTCGTTGACTGTTATTTTTTTTTCTCCCCTGTTTTTGTCCGCCATTTGCTTTCAAGTACCTATATTGATTTTATTGATTTTGGGTGTTTTTTTTTTTGATGTTGTATTCAATTGTTTTGTTTGTTTGTTGTAAACCGCCGGAGTTCCTTTTTGGAAGACGGGGCGGTATATAAGCTTTATAAATAAATAAATAAATAAATAAATAAATAAATAAATAAATAAATAAATAAATAAATAAATAAATAGGAATGCATTGAAAGCAGAGTAATCCCATTTTTATGTTGTATGGATTTGCCCCATAGGCAGTTCTTTTAAGCAAATTTCCCCTATCTCCGGAATTTGTTATGTTGAACAGATTTTATGTTATACAAACCGTTTGTTATACAAGGGTCCACTGTAATAATAATAAAAAACCTTTGAACTGCTGAGCTGAAAGGTTTTCCCCTGGCTCATCATATCCAGACCCTCTCAAGGAGGCCCATTGGGGAATTGAACTCCTAACTCCTTTGGCTCCACAACCAAAGCCCTAAGCCACTGAGCTATCCAGCACTTGGCATGCTGTCCTCTCAGTATTGTCTCCTTGCCTCCCCATCTTGGCTGCCAAGCTTGGTCCACAAAATACTTAATCTACCGTCAGGGCTTTAGACCATGGAAATAGGTGCCTTCCTTCACTCATCTCTCAGTGGCAGTTTAGCTGAGGACTATAGAAATCTCATGTCCAGTCTCCTATGCGTTGCTTTCTTGTTTTGGTTTCTCCCTTGTTCTTTGTCAGCAGGGAAACAGTGAATCATAGAATCCTAGAATTGGAAGAGACCTGCCATGCAGGAACCCCCGTCACAGGACTCCCGACAGATGGCCATCCAGCCTTTGCTTAAAAACTTCCAAAGAAGGAGACTCCACCACCCTCCTTTGTGGCAGCATCGTCCACTGCCGAACAGCTCTAACTGTCATGAAATTCTTCCTAATGTTCAAATGGAATCTCTTTTGCTGTAGTTTGAAGCCATTGCCCTGCATCCCAGTCTCTGAAGCCATGGAATACAAGCCAGTCCCTTCTTCAATGTCACCTCCTTTCAAATATGTAAACATAGCTATCATATCCCCACTCAGTGTCAGCGAGGTTATGAGATTATCCCTAGCTTTGCATTCCAGATCGCCATCCCTGGCTTAGACTTATTTTTGTTCATCCCTGTGCTCGCTGCAGACCCAATCAGGGCTCTACCCATCTGCTTTTTATCCATGGCTGGCTTTTTCAACACGACACTTGGGAACCTGTGCATCTGCTCTGTGTCTTTCAGTCGCTCCTGCATTTCCAAGGGTCCTTTGTTTGTTTTTTTTACAGAGTGGGATTCAGTGCAAGCCACCCTTCGCCAGGATTCCAAAGAGATTGCGAAGGCCGTGAGCTTAGCGTGTATTTGTTTGTGTGCTTGTAGCGCTAAGGACACAAGAAACAGATGCCATTGCTGGCTCCCCAGCGGCCAACAGTCAAATGATAGAGGCACTGCTCCAAGATCGCTGTTATCTATTCCTGTCCTTGCGTCACACGAGAGATGAGGCGCCCCGTAAGGATGTAATGATTGCTTGCCCACTGTCTCCTCTCCAGTGAAAACTTGTTGAAAAACGAGCAAAAATGTTACCCTTAGATGAAAGCAAATCGGCTTAGAAGAGCAACATCATTCACAGTAGCCCCGTTTCTTGAGTGAAAAACTTAACATGTTCCGTTTAAAGCCTTGTGTTTTACACTAAACACAAATACCTGACTGCTTTGTAGCTGGCCGGGCTGTACAGAAGAGCGTAGGTTAAACTAGTACTTAACATTCATATGTACTTGCATCAGATGCAAATTTGATTCCCCCCCCGGGGGAAATCTATATCTCTAAATCCTTCACAGAAAGTGCCAAAATGTGGAAAATGCGCCTCTTGTAATCTTGCCAGCAGGAATTAAGTATCTTGTCATTCTCCCCACCACCATCACAAAAAAAGGGTCCCTGCAATAATGAAATAAAGAGAAGAGTTGCATCCCCATCACTCATTAATTCTGGTGCAGCAGCGTCTCCAAAGTTTTCTGCAGAGACCCATTGAGTTCTTCCGTTATGTGTAACCTGCCATGGGTAGTTTGTGGAGAGGGAGGGCAGATGGAATAATTTATTTATTATTTACGTTTTGTACTTCTTGACCGCCCGATGTTTCCCGTAGGGAACTCTGGGCGGTGTACAACATGTCACCAAACATCAACTGCCCAACTACAACCCCTATGCATACCCAGATGCAAGAAAATAATGAAAAGAGAACATAATAAAGTGCAAATCAATATGCAGATACAATATAAAAATATAATACAATATAAAAATACAATATAATATTAATACAATACAATATAATAAGGGCTTTCCGCGCCAGCACTGTCTAATGTTAAAATGTCCTGAGGATTTTCTTGGAATCGTTTACTCAGGAGGAGAGAGAAGGTGAAAAAAAAACCCAGATTCTTTTGCTCAGTTCAGATACTGAAAGGTGAGCACGATGATGGTGGTGGTGTTTTTTTTACAAATTGCCAATTTGAGGCTGTTTTTTTTTTTTTTTGCTTTACTAGTATTATTATAATTGATCTTATTGCTCACTTAGAAATGTGTGGAGTTTTTTCAGTCACCTTGGCTCCATTCCCCCCCCCCCGATCTGAAGGGGAAATAGATTTCCAATTTTCCGGGGGGCAGGATGTTGGCTTTCAGGTCCGTCACTGTACCGTTGGGGACGTTTAGAGGCCGACAGGGCTGAGTTTGTGAACTCAGGTGGTCTAACAAGTCACTTTTAAAGAACACACACACACACACACACACACACACACACACACACACACACACACACACACACACACACACACACACACACACACACACACACACACACACACACACACACACACACACACACACACATATATATATATATCCCCTTCATGGGCTTCCATCTTCTGCCAACTTGGGAAAACTCAGTTGCTGCTAATCCCCGACGTGAAGTATCGTCAATTTCTTGCCAGACTAATGGGGTGTTTCAAGCTATTAGCCGAGATGGGATTTCACAAAGAAAATGAGACTAAACTGCTTCTTTTCACGCTCCACGGTGGCAGGGACGGACAAGGCTTCTAATGCCAGAAACATATCTTTCAGCTTTCTGTTTCAAAAAAAATAAAATAAAAGCCAAAGGATAAATGAGGTTTTTCAATTCCTTTCCCAGGCTGTGGTTCCGGGACCGGCTGAGCACCCCCTGCAGTACAATTATACCTTCTGGTATTCACGACGGACTCCCGGCAGGCCGACCAGCTCTCAAAGTTATGAACAGAACATCAAACAGATTGGCACTTTTGCCTCTGTAAGTGTCATCTCCATCGTTTGCCAGGTTCCTCCATGCGGGGAGGAAAGGATTACCTTTGTAAACAAAAGATAGGGGGGAATATAAGAGGGGAGAATTTTCTCAGTTTTGCTTTTCTGGCCCTTTCTGTTCTGCTCTGGAGGAAGAGTGGGAGTATAAAAATAATGAACAGAGCCAAAATGTGCTTAGGATGGGGCCTTAGCTCAATAACAGGACACAGTCTTTACTGACAAGGTGCCAGATTCAATTCTTAGATGCCTTTCTTTGCACGAGAACCCCAGAGGGCTAAGCAGGCACCTCTGGGTAAGATGGATGACTTCCTAGGGGTACCTTCCTACATTTTTGTGAGGGTAGCTGTTTAGTGAAACACAGGCAAAAACAAAGAGTTTAGTGGCCTCTTAAAATGTTCAGTTGGTTTTGGATTTAAATCATGACTAATCCAATGTTGTTAGTCTGTGGAACTCCTTGCCACAGGATGTGGTGATGGCATCTGGTCTGGATGCCTTCAAAAGGGGATTGGACAGATTCCTGGAGGAAAAGTCCATCACAGGTTACAAACCATGATGGAGATGTGTAATCTCCAGGCTTAAAACCGGGGTCCTTCAAGGGCCAGATGCAGGGGAGTGGGTATCAGGAGACAGAGATCTAACCTTGTGCGCTCCCAGACCCATCTGATGGGGCCACTGTGAGATACAGGAAGCTGGACTAGATGGGCCTTTGGCCTGATCCAGCATGGCTCTTCTTGTGTTCTTATGTTCTTATCCACCCTGGCCATAGTATCAGCAGGGATTTGATAGGCACTTCCTTCCGAAGCACCACTGATTCAGATGGACCTGATGTACCTTCTTAACTTTAGCATGTCTGTTTATTATTTTCACAATATTCCATGTAATATTTGTTTACTTATTTTCACTTTTGTACTGCCTCCTTAGTATTATCACTCTCTGGGTGGTTCACAGCATAAAATCATACAATAAAAGCACTACGTAATAAACGCAATAATATACAATAAAGTTCCCTAATACCAATGAGCTTGCCATTAAATAGAAATATGCAAATTTAAACCCATTTTGAACATCCAGGTAAAAAAAAATCACCACTTGTAGAAGGCTGCTTTATGTAATTCTATCTTACTTGGCTTCCTAAAGTCCACAAGAAGCCGTCCCTGGTGAACCTCTGTACGACACTTAAGCTTCTCTTTAGCAATTGGCAGCCTCAGGTGGGGTGTGGAGGTATAAATGGATTGTTTTGCTTTCTTGTTTTTCAGTGTGCTTTTAGTATTGATTTTATTTCTAGTTTTTAATGTAATACTTGTTTTAGCTTTAATGATGTAAACTGCCTTTGGTCCTTTGGGAGCCTAAGGACCTCAGTGCAGAGCAGTGATGGGCAAGTGGCCCAGCCAACCCAGGGGGTCAGGAGCGTGTCCGCATGCCACCTGTGGTGCCCCACAATGATTTTCAATCATTTAAGTGATTTTATTGGGTTTTTGGGGAGAAGAAGAGGGGAAGGAAGGGGGGATACATTATAAAAATTCCATTGAGTATATCAAGCCTAAAATAACAATTTAACATATTTACAAATCACCAAATAGTATCACAATACTAATAAGTTTGTTACTTCTTGCCATCTTTTTTTGGAAATCTCTTCGTAGTCTCCCTTTAAAAAAGCAGAGAGCTTGTCGATTTCAATACATTCTCTTATCTTTTCATGGAGGTTTCTCTCTGTTGGCACTTCTGGTTGTTTCCAAAATTTCGCATACAATATCCTTGCTGCAAATATTACATGATGAAGTACATATTTCTGATCATATGAGATATTAATATCTACTATATTTAAAAGAAAAAATTCTGGTCTAAGCTCTAACTTAATCTTCAAATATCTTTCTAAAAATAATTTTACCATTATCCAGTATGCCTTTGGCTCTTTACATGTCCACCACATATGATAGAAGGTACCTCTGTCATGTTTACATTTCCAGCATTTGGGTGAGTAATTATACATATTGGATAGACGGTGGGGGGAGAAATGCCATCTATAAAACATCTTATAACAGTTTTCCTTGAAGGCTATAGATTTAAAAAGTTTAACCGCCCCACAATGATTTTCGTTGCGAAGGATGAATTCATTTGTGTCCATCTCTAGTGTTGGCTTTTTTGTCTCCTTAGGGGTTACAATTCTTGACGTCAAGGATAGCAAGAAGTGGGTGGGATGGGTAGCTATTTTGGGAGAGGGAAATTCTGCTGAGTATTGAGGTCCTAAACCAGTGGTTCTCAACCTGGGGGTCCCCAGATGTTCCTGGACTGCAACTCCCAGAAGTCTTCATCACTAGCTGAGCTGGCCAGGATTTCTGGGAGTTGCAGTCCAGGAACATCTGGGGACCCACAGGTTGAGAACCACTGCCCTCAACCATTGTGGGCTATATGAATAATGGCAAGCGTGTTAAGCAAACGTTATGGAAACAAATTTGGGAGCCAGTGAAGGCATACCAAAGCTGGGAGCATGTATTCATATCTGCTGGTTCCTGTAGTCAGTTTGGCTGCTGCTGAAGTTTCCATGCAGACTTTTACATACATCTGTTTTAGAGGGGTTGCAGGTAGAGTAGATCCGTTCAAATCGATAGAACTTATGGAGGGGTTGACTCATTAAATCTGCATTGATTCCATGAGCCTGTGTGTGTGTTGTGTTGTTACAGTCGTGACCGACTCTTCATGACTCCGTGTCCATGGAGTTTTCTTGGCAGGAATACTGGAGTGCTTTGCCAGTTCCTACTCCAGGCGCCTACAGCACCTGGTATTCCCTGGTGGTCTCCCATCCAAGTACTAACCAGGGCCGACCCTGCTTAGATTCCAAAATCAGGCGAGGTCAGATCCACTGGGGCAATTTCCTGTGCTATAAGGAACAGGATTTGGGCCATTGTGAACTTTTTTTGCATCAAATCCATGAAATCCTCCAGTGTCTGAAGAAGCAAATTTGATCCATGAAAGCTCACACTGAAATGAATGTTGTTGTTTTTTAAGTGCCATATTTTGCCTCTCTCTCCTTAATCGTTTTAATTTTGTGAAAAGCAGGATGTATATCTCAAAGGGAAGATTGGCCCAGCTCTGTCCGTCTTCCCTTGTGTGTATATTTCACTTTCTCTTGGGAACGTTTGCTCAGAAATCTTCCCAGTTTTAGAACGAGAGGAAAAAAATCTGCTGAACAGGTTTGCTGCACTGAAACTCAAAGAGCAACATCCCAGATGTCTAAATTGCCTTGTTGCCAAATAAGGTGTGGTAGGAAGAGATTCCCCTTTCTTGGATGCCAAGAGCAATGTCTTCAGGAGGCTAGATTCCCATTACAACCCTGGACTCCTTGGATGAGATGGTCCGAAATGAAACAAGAGACAGCACTGGTAGATGAGCCTGTCAGGTCAGAAAGCACTCATTCAAGTACCAGGAAAGAGCTAAGGACCAGTACAGATAGCAGTGTTACTGAAGACCCAACTAGATTAAAGCCAAAAGAACATGTAGCAGCTGAAATGAGCAGAACTGAAAGGCAAGTTTAATGTTGCACAACACATGCAGTTTGAACATGGAATGTGAGAAGAGATGAACAGATGACAGATTGCTTTGAAACCTATGGGGAAGAACCTGTGGTTCTAGAACGTGAAGTAAAAGCTGCTCTGAAAGCACTGGGAAGAAATAAATCACTAGGGATAGATGTGATACTGATAGAACTGTTTCAAGCCTCGGAGACAGAATGTTTCAAAATCCTAACAAGAATGTGCCATTAAATATGGAAAACAAAACAATGGCCTACAAACACTGCTAGGGCTCTGGTACTAACTTACAGTCCAGAGACCACACCAGCAGTGAGACTTCACTCTTGCACCACAGCTCTATTTACATTATATGCAGGATAACATACCAACAGAGTTTCCAGCCTTTTAACAGCATATGTTGAGAGAAAGAATGAATACAGAAACTATAGGACTTATATATTAACATCCACCAATCACATTGCTATACACAGGTGGTAGCTTAATTACTCTACATCATAGTCTACAGGTGTGTCCTCTGTATCTCCTTGCAGAACAAATTTAAATCTTTGCAGATACCAACAAACACTATACAGTAGATTCCAAACCTGAAGAAAGGAGATACTAAGTAGTGCAGTAACTGTAGCACTAAGACCCTAATTTCCCATGGAAGCAAAGTGCATTACTACGTAAATTTGTGAAAGCTCGATAGTAAAGCAGAAATAAAGAAAATTGATTTATTGTATGGTGCTTTGACCAAATTGTGTGTCTTGTGCAGCATCGGAGTTCTCTTTCACTTCTGTGCATGTCAGCCACTTGGTGTCCTTTAAGGTTTAATCTAGTTGCATCCTTAGTGACAGGGCTCTTTTTACTAGTCCTTTGCCATCCCTCAATATATGATTGGATGCTTCTGACCTAGGAATCTCATCTTCCAGCACTATTTTCTCCTTTCATTTTGGACCGTCTCATCAGAAGGCATTCATGTTGAGGAAAGCTCAGTAGCATGTTACACTGGCTACCTTCTGTTCAGTACTAATAAAAGTTAGCTTGAGTGCCCCTGTATTGCCTCCTACGCTGCTGCCCAGTAACTGCTGCCCCCAACATCACGGGCAGCTGTTATTCCTGAAGAAGGTGGATACTTCTTAGCTGTCGCCATTCCACCTCGGGTGGCCTTGCGGAGAGTCCCGGCTCCTAATGGAGGCTGGCCTCTTGAACTCATTGCTTTTGGCTTCTCTAAAAACACTCAAATCTCTTCACCATGTTAAAGTGTGCATCCAAAAAGGGGAGTTTTTACGTGTGTGTGTGTGTGTGTGTGTGTGTGTGTGTGTGTGTGTGTGTGTGTGTGTGTGTGTGTGTGTGTGTGTCGTATTGTTAGTGACTGTAGAGGCAACAAGTTTGTTTTCCATGGCTTCAGAGACTAGGACACGGGGCAATGGTTTCAAACTAGGCCTTGATATCATCCATTTAGCAAATAGCAACTCTGGGCGGTGTACAGGTAGGTCAGCATAACAAAATAGATAACTACTGGAAACTACAGGAAAAGAGATTGCATTTGAACATTAGGAAGAATTTCATGACAGTTAGAGCTGGAATATGCTGCCACAAAGGAGGGTGGTGGAGTCTCCTTCTTTGGAGGTTTTTAAGCAGAGGCTGGATGGCCATCTGTCAGGAGCACTGTGATGGGGGTTCCTGCATGGCAGGAGGTTGGACTGGATGGCCCTTGAGGTCTCTTCCAACTCTATGGTTCTATGACTCTTCTTGACTCCATGTCCATGGAGTTGTCTTGGCAGGAATCCTGGAGTGGTTTGCTAGAGCTTGCTTCAAATCTACAGTTGCTTGTGTTTTGGACCCCTAGAGGGCAGCAGTGCTCCAGAACGGCTGGCATACATTTATGAGCTCCGTCAGTATCATCATTTTCCTTTTCCTAATGTGTGCAGCGAAGATCAGCAATCTCATCAAGCTCCTAAAAGCTTGAAAGGCAGAATCCCTTTTAGCAAGTGAAGCACTGCTTGTAGGTATGAATTTCTAAGGGAGACGAAAGGTTGCCTCGGTGGTTGGTGCCACGGCTGCACACACACAGCCCCCCCCCCCGATGATGACAATGGCCACTTAACACAATCAAGGTATAATGTAAATACAGTAGTACCTTTACTTACCATTTTAATCTGTTCCGCGTGCATGCTCTTAAATCGAACCACTCTTAAGTAGAGGTACTGTATCTTTAAAAAGTAGAATTTTTTTTTAAAATTGTAAGTAGAGCAGACCGCATCTAAAATTTGTAAGGCGGCAGGTAAAACACCAGTGGTTTTCCACTCATAAGTCGAATTGCTCTTAAGTAGAGCCGCTATTAAGTAGAGGTACCACTGTATGTGTGTGTGTGGTGTTGTGTCGTTACAGTCGTGACCGACTCTTCATGACCCCATATCCATGGAATTTTCTTGGCAGGAGTACTGGAGTGGTTTGCCAGTTCCTACTCCAGGCGCCTGCAGCACCTGGTTTTTCCTGGTGGCCTCCCATCCAAGTACTAACCAGGGCCGACCCTGCTTAGCTTCCGAAATCAGGCAAGAGCGGATGTGCTTTTAGGGTATACACAATTATAATTAAATATAAACAGATCTAAGGGGAAGAGATCCTGAAAAGCTTCTCCAAAAAGCAACATTTTTATTATTCTGGGGCTCCTGACTCACCTTCACCGTTAACACATTGCACAAGAAGGCAGCCACCACTCTGGAGGCCCCGTTCCTGGTTGTAGATTTCTGTACCTCTCTTGGGGTGGCCGCTCTCGGTGTCAGATCTTGGGGTGGAGCAGGTCGAGAACCTAAGGGAGGTCGGACCAGTAAATGAAAAGAAGATTTCCGCCCTCGAGATTTATCTGACGTGGTAGTACGGTTGGTGTTTTGATGCAGGTGGAACAATTCTGGAGGTTTTACAGCCACATGGTCCGTCCCGGGGACCTGACCGGCCACAGCGACTTCCATCTTTTCAAAGAAGGGATTAAACCCATGTGGGAGGTGAGTTGTGAAGCCAAGGCCAATGCGTGCAGGCAACGCCTTTCTGTAGCTCAGTTTTCTAGCAGTTTGGTTTAGACCAGCCATCCGGCCCGTGGGCCAAATCCATCCCGTCAGGCCATTTTGATTGGCCCGCGGCTGGCTGGCCCACCCCTCCCTCCCCGTCCTTCCGCCGCCACCGCCGCCGCCGCCGCCAGGAAGCTTGAGGGGGTGGGTGGGCCAGCTGGCGAGCAGGCAGGCCACCAACACCGCCGGAAAGCTTATGGGGGTGGGCGGGCGGGCTGCCACCACCACTACCACCGGGGAGCATGTGGGGGTGGGTGGGCGGGAGGACCGGCGAGTGGGCGGGCCGCTGCCACCAGCACCGACGGGGAGCTTGGGTGAGCAGGCGGGCTGCTACCACCGACGAGCTTGTGGGAGTGGGCGGGCCGGCGGGCCTCTGCCACCACCCAGGAGCTTTGGGGCGGGCAGGCCGGCGAGCTGTTGCTACCACTGGAGAGCTTGGAGGTTCAAGGTCGCACCGATCGCCCTTTCCAAGGGTCGACCTACGGCCACGGCTCTCTGTGCTTCCCTTGATCCCCACCTTCCTTCCTTCTTTGGTCCCCACCTTCCTCCCTTGGTCAGCACCTCCCTCCCTCCGTTCCTTCCTTCCTTGGTCCCCACCTTCCTTCCTGTGGGCGGGGCTTATGGGTCAGCGGGTGGGGCTTGCAGTGGGGGGCGGAAGGATCGGGGAGCAGCCGGCCCCCGACCAACACATTCTCAGCCACCAAATCTGGCCCTCCTTACAAAAAGTTTGGACACCCCTGGTTTAGATTCAGGTTGAAACTGGGGGGAATCTCACAGTCTCAGTGGGGGCGATTAAACCAGCATCGCTTAATGTCCATTTCTAGCTTCTGAAATGGGGACGAGGGGTGAAGGACAGAAGAAGCCATGTCAAGCTTTGCATGTTTTCTTAGCATGGTGCGAATTCTCATGCGAGTATGTGTGTGAAGAAGCATGCAGGTGGTGCGTGGATAGCCCATCAAAATGAGCAGGCATCAATCCCACCTTTCACTTTGTCACCTTGCAAACACAGGAGTGATCGAGAGGACACTTCTGCTGGGGGGGGGGGCTTTATTTGCTCAGCATAAGCCAGGAGAACAATTTGCCGGAGGCCTGACCGGTTGGTCTGCATTTCCCCAGGACGATGCCAATAAAAACGGCGGCAAGTGGATCATCCGTCTCCGGAAGGGCTTAGCCTCTCGCTGCTGGGAGAACCTTATTCTAGCCATGCTGGGAGAACAGTTCATGGTGGGCGAAGAGATTTGCGGGGCCGTGGTTTCCGTTCGTTTCCAGGTGAGTCGCCTGGGAAAGGTGAAGGGGGGGTCAGGCTTGCTCCGTGGGACTGCTCCCCTTCACCCACGTCTCCACGGTCACCCTACAGGAGGACATCATCTCCATATGGAACAAAACTGCCAGCGACCAAGCCACCACCGCCCGGATACGGGACACCTTGCGCCGAGTGCTGAACCTGCCCCCCAACACCATCATGGAGTACAAGACGCACACGGACAGCATCAAGTACGTACAGGGAGGGAAAGAGGCCCACGTAGGGTTGTCTGCCCAGCGGGTGTCTCCGCCACAGTCCTGGAGGGCACGGGTTGAAAAGCTGCAAGCAGGGCTGTGGCTGTGAAATCCTTGTAGCTTTTCACAGAGGTCACACGGAGCTTTCCTCGTACGTTGCACGGGTGTGATGCAGGTCCCTTTGAGTGATGCAGGTCCCTTCCTGTCTGCTGCTGCTTAGTGGCCTTCGAGGGGCCACTTCTGGTACCTGCTGACATGCCTGGGAACTCTTAACATGGCGGCTTTGGCTTTCTCCACTCCAGAGGAATTCTGGCATGGTGTCCAGATTCCCACTTGCTTTCTGTGCGGGTTCGCTGAGTACATGTTGTCATCTTAGAGAAACAGAGAGCTGCCTTAGTAGATAGTCAGCACTCTTTTGGAGAGGGAGGAAGATGGCTAGTGGAGGGCAAAGTAGTTTCGCAGGAAGCCGGTCTGCTTATAATGATATTTAGGGATGGGCATTTCGGTTCGGAACCAGTAGGTGGCAAAACGAACCACACGAGCCCAGGTGGTCCTCGTAACCGGCTGATACACGCAGATCCAGTTGCTTTACCTTTCTCTGCCTCGTACGGGGTTAAAATCCAACAAGGAAGCACGCTGCGACGTCATCTTTGTTGCTTTGTGCTGCTGGCCAATCGAGAGAGGGAGGCGGGATGATGCCTGTCCCTGCATAGCTCCTGATTGGCCAGCATCAGAGATCTAGCACAGATGACGTCACAGCGTGTTTCCTCGTTGGATTTTAACCCTGCACGAGACAGAGAAAGGTAAACCAATTGGATCTGTGTGTATCAGCCAGTTTCCAAGGACCACCTGGGCTCTCATGATTTGTTTTGTAACTTACTGGTTCCGAAACGAAATGCCCATCCCTAATGATATTATGTTATTGTGGGTCTCTCCAAGAAGCACCTAAGGAAATGTAAGGTATTCCTGAAACATAAACAGACAAACCACTGGCCTACCCAGATGTTCTAACTGCTGCTCCAGAAACTAGCATGGAATTGTGTGTTGTCCCAGTCCAAGATGGCAAGCAGGGAGGAGGGGGATTATCTGAGAGCACCACACTGCATTCCTGGGGAAATAAAATACAGAAGCTAACTGGGATTTATAGACCCATTAGATTTATAAATGTTCTCAGGAAGGCACTATGTAAATTTACTGCGCTGTACAAATGATTTCTAATCATAATAAATGCTGTACATTAAATCCTCCCAGCCCCCTGGTGACATAGGCTCTTTAACTAGAACAGAGGATTATAGTACACTGAGAGGACAGCTGTATTTTAAATAAGGCAGTTATAGTTTACCATGCCGGGCCGTTCGAGATGACATATATTCTCTCAGGTTGATGAAGGATTGCTGCAAATTTAAGAGCTTTCAGATTGGAGGTGAAGAATGTGAAAAACTTCTCACTTAAGTGCACTCTAAGCAAAGATGCAGCTTTGGGTTACGTGGTGGGAGCTCCAGAAGATAAATTTAACTGGATGGAGAAGGTGAATTAAAAGCAAAGGAGGACTTAGCAATAAGGGGATTTTCTGGTCCAGATAGTAAGAAAGATGTGGAGTGGATCTGTTTGGATTCCCCGCCCCGTCCCATGTCATGGCTCTCAAGAAACGAAAGAAGAGCTAAATTTAGAGGGCTAAATTTAGAAATCTAAGACTTGCTCCACTGGACCCATTTCATTCCGTAGCCCATTTCTGTCTCAGCCAGCCGGATGGACCTGGAAAGTTCATAACAAGAGCATTGTAGATATCTGCGGCTTAAGCTTCTACAGTAGAGGGCCCCTGAAAATGGAGGCAAGGCCACTAGGGGAAGCAAGCCCTTTGGAGTCGTGCAACCCACCTAAACGGAACCAATAATAAAATCCACATAAAACAACAGACAAGGGGCATAGCCTCTAAAATGAAAGCACCTAAAATGATTACTGGGCTGGGGCACCTCCCTTATGAGGAAAGGCTAAAACATCTGGGGCTCTTTAGTCTGGAAAAAAGGCGCCTGAGGGGGGATATGATTGAGATGTACAAAATTATGCAGGGCATGAGTAAAGTGGATAGAGGGAAGCTCTTCTCCCTCTCACAAAATACCAGAACTAGGGGACATCCACTCAAATTGAGGGCTGGGAGAGTAAGAACAGACAAAAGAAAATATATTTTCACCCAGCACGTTGTTAGTCTGTGGAACTCCCTGCCACAGGATGTGGTGAAAGCATCTGGCCTGGATGCCTTCAAAAAGGAATCTCAAAAGATTCCTGGAGGAAAAGTCCATCACAGGTTACAAACCATGATGGAGATGTGTAATCTCCAGGCTTTAAACCAGGATACTTCAAGGGCCAGATGCAGGGGAGTGGCATCAGGAGACAGCGATCTAGTCTTGTGCGCTCCCAGAGGCATCTGGTGGGGCCACCATGAGATACAGGAAGCTGGACTAGATGGGCCCTTTGGCCTGATCCAGCATGGCTCTTCTTATGTTCTTGTGTTCAACTGATACAAAAAAAGAAGAAAATAACTTGAGAAAAACTACAGATCCAGGGTGCAGTCATAACAGGCAGTGGAACAAGACAGGTTCACGGGCACAAAAATAAAGCCCAGTTACTCAGGCAAGATTACTCTGGGGTAAGGCCATTAAAGGCTTGTGAAAACAGCACCTTTCCTGCTTCAGAAGTGCTGTACATACTGGAATATAAGTCTAGTTTTTCAGCCCTAATTTTAGGCTATAATAAGGGGCCCTCGACTTATATTTGGGTCAATACTTTTAGCCACTGAAACAAGTGCTTGGGTCAGTGGCTAAAAGTCATTTTAAACTTTGTGTGCCACTTCTCCTGACCTCCCCCCACGTTGCGGGGGAGTGGCTTGCAATGTTTAAAATGACTTTTAGCCACTTACCCAAGCACTTGCATCAGTGGCTAAAAGTCATTTTAAACATCACATACCACTCCCCCAGATCACCAAGGAGGAGCTGCCAGGCCCTGCTGCATTTCCCACCCTAGACTTATACTCGAGTCAATATGTTTCCCAAGTTTTGGGGGGTTAAATTAGGGGCCTCGACTTATACTCAAGTACATACGGTACATTACAAGCCTTAGAGATGCACAGATTTCCAAGGCAACAGGGACTTTCTTCTCTTGTTAGTCTGGGGAAATACAGTCACCCCCTGCCATTTTGCAGTTCAGGTACTGCAGTCCCACTGTATCGCGGGATCGCAGTACCTGCCCAGGCTCCAGCTTATTAGCGCTGGGGTGGGGGAGAAAAACCTTTACTTTCCCACCCCAGTGCCAATGAGCTGGAGCCCAGGGTTTGGGGAAGGGCGGGGAGAAGGTTTAAAAGCCCAGGCTTTTAAAACCTTTCCCCCCCCCTTCCCCAAGCCCCGGATCCAATCCCCCATTGCTGCCGGCCCACGCGGGGCTGCGCGGGCGGGGGGCGATCACATCGCCCCACACAGCCGGCCTGCACTCCTCCGAGATGCCTCGGGGCCGCACGGGCGGGTGGCAGGGGGGCGATTGCTGCCCTGCAATCTCCATTGAAATGTATTGGCTCAATGCATTTCAATGGAGAATTTTTTTTCCCCATTGGAATGCATTGAGCCAATGTATTCCAATGGGGAAAATGTTCTCCATTGAAATGCATAGAGCCAATGCATTTCAATGGAGACAGCCCCGGACGAGAAGTCTCGGGGCGGCGCGGGCGGGCGGCGGCAGGAGGTCAGATCCCGCAACGCCGCCGGCGCGCGCCACCCCAAGACTTTTTAGACCGGCGCACGCCAGCGGCAACGGGGATCTGATTCCCCCCCCCCGGGCCCACCCGACCCGCATCTGCATATCACGGATTTTCAGTCATCGCAGGTCGGGTGGGTCCCTAACCCCCGCGATAGGCGGTGGGGGGGGTACTGTCCAGGAACATCTGGGGACCCACAGGTTGAGAACCACTGGACTAGAGGAAATGGAATGGCTGTTTTCCTTTACAGTGAACAAGAACAAGAGCAACAAAAATGTGGCGTTGGCAGGGGAGTCTCTGGCGGTGTCCTTTTGCCCATGCTTCATGTTAGACCATCAATTGGTGGTGTGGCTTGCTTTCATTTTTAAAGCACCTATTAGCTAGAGGGCATATAGCTATTAAAAGGTAACTGAGATTGAGCCTGCAGAGTCTCTAAGGGTGTTTAGGGGGGAAAGAAGAATAGTTCAAGAACGCCCATCCCCCTTGCCAAAAGGGAAAGCTTAAGGTAGATATGGGGATAGTTTAGATAGATAGAAAGAGCAGAATAGGTAAGCTGAGTCTTTCAGTATGTGCTGCACGGAAAACTTTCAGAGTCCGATTGAAAGTGTGGTATGTGATCAGCAAGTCTTCCATGACCATGCCAGCTGGGAATGAAGATGGCTGTAGCCATGATAACTGGAGGGCGCCATTTTGGAGAAAGCTGCATCTGAGTTCTGAGTCACATGGTACTATCAAAAGTAAATCATTAAATCTGTTGTAAATATAGAATGTGCCTCGCGGGAAGGCAACCGTCTTCTTTTTGATGGAGACGTCACAGCTTGCTTTGGGATACTTTGGCCCACAGGGTCTTTCATGGGTGACCTTCATTTCGTCGATTATTTCTTAAGACCCAACACCAAAAAAAAAAAAAAAAATCCCTCAATCTATCTATCTCTTCTTCTCTGGGCGGCTGCCTTGTTGCATGTGGCCATCTCCATTTTAATTCCTGCGATTGCACTGATTGCTCAGGGGAGCCGATTACAGAGAAGGTCTGTAGGCTGGTTCCCAGACCTAACTCACAATAAACACAGCATAACAGCTGGTCGCCTCTAAAAACAGGAAGTTCCAGTAGAGTAGGTGGGCCCTGGGGTCCTCACTGTGTGTGGCTGAGCTGTAGTTCCAGATATCTCTTTTAATGGAATTCCATTTCCAGAGTAGCAGACCTTTCTCCTGTAGTGGGCTCCTGTAGTGCTGCTGTATTATATGCTTATGAATTGTGAAACCACACAGACCAGGTGCACAGGTTTTCCAACCCAGTTGCCTCCCATCTTCTTCGCTTGAGGTTGCTTTGGTCCCTATTACGGCAGCTGAGAAATGTCTCTGCTACCCAGCTAGGTCTCGATTTCCATAATAGGGGCAGTTGTGTGTCTTAGAGCAGGGCTGTCCAACTTTGAACAGGCCGAGGTCTACTTTTTCCAGCCCAAAGTGCCTGAAGGCTGCTACACTAAAACCTCTACTTTCGAATTTTATCCATTCTGAGCACATGCTCATAAATAAAAAGAAATTGTAAGTAGAGCAGTGGTTTCCCATAGGAATGCATTGAAAACCAATTAATCCTTTCTGGAGGGAACAGATTTCAATGTGCCATGGCCCTTGAACTGCCCCGCTCGGCTGAGACAGTGGGCTGGCAGACCCAGAACTTTGATGGGGCAGTGGTGGTCCTTGGGATGGGGGGAGGGAGGGGTGGAGAACCTATCCCCTCACTTTTTTTTAATTGATGGCCTTTGGGCTACTTTTGAACCCTTCGCGGGCTACCGGTAGCTGGCGGTCTACCTGTTGTGCAGGTGTGTCTTAGAGGATCCAACTCAGTCTTGAGTCTCTTTCCTCTCCTGCAAGTTCAAGTTGCATTTGTCGGAGGACCTTAGAAATCTGTTCAACCCAGGGGTTGTTAGTTTCTGCATGTTCAAAGCCACCCCCTCCCTCCCCCCCCGAGCTCTGGCAGATCCCTTTCCGTCTGCAGGAATCTGGGGCAGAAGACTGCTTCTAAGCACTCTTGAGTGGTGCCGTGGGGCCAGAGATTTGGCTCTGTGCATCCCTTGGCATGACAGCAGGATTCATCTATTTCCCGTCCACGTCAGGAGGAGCAGAGGGATCACAAGCTCCCAGGAGAAGCGAAGAGAAGTGACTGAAAGCCTGCCAGCTTAAGTCAATCAATGCCTTCTTTCATTAGGCCCTGTCACAGATGGTGTGAGCTGGCTGCCTCGGCCGTCTTTGCAAAAAGAAGGCTGCTGTTTGAATAGGGTTTAGAGGGCTCGGTCCAAAACCCACAATTACAGGAGAGCTCTGGAATGAAGAGAACTGGTCAAATCAACATCCGTGAATGACCAGCTCATTCAAGGGATCACCTTTGGGTGGAACTTGTAGAGGAGAAGCCAAAGCCAGGCTCTTGTCGTGACAAGGCCAAGATCTGTGGCTGGTACAGTTTATTTTATTTTATTTATTTATTTATTTATTTAGCCTGTATGCCGCCCACTACCCAAAGGTCTCTGGGCAGCTCACAATCAAACAATTCAGATAATTAAAACATCAAATTGCAATAAAATTAAAACAATAAAACATTTAAATACAATAAATACAATATATTAAAATACAACACTAAATTCGCCATCAGAACCCACAATAATCAGTTAAAAAGACTTCTGGAACAGGAATGTTTTTACCTGGAGCCAGAATGTCATCAAAGTTGGCGCCAGGCGGGTCTCACTTGGGAGGGCATTCCATAATTTGGGGGCAGCTGCCGAAAAGGCCCTGTCCCTACAAGCCATCCCTTTCACCTCCTTGAGGGATGGCTCTTTCAGGAGGGCCCTCTGGCTAGATCTTGCAGTTGGAGGTGTGTGTGTGTGTGTGTGTGTGTGTGTGTGTGTGTGTGTGTGTGTGTGTGTGTGTGTGTGTGTGTGTGGTGCGGAGTGATGCCCATCACCTCTTGAAAACTATTTATAGCAAGCGCTACATGCAAAGGGCTGGGTGTAGCACATTTTCCTTGTACCTGCCTTCTGCCTTAAGACTGCTGCTGTTTCTAGATCAGACTAAGGGGGTTCACAACGATGCTTCCAATTTGGCTTAAGGCTGGAATATTACCTCTGTGACGTCCTTAGAAAGGTGCTGCCGTAGGGTGTGTGAGCTCCATCGGAACTTGAAGAACTGAGTGGCTTCCAGTCTCAGGTGCCCAGTCTGCCTTGGCCAACTGTCTGTTCCTATAAGCTGTGCCTTTCCAAAGTGTTGGGCCCCCTGCAGTGTGCAAAGTGTGCCCTTGACCCCTGAGCTTATGCCCTTTCCCACAAGGTGAGTCTGGGTTAGACAGGTTTATTTACTTGTTTGTTTATTGTTGTACTTACTAACCGCCCAACTTTCCCTCGGGAACTCGGGGCGGTGTACAACAGATTGCCACACAATTTATCCAAACACAACCCCATAATAAACAGATGAGAGTTGAAAATATAAAGACTAGAGATGGGCACGAAACGAACAATTTTTCATTTCCATTTTCGTTTTTTCATTTCGTTACGTAACGAAATGACAAACGAATTTTGTCTCTAAAATGAAACGAAACGAACAGAAACACCAGAAATTTTGTCGTGCGTTTCGTTTCCGTTCCTGCAATATGAGTGAATTGCTTAAAATCCTAAAAAAGTCACACAAAAAAGAAAGAAATGGTAACGACACGAACGAAAACGAAAACGTTTTTTTTTTTTGCAAAAATTCACGAAAACGGAAATGAACCGAAACGGACCCCAAACGACAAACGAAATGCCATTTTTTTTATTCGTGCCCATCTCTAATAAAGACAATGAATAACAACAATAATACAACAACAACAGAAAATCTGGCAAGAAAAGGGCTGGGACAAAACAATACAAGCAATACACAAACGCACAGCCATACACTCGGAGATCACCAAAACTTTCCATAAAGAGCCAGGTCTTTAAGGCTGTCCTAAAGGCCAGCAGAGACTCTGCCAGCCTAATCTCCGTGGGCATTTTTTTTCCAAAGTGTCAGGGCAGCCACCAAGAAGGACCCATTGCGGGTAGAAACCCTTCGGTCCTCCCTCGGAGTGGCCACCTGGAGGGAGAAGGCGAGCAAAGCTCCGGTCGGTCGGGACGAAGCTGACCTCTGCCAGATCCGCTCCGCCAGATAGTCAGGTCCCAAGCCATTGAGAGTTTTGCAAACCAAAACCAATACCTTGAACCTTAATTTGGGAGGCAACGGGTAGCCAATGCAAGCGAGCCGGGATGGGGGTGATGCGGTCAAACCTGCCGGCACCAACCACCAGCCTGGCCGCCGCGTTCTGTACCTGCTGCACTGTGAACAAGGGTCAAGGGTAGCCCCATGTAAAGAGCATTGCAGCAATCTATCCTTGAAACCGGTTGGCATGCATAAGCTTGTACTCCAGTCTGCAAGCTGGGATTGCCAGAAGAAAGTGGTGGAGGCGGAAAAGAGAGAGAGAGAGGTTGAGAGGGCCGTCTCTTCCATCCATTTCTCTACCATCTGGGTCCTCCCTCTGCTCAGCTCTGGGAGAGTTAGAAGAGCTGCCTTTTCCAAGGCACTGAAAGCCCCATGCCTGAAATGGAGGGTTGGGGGACATGGATCACTCTGCGGGTAATTGCTCCGTCCCTCCGCGCCTTCATCTCTGGTAAGTCATCTCGATTTGTCTGCCTTTGCCGTGCAGGCAGGTTTTGTCCTTCCCTACTCATTCAGATCATCAGTGAGAAAAAAATAGCGCCAATGGAGGCAACATTAAGCCCATACCCAGAGATTTATCAAAAAGCACTTTTACCACAGATCGTAATAACATTTTTATGTTTATTGAGGGTGTCATTAGCAAAGCAAATCTAAGGTGCAACGTGACTGGCGACAATTGGCTTCCATTTTCCAATCGGGAAAAAAATAATAGCACTATTAACAAACTCAAGGCACAGCCTGCAAAGTGATGCATCGCCCTAAGAATGTCTAAGCTTCTGAACAAGGTGGGGAAGTGCGCAGCTTGTAAATTCTGCATGTGCGTGTGGGTTTGGGTTTTAAAGCAGGGGTGTGAACATCTTAAAATCGCGCTTCTAGTTTAAAGGGTTGTAGCCTCAATGATGGAAAACATATATGGCCGAGAATCTGAATACCGTAAATGAATCTGTTTAGAAATAATTATTGTTATTTTTGAAATACGTATTCCCCCCAAAAAATCAATCAGCAATTAATTAAGCTGGTTAAAAATGCAGTTCTTAATGCACTTGTCATAGGTTAATTGAAGAATTATGCAACCAGCTGATTACTTCAAAAGATCACCCCATGGGTTTCTGTATATAGTCGAAGGATATATCATGTTTGCTTTAAGATTAGCATAATTTATAAATGGATGCTTCCTATTATGAAAGTACTTGCTTTCCAATTCTAATCTGTTGGTCTTTAGTTGCCTGGGGAGTTCCATTAGCAAGATTAACAATAGGCTGTTCCTCTGTTTATTCTTTCTTTCTTTCTTTCTTTCTTTCTTTCTTTCTTTCTTTCTTTCTTTCTTTCTTTCTTTCTTTCTTTCTTTCTTTCTTTCTAAATTTCATTTGGTGTGGTACAGTGGTCCCTTGCCCTTTCGCAGTTCACATACTGCGGTCCCGCTATATCACAGGACTGCAGTATATGAAAAAGACCCCCTAGGATAAGGGGGGAAAGTCCTGTTTCAAGCCTCCCATACTTACCCCAGGACTGGAGCTGCCCCAAACAGGCATGTGAGGGCCTTCCTGGGCCTTCTGGAGACCCCAATAGGGCCTCTCCCTGCTGACCGGAAGTGGCTTCCGGATCACTGAAAATCATTTCTGAGGCCCCTGAGAGACTTTCTAGGCCTGTCGCAGGCCTCAGAAATGATTTCCGGTTTACCTGAAGTCACTTTGGGTTCGCAGGGATGCCCTTTTGGGGCCTCCAGAAGGCCCGGGAAGGCTGTCACAGGCCCGTTCAGCGTAGGGCCAGGCTGGGGGTAAGTACAATAGCCTCCAGCTAGCCCCCGGCCTGACTTGACCTGCATCAGCATATTGCGGATTTTCAATTATCGCGGGTCGGATTGGGTCCCTAACCCCCGCGATAGCTGGGGGGTTACTGTACTTATGTATTTAAGAGGTCAGTTCCCTATCAAAGTTGACAGTACTGGATTCTTTTTAAAATGACAATAAAACGAGACTCCCTATAGATTCTGTGAAGAATGGACTGAAAAGGAGAGAAAAAGGGTATTAAAATATCTAGGTGTTAGTAGTGCTGCCTGTATCTGATAGGATAGAGGTGTCGCTCCATGAAGCAACACAGCATCTACCTGCCCAGGGTTTGGCCCTTGTCCTCTCCAGTTTAAATGTGTTTGAGTGCACAATGACAAAACCTTCAGTAGATCATACCAGTTTGTGCAGAGTCTCTCCTTATAGACCAGTGGTTCCTGACTCCTAGGTCCTTAGATCTTCTAGGACTTTAAACTCCCAGAAGCCTTCATCACTAGCTGGGCTGACCAGGATTTCTGGGAAATGTAGTCCAAGAACACCTGGAACCAAGGTTGGGAACCACTGCTGTAGAAGGTGGTGTGTCTTCAGAGTGTCAGCTCAGAATGTGACTCTGGGTAGGCCTTGCCTGGAAGGTCCCACATTCCGTTTCTGACATAGGTAAAATGGGAAAGGGACAAAGCATGGGGGATGCTCTCAAAACCAGCTTGCTTCTGTGGTTGCCAAGGATCCACCACCATTACCACCAAGGGCTCCAAATTCTCCCAGCCAGCCTGTACCATATTTTGCAGGGTGATATAGCCTGTTGTGGGTCAGTAGAAAAGGAATTAGTCCTCAGACCCTCCAGAGTTGTCTGCCCATGGGTTACGCAGGCATGTCCAATCTTCGGCCCTCCAGATGTTTTGGACCACAACTCCCAGAATTCTAAGCTTAGATTGCCAGTGACAGAGGACTGTGGGAATTGTGGTCCAAAACATTTGGAAGGCCAAAGTTTGGACATGCCTGGGTTACAGGATCACACCTTGCCCAGCAAGCAGCTTTGGAGTATGAGCGTCAGGACACAGCAAGACATACCCATTGAGACGTGGCCCAGAGTCCTCAAGTGGCAGTTTTGGACTTGACTTACTTACTCCTACTTCCGCGCCCAGTTGCATTTCTTGGTCCTTGTAAACTATATGCATTTTAATTTACTAGTTCTACTAAAGTGCAGGGATTTGGGTGGTGCTGCCAGTTAAACCGCTCAGTGGGTGAGCTCGCAACCGGGGGAGCTCCTGTTGTTTTCCCCATCTCCTGCCAACCTAGCAGTTGGAAAGCACGTAAAAAATGCAAGTAGATAACGTGTCTGTGAAGATTCTCAATCATCCAGGTGAGCTTATCTGGAAGTTGAGTCATGGCAACTGGGCTTCCTTTCTTGAGAGATCGATCTCAAGAAAAGAAGCCCAGTTGCCATGACTCAACATCATGATAAATATGTACCACTTTGGTGGGAAAGTAACAACTTTCCATGTGCCTGTTCATTTAGTCATGCTGGCCACTTGACCACGGAAATATCTCTGTGGGCAAACACTTTTCAGCTTACAACGAAGATGAGCCGTCCCCCTAGAGTGGGAAGCAAATCGATTTAACTGTCAGGGTGAACCTTACCTTTCTCAGGTGCATGGGAATCTACAGAACAACCAAAGCAAAAGGAAGGCAAGACGATAAAAATCTTAATTTCTCGAAGTGGGAGGCAAAACCCAGAGGGAAAAGAGACCACAGAGGGAGGGGAGAAGAGGGTAAACCAGGGGAACAAGGGAGTGCGGTTGTGATCAAATGCCATGCGGCCTCATTCCTTTTGGGAGGAGATGATCAAGAACTTCAAACCTGTGTTTTGCTTCCTGCAATATTGCTGGGGTGAGCTGGGTCCTGTGTTTTCAAGGCTGCTTTTTGCCCTTAGTGGAGTGATGTCACAAATTCTACTCTGTTCCCCTCCAGACAAGAGCTTTTTTTACAAAAAAAATATGCACCTAGTTCTTTGTCTTTGCTATTACCCAGAGTTAAGCCCTCAGTTTGAAGTGCTGGTTTTTTTTCTTTATTTCTTTTTCTCTTTTGTGTGTGTGTTTCCTCCCCTCCTTCTCTCCCCTTCCCCTTCCCTGTTTTCTTTCTTTCTTTCTTTTTTTTTTCTCCTCTGGCTTGCCAGGGCTTGGGAGGAGTTTCATGGCCTGGTGAACAGCAGCGGTCGCTGAGTTGAACGCTCTCAATCCCTCTCTCACACACCCAGGGTAGGGCCTCATCTTTCTTCTTACATGATTGTGTGATGACGCACCTCTCAGCTGGAGCATCTCCGCTTTCCCGTGTGTGTGTACACAGACAGACAGACAGACAGACAGACAGACAGACACACACACACACACACACACACACACACACACACACACCCAAGTCTGCTGTTGAGCTATGCATGCTGACTCTTGAGCCTTGGTAAACAGCTCAGTTGATGGATTAATTATAAGTACAGTGGTACCTTGTATAAAGGAATTAATTCGTTCCAAATGAAATTATGTTAAGCAAATTTTCCTTTATACAAATTTCCCATAGGAATGCATGGAAAACAGAGTGATCCCATTTTTATGTTGTACAGATTCGCCCCATAGGCGATTCTGTTAAGCAAATTTCCCCTATCTCCGGAATTGTTTATGTTGTACAGATTATATGTTATACAAACTGTTATACAAGGGTCTGCTGTACTTTAAAACTGCCTATTATCCTTGCAGATAGAAAGACATTGTACAACCCATATGACCATGCCACATTACTCTGCAGCCATGCTTCACTGTAATTTTCAATACTTTTCCACAGCAGCCTAGGAAAAATGCACAAGAGTTTTCCACCACCTTCACACGAAAAATGTCTTGACTAACACGGCAAAGTGTGACCTTCCAAGTATTGTTAGATTGCAACTCCTGTCAACCTTAGCTAGTGGCTAATATACAGCATTATTTCATCTATAAGATTGCATTTTCGTCTAAAATTGTTAGAGTAAAAATTTAGGTTCATCTTATACACGGATGTAAACTGGGGAGAGAACCATGCTGTTGGAAATCTAATTTTGGGGTGGAAAAGACACCACATGTGATGTCTTCTAGCTGGAAAAATATGGCAATAAAAAGGGTAATAAGAACAATGATTCAACGTCACCAGCTCTGCTAAATCATGAGCATAATACACCAGACATAACAGTAACAAAGAAAGGTCTGGATAATTGCCATTGCAGTTCTAAGAGATGCCGGAGTTGAAGATAAAGAATTGAAAAATTCACACACAAAAAAGATATTTGTGCAACAGAAATAACTCACTGGTGATGAAACACATTTCAGGGATTCCCCATTGTCATCGGTGTATTGGCAACAATGCTAAATATTATAAAATACTTTATTTAAAAAATTATAATATTTATAAAATAAAATATTATAATCTTTGGAAAAACAGCACCAGAGCTACCGAAAATTAATTAGTAGTATTAGGAACAACGTACACATCACACCAATATTTAGCTGATATTTAGATTTGGGGTTAAAACATGTACAGTAGCTACTATGTAATACCAATCAATCCTGTGTTTTGTTGTTGTTGTTGTTTTAATAACAGTAGTGGTAGCATTCTGGAACCATTTAAATTGTGGTTCATGCCCCACCATGAGACCAAAACCGTTCTTGTCGTTGTGTATTGGAGGTTCAATGTTTCTCTATAGCTATGCATTGATAAGCTCTAGGATTGATTACTACCGTTCTCTCTGCATGCGGCTTCCTTTGAAGGCAACGCAGAAGCTTCAGTGGGTGCTAAATAAGCCCTCTAGGTCAGTGTCAGCAGCTTGGAGATACAGTCATAGTTCCCCGGTCATGGCACACCGGCATTGGCTTCCTGTTTGCTTCTCTGCCGGATTCAAAGTTCTGTTAGAGTAGTACCTTGATTTGCGAGCATAATTCATTCCGGAAACATGCTCGTCAACCAAAATACTTGTACATTTTTTTAAAAATCCCATTAAGAAATAATTAAAACTTACCTAATCCGTTCCGTGACCACATGCCCCATTGCCACGGACACCACCTTTGCCGTCACCCCCTCGCTGTGGCAAGGTGCCTGTGGTGGCCGGGAGGGCGATGGTAGTGCTGTGCTGCTTGTTCTGCAAGATGACCACATTAACCTGAACAAGAATGTTCCGAAATTTTTGCTCATCTTGCAAAATGCTTGTAGACCTGGGCACTTGTCAGCCAAGGTATTACTGTACTAACTTATAAGGCTCTTAATGCATTGGGTCATTGCTTCCTGTCAGACCAGCTCTCCCTAAGATTGTCTACCCCAGTGGTTCTCCACCTGTGGGTCCCCAGATGTTCCTGGACTGCAACTCCCAGAAATCTTCATCACTAGCTAAGCCGTCCCAGGATTTCTAGGAGATGCAGTCCAGGAACATCTCCCACAGGTTGAGAACCACTGGTCTACACAGACTTTAACTTACACATGGCCATCCAAGGCCATCCACCAGGAACCAGACTTTTTCTGTGATCGCTGTTATTTGTTTGTTTGTTTATTAGATTTGTATACCTTGCCATCTAGACCAAAGGCCAATGGAACACCTGTTGACATGCTTCGTCCCTTCTGTCCTGCAGGAAGCGTGCGAAATCACAACTTTTCAAATGAGCCTCCAAGAAGATACTCCACTTATGGCACTCTATGAACCATTTGGGATTGTAACTAGTAACTAACTAATAAAAAACAATAATTTTATCCAGTTCTGGTTCCATGCAGAGGTGCAGGGAATGACACACACACCCCAAAAAACCCCAAAGTCTAAAATTCCATGGGACTGACAAGTCCCCAATTTGTAGATGACATCCTCGTACGAGGAATATGCTGTCCACCAGCTCTGCTAAATTGTTAGGCTTGGAATTTCAGGGGTTGCAGTCCAAGCTACATACGGAAGGCCACAGTTTGACCACTCTGATTCTTTTGCTCAGTCTGTCAACAAGCCAACGAAACCAACTTGAGTAAACTTGCCAGTCAGACCTCATTTCTGAGCTAATTCGCAGGAGCTATTGGCTCTTTGAGTCCTCTGCATAGCCTGTTTACAGAGGCCCTGAATCAGGATTGCGGGGTGACGAAGCTGAGAGGTGTGTCTTCAGCTTGCTGGTGTTGTGTGGATGTATGTTGTTTGCACGGGAGGGAACAGAGCCAAGCCACACTCCTTCACATTCACGATGTGCCCTTGGCCAGAACAACTTAATGAGCCAACGCAGTCTATTGGCCAGATACCCACTTTGGTTGCCTGCCAGAACAGGTACATCTTGAGAGAAGAGCCAGGGAGCTGTCAAGCATGTGGCAGGCGTGTTATATTAATTTATTTTATTTATTTAATTTTAGAGTACTTTTACCCTGCCTTTCTCCTTGGAAAAGGACCCAAGGCGGCTTACAGTAATGAGGGATAATATACAGTCCAGTACAATTAAGACATGCTCAAGTATTTGAGAACAAGGAATTGAGGGTCATCTTACAGTGTTGACAACATTGCATTAAAGCCGGCAGCCTGCGTTCAGCTTGGCTGGCCTGCACACTGCACCATCATGACATGGTTGTGTGGGAACAGGCCTGTTTGCCGAACTGAGGCTTAGTGGAAACAGAAGGAGAGAAGGAATAGGATTGCCCCTTGGGGGGGCAGGAAGAGGGCCCTTCTCCAGCTTCTTGACAGGCAGGGATTCAGCCTCTGTTTAAGAAACGTCAACAAAAGAGAGTCCGCAGCCACCACACGAGTTGGTTCCCACTGTTGGACAGCTCCTGAGGGATGTTCTTTCTCATGTTTAGTCTCGAGTTCCCGTTCTGTAATTTGATTCCACTAGTTTTGGGCCCCACCCTCTACAGCAGGAGAAAGCAAGCTTCATACGACAGCCCTTCAGATACTCAATGATGGTGACCATATAGCCTCTGAGCCTTGGATTGTGGGCACTCTCTTGGCTGCTGGAGAGTCTTCATTCTTGAGTGTGTGTGTAATACATTGCTTAGCATCCCATCGGAGGGTGTGTTTTGGCATTCTCCAAAAGCTTCCAGGCTTCTGCATCCTTGCCACGAACACCTCCATCCTCTGCCCATCCTGGCCTTAACCTACTCTTCTTTTCTGTACTCGGTCCATGGTACAAGGGAAGGAGGAGGACCGTTGAGTGGCCCTTGCCTTGCAGAGGCTATAAAGTGTGTGCTTGGTCAAAGCCGAGCGCAAGGGAAGAGAATAAGTGGCGCTTATGATCAGAAATGCATTCTGGAGCACCAAGCTGTCTCCCTTTGGAAAAGTCCTCCCTTCAAAGGATAGGCTTCCGTAGATAACATCAGAAACCTTGAGTTACTTTAACAAAGACTTCCCAATGAAGAAGACAAATCCAAAAAAAAAAAAAAAGGCACCCAATTCCCACCTCTCTGTAGATCAGAACCAATTCAGGTGGGTAGGTATTATCACTTTTCTCGCTGGCCTTCAGGAGCCATGCCATGGTGGCCAGCTTGCCCTGGTGCCTGAGAAAGATAAGAGGCCGTCTTTCTTGTTCAGCAGAACAGCCTTTAACAAAGCGAAAGCTCGCCATGCACCGTGGAGAGAAGCCACGTTCATAAACCTGGAGCCCCGATTATTAAGCCTGGCACAAGGTTCAGCTTCACCATCCAGGCTTGGCCATTCTACTCCCTGCCTCTGGTCCCTCCAAATGTCCACCGTTCTAAAGCCATGTTGCTCTTGATGGACACAAATGCTCATGACAGATGGTAGAACACCTCCTTTGCATGCAGAAAGTTCTAGGTTCAAGCCCGGGAATTTCCAGGCAGGCTTGGCTGAGATTCATTCCACACACACACCCCAGCTCCAGAGAGTCACAGCCGGACAGATTTGACCCTACCGGGCTGGGTAGACAAAGACTCCAACCCTGAAATCAGGGAACTTCTCAGTGTTCCTCTGAAACACGTTCCCACTCCAGGCCGATTTTGTCACCCACCAATTCCTAGCTTGACCGCAGTTGGGTTGGTGTTCTCATGGTGACTGCTGCCCTGAACACCTTTCTTTTCTAGCACTTGGCAGTGGCTGCTTGGGAAGACATTTTTGTACCCTTCCAGTTCATGATCCTTCTCCCTTTCCAAGTGCAAGGTTTGAAATACTCTTCTCATCCCAGGTTGCTCCCTTTTGCCTTTCTCAAAGAGACACCGGCACATCCTGGCCCCTGTTCAGGAAAGCTGGGGTCTCAATGCATGAAGCTTGCTTAGGGAGTGAGCATCTGAGCAAGATCACTCCCCATAACTGCAGGTGTGTATGAGAGAAGGTGGGAATACTGGAGAAGGGGTGCTCCATTTTATTTTAGGAGTCGGAATCCTTCAGGAACACGCAGTTGGCCAGCACGATACCCTAAATCCTACAGATAAGAAGGGGAAAACTACATCCAAACCTGTGTTTCTGCCTTCTGCTCTACAGAGGTAATCTGGTAACTGATCTACATGCCAGCCAATGTGGAATTGTATGTCACAAGCTGAGCGGTTCCCCTTCTGTCAGATGGTTGCACGCACAGGAGTCGCAAAGTGTTCTGCTTATATACCACCCTAAAGCTCTTCAATTAGTCTCTGGGCGGTTTACAGTTGTTTTTTTAATTACAGTATGCAGGCTACACATCCCCCCCCCAGCAAGCTGAGTACTCATTTTACCGACCTCGGAAGGATGGAAGGCTGAGTGAACCTTGAGCCTGTTACCTAGGATTGAACCCCAAGTTGTGAGCACAGTTTTATCTGCAGGACAGGCATTTAACCACTGCTCCCGAAGCTGTTTGTTGGAAGATATAACACCACTGAAAAGAGAAAACATTACTTGCTCTGCAGCAGTGGACCCAGCTGCCTACAGCAAATAGGTGTCCAAAACCTAGGATCCTGGTGTCGGAATTTGGTGTTTGCTGCCCTAGTTGGCTGTGCGATTAGTCCAGTGTGCGATAGACTAAATACGGCTGATTTGTCTTCCTGCATGTGTATCCTAACCTCCTTTCCTCTTCTGTCTTTTAGGGATAATTCAAGCTTCCGAAATACCAAGATCACCCTGTGAGGCGGAGCTGGGGGTGGTACAGCGCTCAGCTCCTCTTCCTCCTTCGGTCCAGGAAAGGGGGGGAGGGTTCTTTCTCTTCTGAAAAGGTGCACAGAATTCCCTGGACCCTTGATCCCTCTTCTCCCAATGGATGGTTTTTACACCTGCATCAAAGACTGACTTTCTGGGACCCAAAACCAAGGCAGCTGTGCTTTGCCTGCCTCCGCTTACTTCTGTCCGAGGTAGAACCCCCCCCCCAAAAGGGCTGGCTTCTCCTCTGGGGTTTTCAGTATTAGCAAACATCTGTATAGCAGAGGTGGGACCAGCCTGGTGATCGGCCAGTGTCCTTTCTCCATCCCTGCTAATAAATGATTGGGCCTCTGTTTCCCCGTGGTTGTTTCTGTCTCTAAATACTGAAGATTGTTGTCTGCTTGGAAAAACTTGAGAATAAGGGGAGTCAAGATCTGGGCTTTGGTGTGCAGCTACGGGCTGGGGGATTTCAGCACATGCCCCAAATGTGGAAGCATTCCCTGGCTGCCAAATTGGTCCAACAAGGTTGCACAGGGGGTAGGGGAGCAACTTAGACTGGATACACACACTCTCCTCAGCCTGGGGGAGAAATTAAGGAACCAACATGAAAACTGGCCTTTTCCCCACCTTGATTTTGTGGGGAAGGTTACTCTCTTCCTCCGAGCCATACAAAGCAAATCCTGCCACTCCCGGTGTAGTCCAGGAGCAGAGGAAAAGTCAAAATAAAAAAACAAATAGGCAGTGCTTTGATAACTATCAGAGGGCCAGGAACCGCAAAAACCACTCCCATTCCCAGACTAGATAAATCAGGCATATCCAAACTTCAGCCCTCCAGATGTTTTGGACAGCAACTCCCGCAGTTCTTTGCCATTGGCAATCTAATCTTAGAATTCTGGGAGTTGTGGTCCAAAACATCAGGAGGGCCAAAGTTTGGACATGCGTGACATAAATGGTTGGTGTCTTCCAGCCATGATAGGATAGTAGAACAGGAGAAGAACTCTACAGCAAAGCAAGAGAGTTGAGATTCGGAACATTTGGGAACGGACACCTCCGCAGAATCTGTAGTTCGCCTTTCAAACTGACAGCTTGGATTGATGCATCACATCTGTTACAGGGATGCACCTGAAATGGCATCCTGTTCTGAGTTCTGGTCCCTTCATCTGCAAACATTTGCTGTACCACAATTGTAGCTGCATCGTACGTTATTTCCATGCCCTTCGCTGACAAAAGGGGAGGAAGGTTCACAGTGTGAGTCTCGGAGGTTGAAATTATATCCTTCCCCTGGGAGGATGTTTATTTATTTTATATATTTATTTTTGTATTTATATCCCGCTTATCTACTACATGTAGTACTCTAAGCGGCTAACAAGGGCAATAAATGCCGAATAAAACCCAAATAGAATACATCACATATAAAGCAAAAATAGCATATAACAATAAGACAACATAACATATAAGATCCTACTGCATCCCAGCATGCAGAGGAACAGATCCTTCAATGTTCCATTGAACTTCCAGGTCATTTTTATTGTACCGACATGAATTGAGTCACAGCTAGTGTTGAGGAAGACATGTCTGTGGAGATGAGGTTATCTGGGAGTCGAGTTGCGGCAAGTGGACCACTTGTGAGATGGAAACGTTTTGCTACTCATCCAAGATGGAAGAAGCTACTAGATTGAGAGTGCTGGGCCAAACCTAAAGGAATGTATTTCAACAGGGAGAAATGCAGGGTTCTGCATCTAGGCAGAGAGAAATGAATTGCACATATAAAAGGATGGGAGACAACTGGCTGGAGAATAGTACAAGTGAAAGGGATCTAGGAGTCTGGGTGGATCACAAGTTGAACATGAGTCAGCAGTGTGACGCGGCGGCCAGGAAAGCCAATGCGATTCTTGGTTGCATCAACAGAAGCATCGTGTCTAGATCAAGGGAAGTGATGGGGCCACGCTATTCTGCTCTGGTCAGATCCCACCTGGAGTCCTGTGTCCACTTCTGTGCGGCTCAATTTGAAAAGGATGTTGACAACCTCAAATGGGTCCAGAGGAGGGCGACCGATGGTGGCTGATTTTGGAAGGTGATGTCAAAGGGCTGGTTAGTAGTATTTGGACTGGAAATGACCATGGGTCTGTAGGTGGGATTAGCAAAACCAGGCTAGATAGCCCATCACCCTCGGTCAGTATAATGCTGAGCGGTTTTCTTGGCCAAGGATGGGTTTGAACATGCTACTCCTTCGTGTGTAAGCTGTTACTGTAAATCAGGTGCTCTTGATATTTTACTAAAGTCTAATCCCATGCAATTTTCGTCCAGCCCTTGTGCGAGGGAGGGCAAGCCTGTGGCAGCATCTACCAAGTGAGACAGCCCTCCAAAGGTCTGAAGAATGTTTTCGTGTGCTGCATGGCCCCATCTCCTGAAGGACGCCACAGATGGTGGCTGATTTTGGAAGGTGAGCTCAAAGGGCTGGTTAGTAGTATTTAGACTGGAAATGACCACGGGTCTGTAGGCGGAATTAGCAAAACCAGGCTAGATAGGCCAACACCCTCAGTCAGTATAATGCTGTTTCCGATGCTCCTCTTTCTTCACTTTCTATTCAGCTCTTTCAAATTCTTCTGATAAGTGGTCTAATTAGCATTATTATTATCCTAGAACTGCAGATCTGGAAGGGGCCCAGTAACTCATCGAGCCCAGCCTGTCATAAGAACATAAGAAGAGCCTTGCTGGATCAGGCCAAAGGCCCATCTAGTCCAGCCTCCAGTATCTCACAGTGGCCCCACCAAATCCATCTGGGAGCGAACTAGATTAGATATCCGTCTCCTGATGTCACTCCTCTGCATCTGGCCCTTGAAGTACCCCAGTTTTAAGCCTAGAGATGACACATCTCCCTCATGGTTTGTAACCTGTGATGGACTTTTCCTCCAGGAATCTGTCCAATCCCCCTTTTGAAGGCATCCAGGCCAGAGGCCATCCCCACATCCCTGTGGCAGGGAGTTCCACAGACTAACAACACGCTGGGTAAAAAAAGATTTTCTTTTGTCTGTTCTCATTCTCCCAACCCTCAATTTGAGTGGATGTCCCCTAGTTCTGGTATTTTATGAGAGGGAGAAGAGCGTCCCTCTATCCACTTTACTCATGCCCTGCATTTTTTTGTGCATCTCAATCCTATCCCTCCTCAGATACCCTTTTTCCAGGCAAAAGAGCCCCAAATGCTGTAGCCTTTCCTCATAAGGGAGTCCCTATCAAGGAGGCACAGTAGAGAATTGAACCCCCAATCTAGAACCCAAAACCACTGAGCTGTCCAGCTGTTTCTAGACTAGCTCCCAGTTTGGGTTATCCTGTTATTGAGCAGTACCTGGACAGCAGTTTCCACAGTAGGAATATACTGAGGTGGCTCAGTCACAGTCGGCCTTTCCTAATGGAGATGCATTGAAATTCTGCTTAAATTAGGAAAATTGTCCTCAATTTTGCATTTGTATGTAAAAATGCAAATCAACCTCCCGTTTGGTCCCCATATTTTGGGTGAAATGTGAGTGGCCCGACCCTAATTCATGTATTGGGGGGGGGGGGATACTTGGCTGGAAAAAAGTACCTGTGAAAGGGATCTGGGAGTCTTGGTGGATCAGAAATTGAACATGAGTCAGCAGTGTGACATGGCGCCCAGGAAAGCCAATGTGATTCTTGGTTGCATCAACATAACCATTGTGTCTAGAATAGATCAAGGGAAGTAGTAGTACCACTCTATTCTGCTCTGGTCAGACCCCACCTGGAGTCCTGTGTCCAGTTCTGTGCACCTCAATTTAAAAAGGATGATGACAACCTCGAGTGGGCGCAGAGGAGGGTGACCAGGATGGTTGAAGGTCTGGAGGAAATGTCTTATGAGGAACGGCTTAGCGAACTGGGAATGTTCAGCCTTTCAAAAAGAAGGCTGAGGGGGAATATGATAGCTATGTTTAAATATTTGAAAGGATGTCATATTGAAGAGGGAATGGGTTTATTTTCCATGGCTTCAGAGACTCGGACTCGAAGCAGTGGTTTCAAACTACAGGAAAAGAGATTCCATTTGAACATTAGGAAGAACTTCATGACAGTTAGAGCTGTTCGGCAGTGGAAGATGCTGCCACAAAGGAGGGTGGTGGAGTCTCCTTCTTTGGAGGTTTTTAAACAGAGGCTGGATGGCCATCTGTCGAAAATATTGTGATGGGGGATCCTGCATTGCAGGGGGTTGGACTGGATGGCCCTTGAGGTCTCTTCCAACTCTATGTGTTGGCCATCTCCACTGCAGCCTAGGTACACTTGCATATACTGTATTATTCTTTCTCGCACAGCGCCCTGCATCTCTAGATACACATCTTGCCTGTGTCCCACCCCCTTAATGCCATTTGCGTTTTCCCTGCGTTGCCGCAATTTCGATGTTGTGACATTTACGATTCAGATGAACACACAATCCCTGCCGTTTCCAATATTGGTTATGGGGGGAGATTTGCTTTCTGCCGTAATAGCACTTTAGTCCTTTAAAACCAACAAAATATCCATGTTCGAGAAGCTCACACTGCCAGCTGCAATCTCCAACCCACCGCGGTACATTAATTGTTTTGCAAATGATGGCACTTAAGGACTTAGTCTCGCTTCTGGTCCCAGCTGTGCACCGAGCAAATTGCTGCTGTTTCATCTACTCTCGGTACACGGCTTTACAAAAGCAGCCCTGCTGTTCCATCTGAAAACACAGCTGTCCCGCAGTGTCTACCTTGACAAGATGTGTTTGGGAGGTATCTTGATTCTCTCTTTCTCTCTCTTTTCCATTTCCTCCCAGAGCTGCTTGAATCTTGTTCTGAACTCCCCCATCGCTGGAGTATGGGGGAGCACTGGAGTATGTTTTGCATGTTTTTCTCATCCGTACCAAAGCTAGAACGGCAAGAGCCCATTGGGGCTTGATTAGACACGCTGAGATGTTTGGAGTCGGCCAGCTGGGATCTTGATGGAAAAGGTGAAGCTTGGCGGTGGACTCCGTATCTAGAGCCAGCCTGCGTAGCCTTGCGCAAGCTGCACAATCTCCAAGTTTCCTTGGAAAAATTCGAATGGCAAGCCATTTCTTAGTCCTTACCAACTAGAAAACCCTGGAAAGGTCCAATCAAAATGGATTTGATGACACATCATCATCATCATCATCATCATCATCATCACCATCATCATCATCATAACAACAACAACAACAAAAACAACAAACAAGGTTGTAGGGGTCTTTTGCAAGTGAAGCAGACAGTTGAGGAAGAGAAGCATGCATTGGCAGATTATGTAAAAAATAGTACAGAGCCAGCATTATTGGAACTTAAGAACAAGGAGGTATTTAAAGCACGTAAAGGGTCAATACAAGAAAACAACAATGCAACTACGAGCTGATAGCTGGCATAATAAAGCACTGCATGGGCAGTTCCTCGGAAAAATCAAAGGAAAAGTAGATGAGAAAAAGACCTGGTTATGGCTCACCAATGGAACACTGAAAAAAGAGACAGAAGCCCTGATTTTTGCAGCTCAAGAACAAGCTATCAGAACAAATGCAGTTAAGGCTAGAATAGAAAAATCAGCTGAGTACCCCACATGTAGACTCTGTAAGGAGACGGATGAAACTATCGACCATATATTGAGTTGTTGCAAGAATATTGCTCAGACTGATTACAAACAGCATCATAATGTTGTCGCTCAAATGGTCCACTGGAATTTGTGTCAGAACTATCATCTGCCCGTAGCAAAGAACTGGTGGGATCATAAGCCTGAAAAGGTGATTGAAAATGAGCACACAAAATTACTTTGGGACTTCCGAATACAGACAGACAGGGTTTGGGAGCATAATACTCCGGATATTGTGATTGTGGAGAAGAAAAAAGTGTGGATCATTGATGTTGCTATACCAGGTGATAGTAGAGTCACCGAGAAACGACTTGAAAAAAAATTACCCAATATCAGGATCTGAAAATTGAACTTCAGAGACTCTGGCATAAACCGGTACAGGTGGTCCCAGTGGTAATCTGCACGCTGGGTGTGGTGCCTAAAGAACTAAGTAAGTACAGTATTTAGAAGAAACTGAGTCACCATCAGTCAGCTGCAGAAAGCCACCTTACTGGGATCTGCTCGCATAATTTGCCGATACATCACGTAGTCCTAAACGCTTGGGAAGCGTTCGACTAGTGATTTGTAATACAAAATCCAGCATAGTTATCTTGTCTGCCGTGTGATAATTTAATAATAATAATAATAATAATAATAATAATAATAATAATAATAATAATAATAATAATAATAATAATAATAATAATAATAATAATAATAGATCTAGGGCCACATGTTTGTCATCTATTGCTGTAGAAGCCAGGAAACGTGCAGGTTAGAGTTTTATTTTCATTTTTATTTAATTTGTTTACAACAATCTTATTTTTCCAAACCATTTTTAGTCATGGGGCAGCTAGTCAAGTATGGATAGGGCTACAACTTGCACTTTATTGTTGCCACATAAAATTACAGAATAAAATGCATTTGTTAGTCCCAAGCAGAGCAGATTTCTGCAGCCAGGTCCCTAAACCATGGTGTGGGCATGGACTTCTAGCCAACTTCTTTTGTGAGTTTTGGCATTTCGTGTGTACACAATGTGGTCTATGAGACCCCAGAATGAATCATCTGAGTTTCCATTATTTCTTATGGGGAAATTTGCTTTGATATAAGAGTATTTTGGTTTACAAGCATACTCATCAACCAAAGTATTACTGTACAGGCCAATGTAATTTAATAACTTGTGGGCTGGTGAAAGGACGGTAACTCCTTCGTATCCAAAATACAGTGGAATGGTGCGAATAGGCCAAGCCAGCCACAGTACCGGGATTCCTTTGGACGTCATATGCTGTCATTTCCCATGGGTTTCTGTTTTCCTGGCAGCTATTAAAAGGGTGAGAAGTTTCCAGGTGACAAATGCTCCTTTCCACAGTATCCTTTTCAGCATCGTGCCTCAGCTCACTTCAAAAAACAGAAAGTTCTAGAAAGGAACAAAAAGAAGCAGCTCACAATTCAACATCCCTCTCACCTGAAATAGGTTTAAGTCAGATCAATGGTAGGCAACCCCGCTCACTCCCAAGGGGAGAATTCAATTTCTGAGAAGTTCAGAAGCGAGCTGGAGGCAAACCCTCAAAGCTGTCACTCTAGAGCAGTGGTTCTCAACCTGGGGGTCGGGACCCCTTTGGGGGTCTGACCATTTCACAGGGGTCGCTATGAGCCAGGGAAGAAAAAGCCACAAACGGCTTGGGTCTGGAGGAGGAGGGGGAGGGAGGGGCGGAAAGAGTGAGTTGCAGCTTGATAGGTTGGAGGGGATGTCAGTCAACAGCACCGGAGGCTGTGATTGGCTGAGGCTGCCTGTAGAGGGAAGTCCTCTATGGCAGTGCTCCCCAACCTTTTTATCACCGTGGACCGGTAAATGCTTGATAATTTTTCCCTGGCCCGCTTGTTTTGATTTAATAAGATAAAAATGTAAATCCCCCCCCGGCCGCTGACGCACATGCGTGCTAGTCGTTTCCCACTCTAGGGGGCGGTGCTCATCTCCGTACTCAAGCCGAAGAGCCAGTGTTGTGCGATGAGTCCTTGGCATCGCTGCAAGGAAACACTGTTTTTACTTCCTCACATTTTTCCCCCAGGGGCTACCCAGCCGTCGTGAGGTCTTGGGACCCTTTGCCCTTCCTTGACATGAGGCCTCCCTCCCTCCCTCCTTACTTTCTTTCTTTCTTTCCCTTTTCTTTCTCCCTCCCTCCCTTCCTCCCTCCCTTCTTTCTTTCTTTCTTTCTTTCTTTCTTTCTTTCTTTCTTTCCCTTTTCTTTCTCCCTCCCTCCCCCTCTCCCTTCTTTCTTTTCTTTCTTTCTCTATCTCCCTTCCTCCCTCTTTCTTTCTTTCCTCCCACTCTCCTTCCTTCCTTCCTTCCTTCCTTCCTTCCTTCCTTCCTTCCTTCCTTCCTTCCTTCCTTCCTTCCTCTTTCTCTCCCTTCTTTCTTTCTTTCTCTCCCTCCCTCTCCCTTCTTTCTTTTTTCTTTATTTCTCTCCCTCTCCCTCCCTCTCTTTCCTTCCTTCCTTCCCTCCTACTCTACCTCCTTCCTTCCCTTCTTTCTTTCCTTCCTTCCTCATTTTCTTACTTACTTACTTTCTTTCTTTCTTTCTCCCTCCCTCCTCCTCTTCTTCCTTCCCTCCCACTCTCCTTTCTTCTTCTTTTTCCCCCTTTTCTTTTTTCTTTCTTCCTCTCTCCTCTCCTCTCCCTTCTTTCTTTCTTTATTTCCTTCCTTCCCTCCCTCCCTCCCTTTCTTTTTCTTCCTTTCTTCCTCATTTTCTTTCTTTCTTTCTTCCTCCTCCTCCTTTCGTTCTTCCTCTCTCTCCCTCACTCCTTCTCTCCCTTTCTTTTTCTTTCCCTCCCTCCTTCCTTTACTTGCTTTCTTCCTCCCTTCCTCTTTCTCCCTCCTTCTTTCTTTCTTTCTTTCTTTGTTCCTTCTTCTTCCTCTCCTTCCTCCCTTCCTCCCTTCCTTCCTCCCTTCTTTTTCTTTCTCTCTCTCTCCCTTCCTCCTTCTCCCCCTTTCTTTCTTTCTTTCTTTCTTTCTTTCCCTTTTCTTCCCCCCTGCCTCCCTGCCTCCCTCCCTCCCTCCCTCCCTCCTTTCTTTCTTTCTTTCTTTCTTTCTTTCTTTCTTTCTTTCTTTCTTTCTTTCTTTCTTTCTTTCTTTCTCCCTCACTCCCTTCTTTCTTTCTTTCTTTCCCTTTTCTTCCCCCCCCTCCCTCCCTCCCTCCCTCCCTCCCTTCTTTCTTTCTTTCTTTCTTTCTTTCTTTCTTTCTTTCTTTCTTTCTTTCTTTCTTTCTTTCTTTCTTTCTTTCTTTCTTTCTTTCTTTCTTTCTTTCTTTCTTTCTCCCTCCCTCCCTCCTTACTTTCTTTCTTTCTTCTGGTGGGGCGGGGGCGATTGCGGGGGGTCGCAGCGGCGCGGCGGTGATGGTGGGACGGGGGCGATGGCGGGGCGATTGTGGGGGTCGCGGCGGGGCGGGGACGGGGCGACAGGGAGGTCGCGCGGCGGGACGGGGCGATGCGGGGGGCGATGCGGTGGTGGCGGGGGTCGCGCGGCGGCGGCGGGACGGGGCGATGCGGCGGTGGTGGTGGCGGGACGACAGCGGGGGTCGCGCGGCAGCAGCGGACGGGCGATTGCGGCGCGGCGGCGGGGGGGGACGACAGCGGGGGTCGCGGCGGCGGGCGGCGGGGACGGGGCTATTGTGGGGGTCGCGCGGCAGCGGGTGGGGGCGATGCGGGGGGATTGCGGCGGCGGGGTCGCGGCGGCGGCGGCGCGGCGGGTGGCAGGGACGACATGGGGGTTGTGGCGGCGGGCGGCGGACGGGGCGATTGCGGCGGCGGCGGGGGGATTGCGGGGGCGGCAGGGGCAGGGGCGGGGGACGATTGCGGGGGTCGCGGCGGTGGTGGCGGGGCAGGGTCGCTTGCGGGGGTCGCGGTGGCGGGGGGGGCGGTTGCGGGGGGGTCGCGGTGGCGGGGGGCGATTGCGGGGGGGTGGCGCGGCGGCGGCCCGGTGCTGATTCATCCACGGACCGGCAACGGTCCACGGACCAGGGGTTGGGGAACACTGCTCTATGGCAGCTGCGGCAGTGACCTGCCAAAGGGGGCTTGTGGCCTCTTCCAAGCATGGCAAGGGGTCACCAAAACATGAGGAACTGTATTAAAGGGTCACAGCTAGAGATGGGCACGAAACGGGGAAAAATTGTTCTGTTATTCATTATTCGTTTCGTTATGTAACGAAACGAATAACGAAAATTGTGATGAAATTGGAACAAACCGAACAGAACCACAAAAATTAGGTTCATTACGTTTCGTTTTCGTTAATGGCGACACGCAATGAAATGAGCTGTTTTTAAATGTTAAAAAACGTCCTGGATATCCTTAAAAACCCAGCAATAATTATTTATTCTGCCTGATAATACCTACCAGGGGGGTTGGGGTCCTTAAAACGTGCATTTATGTCTTTTCTCGGATTGCTGTATTTTTTTCTTTTAAGGGAGTTAGGGGACATCAACCCAAAATGGCTTCCAGATGCCTAATATTGATTTGTTGGGTATTAAAACGCCCTGGTGCAGAGGTCCCTGTGACGTTGTCAGTGCCAGCCTTTAGTACCCTACAGCAGTGGTTCCCAATGTTGAGTAACCCGGGTGTTCATGGACTGCTAATCCCAGAAGCCTTTACTACTAGCTGTGCTGGTGGTCAGAGTTTCTGGGAGTTGCAATCTAAGAACACTTGGGTTGCCCAAGGTTGGGAACCACTGCCCTGGAGGGTTGGATGAGGATCCTATTGAGATCTGGCTCAATAGTACCATAAGCAAACCTAATGCCAAGTATCACCTGGATTTTCCCCAGGAGGGACAGCAGGGAGACAGATGGGGAAGGCAGCACCTCGATAAAAGCAAACAGGACTGAACATACTGATGGTTAGCCCAGATAATAAACCAGTCCAGAGATTCAACCTAATGTTTTTGGGACGCAAACCATGCCGGGGGTTCAACAGCACCTGTGATCTGTCTCTAGTCCCCACAATCCTCCATGGTGTGCATCTGCTCCTGAGCATTTTGCACTGAGTAAGAAGATTTTTGGCTTCAGGTGGGCTTGGGAGGTCAGAGACGAGGTCCCTACACCTTTAATAAGGATATTTCGACAGGTATCGCTTGGCGTGAAGAGGCTACCAAAAAAGGCAAATGCTATTTTAGGCTGCATTAATAGAAGTTTGCAGGGGCGTGGTGGCCCAGCAGGCTAGAGTGCCGAAAACTGTCGGTTGCAAAGTCAGCAGCTCAGCAGTTTGAACCCAGGGTGCCACGCACCAGAATGAGCTCCCACTGTTAACCCCAGCTCCTGCCCACCTAGCAGTTTGAAAGCATGCAAAAATGCAAGTAGATAAATAGGTACCGCCGTTTAAAAAGCGGGAAGGTAAAACAGTGTTCCGTGCGCAGATATGCGTTCAGCTGTGCCGGCCACATGGCCACGGACTTGAACAACACTGGCTCTTTGGCTTGAAAATGGACATAAACGCTGCCCCTAGAGTCCGGGGGGGGGACCTTTTTACTGCAGTGACACACAATAGTGGTCATGTATTATTGATTGATTTGACTTGACTTGATTTCTATATAGTACCACCCATCTAGCGATGATGCGCCTCACAGGATTTGGAGACTAAATTTCTATTCATTGCTTGCATTAAAGGCAAGAGACATAATCAGGAGCTAAAAACCTTTTGGAACCTCCTGCCTTCCAGTTTTTTTTATTTTATCCCACAGATCTGCACCTGGAATCCTAGTTAACAATGTAAGGCTATGAATCTCAGTCAGCAGAGGGCGCCATGGGGTTATTCATCGCTTCAAGTCAAACCATTGCGCGCGCCCCCCCCCCTCCAAATGGTCTTGCACTACTTTTAAGGAAAAACAGGTTTGTTTCCGTTTGAATTTAGAGGGAATACAGCCCTCTTCTTCCATAGAATCATAAAATCATATTTCTGGGCTTATGAAGGTTGGCTCTCCATTGATCATGGACCAGTTAACCCATCTTGCTGTGTTCATGAAGTTGGATGGAGTCTACAAGGCTATCGAGCCTAAACCCTCCCCCCCCCTGCTCCATGCAGGAGTACAAATCATAGGATAGCTGCAAGGTGGTTGTCCAGAATTCTCTTGAATGCCTCCAGCGTCGGAGCACTCACCACCTCTCGGGGGCCTTGGACCCATTGTTGTACCACTCTAACAGTTGGGAAGTTTTTCCTGATATTCAACTGAAATCTGGGTGTTTGTAACTTGAGCCCAGCATGTTCTTAGTCTGTGGAACTCCCTGCCACAGGAGGTGGTGATAGCATCTGGCCTGGGTGCCTTCAAAAGGGGATTGGACAGGTTCCTGGAGGAATAGTCCATCACAGGCTACAAACCATGATGGAGATGTGTTATCTCCAGGCTTAAAACCAGGGTCCTTCAAGGGCCAGATGCAGGGGGGTGGTGGTATCAGGGGACAGATATCTTAGTCTCATGCACTCCCAGACGCATCTGGTGGGGCCACTGTGAGATCCAGGAAGCTGGACTAGATGGGCCTTTGGCCTGATCCAGCACGGCTCTTCTTATGTTCTTATGTTCATGTCCTGCATTCTGGGTTGATCAAGAATAGATCGGGCCCCTCCTCTCTGTGACAGCCTTTCAGGTGTTTGAAAAGCACAATCCTATCTCACTCACCTTTTTTCTCAGCACAACATGACCACTGACCAGTTATTTCAGTCTTTCTTCATTGGGCTTGGTTTCCAGCCCCCCCCCCCCCCGATCATCCTTGGCTGCTCTCCTCTGCACTTATTCCCATTGGTTGTCCAGCTTGTTCCGTTGGAAAAGGCGATATGTCTCCAGGATCAGCAGCCTGAAATGCACCTTGCTGCCTGTCTCTATTCAGGGATATAACTTCCTTGGCCATCTTAAGTCATGTTCCATCTACTTACCAGGAGGAAGGCTGCAGCTAGAAGGCGAGCCGTCTCATCAACACTCAGCTCAGCTGCAACTGCCAGAAAGAGAGAGAGTGTTTTGTTCACCACCACTAAGGGCCTTTTCACACGACCCCTAAGATCCGCTGGCCACTTAAATTTGGACCAGAGATCTTAGGGGTTTGTCGCCATTCCTGCGTTCCCACCCCCTCCGCACTCCTGGCTGCTGGCTGCGTGAGGGGAGGGAGAAAAAAAGGAAGAAAAGAATGCCGCTCACCTCCGTTCTGCCCTCCCGGCACTGCATTCAGATCTCTTAAAGGGGCGGGGGGCAAAAAAAAGAACAAACAGAAGCAAGGAGAGCCTGGCAGTCACTACTGTTATATCTGCATCAGGAATTTTCACCCTCCGAGAACAGGTACATGAAAAGTGCGCTGGGACGCGCTTAGGTGGGCGTGGTCGCACTTAATTATCTGTAAACTCCGGAGCTGGGAGCCATTTGCCGCGGAGTTTAGGGGTCGTGTGAAAAGGCCCTAAGAATCATGTCCAACAGAAAGCCATGCTTGCTGCGTTAAAACTCCTCTCCTTGTATTGGACTGGCCTCCTTCCCCACTCACCCACCCCCAAATTCCAGCACCTCAAGTTACAGACCTAGGAAAATGTGCAAGATTATTGCTCCCCTCCCCGAGGTAGGGAAAAATTGGGAAGTTGCCTCTGAGCATGCACAAAGTGCTTTTCCTTTGCAAAAGGGGCCAGCCTCAGGTCAGCGGCTGGGTTTAAATCACAGGAAAGCCGCCCTCTCCTTCCATTATTGGTGCTTTGATGGTTCCAAGAGGTGAGAAACTTTTTCAGACACCTTTCCAGTCAGTGCAAGACCATTAGTTCTGGACAGTAGGACTGCTGTATCCACTGATTCATTATCCACTGATTCAGTTATCCACGGTTGGCAGAGGAGAAAAGTAAATAAATAATTCAGCAGCCGCAAAGCAAGCCACTGTCACAAGCAGCAGCTGTAAAGCAACATATTGTCAATAAACGGAAACCATAAAGCAAGGTACTGTCACAAACAGAAGCTGTAAAGCAAGCTACTGTCACAAAACAGCAGTTTTGGGGGATTTATTTATTTATTATTTATTTATTATTTATTTGTTATATTCATATACCGCCCATCTTCCGGACGGAACTCTGGGCGGTTTACAATAAAATATGATAGCAATAAAAACAACAGGGAGGTGTTCTCAGGGAGGTTTTGGTGTTCTCTCTTATCCACTGTTTTTATTATCCATGGGAAGGCCTGGAACCAATCCCCAGTGGATACTGGGGTCCTACTGTACTCCCATTTCCACACCAATTTGAAGAAAACCCCATATCCCCCCCCCATGTCCTGACTCCAGGATCCTCAGCGAGACACATTTTATGGACGACCCCTCTTTGGTACCAGCTGCCATTCACATTGATGGATTTATTGCCACAATAGCATGGCCTTGCTTCCCCGCAGTCCAACCCACTCAAAACTTTAGAAATTTTCCCCCTCCTTCTTTCCTCCTCATCTGCTTTTCTTTTTCTTGCCTTTTGAGATTATACATTTACAGACAGGGACTGCCTGGTTTCTACGTATTGTGTGTTAGCCACTCAAATTTGCATTCAATTAATCATGGCGCAGGAAGAAACTCCAAGAAATGTGTTTGTGGCACCAACCTTCCCCAACAGTCCTTTACTGACTCATGTTAAAGGCTGCTACCTGACAGGGATTTGTCTATGTATTGTCTCTTTAAAGGGGCAGGGTATACTACTGATCGGTCCGCATGATAGACTGGTTACAAGAGACAATACAGCAACTTCAGCGGGACTTTTCAGTCAAGGCAGAAACCCTGGAACTTGATTTTGTTCTTGTTTTTTTGCTAAGCTTTAAACAGTGACAGTTCTCATGGGGACAGTGGTAAATGCCATATCCCTTGTGAGCTCAGCAAGATGGGTTATGTAGTCTACAATCAGTGGAAAGCCAGCCTTCGTAAGCACAGCAAGATGGGTTATTTAGTCCACAATCAATGGAGAGCCAACCTTCGTAAGCACAGCAAGATGGGTTATTTAGTCCACAATCAATGGAGAGCCAACCTTCGTAAGTACAGGAAGATGGGTTACCTAGTCCAGACTCAAGGCAGAGCCATCCCTCATGAACACAGCAAGATGGGTTATCTGGTCCATGATCAATGGAGAGCCAACCTTCATGAACCCAGAAATAAGGATTACCTAGTCCACAGTCAAGAGAGAGCCAACCATCGTAAGCACAGCAAAATGGGTAACCTAGTCCACAGTCATCTGTTGCTGTTTTTTCCTGCCTAAATGTAGAACCTGGCATGTTTTCCTGTTAAAACTCATTTTGTCTACCTAGCGGCTGTGTGGTAAAAATGTGACTAGAGATGGGACTAGGGATAAGTGAATTAGCAGACATAGATCCTGCAGATAATGAGTTCAACCATATCCAAGAAAAAGTTAAAACTGGCTTGACAATGCGCACTGCATGGTGCTGTGTGTTCTCAGTTCTACTATATGCCACTGAACTGTGAACTTTAACACAGACCAGCAGACCAAAAGGCAGAAGGGATCTGAATGTGGACCAGGCACAGAACACTAAGAATGTCATGGGTCACGGTGGTTGACCAACGAAAACAATAAAGCAAATGAATAAAGATCAAGCAGTCACCTGACCCTTGAAATGCAGAACTTTGGGATGCTTTGGTCATGTGATGAGCCATGCAAAGCCGAGATTGTTACAGCTGAGCATTCGAGCTAATAAGAACAGGAAAACTGCAGGATGAGGAAGAAAGCCTTATTTGCTGAAGAATGTGGAGAAAATGTGGGAGAATGGCATGACTGTTGTGAGCTTGACACGTCCAAAGTCAACATAACTATGATGCCCAATCTGCTGCTGTTGTTGTTCAGTCGTTCAGTCATGTCCAACTCTTCGTGACCCCATGGACCAGAGCTTGCCAGGCCTTCCTATCTTCCACTGCCTCCCGGAGTTTGGTCAAATCCATATTGGTTGCATCGATGACACCATCCAACCATCTTATTCTCTTCCGTCCTCTTTTCCTTTTGTCTTCAATCTTTCCCAACATCAGTGACTTTTCCAAGGACTCCTCTCTCGTCAACAACAACAACAAGTGAGCACACACACACACAAAAAGGCATTTCGATCTAGTGGCCAAGAATTCCACCATATGCATATTGATCAAGAAACAAGTCATCCCTATATTCTATAGAGTTGACCCTTCCAAGGGTCCCGTAGGACTGCAATACAAAGGTATATCAGCAGAAGCAGCCAGGATGGATGATACGGAGCATCACACACATTCCGAGGATTAAGCACAGATGTCCATACGGAAGGAGGATTGACAGCTCAAGAGCTGGGAATTCCTTTCACATCTTCAAAAGAGCAGACCCGTCAAGAGTTTGAGAGCAAGGTGATCTCATTTGGAGTGGAAAAGCTGGGCCAGAGGAACGCTCCGGAGCTGGTGTGGAAAGATGACTGGCAGGCGAGTAAAGACGCAGCGGCGAGGTGAGACAGGCCTCTTCCAGTGAGACACACACAAGGACAGTGATTTGCCTCCAGAGGCCTGATATAGACAGGTGTGTCACTAGGGTGGGGCACCCTAACTTAGATGGTACCAAAAGTTGAGTATGCTGTTGGGGGAATGCATGGCAGCACCTCCTGTTCTTATTCGCTTTCTCTCATGGACTTCCTCTTCATTGACAAGATGACACATTCTCCTTTGGGGGAAGCTTACTCCTCCTCCTCGGTGGCCCAGTAGATGGTGTCGCTTGCCCCTAAGTGCCAAGATAGCTAGGTGGTTACTTCACATCCGTTTTGTCTCTGTTACTGTTGCGTTTAGGAGTGGAACAAAAAAATGTTACTTCACATCCATTGCGCAACTACTGAAATTTGTCTCGACCATGCCCCCGGAAAGGGTGCTGAGCGCGACAATACAGTACCTGGTGCTGGGGTTGGGTTTTCCCTTGTCACTCTTTGTTCCCACTTTCTGTTCCGAGACAAGACACCGGGTAGTAACGACTGTCACGCAACAAAACATTTGTTTCTCTCAGAAAACTTTCTGTGTTGTTTTTTGACTTTTCAGAAGCGAAATATTGAAAAAGAATTTTTTAAGGCCTCCCCCAAAGGAAAAAAAAAGGAAATAAGGAAGCTAGACAAATTCAGTGTTTGTCATGGTACAAGACTGTGAGGTAACACTTGTCACGAGACAAGTTATCACAACCAGGAACACTGAAACAGGGACAAAACCACGTGATCGCAACCAACGCTGTCACGGTACAAAACTAGTTGCGGAACAAAGAACGACGTGAAGTAACTGCCCTCGTTAGAGCTCTAGAGGAAAGCTTTCACATAACACCTGTCTTGGCTTCGAGTGAGGCTTAAATGATTCCTGGCCGGCTTAGGAAGACATAATAGGATTGTTGTTTGGGTGGACTCGCACCTGCCGTGTAAGAATATCTATTTGATTCTCTCCGTCTTTGTAAATAAAACCAACCATACGAAAAGAGGATGCAATCATCTAATGGCATCTAATTGGCTCTTGCACCATTTTCGCTACCAAGTGGAATCAACGACCATTTAATAGGATGTTTGTTCTTACCATTCCAACCTGTGGAACTCCCTTACACACGAGAAATCCAGTTGTACTCCTCACGGTTGTCACTAGGCAGGCCTTTCTTTTTTAAGCTAGCTTTTAATAACAAAAAAGACAGCCGGATATCTTGGTGGTTTAGATGGTTGACTGCAGAGCCAAAGGGTGGGAGTTCAAATCCCCACCATGCCAGCAGACAGAAGAGTCAGCCTGTGTTGCCTTGGGAAAACTGTGCAGTCCCAGGGCGCGTTCAGAAGGAGGGAACGTCAAACAACTCCTGAGAGTTCTCTCCCTGGAAAATCCTCGAAAGAGTCACCATAACTCAGAATTGACTTGTTGGCACATGATTGAATAATGAAATTACAGCTTAGGAAGGGTTTTTAAGAGCCACCTTTTCTTCCTTTTAAAATATATTTCTTAAAAGGTTATAAAAGGGGGGTGTTTTGCATTTCTAATGACCATTGTGTTTTAATTGTTTTTCAAAAATATTATAAGGCCATGAATTTTTTTATTGCTTTAAGACTTCCATTTAACATGCTTTGTAAGCCTTCGGGTACTGTGGGTGACCTATAAGTTGAATTGATAAATAAAATACAGTACAATAAGATAAAGAAATTTTTCTCTGCCGGAAAAAAGGTAGGGTATTAATTCAACAAGCAGCCAGTCAGTTAGTTGGGCAGTCCAGAAAGGAAAGAAACATGATGATGTAGGCACTTGAAAAACTATGGGCTATATCTCAACCACAACTTATCGTGTTGATGCAGTGGGTTGACTCTTGCAGTGACAACAGGGTGTAGCCAAACAGATGTATTTTCTTCCTCAGCGCTTGCAGACTAGAGAGGCCCACTTCGGCAGTGAGAAGGCCTCACGTTGCTGTGGGCTCTTGTTCCCAAGCCCTCATCATGGAACTGGAACTGGAAAAGGTGCAGAAGAGAGCGACTAAAATGATTACTGGGCTGGGGCACCTCCCTTATGAAGAAAGGCTAAAACAATTGGGCCTCTTCAGTCTGGAAAAAAGGCGCTTGAGGGGGGATATGATTGAGACATACAAAATAATGCAGGGTATGAGTAAAGTGGATAGAGGGAAGCTCTTCTCCCTCTCTCAAAATACCAGAACTAGGGGACATACACTCAAATTGAGTGCTGGGAGAGTAAGAACTGACAAAAGAAAATATTTTTTCACCCAGCGCGTTGTAAGTCTATGGAACTCCCTGCCACAGGATGTGGTGATGGCATCTGGCCTGGATGCCTTCAAAAGGGGATTGGACAGATTCCTAGAGGAAAAGTCCATCACGGGTTACAAACCATGATGGAGATGTGTAATCTCTAGGCTTTAAACCAGGGTACTTCAAGGGCCAGATGCAGGGGAGTGGTATCAGGAGACAGAGATCTAGTCTCCTGCGCTCCCAAACGCATCTGGTGGGGCCGCTGTGAGATACAGGAAGCTGGACTAGATGGGCCTTTGGCCTGATCCAGCATGGCTCTTCTTATGTTCTTATGTTCTTATGATCATAGCACAGTGTTGGCGAACCTATGGTACGGGTGCCAAAGGTGGCACTCGGAGCCCTTTCTGTGGGCCCCCGACATCACCCCTTCACAGTCACTGCTATTCAAGTTAAATTGGTGTATTGGCACTTTGCAAACAAAATTAGTGGGGTTTGAATCGCAGTTTGGGCACTTGGTCTCTAAAAGGTTCGCCATCACTGTCATAGCATGAGCCATCTGTGAGCCCCGCCCCGCCCCGCCCCTCTTTCTCTGTGTGTCTCGTGCATTACACGGCTTTAAACTGACAATGAATCAGCTGGTGTTTCTTATGCAATCCCTGGCCCACACACAGGGATATCATTTACATTCTGGATGAGTGAGGAGGTTTCAGGATGCATCCATTACGAGGCTCTCCCCCACCCCCCACCTTCATGCAGGTACAGACAGAGTTAGTGGGGAAGCTAGGGAGAGCATTTTTTCTTGTCTTTAATCCCCCCACCGCCACCCGCTGCCTGGAGAATGATATGATTCTGATTCCTCCCTGTGCCTTCTCGACAGGGTCCCTGCCAGCTCTGCAGTTCTGATTTTCACAGGTTTATTCACTGGGATGAGATAGCTGGGCTTTCAGACTCTGGAGACAGAGTCGCAGGCCACAGAATTGTATCGCTGGAAGAAACTCCAAGAGCCATTTATTCCACCCCCTACTTGCAGTGCAGGAAAAGCTGAGCTCAGCACCCATTTTCTTGGGCTCCTTGATCACTGCAGATGGCGACTGCAGCAATGAAATAAAAAGACGCCTGATTCTTGGGAGGAAAGCAATGGCAAACCTAGATAGCATCCTAAAGAGCAGAGACATCACTTTGCCAACTAAGGTCAGGATGGTTAAAGCTATGTTTTTTCCAGTAGTGATGTATGGAAGTGAGAGCTGGACTATAAAGAAGGCTGATTGCTGCAGAATTGATGCTTTTGAGCTGTGGTGCTGGAGGAGAGTCTTGAGAGTCCCCTGGACTGCAAGGAGATCAAACCTATCCATTCTGAAAGAAATCAACCCCGAATGTTCACTGGAAGGACAGATTTTGAAGCTGAGGCTCCAGTACTTTGGCCACCTCATGAGAAGAGAGGACTCCCTGGAAAAGTCCCTGATGCTGGGAAAAATCGAAGGCAAAAGGAAAAGAGGACGACAGAGAATGAGATGGTTGGACGGTGTCATCGATGCAACCAAAATGAATTTGACAAAACTCCGGGAGGCAGTGGAGGATAGGAAGGCCTGGCGAGCTCTGGTCCATTGGGTCACGAAGAGTCGGACATGACTGAACGACTGAACAACAACAACAACAAAAACTTGGATAGCTCCCTTGAAGGAGACCCTGCAGGTTCTCAAAACTGTCCATTGTAGGGATGGGCACGAAATGAAAAAAATTATGTTTCATTGGATTTCCTTTCCTCCCGCCCACTTTTTTTTTGTTCCGTTTCATTTTCCCCCCAAAACAAATTCGTAGGAAACGAACCACTAACGAAATGGTTCGGGGGAGGGATGGAAAGTGGTGGAGGGAAAAGAGATTTTTTATAAAGCTCAGGGCTTTAAAAAAAAAACTTTTTCCCTCCCCCCCAAGCCCCACCTGCCAGCTGATGGGCGCTGGGGTGGAGGGGGAAAACCTTCCCTCCCCCACCCGAGCGCCGTACAGCTGGCACGGTTTGGGGAAGGGGGAAAAGTTTTTTTTTAAAAAGCCCAGAGCTTTTTTAAAAAACTTTTTCCCCTCCCCCAAGTGGCTTACAGACAGTACGAAATGGTTCGTTTCAACAACAAGAAAACCCCACCATTTCATTTCATCTGTAACAAAATGCTGCTTCCTCATGTCGTTTGGTTTCGTTTCATTTTGTTACGCAACGACACGACAAAACAGCATTTCGTTTTTGGTTTTGTGCCCATCCCTACTCCTTTCTTTTCCCAAACAGCCCTTGTCGTTCGGAGGTTACTCCTTGTGTCTTCCTGAAGCTTGCTTTCCTTCTATGGAGGGCTGGCTTGGGGAACAGCAAGGAACACATCTGTACTGCATAATGTGTGGCAGGCTAAGATACGCAGTCCTGCAAGATGCTAGAAGATGTCTCCCCAATGTGTGGCAGCGGTGAAGAAGGCCAATTCCATGCTAAGGATTATCAAAAAGGGGATTGAAAATAAAACAGCCAACATTGTAAGGCCATTATACAAAACAATAGTAAGGCCGCACCTGGAGTATTGTGTACAATTCTGGTCACCGCATCTGAAGGAAGACATAGTGGAACTGGAAAAGGTGCAGAAGAGAGCGACTAAAATGATTACTGGGCTGGGGCACCTCCCTTATGAGGAAAGGCTAAAACATTTAGGGCTCTTTAGTCTGGAAAATGCACCTGAGGAGGGATATGATTGAGACGTACAAAATAATGCAGGGCATGAGTAAAGTGGATAGAGGGAAGCTCTTCTCCCTCTCACAAAATACCAGAACTAGGGGAGATCCACTCAAATTGAGGGCGGGGAGAGTAAGAACAGACAAAAGAAAATATTTTTTTCACCCAGCGCGTTGTTAGTCTATGGAACTCCCTGCCACAGGATGTGGTGATGGCATCTGGCCTGGATGCCTTCCAAAGGGGATTGGACAGATTCCTGGAGGAAAAGTCCATCAAATGTTACAAACCATGATGGAGATGTGTCATCTCCAGGCTTAAAACCGGGGTACTTCAAGGGCCAGATGCAGGGGAGTGCTATCAGGAGACAGATATCTAGTCTCATGCGCTCCCAAACGCATCTGGTGGGGCCACTCTGAAATACAGGAAGCTGGACTAGATGGGCCGTTGACCTGATCCAGCATGGCTCTTCTTATGTTCTTATGTAAGGCACCCTTCAATATCCCTTGGAGGATTAATAATCATGTGCCGATGAGTCAATTCTGACTCGTGATGACTCTTTTCTGGCTTTTCCAGGTGGAGAATACTCAGAAGTGGTTTCCCCTTCCCTTCTTCTCAGGGGTGCCCTGGGACTACTGTGCAGCTTGCCCAAGGTCACCCACGTTGGCTCTTCTCTGAGCAGGCACAGTGGGGAGTCGAACTCCCGACCTTTCGCTCCACAGCCAGGTACCTAACCACTGAACTATCTCTCATATCCAGAATATGGAAGGATTGAGGCATATAATAATGTTAAAAGACAGTCCCCCCCAAAAGGGTCCTTTAAATTCCTTAAAGCCTGGTGATCTAGGTGTGGTTGAAACAAACCTACAGCATATGCAGGAAAGAAACACCACATTAACTCCACTAACTCTTTTTATTAAAAAAAACCATGTAGCAGGATGCCCCGAGTTGCCCATTTGTTTTCTAAAATAGCATGAGGCACAGAATTCCTCAGCGAACATCTTGTTGCATAAGCTGAGGACAGTTGCGCAGGCCCTCGTGATCTCACACATAGATTACTGCAACACACTCTACGTGGGGTTGCCCTTGACCCTTGTCCGGAGACTCCAGCGGGTGCAAAATGCGGCGGCCAGACTGGTAGTGGGTGCTCGTAGGTATGATTGCATCATCCCAGTTCTGGCTCACCTGCATTGGCTACCTGTGGCTCTCCGGATAAGGTTCAAGGTCCTGGTTTTGGTTTTCAAAACCCTCCACGGCTTGGGTCCTGCATACCTGTCGGAGTGTATCTCCCAGAGATCAACTGAGGCCAGACTCACACGGATGTCGCAGGCGCGCTCACTCAGGGTGCCCACTCTGAGGGATGCACGGAGGTCTGCCACGTGCAGCCGCGCCTTCTAAGTGGTGGGCCCATCATTATGGAACTGTCTTCTGAGTGAGCTGTGCCTTGCACAGTCCCTGCCTGCCTTCAAAAAGGCTTTGAAAACTCTGCTTTTTGAGGAGGCATTTGGCGACCTACTTTTTTTTTTTTTTTTTGGTTCGCCACTGATGTATCGTGCCTGGGGTTTTGTCCTTAACTGTTTTTGTAGTTCTGTATACTTTTTTTAAAAAAACTGTTAACCGCCCAGAGTTCCGACTCGGAAGATGGCGTGGTATAGAAATGATACAAATAAATAAATAATAAATAGATAATTTATGCCTGGGAAAGATGAGAGTGCCACTGGCAGGGGGAAGATTTTCAGCAATGACAGAGATTTTGCTTCTGCCCAACTCGCGTGCAGTCAGTCTCATTGTACAGAAGCTGTGGGAGCCCCTGGACAGGAGAAGGAACTCTTTAAATACAAAAAATATTCCCCTGCTAGTGATGTCATCAACCTTCATCTGGCCTAACTTACAAAACAGGGTTTTGACCTTTAACCAAAAACTTATTCATCAAGATCCTACAAGTACCCTACTAAAGAATCTTACCAAGGAAGATCATTAACATGGAAGATTTTAACTTTGACACTCTTCCAATCTCTTGTAAGATAAAAGGTTTTTTGAACCAAGATATTTTTAGTCCATAGCTCACCATTCAACAGAACAAATGGACTGGGTACAAGCTACCTCAAAGATCAAATCTTGCAGTATGAACCGGCTAGGGTGCTAAGGTCATCAGGAGAGGCCTTTCTCTCCACCCTGCCACCTCAAGGGCCTTTTCTGTGGCTTCTCCCAGACTTTGGAACTCCCTCCCACTGGAGGCCAGGACTGCCCCGTCCCTGCTGTCTTTCCGGAAGCAGGCAAAGGCCTTCCTCTTCAGGCAAACTTTCCCTGAATGAGGGACTACCTACGATGTGACTTTTATATGGATTACCATGCATGATTGCATTGACGGATTTTATAAGAACACTATTATTTTCCATGTTACTGTACTTTCCACCGCCATACTGGATTTTTTTCTTTTTGCATGCTCCTTGTAGCTTTAATGCTACCTTTTAATGTTGTAAGATGCCTCTTTTTAACTCGAATATGTCTTTATAAATAGAGATGGGCACGGAATGAAAATTCAATTTTTTTTTGTTTTTCATTTTGTTCCCTGACGAAATGAAAAACAAACTGGCCCCTCAAAGCAAAATGAAATGATATGCAATTGAAATTGAAATTTTGCAATGAAAATTTTAATTTGGAATGAAAAACTTTCATTTTGCAATGCATTTCGATTAGAGATGGGCATGAAACAGAAAAAATCTGTTTCATTTCATTTCATTTCTCGTTTGAGGAGGGGGGTTGTTTCGTACAAAATGACTTTTTTTAAAAAAATCGTTTTGTTTTTTGTTTAGTGTAGAGCAATTTTTTTGCCACCCCAAGCGCCGCTCAGCTGGCGCGTGGGGCTTCAGGCAGCAATTGTTTTTTTTTTAATCCTGCACTTTCTCCCACCCTAGAGGATTTAAAAACTTTTTTTGCCACCTGAATCCTCACGTGCCAGCTGATTGGCACATGGGGCGGCAAAAAAAAGTTTTAAAAGCCTGCAGTTTCCCCACCCGATGGGGCATGGAGAAACTGTGGGCTTTTATTTCATTTTTGAGGGGGCAGTTTGTTTTTTGTTTCATTAGGGAACAAAATGAAAAATGAAAAACAAAACAACAACAAAATTCATTTTGTGCCCATCTCTATGATTAAATGTACTTATTTCACATTAGGCTAGGTTATTTGGACCATCAAGGGGAAAAGTCCATCTGGGATAAGCAGTAAGGCAGATATGCCTCCCTACAAACACTCAGTCCCGCCCAGTTATATTTTTTGTTCAGGAAGATATTGGGGGCGGGAAATGAGAGGAGGAGTGAGGTTGATCTCATTAACCTTCAGATTCAGAATGATCTTGACAGACTGGAACGCCAGAATGCCAAACCAATAAGATGAAATTCAGCTGAGATTAACTCAGCAGAGATTAATTTAACATCTTGCATTTAGATTTAGAATATAATGATTGGAAGGCAGGAGTGTAGGATGAGAGCGACATTGCTTGGCAGCTGTACATGGGGAAAGGGTGTACGTTTCTTAGTTGAGCGCCAGCTGAAAAATGAGCCAGTAGTGTGATGCGACTGCTAAAGAGGCAAATACAATTTTTAAACTTTAATTAGAAGCAAAGAGCACTCGGCGGGGGGAATAATGATGCACTGGGTTCGGGCTTTGGCTGAAATGCAGTTGTTAAGTCACAACTAGAGTAGTCCTACTCTATCAGTGGAACATACGAGTACATGGATGTTTTGTGAAGATTCCCAGTCATTCGGGTGAGGTTATCCGGAAGCTGAATCATGGCAACTGGACTTCTTTTCTTGTGAAATCAAAATGTTTCACTACTCACCCAGGCCATTGTCCACCTAACGCACCTTTTCAGGGCACTGTCCACGTAATGAACCTATTCAGACCCAAGTGGTGAGAAACCAAGCTGAACTATAAATTGGAAGCCTCCCACCAATTTTCCTCAGACTGACGAAGCTACTTGGATGAATAGCAAAATGATTCAATTCCAGAAGAAAAGAAGTCTATTTGCAATGATCCAGCTTCCAGATTCATAGATGCTGACTCACCAAATCCTCAGTGATTCAGTGGGTCTACTCGAGCTGTAATTTATGACTACATTTCACTCACTCTATCTAAATATAATTGCAAAAATAGGTTACAGGCGATAACTTCATAGGCCACTATTAAAAATAATAAAAAAGGAACATTGCAAGCTTTCGAGTGCAGTCAATCACCCTTCTTCAAAGCAGGTCCCAGAAGTTCAGACATGGTGAAAGATGTTCTTCACCAGGAGATTACTTTTAAAGTCCTTAGTTAGAGGATGTTCTTAAAATCCATGGCTAGGTGATGTTGTAGCCACGGCAGGAGTCTTGTTGGAGGCAAAAAGGGCAGTTGTAAAAGGCTGTTTCTTAAGTCACACCCCCGTTCTTCAAACAAAGAAACATGGGTCATATACCACCCCCTTCCTTATCCAACCCCTTTTGGCACTAAGGCGGTTACTTCACGTCCTTCCTCGTTCCGAGATTACGTTCGTTTCGTGATAACGTTGTTTGCGGTCACATGGTCTTGTCCTGGTTCTGTCCCTGTTTTCGTTTACCCACAGGCATGATTGATGGTATCACGACAACTGTTACTTCACGTCTTGTTTCATGACAATATCTGTACTTTCCCGCCTTCGTTTTCCCTTTTTTTTGGGGGGGGGTCCAACCTTCCGTTTTTCGATATTTCAATTCTCCTAACTTTGCCTTTCACAACATTAATCAGCAAAGTTCAAGGTTTTATGCCTTCTTATCTCTCTGCGATGCATTGTTTATGCCATTGGGATTGTACGGGAGAATTCAACTTCACACTCCTGCCACTAGATGGAGAATGCGTACATTGTGTGATGAGCCTTACTTCACAGACTCTCGTCTCGAGACAAGAACCTAGACAAGAAGATTCCCGTGGCCAGGGAGATGTATGGCTCATCACACTTAAATCCCTGTTCAGGGGGCGTGGTTGGGACGAACTCTCGTCGTCACGCAATGGATGTGGAGTAACATTTTTTCGTACCAGTCCAAAGCAGGATGGCAAACCAGGATGAGAGGGACGTGAAGTAACCATCTAAGAGACATACAAATCCCTTTTGGCCTGGGGCGGAGGGAGAGAAAAGGGTTGATACAAAGGCCCCATGTGCTTCATTTTGGGTTTGGGGGTAAAAAATATTTTGTAAGTCCACTAGGTTTGCCAATTGGAACCGGATTGAAGTAAAGTTATATTACCTAGTGGAAGCAATCTTGCCCTTTGATGTTGAGACTAAGAACTTTAAAAGTAACCTCCTGGTGAAGAACATCTTTCACCATGTCTGACCTTCTGGGACCTGCTTTGAAGAAGGGTGATTGACTGCACTCGAAAGCTTGCAATGTTCCTTTTTTATTTTTAATAGTGGCCTATGAAGGTATCGCCTGTAACCTATTTTTGCAATTGTGTTTTGTGATGGACACACGGCTCAACTCCTTTTTGCCTTGATTGGATTTGTGATGATACCTAGAAAGAGCCGGCATTCCCCAGAGACCTGGAATGAGGCACAAGAGCTCTTAACATCAAAGACTGCTTCCACTAGGTAATATAACTTTAATTCAATCCGGTTCCAAATTGGTAAACCTAGTGGACTTACCATTTTTTTACCCCAAATCCAGAATGAACCACATGGGTCCTTTGTATCAACCCTTTTCTCCCCCCTCCCCCGCCCAGGCCAAAAGGGATTTGTATGTCTCATAGTGCCAAATGGGGCTGGTTAAGGGAGGGGGTGGTATATGACCCATGTTCCTTTGTTTGAAAAACGGGGGGTGTGACTTAAGAAACAGCCTTTTACAACTGCCCTTCTTGCCTCCAACAAGACTCCTGCCGTGGCTACAACATCACCTAGCCATGGATTTTAAGAACATCATCTAACTAAGGACTTTAAAAGTAACCTCCTGGTGAAGGACATCTTTCACCATGAACTTCTGGGACCTGCTTTGAAGAAGGGTGATTGACTGCGCTCGAAAGCTTGCAATGTTCCTTTTTTTTTTTAATAGTGGCCTATGAAGGTATCGCCTGTAACCTATTTTTGCAATTGTGTTTTGGGATGGTCACACGGCTCAACTCCTTTTTGCCTTGATTATATCTAAATATGTAATTGAATAGGAAAGCATGACTAAATATAACCCATTACCAACATTGTGCATTGCATTTAACCTTATTGTGTGCAATCTTATAACACGCTTATCATTTGTTCTTGAAGAGAAGACCAGGGTGTAGAGGAGCAAACAAACAATACCCAAAGGAAGTGGAAACTTGTAGCTCCGATGTGAACCCGCTCTGTATTTTAGTCTGAAAGTTAAAGGCACTATCTAAGACACTGAAATGATTTTGGAAGGTGGGCTTGGCACAATGGATTGCTTGTATCAACGTCAGACTTAAACCCACTGTGGATTCACCACCCTGCTCCTCCCACCTCTAGTCTCAGAAGGCCTACAGTAGAGGAGATGGAGAACTTAGACCAGTGGTGGCGAACCTTCGGCATTCCAGATGTTTTGGATTACAACTCCCAGAATTCCAAGCCTGTACAGTATTGCCAATGACCAAGGGCTGTGGGAGTTGTGGTCCAAAACATCTGGAGTGCTGAAGGTTCACCATCATTGACTTAGACCCTTGCTCAGTGGGCTCATGGACTCTACATGCACTCGCACATAGATGCTCTGCAGTTGAGTAAAAATAATGTACCACGATGCAATGTCCCTTCCCTGCTACCCCACCCTTCTGAAAAAGTTCTGCAGAAACCCATGATTTGGACAGTTATCATAAACAGGAGGCATCCATTGAAGGCAACTCAGCGGGATAGAGACTATCTGAGGAGATGCTTGAAGTTCTGACTCAAAGTGTATGGGAGTTTTCCTACCCACGTCCATGCCAAAGGTCTCGTGGTCCATGTTGCGTTCTTCATTGAAGCCGGGCCACTTCTTCCAGATAGTGGCCACCACGCTGTCTGTGGAGGAGAGAACCTAAAAGAAATAGCAACACCTTTAAGAGAAGATGCTCTGCTCCCCAAACGATTTGCCAAGATCGAACCAGAGTGGGTGGGGTGATGTGACGAAACCACATCTGGAACCAACCTTGGAATGTCTTGACATTGTTTGGAAAAGATCTCAAAAGATCCTCAGGTCAACCCAATGGGGAGGAGCAGTGGGCCGATGACTTCAGTTAAAGAGCTGGAATAAATCCACTCTGGGTTTTAATCTGCACTTTACAGATGCTTTCCAAGGTTATGAACCTATTTTCGGGTTACATAAGAACATAAGAACAGCCTTGCTGAAAAAGGCCACAGCCCTTCCAGTCCAGCAATCTGTCTCACACGGGGGCTCACCATCTGCTTCATGGTATTCCCAAGCAGATGTCTTCATCTGCTTACGATTCCTTGCAAATGACAATCAGAGATATCCTGCCTATCTCTCCAACCCGGAGGTTGTCCTTAGGCATCCATAATGATAGCCATTGATACCCTTGTTCTCCACGAAGTCCATTCCTTTCTTAAAGCTGTCAAGGCTGACAGCTGTCCCCACTTCTTCTGGCAGGGAGTTCCACAGGCCAGGGATCCTCTGGGTGAAAAAGTACTTTCTCTTATTTGCTTGAGATCTAGCACCCAAAAGTTTTATGGAGTGCCCCCTAGTCCTAGTGCTGTGCGATAGGGAAAACAGCTTTTCCTTATCTACTTTGTCCACACCATGTATGATTTTATAAACTTCAATCAGGTCACCTCTTAGTAGGCGCCGTCGTTCAAGAGTGAAGAGGCCCAGCCGTTGCAGCCTCAGATGGTAAGGAAGGTGTTCCAGTCCCCGAACCATTCTGGTTGAACTCCTTTGCACTATTTCCATTTCCATAATGTCCTTCTGGAGGTATGGTGACCAGAACTGTACACAATACTCCAGATGGAGCCTCACCATAGATTTATAAAGAGGCAAAATGACACTTGCTGCTGACTTATTTTCAATACCCTTCCTAATGATCCCTAGCATTGAGTTTGCTTTTTTCACTGCTGTGGCACATTGGGCTGTCCACCAGACACCAAGGTCCCTTTCCTGGTTTGTTGCAGAGAGTTCAGACCCCATCAGTTTATACAGGTAACTGGGTTTTTTTTTTTTTTTTTGGCCCAACACGCATCACTCTGCACTTACTAATTTTGAAGCTCATTTGACACTGGTTTGCCCACTCCCTCAGTGTCACTGTCAAGAGATCCCTCTGGAGCTCCTCGCAATCTCTCTCAGTTTTTACTACCCTGTATAATTTAGTGTCATCAGCAAATTTGGCTACCTTGCTATTTACTCCTACTTCTAGATTATTTATGAAGAGGTTGAAAAGCAAGGGTCCCAGTACTGAACCTTGGGAGACCCCACTCTTTACCTCCCTCCACTTGGAAAAGTGCCCATTTAGTGCTACCTTCTGTTTCCTGTCCCTCAGCCAGTTGCTGATCCAGGACAAGACCTGTCCCTTGATTCCTTGACTGGCAAGTTTATTCAAGATTGAAGGTTAGAAGGGTTAGAGATCCACACCTTTCACAACTCCTGTAAACTTCAGACTAAAACACGGTGTGGATTCACAGCACTTTCCGAATTCAGTCTCTTCAACTGACAGGGCAAAGAAGGAGCCTCTTCCAGCTCCAAAAGGCAGTAAGGTGTGGTTCCTCTCTCTGATCGTCTTCTCAATGAAGGCCGTTAATGCATCCCAGATAAGGGACAGTAAAGGCCAGGAGAAGCAAAGGGATCAGCTGAGTTACAGGGCAGGGAAGGGGGTTCTCTCCTGTCTTCTAAGCTACCACAATGCCAATGCTCTTTTGAATTACAGTAGGACCCTGGTATCCGCTGGGGATTGGTTCCAGGCCTTCCCGTGGATAATGAAAACTGTGGATAAGAGAGAACGCCTGCTCACCCTCCCTCAAACTGCTGTTTCCTGACAGTAGCTTGCTTTATGGCCACTGTTTGTGACAGTAGCTTGCTTTACAAATGCTATTTGTGACAACAGCTTGCTTTACAGCTTGCTTTGTGGCTGCTGAATTATTTAATTTTTTTCCTCTGCCAACCTTGGATAACTGAATTAGTGGATAATGAATCAGTGGATATGGGGGATCCTACTGTACAGTGGAACCTTGACTTACGTCATTAATCCGTTCCAGTGGTCTAGACTTAAGTCAAACATGACTTAAGTCAAACGAACGTTTCCCATAGAAAGTAATGGGAAAGCGGATTAATCCGTTCCCGATGATGAAAAAGACCCCCGAAAACAGCAATTTAACACAAATTTGACTGGGATAGGAGATTCCTTCTGGGGATGTAAATGAAATGTCTCTTCAAAGAGAGGAGGAGGCAGTGGAATTATAGTCCACAAATTATACGCCTCCACTTTTTAATGTTCATAGAAACAATGTCTAACATTTAAGTTTTACTGATTTTTAACCTGACGTTCCAAGTTCTGAACAACTCTATGCTTACCATTAGAGTCCCACAACTGTACAGCTCCTCAACTAAAATACTTCCATTGTGGACCAGACTTCTGCAGCCAGATTTTTTACAAGACTGAGCCGACTGTCTAACCAGCGAGGCCAGCCCCGAGCTCCTGGCCCTTCTTCTCCTCCGGCAGCAGCAGCAGCTTTGGTGAGGCTGAGGACCAGCTCCAGGTGCTCTGAGCTGGTCTCGCTGAAGCCGCCGCTGCTGGAGGAGGGGAAGAAGGCAGGAGCAGTTTGGAGGTGGCAGCCGCGATGCTGCGTTGTGGCTGCCGCCCAATTCCGGTGCCTTGCGCCGGGGCTCCGAGCTGTAAGTCAAAGCCTGCGACTCAAGTCAAACAGGCCCCTTCTTGCTGCAAGTCAAATATGATGCAAGTCAAGCAGTATGTAAGTCAAGGTTCCACTGTATTTTGGATTGAGGTTTTTAAGAAGTAAGGCCAGATCTATTCCAGTTATTGTTGTTAAGTGCCCTCAGGTTACCTCTGATGTCTGGTGACTGTATGAATGAATGACCTCCCAAATTGGCCTGTCCTCAGCTGCATTGCTCAGCTCTTGGAAACTAACAACTGTGGCTTCCTTTAGGCAATCAATCCATCTCGCCTTGGGTCTTCCTCCTTTCCTGCTGCCATCCCCCTATCCCAGCATTCTTCTCACCCCATGCCAAAGTAGGACAGCCTCCATATCAACATACTTGCTTCCAGGGAGACGCTCAGTTGATTCACCTGAACATTAACATTGGGAAGTATATTTCCATGTATTTTTTTTGTCTTAAATTGTTCGACTGAAAATTGAGGGTAATCTTATACACGGAAGTAAGCCAAGGAGAGAACCACACAGTTGCAAAACTGTAATTTTGGGTTGGAAAAGTGGGGGTCATCTAATACATGGGACATATTTGCCTGACTCCCAAATATATTGGTACCTTGTATAAAGGAATTAATTCGTTCCAAATGAAATTTTGTTAAGCAAATTTTCCTTTATACACATTTCCCATAGTAATCCCTAATCGCAACCATTTTATGTTGTACAGATTCTCTTAAGCAAATTTCCCCTATCTCTGGAATTTTTATGTTGTACAGATTTTATGTTATACAAACCATTTGTTATACGAGGGTCCACTGTACATATTTGAAGCACTTGAAGCCTGGAGACAATGGGTCCAGATAGGTATACTTCATGCAGGAGACAACTGACCTATGCCATTTTGCTCCTTAGAGCACTGGTCCCCAATAGAAATGGGCACGAAATGAATTTTTTTACTTTTGTTTTTCATTTTTCATTTCGTTCCCTACTGAAATGAAAAACAAACTGCCCTTCCAAAGAAAAACGGAACGTAATGAAAATTTTCAGTTCATTCCCTTTTGATTTCCATTGTATAAGACTACATATATAAGACTGTAATGCATTCCTTTGGGAAACCACTTTAAAAACCCTGCACCATCCCCACCACCAATGCGCCCAATCAGGTGGGGGGAATGGCACAGGCTTTTTAAAGTTTTTTTTTTTTTGCACCCAATTGGGTGGGGGGGAAGCGCGGATTTTTAAAAAAATTTCACCAGCAGTGAAGCCCCGCACACCAGCTGATTGGCGCTTGGGAGGTAGCCAGCAGGGAACCGAGTGCCGCAACCTGACAAAAAAGATTTTAAAAAGAAAAACGTAACAAGGAAAACACAAAACAATTTTTTTAAAAAATTGCTTCAAATGAAACAAAACAAAACAAACTGTAATGAAACAAAAAAACGAAACAAAATGCCATTTTTGCATTTCATGCCCATCTCTAATCCCCGACCTTGGGTAACCAAAATATTCTTGGACTACAACTCCCAGAAATTTTGTCCACCAGAGCTAGTGGTGAAGGCTTCTGGGAGTTGCAGTCCAAGAACATCTGTCTGAAGACCGAACAAAAGAGAACCCCTCTCTTAGTGGAAGAATGGGATAAAAATCCAAGGAAAGAATAAATCCAGCAAATTCTTGGTTCATATGAAAACACCTGTTTTTATTCAATCTCCTTCTGGGCAGGATCTCCTAGCAAAGCAAAATGTACATTCCTTTCTGAGGACATCTGCTCTGTATTCACTGCCATGTCTATTGTGTTTTTCCTACCTGGAATTCCTGTTCAGTGAAACAGCGGCTAGAGGCCCAAGAGCCGTGGATCAGCAGGGTTGCCAAACCTTGGGCGTCACACACTTCCAGCAGATGGGAAAAAAGCTTGGGCCTAGGAAGAGATAATTGAGACATACAAAATAATGCAGTGCATGAGTAAAGTGGATAGAGGGACACTCTTCTCCCTCTCACAAAATACCAGAACTAGGGGACATCCACTCAAATTGAGGGTTGGGAGAGTAAGAACAGACAAAAGAATTTTTTTTTTTAGCCCAGCACATTATTAGTCTGTGGAACTCCCTGCCACAGGAGGTGGTGATGGCATCTGGCCTGGATGCCTTCAAAAGGGGATTGGGCAGATTCCTGGAGGAAAAGTCCATCACAGGTTACAAACCATGATGGAGATGTGTCATCTCCAGGCTTAAAACCGGGGTACTTCAAGGGCCAGATGACAACCCCCAATTTGGGGTGGGTTTTTTGTTTGTTTTGTTTTACTTTGCTTTAATCGAGCCTTGTGGCGCAGTGGTTAAATGCTTGTATTGCAAGTAAAACTGTGCTCACGACCTGGGGTTCAATCTCAGGTAGCAGGCTCATTGTTGACTCAGCCTTCCATCCTTCCAAGGTTGGTAAAATGAGTACCCAGCTTGCCAGGGGTGGGGCAATGGTAGTCTGAATACTGTAATTTAAAACTGTAAACCACCCAGAGACTACTTGAAGTGGTATGGGGCGGTATATAACAGAACACTTTAATACCCATGCCTTCAAGTCATGCTGTAGAGACATTTATTTTACCTTCCTATTTATTTATTTATTTACTTTATTGCACACAGTCCTTCCAAGAAAGGGACCCAAGGTATCTTATATAAGGAATTTTATTGTGGGCAGCCCCTCTTAAAACAACTACTGACTTTTCCCATGTATAAGACTATATTTTTGACTAAAATAATTAGTCTAAATATTGAGGGTTGTCTTATACACGGAAGTAAGCCCAGGAGAGAACCGTGCAGTTGGTTGCATGACTGTCCATTCCTGGTCTCTGCAAACAGTTGTTTTATACATGGGGCATCTTATAGATGGGAAATATGGTAAATATTCTCAGAAATTGCAGTATTTTTAAAAGGATACCTGAAGGACCATGTCCTTCCATATGAACCTACCCAGCAATTAAGATTTAGCCAGGGAGCCCTCCTGAAAGAGCCATCCCTTAAGGAGGTGAAGGGGATGGCTTGCAGGAAAAGGGCCTTTTCAACAACTGCCCCCAGACTATGGAATGCCCTCCCAAATGAGACCTGCCTGGCGCCCACGTTGATGACATTCCGAAGGGCCAGGCCACACAGCCAGGAAGGTTTCCTGTAATGCATGTACCTAAGCAGGCATGCATATACACTCCCCCCCCCTCTCCATGGTGGCCTTTTCCTGACCTGCACATGTGCCGTGACCATTTTTGTTTGGGTCACAACAGAACCAGTTTGTGTGTGGGGGGGGGAGATTTGTGTGTGTGTGTGCAGGCACACGTGCCTGAGAAGAAGTCCCGAGCAGTGACAAAACCGGTCCCTGGTTCTAGAAAAGGTTGGGGGGGGGGGTCCACAGCTGTAAACAGGATGAAGCATCCAACTGGTGCCTGCACACCATGCTCTGCTCCTCATGGTCCTAAGCCAGTGATGGCGAACCTTTTGGAGACCGAGTGCCCAAACTGCAATTCAAAACCCACTAATTATCCGCAAAGGGCCAGTAATACAGCCATTTAACCTGAATACAGGTGGCTGTGAAGAGGGCGATGTCGGGGGCCCGCAGGAAGGGCTCCGAGGGCCACCTTTGGCACCCGTGCCATAGGTTCGCCAACACTGTCCTAGGGCAATATCCCAGAAAAGGGTCTCAGGTGCAACAACTTCAATGGCAGGTGTTGTGTATTGATCTGTATTCCTATTATCTGTAATTGCTTATGTTGAAGTAACTGCCTTCCTGTTCCAAAGGGAACAGGCCTATTGGTCATTTCAAGTTGCTGCATTTGGATCCTCAATCCTATTGGTTTCCACCAAAAGGCAGCTTTGTGATTCCTTGTAATTGTTCCCTCCAAAATGTATCTTTTCCTAGCCTGTCCTCGTTCCTATAAATGTAGCTCCCTCTCCCCAGTCCCTCAGTCTTGTTCTTCCCCTGAATAAAGAGTTGTTACAATAGAAGCTCTCTCCAGCCTACTGTGTCACAGAGCTGAAATCGCTTGCTGAAATCACTAAACCCCACGCTTTTACAGCAGGGATCTCCAGGCCCTCCCGCACAGGTGTCCCAAGCCGCCAGCACCCTCACCTCTGCCGCACGGTGCCGACAAGCTCGTTGTCGCTGGTGTAGGCCTTCATCTCCATTTGGCACCCGGGGAGGCAGGCCAGGCCCAGGCGGAAAGGTCTGCAGAACCAGAGGAGGACGTGACCTCCCTGGTCTCGGAGGCAGAGGTGGCAGGGGCGAGCGGGGCCACACAGGTGAAAGCAGCAGGCATTGCAATCTGGAAGAGGTGGTGGGGAGAGATGCGGGTCAAGGTTTCTGGAAAAGGCGCAACGCTCTTCCCCTCCAGCCCAACAGAAGGCGCTGTTCCAAAGGGAAGGCTTCATGAATTCTAGACGGTCCCCTTTTCTTTTGGTGGGGTGAGTATTTAAGGCTGCTACCGCAATTCCTTGAGCAGCCGCTTTTTATTTTGCATTGACTTAGCTCTTCCCGCAGTCACGCGATCGCTACAGCAGTTTGGCAGTCCGCACTTCAGCGTTTGCTTAGCAATCGGCTTCCCCGTTCGCACTTGGCTGAACCGCTTTAAAATGTGTCAGGGAAACGGCAGAAACGGGGGGAGGGGGGACCGTAAAAAGGCGGCTTAGTATATCCGCAAATAAAACCAAATGTTTTTAAAAGGAGGTGCAGGAACTGATTTTAAAAAACACCACCCCCAGTGGTCGTCGCAAGAAAAACTGACACAGCGGTCAAAAATAGGCGTGGCCAACGGAGCTCTTCAGAAAAAGTGATTTGAAAAGCAGACAGTGATTTTTAAGGCAATTTGTCTTTAAGGAAAAGGTGTTTAAAATCTAAAGTGCGGTAGTGGTCTTTGTTATTCCACTACCATTTGATCTTCTACTATTACCAGGTCTGGTCAAATGTTGGGGTTGTTGGATATGTGGTGCCCTGTGCATATGGGCATACACAAGAACAATGTCCCTTTTATTGGCCGAGTTGGCTACACAATGACAAAATACGATGGAGGACTCGCACTAGCTGTATTCAGACTGATGAAGCTGTTTGGATGAACAGTGAAACGTTTCTATCTCTCAAGAAAAAGAAGTCCAGTAGCCATAACTCAACTTCCAGATAAACTCACCTGGATGACTGAGAAGCTTCACAGACAGTGACAAAAATTCAGATATGGACCGATAGAGCAAATTATTATACAGTGCTACCTTGTACAGTGTAACCTTGACTTATGTCATTAATCCATTCCAGTGGTCTAGACTTAAGTCAAACATGACTTAAGTCAAACGAACGTTTCCCATAGAAAGTAATGGGAAAGCGGATTAATCTGTTCCAGATGATGAAAAAGACCCCCGAAAACAGCAATTTAACACAAATTTGACTGGGATAGGAGATTCGTTCTGAGGATGTAAATGAAATGTCTCTTCAAAGAGAGGAGGAGGCAGTGGAATTATAGTCCACAAGTTATATGCCTCCACTTTTTAATGTTCATAGCAACAATGACTAACATTTAAGTTTTAATGATTTTTAACCTGATGTTCCATGTCCTGAACAACTCTATGCTTACCATTAGAGTCCCACAACTGTACAGCTCCCCAACTAAAATGCTTCTATTGTAGACCAGACTTCTGCAGCCAGATTTTTTATAAGACTGAGCCGACTGTCTAACCAGCGAGGCCAGCCCCAAGCTCCCGGCCCTTCTTCTCCTCCGGCAGCAGCGGCGGCTTCGGTGAGGCCGAGGACCAGCTCCAGGTGCTCGGAGCTGGCCTTGCCAAAGCCGCCACTGCCAGAGGAGAGGAAGAAGGCAGGAGCAGTTTGGAGGTGGCAGCCGCGATGCTGGGTTCTGGCTGCCGCCCAATTCCGGTGCCTTGCACCAGGGCTCCGAGATGTAAGTCAAAGCCTGCGTCTCAAGTCAAACAGGCCCCTTCTTGCTGCAAGTCAAATATGATGCAAGTCAAGCAGTATGTAAGTCAAGGTTCCACTCAGTGGAACCTTGACTTACGTCATTAATCCGTTCCAGGGGTCTAGACATAAGTCAAACATGACTTAAGTCAAACGAACTTTTCCCATAGAAAGTAATGGGAAAGTGGATTAATCCGTTCCAGATGATGAAAAAGACCCCCGAAAACAGCAATTTAACACAAATTTGACTGGGATAGGAGATTCCTTCCAGGGATGTAACTGAAATGTCTCCTCAAAGAGAGGAGGTGGCAGTGGAATTATAGTCCACAAGTTATATGCCTCCACTTTTTAATGTTCATAGCAACAATGACTAACATTTAAGTTTTAATGATTTTTAACCTGACGTTCCAAGTTCTGAACAACTCTATGCTTACCACTAGAGTCCCACAACTGTACAGCTCCCCAACTAAAATGCTTCCATTGTGGACCAGACTTCTGCAGCCAGATTTTTTACAAGATTGAGCCGACTGTCTAACCAGCGAGGCCAGCCCTGAGCTCCCGGCCCTTCTTCTCCTCCAGCAGCAGCGGCGGCTTCGGTGAGGCCGAGGACCAGCTCCAGGTGCTCTGAGCTGGCCTCGCCGAAGCCACCACTGCCACTGCTGGAGGAGAGGAAGAAGGCAGGAGCAGTTTGGAGGCGGTAGCTGCAATGCTGGGTCATGGCTGCCGCCCGATTCCAGTGCCTTGCGCCGGGGCTCCGATCTGTAAGTCAAAGCCTGCGACTCAAGTCAAACAGCCCCCTTCTTGCTGTAAGTCAAATATGCTGCAAGTCAAGCAGCATGTAAGTCAAGGTTCCACTGTATTTACTTGTTATACAGCATGAGATCTTAATTGGTTAACTTCATTATTTGACTAACTGGTCACATAAACACCTCGCTGAGACTCTAACTGGTGACTCTGTAACCATCAAACATTAACACTAACAGAGCACTACCATTGCTAACTGACTCAGAACCGGACAGTACAGAAAGGCGGGTAAAAGAACCTAAGGCAGAAAAAAAATAACTGGCTGTTTCTTTTTATTTATTTATTTATTTATTTATTTATTTATTTATTTATTTATTTATTTATTTATTTATGCATTTATTTATGCATTTATTTATTTATGCATTTATGCATTTCTGTACCTCCCGGCTTCCCAAAGGAACTCCAGGTGGTTAAGAGCATAAGGGATAAAACAATGGTCTCACATGATCTCACATCCTCCAGCCGTATCTCCATCCTGACATGTACACGTTTGCTTACCTTCTGTTGCCACAAAGACTTCCCTACCAAGAGCAGTGCAGCTGATAATGTAGCTTCTTCTTTGGGGACTGCGCACGAACCCTATAACCCAAAGAGACACAACGTCTTTTTTTTTTTTAAAAAAAAAGCCTTCCCCCAAATCTTCGGGAATGAGGTAGTGCTGATCTGGCAACTCTTCTTGTTTTAGAGGCAACCAAGAGACGGAGAAGGCCCGTTACTCACTGCTTCGTGTGGTAAATGTCGCATAGTTTTGAACTTTTGGTTACAATTTTCCTTTTATGTACATACAGTGGTACTTCAACTTACGAATTTAATCTGTTCGGAATGCATGCTCTTGAACTACTCTTAAGTCGGGGTACCTATCTAAAAAATTGAAAACATAAGTTAAAAAATTAAAAAATTAAAAAATGTTTGTAAGTCAAACAGACCATATCTAAATTTTTTAAGGCGGCAGTTAAAACGCCAACAGTTTTCCGCTCTTAAGTCGAATTGCTCTTAAGTTGAGCTGCTCTTAAGTCAGGATACCACTGTATATTGTTCCAAAACTGCTACTGTTTCACAGTTCTAATTGTTGCCAGCTCCTTGGGGTTCCCAGGTGGAAAGCTCAGAGCAAGTTTAGCTGGGGAGCCAGAGATTGGGAATTCTATTTCCCACTGGGCCGCCTAGAGGAAAAAAGCAAAAAGCAAAGAGTTCTGCTTATATACAACCCCATACCACTTCAAGTAGTCTCTGGGCGGTTTACAGTTTTAATTACAGTAATGCAGGCTACACATTGACACCCCCCCACATTGACACCCCCCCAGCAAGCTGGGTACTCATTTTACCGACCTCAGAAGCAGGGCCAGCACTAAGGTTTTTCGCGCCCTAGGCGAGGTGTGGGGGGGGGGCGAGCGGTGGTGGTGGTGGCGGTGGCGGGGCAGGGGCGGCGGCGGCAGCAGGGGGTCTGGTGGTGGCAGGGGGGTGGGGGGCGGCGGAGGCAGGGGCGGCGGGGCGGCAGGGGGCGGGCGGCGGCAGCGGGGGCGACAGGGGGGTCGGACGGCGGCAGTAGGGGGGTCTGGCGGCGGCAGCGGCGGGGGGCAGCCGGCTGGGCAGCGCCCCCTGTCCATTTTGGCGCCCCCTGTCCATTTTGGCGCCCTAGGCAACTGCCTAGTTCGCCTTAATGGACGTGCCAGCCCTGCTCAGAAGGATGGAAGGCTGAGTCAACCATGAGCCAGCTACCTGGGATTGAACCTCAGGTTCTGAGCACAGTTTTAGCTGCAGGACAGGCATTTAACCGCTGCGCCACAAAAGAACCACCCTGGGTTGCCCTGGGAAAGCTATACAGTCCCAGGGCACTTCCCAAAAAAGAGAATGGAAAACCATTTCTGAGTAGTCTCTACCTGGAAAACCCTGAAGAGAGTTGTCGTAAGTCAGCACTGACCTGATGGCCCATTATTTATTTTTTTTAAAATGCACCAGAAAGAATGAGCTACCATTCACGAACGCTGGCACCATCACCCATAAAATAAGACATGAAAACACAGATTCTCCATTCATCTCTAGCAGTACTGCTAACACTGACCGGCAGCAACAGCTTTTCAGGGTTTCAGGAAGGAATCTTCCCCTCTTCCCCCTTCAGACAGAGGAGACTGAATCTGGGTTGTTTGTTAAAAGAGGCTAACTTAGTTCTCCCTCTTTTAGAAAAAGAAAACTGGTGTTTGATTTGTGCCATCTTTCTAGGGAATCCCTGCACATAAAATGACTTTTTTATATCTATCAAGATTCTCAGGCTAACTAGGGGCCTTTTTACACGACCCCTAAGATCCGCTGGCCACTTAAATTCGGACCAGAGATCTTAGGGGTTCGTCGCTCTTCCTCTGTCCCCACCCCCCTCCGCACTTCCTGGTTGCTGGCTGCGTGAGGGAGGGAGAAAAAAGAAAGAAAAGAATGCCGGTTTACCTCCGTTTTGTTCCCGGCAGTGTTCAGATCTCTTAAAGGGGCGGGGCGCAAAAAAAGAACAAACAGAAGCCAGGAGAGCCCCGCACTCACTATCCTTACACCGGATCAAATATTTGTCACATCCAAAAAGCAGGTACCTGAAAGCTGCGCTGGGACGCGCTAAAGTGGGCGGGGTCGCACTTAATTTCCCCTTAACTCCGGAGCTGGTGGGTAAACATTTTTAATCTCCGGAGCTGGGAGCCATTTGCCCCGGAGTTTAGGGGTCGTGTATAAACACCCTAGGAAACATGGGAGTTGTAGGGCCACACTTTTAGAGGATGGTAGACAGGGAAAGCTGGGGAAATGCCACCTTACCATCAGCCTTGACAGTGATGCATACCCGACGGATGCCAGCCAGTAAGCCAAGTCCAGGATACCTGCTGGCCACCGGTAGCTGTGCAGATCTCCGCTCTTCCCTTTCTCTCCCTTTGCCGGCCAGTGGCCCCAGAGCGAAATCCTGCACCCCCTGGCACCTCCTTCCAGGTTGTGCTGTTTTGGGATGCGCCCACGCATCTCTGTTGGGGCTTTGGTCCCTGGCACCCTCTGGGTGGGTTGCCAGAGGGGACAAGATCCTCGGCACACCTTCTGATTCAGAGGGCGCCTCCCAAATCTGGCCCACTGGCCTGTGAGAGGTCTCCTCAACCGACGGCTCTGGGAAACTAAACTTCTGCCCGGTCGGATTGACTGTCCATTCAATGTGCCTCTCCCTTGTCAGTCGTCCGAAGGGGGATGGCTGAGCGCTTATGGCCGACATCTCGGGAAAGTGGGACTCTCTTGGAACAAGGCAAGGAGGAGGAGGAGGAGGAGGAGGAGGTGAAAGGGAATGAAAAATCACTGGCGCTGAAGCCCAAGTTGAACTGAGTTTTCTCACTTTAGAAAACTCAGCTTTTAAGTTTCACTGTCTCGGCCGGGTTTCCTCTGGCGTTACCATGCCAACCACCCGGATCTGCCCTGTTGTGTAGGGACAATGGTGCCGCTGGAGTGAAAAAAAAGGGGGGGGGATCGAGGATATGAGGAGCTCCATCAGCAAACAGAGCGCGCATGAGCAGCGAAAGACAATATGCTGGAGATGGAGCCAACTGGCACCAAGGATTCTTGGCAGAGGTGAGGTGTAGCCCCAGGCACTGTGGTGGTCTAAGAACATAAGAAGAGCCTTGCTGGATCAGGCCAAAGGCCCATCTAGTCCAGTTTCCTGTATCTCACAGTGGCCCCACCAAATGCGACTAGATATATGTCTCTTGATACCACTCCCCTGCATTTGGCCCTTGAAGTACCCCGGTATTAAACCTGGAGATGACACATCTCCATCATGGTTTGTAACCTGTGATGGACTTCTCCTCCAGGAATCTGTCCAATCCCCTTTTGAAGGCATCCAGGCTAGATGCCTACTAGAGCAGTGGTGGCAAACCTTAGGCATGCCAGATGTTTTGGACCACAACTCCCACAGTCCTTTGTCATTGGCAGTACAGGCTTGGAATTCTGGGAGTTGTGGTCCAAAACATCTGGAGTGCCAAAAGTTTGCCATGACTGTACTAGGGTGTTCATCAGGAGCATTTTATAGTTTCTCGTACCATTCTTTGATCAACCCGCCTTTGAAAGAAATTGAAAAAACTGCATTTAGAACTGCAGATTCAAAGAACTGCATTTAGAACTGCAGATTTATTTCAGTGGCAGCTTTCAAGGATGAAATCTACTTCTTCAGAGGCTGGAGAGCTGAATTTGTTTATTTATTAATTAAATTTTTATACCACCCATCTGGCAGCAAGGCCACTCTGGGCAACTGACAACAATTGATTAATGCAAAGATAAATACATGTGATTCATACAATAAAAATAGACATAAAATACAGTAGATACAGTAAAACTTAAATTGAAATAACATATAATTTCCATAAACTTATATTATGGGTGGGCAAAATCAGCGGAGATCATGTTAATAGATGCTGTTATAATACATGTTGTGAACGCTGAAGTTACATTATAAAAGCGTTAATTCCAGTATCGACCAGAGAAATATCTTGCACTCTGTAGAATTTACACTCCTTGAATATCCTTGAATTCCTTGGCCTTATACAAAGCAGATAAACCCTATGTCCAGAAAACTCTCTGCCTCTCTTTATGGTGCAAGCAAAAGCAAGCAGATATACAGGCATAATATTGTTCTGTATCTATTGAATGTCCAAAAATTGTAACAACAAAAATGTAATGCGATATCTTAGGAATATAACTATAAAAACTTAATGGAACATATAAGTAAGCACTATAACTAAACCTCATATGATGCTTTAACATGGAATAACAAGACTGTAACTAATGTATTACAAACGCCTAATAAAATTACTGTAGTACAAAAGTAGAATAACTAAGTTTAAAAACAGTAGCTCACAACTGAGGCTGCTATCTCACCTGGGTTTCAATCCTGATCTTCTGAAGGTCCGGCTTTTCCTGTTTGTCCCATTACGTGATTGAATAAGTGGGACAGGAGTACCCACATCCAAAGCTGGTTTTTTTATTTTAAAGTGCAGTTCAGCCCCCTTGACCAGCAGGTGGCACTAGCATTTGGAAAAAAACAGACCACTTGGCTGGGGGAAATTAAAACTTAGGGCACCGCATGGAGCATCCTGTTTCTCTGAAGGTGAAAAGAAATTAAAAAAAAAACAAAAAACAGTGCCGATCGACCACGGGAACAGCCGGTCGGTGTCATGAGTTAAAAAGAAGAAGAAACCCGGATCATCTGCGTGGTCCCACGGTGTCTGCTTCCTTAAAAGGTGGATTTTTAAAGCGAGGCAAAAAATTCCCTACCTCTTGGGTGAGTCACAGAAACCTCGCTTAAAGGGGCATTACCGGGTTTTCTTTTTTTTCTTTTTTTTTTCAAAAAGCCCGGTGGCCGTGGGGACAGCATTTTTAGACCCAGTATATCTAGTAATTTAAACTGCTTTTAAAGGGATGTGGGACCAAGCCCAATTTCACAGCTACAGAGGTACAGGGGTACCTTGTATAAAGGAATTAATTTGTTCCAAATGAAATTCTGTTAAGCAAATTTTCCTTTGTACAAATTGTGATTTCCCATAGAAATGCATTAAAATGTGTTAATCTGGTCCAATGCATAGAAAAATGACAGAGAAAGAAAGAGAAAGCACATATTAGTCCAGTTTGCCACACACGAGTGGCCATCTCCGGCCTGGCTGGGCGACTTTGCAGCCGTAGCAACAGCCACAATAACGGGGGAGGAAGATGAGGCCAGGTGGGGCTGCTGTGCGCACTTGGCCCTCTCCGGCCTGGCCACAAGGCTTCGCGGCCACGGCACCAGCCGCATCAACTTTTTAAAGGTAGTTCTGCTTAACCTGTGCATCCGGCAGATCTGGATGGCTACAGCAGAAACTGTCTTAAATGCTGCAAATAAGGTCTGATTGGCTATTTCCTCCTCTCGCTTTGCTGATTGGCCTTATAGGCCCCTTCCAGCTTCTTGATTCTATGATACTATTGTTTGGTCAGCTAAACCAAGGAAAACGCAAATGGTTATGCGTAAATGTACAGCAGATTCATGTGTATTTTCCCCCAGGGTGTAAACACACCCTCTGTGGAAGTCAGTGTCCTATCTGTTGCGAAGTGCTCCTTCTTTCAAACGAAATTGATTCTGCCATACTTGGCTACCTTGAATGCCTTAGCTTTTCAGAATTTGAGAGCGAAATCCCTGGAGTGATTCAGATTAGTAGCATGTACGTTATCTAAAGCCTCTCTTTCTCCTGTATTTATTTATTTATTTATTTTGCCATGGCCTGTGGCAGGTGATGGCGTTGCCGCTGAGTCTGAGTGTCGAGTTACTGGCAGCTCTTGAGTTGGAGAAATCCACTGAGGTGAGCGCTGAGGCCGCTGTTTTGACAAGGCTTGGAGAGATGCCCAAACGGTAGAAGCTTTATGGACAGCCACAAAGGGGAGTTGGTGGATGTCTCTGGCCTTCAGGCCTCCTCCTGACAGTGAGAAGGCGAACCTGTCCAAACAGTTATTTGGGGAGCCCCAGATGGCAGCTGTGTGAGTGAGATATGGCTGCTATCCCACGACCACTAAAAAACGCTTCAAACCGCTCAAAGATGCAGTGAATAAAATTGTGTCCCCACGGCCAGTGGACTTTAAAGGGGGGGACATGCGACCACGCCCACTTGAGCACGACCCAGCGAGTGTTAAAAGTACCTGATCTTGAGGTGATACAAAGCTTGTCTCAGTTCCAATGAGAATTTTTTACCAGTACTTGAGTCCGTGGGGACTCGGAAAATCCACATCAAAACCTTTTCATTCCTCTGTGTTGCAGTTCCCGCTTGTGGGGACACAAAATATGTGGTTCTTTGAACTGCACCCGTGGGGACACAGGAACTGCAATTTCAACCACGTGACTGTTCGGGGGGGGGGATCTACATTTTACTTTGATCCAGGTTTTCTGGCCGTGGGATAGCAGCATATAGAGGAGCAGCCAGGATGGGTTCTGGATGGAGGGGGGAAAGGGGTGGCCGGAGATGCTGAGGGGGGAAGGGAAAGCAGGTGGCACCACCCATTCCCCCACTAGTAGGACTGGGATGGTATGGAGGGGTGATAAATTATAATTGGGACCCCAAAATCACAGGTGGGGAGCCTTTTTATAGCACTTGCAAGAAACGGGACTTACCAAGCTGAAAATTGGTTTTGCCAAAGGCTAAAAGGAAATTATCCACCTGTTGTTGGGTGGGTGATTCCAGGAAGGAAAATGGCTGTTTATGTATGGGTTACAGCAGCCGTTCCAACCTTATTTCTCCCAGGGACTGGCATTGGGCCCTGGTGTGCGCACGCACAATGATGTGCATGCATGCAAGAATGTAACCAAAGGTGCACATGATTGCAATGGGGGGTTGCGTGTGCGCAAGACACCCCACCAAATGCATGCAACACCCCCATGTGTAAAAGGCATGTGTGCGCACAAGCCCCCATGCACAAGACAGAGTCTTTAATGACCATTTCAGTCTCTATGGGTGCTCAGAGAGAGGGGAATAGAGATGGGCACGAAATGAACAATTTTTCGTTTCCGTTTTCATTTTTTTGTTTCGTTACGTAACGAAATGACAAACGAATTTTGTCTCTAAAATGAACCGAAACGAACAGAAACACCGGAAATTTTGTCATGCGTTTCGTTTCCGTTACTGCAATATGAGTGAATTGCTTAAAATCCTTTAAAAAATCACAAAAAATGAAATATATGGTAATGAAATGGTAACGAAAAGAACGAAAACGAAAACAATTTTTTTTCAAAAATTTGCGAAAAACGGAAACGAAACGAAACTGACCCTCCAAACGACAAACGACAAACGAAATGCAATTTTTTTTATTCGTGCCCATCTCTAGAGGGGGAAACCAAGCAGAAATACACCACGGCTGCACGTCTTAAAAGAAACCTTGCTGCCACGGCCCGGTTTATAACAGGCTGCAGGCTGGTAGGGGGCCACACCCAGTGGTTGGGGACCTCTGGATCATTGCACCTGGCTGTGGAACCATGGGTCAGGATCCCCACAGTGTCTCCTGGAAGACAGGCTGCCAGTCAAAATCACCCAGATCATGTGGGTCTCATGGTGTTAGATGCGGGGTGGGGAAATCTTTGCCCTCCCACCCTCCCCTAGATTTTTGGACAACTCCCACAGTTCTTTAACCTTGGCAATAAGACAGGCTCGGAATTCTGGGAATTGCAGTCCAAAACATCTGGAGGGCTGGAGGTTCCCCACCCCTGTGTTACTCGGTTTGCAAGGTACTGGGCAAGGTACATAGTACCAAAGTATCACCAGAAGGAGGGAATGACGGTAAAAAATGTCTGAGGATGCTGTTGTTGTTACTGTATGTGCCATCAAATTAATCCCAGCCTAGATGCCCTAAGTACATCTGATCTTTCCTGATTTTGGAAGCTAAGCAGGGTCAGCCCTGATTAGTACCTGGATGGGCGACCACCAGGGAATACCAGGTGCTGTAGGCGCCTGGAGTAGGAACTGGCAAACCACTCCAGTATTCCTGCCAAGAAAACTCCATGGACATGGGCTCACGAACAGTCAGTCACGACTGTAACGACACAACACACACATGGCAGCCCTATGAATGAGACTCCCAGCATGTCCTGTCCTCAGCAGCCCAGCTCAACTCTGGTAGGCTCAAGGCTGTGGCTTTCTTTAGGACAGTGGTTCCCAACCTGGGGGTCAGGACCCCTTGGGGGGTGTCAAATGACCATTCCACAGGGATCGCCATGAGCCAGTGAAGAAAAAGGCACAAGGGGCTTGGGTCTGTTGGACGAGGGGAAGGGAAGTGGGGGGGGAGTGAGTTACAGCTTGATAGGTTGGAGGGGATGTCCGTCAATGACGCCAGAGGCTGTGATTGGCTGAGGGTGCCTGTAGAGGGAAGTTCTCTATGACACCTGGGGCAGTGGCCTGCCAAAGGGGGGTTGTGGCTTCTTCCAAGCAGGGCAAGGGGTCACCACAACATGAGGAACGTACTTATTCTCTCCTTTTGTTCACCTTTCCTGTCCATCTCTCACACCCATACATGGCAATCAGAAATACAGAAGTGTGGATGATCTAGGCCAGTGGTGGCAATGTTTTGGTCCACAACTCCCACAGTCCTTTGTCACTGGCAATGCAGGCTTGGAATTCTGGGAGTTGTAGTCTAAAATGTCTGGAACAAAGGTTCACCACCACTAATCTAGCCTTTGATCTCCAGGACACCTCCTTACACTGTGGGTGATCTTTTCAGAGCAAAATGAAGCCATTTGCATGACAAATTCCTCAGCCCCGTTGCTCTGAATAATATGTATACCTTGAAGAGGAATATTGCACAAATAGGAAATAAGCATTTCTCTTAACGTGCAGTTCGATTCCTGTGAAAAGAGGTTCATTGCTGTGTGAACTGCCCCGAGGCAACACACTCTCTGTATTGTGTGTGTGTGTGTGTGTGTGAGAGAGAGAGAGAGAGAGAGAACCTGCTATGTATTCTTCACAGTGACAAGTATTCATAGCATGGTCTAGGATTCCTGTAGTGGCCAGTTCAGGTAATACATGTGAAAATAGTTTTTTTTCCTGTATTTTTTTCTTTTAATATTTTTAATATTTTCAGACCATTGATAAGCGAATCCTTGGGTGCTGATGCTATGGATAAGGGGGTCTTTCTGTACAATTTGAATGCACAGGTCCTCATATACGTAGGGTGGTTCCTTATTTCATGGTCCTCCTGTGTGGATGATCTTGGCTATTTGATGCACCTCTATTGGTATATCGTCAGATAAAACGTGTATTTTCTTTTCCAGCCAGTATGAAAAGCAATATCTGCTCTGAATGCCTTGCAGAAAAGCAAAAGTGAACTAGAATACCAGTGCCTCCTTCTGTGTTGACTTCCCCACTGAAGATACAGTTGCATGTGTATTTAATTTCCCTCGTAATAATCTTAAAATACCCACCAAAAGGAAAGTGAGACAAAACTCAAAAGGGTCACTGGTTCCCTGTTCTTCCAAGGCCAGTCGCATGGAATGTCTCCCAGCCCGTGGTGGGAACCAACAACCAAAAAATGGGATTGTGGAGGAATACCAGAAGATTCCAGTGTCTTTCCAAGAGCAGAACATAATTTTGTATTAGGCTACACTTCGCACATTTTCAGAAGTCATGCTCCTTCCACGTGCTGGTGATGGGCATCTCTGCGTGTCGTATTTTCCTCACCTAAGTTATCCAGCATTTAGCGTGCCTTGTTTGTGACTGCTGGTTGGAAGGAAAACATGGGCTTCCCTTGCAAGTCTGGTGGTCACAGCAAAGTATGTAACTTGGGGAAAATCCTTTTCTCCTTCACATCTAGTCGACACTCTCACCTCAAAAAAGACATAGTGGAACTGGAAAAGGTGCAGAAGAGAGCAACTAAAATGATTACTGGGCTGGAGCACCTCCCTTATGAGGAAAGGCTAAAACATTTGGGACTCTTTAGTCTGGAAAAAAGGCACCTGAGGGGAGATATGATAGAGATGTACAAAATAATGCAGGGCATGAGTAAAGTGGATAGAGGGACGCTCTTCTCCCTCTCACAAAACACCAGAACTAGGGGACATACGCTCAAATTGAGGACTGGGAGAGTAAGAACAGACAAAAGAAAACATTTTTTCACCCAGCGCGTTGTGGAACGCCCTGCCACAGGATGTGGTGATGGCATCTGGCCTGGATGCCTTCAAAATGGGATTGGACAGATTCCTGGAGGAGAAGTCCATCACAGGTAACAAACCATGATGGAGATGTATAATCTCCAGGCTTAAAAACGGGGTACTTCAAGGACCAGATGAAGGGGAGTGGTATCAGGAGACAAATATCTAGTCTCGTGCGCTCCCAGACTCATCCGGTGGGGCCACTGTGAGATACAGGAAGCTGGACTAGATGGGCCGTTGGCCTGATCCAGCATGGCTCTCTTCTTATGTTCTTATGTTCTTATGTTCTCTTGCTAGTGTAGTCCTGGCAGGGAATAACCTGATTCTTCCAATAAAGGATACAAGGATCCATGAGGAGAACATCGACTCATCACAGAGACACACCATCCACGCCCACATCATTTGGGCACTTGACACCAAGGGGCGACTGACAAAGGGTGCCCAAACCATCACCATCAGTCCATTCTTAGGGCAAGTATCTTTTGGGATCTCCAGGGAAGGGCAGGGCAGGGGCCTGGTTGAAATGTGCCATCAGGAAGACGCCAACGGTGCCCAAAACAAAGATGGAGAACATCGCAAGGAAGCAGACGCGGTCGATCACTCTTCCCACCAGGATCCACTCCTCATTCTCCTGCAAGGAAGAAAAGATCAGGCAGGCTGGAAGGTCAAAACGCTTCCCATGACAGCAGGCACACGTGCAAGTCAAGCAGCAGAAGGTCCCGGGTGGGTTCCTTTGCTGGCCTCCTTTTTCTTACTTTTTATGCTATTCTTTCTCTACAAAGAAAAGAGGAAACCTGCTAGAGCAGCCATGTTCAAACTTCAGCACTCTTGATGCTTTGGACCACAACTCCCAGAATTCCAAGCCTGCGTTTCCAGTGGCAAAGGACTGTGGGAGTTGTGGTCCAAAGCATCTGGAGGGCTGAAGTTTGGACATGCCTGTGCTAGATCATTGTACACTCTATGGTCTCTGGGTCTCTCTAGTAGCCAGTTCTGGTAATGACATTGTGGAAATATATTTCTGCAACAAATACTACACAGTAGGACCCCCGTATCCACTGATTCGGTTATCCACGGTTGGCAGAGGAAAAATAAATAATTCAGCAGCTGCAAAGCAAGCTACTGTTACAAACAGCAGCTGTAAAGCAAGCTACTACCACAAAACGGGTATTCTGGGGATTTTTTTGGCATTCTCTCTTATCCACGGTTTTCAGTATCCATGGGAAGGCCTTGAACCAATCACCAGTGGATACCAGGGGTCCTACTGTACTATAGTATAGTCTCTGGTTCAGTCTGGTGGCCAGTTCTGGTAACTTCATCTTTAGAAATACAGTGGTACAGTACCTCGGTTTACGAGTACCTTGGATTGCAAGTTTTTCACAAACTGAGCAAAATTGTTAGTCAATATTTTCCTCGATTTGTGAGCATTGCTCCAGTTTGCAAATAAGGCTCACCTCAGCACAGGCCCTGTGGTGCCTAGAATGGACCTCTCGAGCTCATTCCAGGCCATATGGGAGGCCTGTGTGAGGCCTCTGTAGCTTGCTCCAAACCTAGTGCTGCCCAGTACGGGCATCGGGTCCATGTGGTGGCCCTGCACCAAGCTTTCCAGGGCTCGGCAGTGATGAACTTTCCGGTAGACGGAAAGTTTCTTCTGGAGGATTGGAAGTGGCCTCTGGGGCTCTCCATCGGCCCTGAGGTGCCCGGAATGGACTTCTGGGGTGGCCGGTAACTTCCAGAAGTAACTTCTGGGCCACGCAGTAGGCCTGCACCAAGCCTCTGCAGGTCACCCTGGGTCAGATGCTGCCTGCCTCGTGGTGCAGTGGTTAAATGCCTGCACTGCAGGTAAAACTGTGCTCACGACCTGGGTTCAATCCCTGGTAGCAGGCTCAAGGTTCACTCAGCCTTCCATCCTTCCGAGGTCGGTAAAATGAGTACCCAGCTTGCTGGGGGGGCAATGTGTAGCCTGCACACTGTAATTAAAATTGTAAACCGCCCAGAGACTACTTGTAGTGGTATGGGGCGGTATATAAGCAGAACACTTTGCTTTGCTTTTTGTCTTTGGCCTCTGAAGCACGGCCCGGGGCCCGGCACCGCCTGTCCAGGGCCTCCACAACACACCCCAAGTCTGCCGCTGCCCGGCTCCACAGCGTACCCCAGGCAGCGCTTGGCCCAGAACAAGCTCCAAAGGCCATTCTGGTTTCTGCCCAAAGCACATTTCCCCATAGGAAATGATGGAAACAGGGACCCCAGAAGGTAAGTTTCCATTACAGTGGACCCTCGTATAAGAAACGGTTTGTATAACATAAAATCTGTACAACATAAAAATTCCGGAGATAGGGGAAATTTGCTTAACAGAATCGCCTATGGGGCGAATCCGTACAACATAAAAATGGTGGTGATTAGGGATTACTCTGTTTTCAATGCATTCCTATGGGAAATTTCTATAGAGGAAAATTTGCTTAACATAATTTCATTTGGAACAAATTAATTCCGTTATACAAGGTACCACTGTATTTCATATAGGGAAATTTCCTTTGATATGCAAGTATTTTCGTTTACGAGCATGTTTCCGGAACAGGTTATGCTTCTAAATCAAGGTGCCACTCTACATATTTCTAGGATTTTTATTACAAATAAAAAAATAAATATTGTGAATATCTTCAGGCCATGGATAAGTGAATCAGCTGATACTGATTCCTCAAATGAGGGGGAACCTAAAGTACTGTCAAGGCTGTTTTTCTTAGGATTTCCTTAAACGCTACTTAACTGAAATGCTGTCTTCTGGGTGTGCTGGACTGCAACTCCCATCATCCTCAGAGATGATAAGAGAGTTGCGGCGTGACCCATCAGGTGGGCACCTGTTTAGAGAATGCTGGCCCTATGCACCTTGATTTTTGAAAGGTTGCCTCAAACACAGCACGTTGCTCCCATTTACTCATGGATCTTCTCCAACCAAAATCTGAGGATCTGTCATAACTTTCTGGAGAAGTCCTGATCCAGACCTACCAAGCTGGTCCATAACTACCCTCTCTTTTCATGGCTACACAGCCAAAACGGGCAAGCAGACAGTGCCTCCATGTTTGAAAACATTTGAAAACACTTGAAACCCTTGCCTCTGACGGTTCACTGTTTCCCCATCCAGGCAAAGTACTGGAGGATGCGCTCCATCAAGTCCTCATAAGAACATAAGAACATAAGAAGAGCCATGCTGGATCAGGCCAAAGGCCCATCTAGTTCAGCTTCCTGTATCTCACAGTGGCCCCACCAGATGCGTTTGGGAGCGCATGAGACTAGATATCTGTCTCCTGATACCACTCCCCTGTATCTGGCCCTTGAAGTACCCTGGTTTTAAGCCTGGAGATTCCACATCTCCATCCTGGTTTGTAACCTGGGATGGACTTTTCCTCCAGGAATCTGTCCAATCCCCTTGTGAAGACATCCAGGCCAGATGCCATCACCAAATCCTGTGGCAGGGAGTTCCATAGACTAACAATGCGCTGGGTGAAAAAATATTTTCTTTTGTCAGTTCTTACTCTCCCATCCCTCAATTTGAGTGTATGTCCCCTAGTTCTGGTATTTTGGGAGAGGGAGAAGAGCTTCCCTCTATCCACTTTACTCATGCCCTCCATTATTTTGTACGTCTCAATCATATCCCCCCTCACGCGCCTTTTTTCCAGACTAAAGAGGCCCAAATGTTTTAGCCTTTCCTCATAAGGGAGGTGCCCCAGCCCAGTAATCATTTTAGTCGCTCTCTTCTGCACCTTTTCCAGTTCCACTATGTCTTTCTTGAGATGCAGATCCTGTCCATTCCATTCCAGGGTGGGGACTTACGCTGTCAAAGTTGCTCTTCTCTTGCAAACTCTGTGTGATGTGGTTGCAAGCGTCTACACAGGCTTGGACTTCAGGCGCAGCATGGCGTAGGCTGTTGCAGAAGTCCTGGGGGCGTCCATTCTCTAAGCCTTCTCCTGGGGAAAGTTATCAAAATGGGAAGAGCTCATTGATGTCGAGGCCAATCCTGGTAATGCCGTCATTAGGCATCGATAGTTCTGGGATTGTTTTTAAAGGTTTTTAACATTTTCATAGAATCATAGAAATCCTAGAGTTGGAAGAGACCTCAGGGGCCATCCCGTCCAACCTCCTGCCATGCAGGAACCCCCATCACAGTATTTCCAACAGATGACCATCTAGCCTCTGCTTAAAAACCTCCAAAGAAGGAGACGCCACCACCCTCCATGTAGTTCCTTCAGTGTATCTTCATACGGCTTGGTGTCCAGTCCCCTGGTCAACTTTGTGGTAGCATATTCCATTGCCGAACAGCTCTAACCATCAGGAAGTTCTTCCTAATGTTTAAACGGAATCTCTTTTCTTGTAGTTTGAAACCATTGCCCCGCGTCCTAGTCCCTGAAGCCATGAAAAATAAACCTGTTCCCTCTTCAATATGGCATCCTTTCAAATATTTAAACATAGCTTATCGTATCAGCCTTCTTTTAGAGAGGCTAAACATTCCCAGCTCAATAAGCCGCTCCTCGTAAGACATTTCCTCCAGACCTACAACCATCCTGGTCGCCCTCCTCTGGACCTGCTTGAGGTTGTCAACATCCTTTTTAAATTGAGGCGCACAGAACTGGACACAGTACTCCAGGTGGGGTCTGGCCAAAGCCGAATAGAGTGGTACTATCACTTCCCTTGATCTAGATACCACGGTTCTGTTGATGCAACCAAGAATTGCCTTGGCTTTCTTGGCCACCACGTCACACTGCTGACTCAAGTTCAATTTGTGGTCTGAATTGGGTTTCCCCAGCTAGTTGCTGAAGGGCACTTTACATGATGTATAAACATTCCAAGCTCCCTGCACTGATCCCCATAAGATATTTGCGAGGCCCCTTTTCAGACTCTGGAGAAGTAAATCAGTGGGTACTGGTTTTGTGGATAATGGGAACCCACTGTATATCTAGGTGACGTGCATTGGGTTCACCCCTGCCCACAGGCCATGCAACTCACCGATCTTAGCCAGGAGGAGTTTCATCAGCCCGTCGCGTTCCTTCTGCCTCTCAAAGAGGAGCTCACTCCGGGCCTTCCACAGCATGTACTCGTCTGCCTTGGCCATCAGCCCCAGGGAGCTCCGTCGACGGACAAGCCGGTTGCCGGCAGGGACAACGTCACGTGGCATGTGCATGCCCAAGTAACTCGGCACCAAGCGGAGGAACACCTGGAGAATCAGGGAGGAAAGAATGTGACACTTGACAAGGGCTCCCCTCTCCATGGTGTCACGTGGGAGAGGAATCATAGGACTCGGTCCCATGTCCCTTTAAAAGCAGTTTAAATTACTAGATAAACCGTGTCTAAAAATACCGTCCCCACGGCCACCGGGTTTATTGGACAAAAAGAAAAAAGAAAACCCGGTAATGCCCCTTTAAGCGAGGTTTCTGTGACTCACCCAAGAGGTAGGGAATTTTTTGCCTCGCTTTGATAATCCTTTTAAGGAAGCAGATGCTGTGGAACCACGCAGATGATGCGGGTTTCTTCTTCTTTTTAACTCATAGCACCAACCGGCTGTTCCTGGGGCCGATCGGCACTGTTTTTTAGCATTGGAGCAACAGGAAGCTCCATGCGGTGCCCTGGGTTTTAATTTCCCCCAGCCAAGTGGTCCTTTTTTTCAAATGCTAGCGCCACCTGCTGACCAAGGGGGCTGAATTGCACTTAAAAAAAAACAGCTTTGGACGTGGGAACTCCTGTCCCACTTATTCAATCACGTGATGGGACAAAGAGGAAAAGCCGGACCTTCGGAAGATCAGGATCAAAACCCAGGTGAGATAGCAGTCATAGAGTCATGGAAGGGGGGAGTTGGAAGAGACCTACAAGGCCATCAAGTCCAGCAGGGAAAGGCAGCATTGATGCCATCAGGTTCCCCTCCTTGGGCACAATTCTTTTTAATAAAAAGACCAGATGGGACTACCGTGACCCTCTGGAGCAAAGGCCGATGCTTAACGTGGGACTCCACATATCCAAACACATTTGCCACGTCCGACGCACAAAACGCCAGCATTCAAGCAGGATCCGCAGCAGCAATGGCCGAACAAATAAAAAGACAAAAAATATGAATATATTGCGACAGGAATTGACTTTGTCCCTGTAGCCATCGAAACATCTGGAGTCTGGGGAGAATCTGCCTCGAGCCTAGTCCAGGAAATAGATAGCAAGATAGCCATTACTTCTCAAGACGACCGAGCACCAATGTTCCTGAGGCAACAGCTCTCAATCGCTGTCCAAAGAGGGAATGCCTGCTGTGTGCTTGGCACTCTAGGCCAGCTGACTAAATAATGGGTTTTTTTAGTAAAGTGATTTCAACCAGTATAATAAATTTTTATATATTTATATTTAGGAACTTAAGTCACATTTTTATTCTAAAATGTTTTAAATTAATTTTTAAATTAAAATTATTTTTTTAATTTTTTTTAAATTAAACTAAAAGGTAAAAACATTTAAAAATATTTTTAAGTTTTTAATGAGTGTTAGCTCTCTATGTATGATATTTGGACTAAAGAGAAAAGAGATGGGGAATTTTGGTGGTTGGGTGGGGACTACAGATCCCACTGGCCTTGTTAGCTAGGGTATACTGAGAGGTGTAGAGTACAGTAATTTTTTTTCTAGGTGTTCCAAAGAGAACTAGCAAGCTGAAAAAACTAGAGCGAGGGAGGGACGTGGTTAGTTAAGGAAAATGTACCATTTGTACTGCCTGTCCATGATAAATCCAGCACTGGAAAAAAAAACTTTTCCCTTCCTGATGTCCTAGGCACATGCTTATCTGGCTTAATGGTTAGTTCGGGACACATGTTTTATCATGTTTCTGGCCTGGCCTGCTCAAAGCTCAGTGAGTTGGGGAGCTGCCTACAGAGCCAAGGAGCAGGAGAATGGTTAGTTCTCTCTCTCTCTCTCTCTCTCTCTCTCTCTCTCTCTCTCTCTCTCTCTCTCTCTCTCTCTCTCTCTCTCTCTCTCTCTCTCTCTCTCTCTGGGCCTTTTCAAACGACCCCTAAGATCCGCTGGCCACTTGAATTCGGACCAGAGATCTTAGGGGTTTGTCGCTGTTCCTGCATTCCCACCCCCTCCGCACTCCTGGCTGCTGGCTGCGTGAGGGGAGGGAGAAAAAAAGAGATGTGGCTCACCTCCGTTCTGCCATCTCGCTTTGCTCCCGGCACCGCATTCAGATCTCTTAAAGGGGCGGGGGGCAAAAAAAGAACAAACAGAAGCAAGGAGAGCCCGGCAGTCACTACTATTATATCCGCATCAGGAATTTTCACCCTCCGAGAGCAGGTACATGAAAAGTGCGCTGGGACGCGCTTAGGTGGGCGTGGTCGCACTTAATTATCTGTAAACTCCGGAGCAGGTGGGGAAGTAATTTTAAGCTCCGGAGCTGGGAGCCATTTGCGGAGTTTAGGGGTCATGTGAAAAGGCCTCTCTCTCTCTCTCTCTCTCTCTCTCTCTCTCACACACACACACACACACACACACACACACACACACACACACACACACACACACACACACACACACAGAGCATCCAATTCAGAAGGCACTGCAGCTCTTGACCTACCTGCCGGACCCATCCGGACATCGAGTGTGTGTTGGGTGTTCTTAGAGAAACATTGAGTACTATAACAGCGTTCACAACTATCGCGACGGTGACTACCAGGAGAAAAGTTAAGTATCTTTGGAATGAAAAAAAAAAGAAACAGAAAAAGAAATTCCAACATCAGTCCATTGCTTGGCTGTAGAGAAAAGCATCGTTAACAGAGTGGATGGATATACTGTATAGTAAATCCCTGGTGATTTTTTAAAAAAAGGAACAAAAGTAGAAACAGAAAACACAAGCTCTTTTGCAGAATTAGTGACTCGCCCACTCGGAGCCTAAAGAGAAGCATTAAGAGCCAAACGCTTGAAAGTTAATGCCCTTTTAAACTTTCAAGTGTTAGGCTCTGCAACCTAGGCCACCATGGAGAAAAGATCAGAGAAACAGATTAAAATACAGTGGTACCCTGATTTAAGAGCAGCTTGAGTTAAAAGCATTTTGACTTAAGAGCGGAAAACTGTTGGCGTTTTAACTGCTGCTTTACAAATTTTAGATATGGTCTGCACGACTTACAAATATTCTGTTCCTTTTTTTTGATTTTTAACTCCCCCCCCCCCAATTTTTAGATAGGCACCCCGACTTAAGAGTAGTTTGACTTAAGAGCATGCATTCAGAACGGATTAAATTCGTAAGTTGAGGCACCACTGTTCTTGAAAGAAGTACGCATTTTTAAATGTTCATTTTTTAAAATGATATAAGCTGCTTTGGGTTCTTTTTAAGAAGAAAGGCAGGATATGAATGAATGAATGAATATTTTGTCTTAGAATGTTAGCAAAATGTAAAGGATATGTGTTTGTGGCGCTTTAATGACTAACAAAAACATACAAACCCACCCAAAGAAGTGGATTTCAATCCCCCAAAACTCACCCTCAAAGAAACCTGGTAAGTCTTTCAATGCCACAATATTCTGTCCTTATGTTTCTACTTTCCATTTAATGTCCCTGGCCTTGAAAGGTGCCAGCTAAAGGTTAGTTTACCAATTTCAAAGGGTAGTTGTTCTATTATCTCAAAAGTCTTGCTTGGGCGACTGCTATTTACCCATGCCTGTTATTTGCTGAAGATCTCGGATTTATCATGTTTCTGGCCTGCTCAAAGCTCAGTGAGTTGGGGAGCTGGCTACAGAGCCAAGGAGCAGGAGCAGGATTCCCCCACTACTGTGTTTCCTGGAAGAAGACCCAGCCTGTTTAGCCTTGGGCAAGCTGCCCAGCCCCAAGACACCCACAGGAGAAGATAATGAGAAAACATTCCCGAAATAACTGCCCAGGGTTAGGGTTAGGGTTAGGGTTAGGGTTAGGGTTAGGGTTAGGGTTTGGGGCACCCAATGGGCTTGGGGCACCCAGCTATGCATCCAGGAGTTAGTAATTCAATTCTCTGCTGTGCCTCTTGGGCAACGGGCCAGCCCATAGAGCCTTAGGCAAGCTTCATCATCGTTCCCTCCACCTTTCTCTTTGGCTCTATTGGGAGCAGCTTACTTTCCAATGAGCGGCACCGCTTGAGACGTCTCCGGGACCTTTTTGGCGATCAGAAAAAGGAAGACCGTCTGGGCAAGGAGGACGTTGATGGAGACGGTACACTTCTGGCCTCCAGCTGCCGAAATAAGAAAAGCAAAAAGGCAGTATGAGAAGAGGTCTTGGCATTCAGGCAAGTGCGCAAGAGAGCAACCGGGAGGATCAGGGGGCTGGAACCCGAGCCTTGTAAGGAAAGGCGGAAAGATATAGGATGGGGGATACTTGGCTGGAGAATAGTACCTGTGTGAAAGGGATCTGGGAGTCTTGGTGGACCACAAACTGAATATGAGTCAGCAGTGTGATGCGGCGGCTAGGAAAGCCAACACGATTCTTGGTTGTATCAACAGAACCGTGGTATCTAGATCAAGGGAAGTGATAGTACCACTCTATTCGGCTTTGGCCAGACCCCACCTGGAGTCCTGTGTCCAGTTCTGTGTGCCACAATTTAAAAAGGATGTTGACAACCTCAAGCAGGTCCAGAGGAGATTGACCAGGATGGTTGAGGGTCTGGAGGAAATGTCTTATGAGGAGCAGCTTATTGAGCTGGGAATGTTTAGCCTTTCAAAAAGAAGGCTGATATGATAGCTATGTTTAAATATTTGAAAGGATGTCATATTGAAGAAGGAACAGGTTTGTTTTCCATGGCTTCAGAGACTAGGACGCGGGGCAATGGTAAACTACAGGAAAAGAGATTCCATTTGAACTTTAGGAAGAACTTCATGACAGTTAGAGCTGTTCGGCAGTGGAATATGCTGCCACCAAGGAGGGTGGTGGAGTCTCCTTCTGTGGAGGTTGTCAAGGTTTGTAGTTTTGGCAAAGTGTCTGTAATATATATTTAACAGATTACACAATGGATCCTGTGTAAAAATGCTATGTCGTGAGCAAGACAAGAATGTGTGTTAGGTCTAGGTCACAGCAGGTGTAAAGAATCATCAGTACCGGAAGGTCATGATGATTAGGCACAGGTGGGATAGCTAAATCAACAGAACCATCCTGTCTAGATCAAGGGAAGTGATAGTACCACTCTATTCTGCTCTGGTCAGACCCCACCTGGAGTACTGTGTCCAGTTCTGTGCGCCTCAATTTAAAAAGGATGTTGACAACCTCAAGCTGGTCCAGAGGAGGGCAACCAGGATGGTTGAAGGTCTGGAAGAAATGTCTTACGAGGAGCGGCTTAGGGAGCTGGGGATGTTTAGCCTTACAAAAAAAAAAAAGACTGAGAGGGGATATGATAGCTATATTTAAATATTTGAAAGGATGTCACATTGAAGAAGGGACTGGTTTGTTTTCCATGGTTTCAGAGACTTTAGGACACAGGGCAATGGTTTCAAACTACAGGAAAAGAGATTACATTTAAACATTAGGAAGAATTTCATGACAGTTAGAGCTGTTCGGCAATGGAATATGCTTGCCACGGAGGGTGGTGGAGTCTCCTTCTTTGGAGGTTTTTAAGCAGAGGCTGGATGGCCATCTGTCGGAAATATTGTGATGGGGTTCCTGCATGGCAGGGGGTTGGACTAGATGGCCCTTGAGGTCTCTTCCAACTCTATGATTCTATGATTCTATAAGAATTGGGCCCGTTTAGCCTGGAGAAAAGGAGAGAGTTCGGATATTTGAAGGACTGTCATAAAGAAGAGGGGTTAGGATCTGTTCTTGATCTGCCCAGAGGACAGGACGTGTAACAACTGGCTTAAGTTATGGGAAGCCAGTTTTCAACTGGATATCAGGAAAAACCTCCTGTCAGAGCACGACCGTTGTCCCCCACTAAACTGCGGTTCATATACTGCGGTCCCAGTATATCGCAGGACTGCAGTATATGAAGGCAAGGGCCCCTGGCACAAGCTGTGTGGGCCTGTTTGGGGCCTCCTGCACTTACCCCAGGCCTGGCGCTGCCCCAAACAGGCCTCGGATGGGCTTCCCGGGCCTGTTGGAGGCCCCAGAAGTGGATTCCAGCAAGCAGGAAGTCACTTCCGAAAAAAGAGGCCCCGATCAGCTTCCGATTCCAATTAGAAAGAATTTTCTTTGGACCTTAGTTACTGAGTCCGCTGACCCCCAAATCTTTCCAGATTTCAGGGAGTTATTGGGGAGAGATTGAATAAGCTACCACCATCACTTTGGGGGGGATACATGGCTGGGATCAGTATTTTCTATATCACAGAAAAATATTTTTAAAATATTCAATGGAAAATTACTGATTAGAGATGGGCACGAAAAAATTATGTTTCCTTTCGTTTCCTTTCGTACCCCCACATTTTTTTTTCATTTCATTTCATATGAATTCCCCCCCCCCAAAAAATTGTATGAAATGAACCACTAAAAATGGTTTTGGGGGGTGCCTGGAAAGTGGTGGTGGTGGGGGAAGCCCAGGGCTTTTTTAAAAAAAACTTTTTCTCACCATTCCCCAAGCCCTGCCTGCCAGCTGATGGGCGCTGGGGGGGAGGTTTTCCCCCTCCACCCCAGCACCCATCAGCTGGCAGCAGGGGCTTGGGGGACGGAGAAATTTTTTTTAAAGCCCTGGACTTTTTAAAAAAACATTTTTGCCTCCCCAAGCCCCAATCTGCACTGGGATGGGGAAAAACTTTTTTTCCATTCTAGCGCCGATCAGCTGGCACAGGGGCTGGGGGAAGGAAAAAGTTTTTTTTAAAGCCCAGAGCTTTTTTAAAAAAATTCTTCCCTCCCCCAGGAGGCTTACAGATGAAATGAAATGGTTCATTTCAACAAAATACACCATTTCATTTCGTCTGTAATGAAATGCTGCTACCTTGTGTCGTCTCATTTCGTTTCATTTCGTTATGTAACAACACAACAAAGCAGCATTTTGTTTTTCATTTTGTGCCCATCCCTGTTACTGATCCTACACATGCGAATGGCAGGCTTAGCTTCCCTAAGCAATTTTAGGGGACCCCTTGAAATTTGGAAAAGTTAGGGTTTCTGGGGGCAGAGATATTAAACTCCAAAGGAGGTGGGTTGCCTAATGGAAGGAGTGGGTCTGGCATGCTTTACCAATTGTAGGGTTACTTTACAGCTTCCCCTCAGCGCACCGATCCACACACCTCCAATTAAGAATAAGCACCCCCCGTAGCCCCTTTGGAACTTAATAACTCCGTTCTCTGAAACCCCAAACTTTCCAAATTTTGAGGGGTTATAGGGGAGAGTTCGAGGAAGCTCCCCTGCCATTTCCTCTAGAACGAATTGTTTTGTTTTAGACAGGAAAATGCCATTTCATTTCATTTCACAACGCTGAAATGCTGGCTGGCATTTTGTTTTGTTTTGTTTTGTTTTGAAATGTTTCATAAACTTACGACACAATGAAACAGCATGTCGTTTTTCATAAGATGCCCATCCCTCGTTTCCAGTGAACCTGACCTGATCCAGCATCCACATAATGCAGATTTCTCTTTATTGTGGGTTAGTTTGGATCCCTAATCCCTGCGATAAATGGAGATTACTATATGACATTTTGGCCAATGACCTTGGGAGGTGTGAGTGCTCCAGCACTGGAGGCATTGAAGAGAAGTCTAGACAACCACCTGGCAGATTTCTTTTGATTTGTATTCCTCCATCAATCAGGGGCTTGGGCGTGATGGCCTTGTAGGCCCCTTCCAACTTTACTACTCTATGATTCTATGATTCTATGAAAGTTTCCTCCCTCATCTAAAAAGCTCAGGGACCCCGTCAACATGGCTATTCCTTGGGGTGGCGGAGGAGGGAAGTCTGCAAATTATAGTGCAAAAATGTATAACTGTTCTAATCTCTAACACACAATGCCTAACAATCTTCACTAGTACTGTAACAGGTATTCCTAGCACATTCTCTGGCTCCGTCTAGTGGCTGGGTCTGTTAATACATGTGAAAATAGTTTTTCTGGATTTCTCTCTCTCTTAATATACAGACCATGGATAAGTAAAGCTGTGAATGCTTTCTAGGTCTTATATCCAGCCCTTGTGCCTTCTGGGAGGAAGATGCTGTACTGTTACCAGGATAGTCATTTTCAAGAACTTTCCTTTTTAAAGCACAATTGAGCCTACAACTCCCAGAAAGCATTGCAACAGCTTCCTCCCAGGAAGCACAAGGAGAGGACATAAGGCCTAAAAGGAAGCCTGAGCTTTTATCCAGGTGAGTGAAATGAAGATATGTGGTTCAAGATGAATGCTTGTGCGCTGGAATTCCCAGAATTCTTCCTGGAGAAGTCTTGGAGGATTCAGTTGAAGTCTGCAAAAAACAAATCTGGGCCAACAAACTATCATAGTTCCTCAAGCTCTCTGCTGTTTACTGAGAAAGCGGTTGACGGTGATGATTCCTGCATCACTCACCTTTGGCAGGCAGGAAGTACACCAGCACAGCAACAGAGGAAATCAGCACGCAAGGGATGATGATGTTGATGATGTAGAACAGAGGCTTCCTCTGAATGATGATGAAAAAGACGATCTGCTGGTACCCAATATCGTCTGGCGTGAAGCGTTCGGCATTCACTAACTTCTTAGCTGGCAAGTGCTTGATTGTCCATTCCCCATTTTCTGCAGGAGAAATACAGCCCCACAGGGACATAAAAGAAGCCTCATCTTGGAAACCAGGGAGTGCAACTGGATGGCTCGAATAGTCCATGCCAGATTGCAGGAGGGAGCAACCTCTCTTATACTTTTCAGAGAGCAATCTTTCACAAAGTGACCCTTGTGTCCACAGCAAAAACACTCCAGCTCAGCCTCTGAAAGTAGAAGCCGTGCAGCTAGAGCAAAAAGGTCCGACTTAGACACGGACTATGGTCGGGCTGGAGTACATTTCCCCTGTGTTGTGTGATTGTTGGGAAATAGATCACACCGGACTGTTCCATAAGCATCCCCAATTACAATCTAGTTCTCCACACAATTGCGCCCACAGACTGTTTGGATTAGAGATGAGCACAAATTGCAGTTCGGTGGTTCATCCCAGTCTGGCAACATGCTTGCACAGGAGTTTTGTGGCCTCACCGCACTCCCCTCTCCCACCTCCTCTGTGCACTCGCCTATTCCCTGGGTGATGCGCTTTTCTCGCCCCACCTCCCCAGCGCAACTGCCCACTCATTGATTGCAGTGCACACTTCCTGTTGGTGCAGAGTGATTTCTGCTGGGTTTGAGGTGCTAGTCCTCAGTGAGGCAAAAATGATGGTCGATACTTTGTCCCTTTTCTTCTATTATCTATTTGCAACAAGTATATCTGGATATACAGTTCAAAAGCTCTTCAGCCACGCATCTGAAATACTTCTCTCTTAGTATCCAAATAGTTTTACAGTTATACCCCGGATTACAAACGCTTTGGGGTATGAAAAACCCGGTTTACAAAAATAAATTATTGGAAATGGGGATGCCTCAGTGGAATGCCCTGGGTTACATTTTTTCCTATAGGCATTGTGGAAAAAGTGTACCCAAGATGCATTGCGCCCCCATAGTTTGTGGAGGTGTGGGAGGAGTTGGAGCTGTTTCTTCATCGAGTTTTGGAGCCATTCTGGACATTTTTGCATCGGATTTTGGATTTTTCAAACTTTTTTGTGTCATTTCTCAAGAGGTGGAAAGGTAGGGATGTGATCCTTTATTGCTTCCGTGCCTGCTCTGTGCATTCTGCATTGTGTATGTGTGTGGTGATGGGGGGATTTGACTTTTTTTTTTGCTTTTTTCTGGCCTCTGGAACTTATTAATTGGTTTTCAGTTATGTCCCAGAGAACACGTTAATTGCTTAAACTGGGGTACCACTTTACAGTATATTGGACTTAGCAGATACTATTTACAGACAGTTGGTCAGTATCCATTACCATTGCAGCATTCAGTACGGGAACGTACACAGTCAACAACAGTAGCAGAAACTTCTTTGCATTCATGAGGAGTAAGAGAAAGAAGGGAAATGATTGCTGGTACATGGTATCTTCTATACCCTGCTACTCTGTCTAATCCTTAGGGTTTGTATCACCTGGTCTCTATCCAGGATGGAACATGCTCAGACCTACATCCTTGAATCTTCCCCCATTACTTACTGACACCTGGACCTGGAAGTATGCACTTTGCCTCCATGGAACATCGTTCCCACCATGTTCCAACATGTCCCTCTGTTGCCGACTCCAGCAGCTGCCCACTCACACAAGGAGGCCGTAACAACCATTGCTGCTGGCTTTCCAAACGTCAAGATACTGGGAGATGGGAGTCCAGAAAAATAACTCTCCCAAGTTCCAATCTGAATATCAGATTTGTGGGCACACAAAAAAGTAGAGGAGGGGAGGATGGCTCCTCTAAGCATGGCGATCTTTGGAGAGTGACTTAGCTGGGTCACTAACATAGGAAGGCGGTAATCCTAGATCAGGAACACTCTGCTACACCTATATATTTTTTTACCTTTCAGATGAGGTGGGGGGAAGAGGAATTCATACATGTTTTGAGCCCCCCCTCCCAGCAACATGCCCCCATGGTCCTCAGATTTGCAGGTGGCGAATCTGAAAAAGGGTCCTCCAACCCACAGAGGTCACCCACCCCTTCCTCAGATCAACGCCTCATCTGGTGATAAATCTTACACTCCTGGCATCTGCATAGTTGTTTCCCACCCTTGGCCTCTCTGAGTAGGGTGTGTGCGTATTTACCTGTGAAAGCTTCTGGGTCAATAAAAATCCATTCAATCGTCTGTCCCTCTTCCACCGTCAACAGGAGGTTGATCTCGTGGGCGTTGTAGGTCTTCGACCTTGTCAACACAGAATGGCCAATTGACAAATGCAAAAGAAAGTTTGTGCATAAGATGGCTTCATTGGTTGGGCATCCACCTTCACTCCTTCCCTGCTGGAACCAAGGCTTACTGGACAAACACAACGGGGTTTCATAGGTCTGTTGCTCCAAATGGCAAGACCAGTGCAAGAGCACGCACTCACTTCCACGGCTGCCTTGTTCCCTCTGCTTGTTCTTTGCTTTTGGAGTGCTATCACCAAGCAGAGCCATTTGGGGCAAGGCAGAGGAAGCACCAGCTGTGGGACTCGTGAGACTTCTTAACGCACACACCTCCCCAGATGTACAAAAAAGATACACAGGGGCCAAATACATTGACAGATAATGTGGAAATGTTACGGGGCTGGGATGTATGATCTGCATTATTTTGTTTTGACTGCATTATGTAAATGTCAATGCAAATCAGCATTGTAGCTGATTTGCATTGTTGAAATTGGGTACATAAGAACATAAGAACATAAGAAGAGCCCTGCTGGATCAAGCCAACGGCCCATCTAATCCAGCTTCCTGTATCTCACAGTGGCCCCACCAGATGCGTCTGGGAGCGCACGAGACTATCTGTCTCCTGCTACCATTTCCCTGCATCTGGCCCTTGAATTACCCCAGTTTTAGGCCTGGAGATTACACATCTCCATCTTGGTTTGTAACCTGTGATGGACTTTTCCTCCAGGAATCTGTCCAATTCCCTTTTGAAGGCATCCAGGCCAGATGCCGTCACCACATCCTGTGGCAGGGAGTTCCACAGACTAACAACGCGCTGGGTGAAAAAATATTTTCTCTTGTCTGTTCTTACTCTCCCAGCCCTCAATTTGAGTGGATGTCCCCTAGTTCTGGTATTTTGTGAGAGGGAGAAGAGCTTCCCCCTATCCACTTTACTCATGCCCTGCATAATTTTGTACGTCTCAATCATATCCCCCCTCAGGTGCCTTTTTTTCCAGACTAAAGAGCCCCAAATGTTTTAGCCTTTCCTCATAAGGGAGGTGCCCCAGCCCAGTAATCATTTTAGTCACTCTCTTCTGCACCTTTTCCAGTTCCACTATGTCTTTTTTGAGATGCGGAGACCAGAATTGTACACAATACTTCAGGTGGGACCTTACTATTGTTTTGTATAATGGCATTATAATGTTGGCTGTTTTATTTTCAATCCCCTTTTCGATAATCCCTAGCATGGAATTGGCCTTCTTCACCGCTGCCATACCTTGGGTAGACACCTTCATGGAGCTGTCCACCAACACACCAAGATCTCTTTCCTGATCCGTCACGGATCAGGAAAACTATGGCCCCCACCCACCATTCTGCTTTATACCCTATAATTTGCTCTGAAATGAAGGTGTGGAAAAGAATCAGTCCCCCAAATTTATAGCCTTTTCCTCCTCCATCACTGGGGCTTCTACTCATTTGGAGTTGAATGCCTTTGCATCAGTTCAAGTAGTTCATTGCTTTTGCCTGCCTGGAGGGTTTCGTCGCTGTTACCTTTCAAGACATCCCAGTGGGCTGCAATAGCAATGAGAGAGGCAGGGTAGGGGGAAAACTGGCTGCCATTTGAATCCTATCCTCCCCGCACTTGCTACTTGGGTCAGCTTATTTTCCTTTCCCTCCTTGTTCTCAAAGAATCATAGAACTACAGTGACCCCCCACCCCCGCCTATCTCAGGGGTTAGGGGCCCGATCCAACCCAACCCGCGATAATTGAAAAATCCGCGATATGCGGATGCAGGTCAGGTCAAGCCTGGGGGGCCTAGCTGGGGGCTCTTGTACTTACCCCCAGCCAGGAGCTGCCCCAAACAGGCCTGTGAAGGCCTTCCTAAGCCTAGAAAGGCCCTCGCAGGCCTCAGAAATTATTTTTGGTGACCTGGAAGTGACTTCTGGTTTACCGGAAGTCACTTCCAGTTTGCAGGGAGGCTCTTTGGGGAAGGCCCTCACAGGCCTCTTCGGGGTAGCGCCAGTCCTGGGGTGAAATAAGGGAAGACAGAAACAGGCCTTTCCCCCTTATCCCAGGGGGCCTTTTTTTCATATACTGCGGTCCTGCGATATAGCGGGAACTAGAGATGGGCACGAATCAAAAAAATTGCATTTCGTTTGTCATTTTTCATTTGGAGGGTCCATTTCGGTTCGTTTCCGTTTTTCACGAATTTTTTGGGGAAAAATCGTTTTCGTTTTCGTTCATTTCGTTACTGTTTCGTTACTATTTATTTTAATTTTTTGTGATTTTTTTTAAAGGATTTTAAGCAATTCACTCATATTGCAGTAACGGAAACGAAACGCATGACAAATTTCCGGTGTTTCTGTTCGTTTTGTTACATTTCAGAGACAAAATGAAAAATTGTTCATTTCGTGCCCATCTCTAATATGAACCGCAAAAGGGCGGGAGACCACTGTATCAAGTTGGAAGGGGCCTATAAGGCCATCAAGTCCAATCCTGTACTCAGCACAGAAATCGAAATGCTTGATTAGTTTTCTCTTAAATGCCTCCTCCAGCGTTGGAGCGCTCACCAACTCGTGAGGTTCTGTACTTGGTTCTATTGTCATACTGCTCTAACAGTTAAGACCCCCCCCCACATATTCAGCCTAAATCTGGGTTCTCTTAATTTAAGCCCATTATTAGGTGTCCTGCATTCACAGAACAGTCAAAAGAAAGTATGTGCATAAAATCGCTTAGGTTTCTTTCTCCTTTCTTATTTTAAATACTTGCTTAGAGGGAGGGACATTTTCACTCCTGCCTTGTTTGCAGCTTCATAAGGAAGGCCCCCTATAGCTGTCCAAACTTGCAGGAGGCACGGTTAGAACAGAGTTGCCTTGAAACAACATCCCCTCCTCCCCCATCCCTGATTTGGTCACCTAGCTTCCCCAGCACAATGGAAGGAAGGAAGGAAGGAAGGAAGGAAGGAAGGAAGGAAGGAAGGAAGGAAGGAAGGAAGGAAGGAAGGAAGGAAGGAAAATAAATCCAAATGGTTATCAAGCTGCAAACAAGGCTCAATTCCTCCCCTCTCTCTGGCGGTTACTTCACATCCATTTTGTCTCTGTTAGTGTTGCGCTTAGGAGTTGTACAAACAAATGTTACTTCACGTCCGTTGTGCAACTACTGAAATTTGTCTCGACCACGCCTCCGGAGCGGGTGCTAAGCGTGACAATTCTATACCTGGTGCTGGGTAGGGTTTTCCCTTGTCACTCTTTGTTCCCGCTTTCTGTTCCGAGACAAGACACCGTGTAGTAAGGACTGTCACACAACAAATCATTCATTTCTCTCAGAAAACTGTGACCTTTTTTAAATTTTGACTTTTCAGAAGCAAAATATCAAAAAAGAATTGTTTAACCCCCCCACCCCCACCCCAGAAAAGGAAAAAGGAAGCTAGATAAATTCAGTATTTGTCACGGTACAAGACCACGAGGTAACACTTGTCACAACCATGACCATGGGAGCACTGAAACAGGGACAAAACCACGTGATCACAACCAATGCTGTCACGGTACAGAACTAGTCGCGGAACAAAGAAGGACGTGAAGTAACCCCCTCTGACTCCTGAATTGTTGGCATCCCAGAAATCTCGTTTCTGGCGTGCAACTTCACAGCAGATTCATTTGCAATTTTCTTGCTGTGTCGTTGCAATCCTCACTGCCATAAGGCTAAGCTCTCCAACCACCCATCTCTCTCTCTCTCTCTCTCTCTCTCTCTCTCTCTCTCTCTCTCTCAGTAAGGAAGAGCCAAGACTCACTGGAACACCATGGAGCAATTTTGCCAGTCAAATGGGAAATAGGTGACGATAATGGGGCACACGCTGCGGTAGATGGCCGGGGGTAGCCAGGAGATGTTGCCACTCGGAGAGACTAAAACGTTGGCATACAATGCAACGTCAAACACCCCATCGATGCTGTAGGGACAAAGGGAGAATAAGGTCAGGGGTGTCAGACCTTTCTGGGCCCACACAATTTATCCAGTGGTGGCAAACCTTCAGCACTCCAGATGTTTTGGACCACAACTCCCAGAATTCCAAGCCTGTATTGCCAGTGGCAAAGGACTGTAGGAGTTGTGGTCCAAAACATCTGGAGCGCCAAAGGTTCACCACTACTGCTTTACAGAAACCACCACAAAGGGATGCAAACCATACTCATTCAGGTGAAGAGACTTGTTTATCTTTTTGCATTCAGGTCATTGGCCTAGAAGATGTTTCCTACTCTCTTTGTGACTTGTGTTGCTTTCTTGAGCGATCTATATCCTGTAAGTTAAATATATTTTCAAAGATTATAACTGAACCCCTGTATCCATAGGGGATCAATGCCAAATAATGCGCGCACAAACACATACACCCTGCGAATACTGGAAAATATGGATTATAGTGAACACTCTTTCTATAGCGAATGCTATGCATAGCATGGACTCTGGCTCCCTTTAGTGGCCGGTTTTGGTAATGACATTGTGGAAATATATTTCTCTAATGAACACAATTCATATAGCCTGGTCTGTGGCTCCCTCTAGTGGCCATCTTTAGAAATATATATTTCTAGGATTATTCTTTTAATATTCTAGCAATTCAACTGTGAATCTCTCCCCAGCAGTGGTGATGGGGAAGAATCTTTTAGCCCAGTGGCTCCCAACTGCGAATCCGCCGAAATTCTTGGACTGAAACTCCCAGAAGTCTTCACTACTAGCTATTCTTGCAAGGATTCCTAGGAGATGCAATCTAAGAACATTGGAAACCACTGGTCTAACGCATCTGAAGATAACCAGGTAGCCGAGAGAATCTAGGCTAAATCAAACAGAACCGCATGGCCTCCCAGCATGAGCTCTCTCAACTAATCATGCCACATTTCCTAAATACCATGTGTCTTTTATATGAATCTATAGGTTCACATAGACTTTGTGTTTATAACTACTTATAACCATGTTGCTTTTATGTAGTGTTGTCTATTAATGCTGTAAGGATATCCCTCAATTCCTTGTTCTCAAGTACTTGAACATGTCTTAATTGTACTGAACTGTATATTATCCCTCTTTACTGTAAGCCACCTTGGGTCCTTTTCCAAGGAGAAAGGCGGGGTATAAATAAATACAGTGGAACCTTGACTTACGTCATTAATCCATTCCAGTGGTCTAGAAAAGTAATGGGAAAGTGGATTAATCCGTTCCAGATGATGAAAAAGACCCTCGACAACAGCAATTTAACACAAATTTGACTGGGACAGGAGATTCCTTCCAGGGATGTAAATGAAACGTCTCTTCAAAGAGAGGGGGAGGCAGTGGAATTATAGTCCACAAGTTATACACCTCCACTTTTTAATGTTCATAGCAACAATGTCTAACATTTAAGTTTTACTGATTTTTAACCTGACGTTCCAAGTCCTGAACAACCCTATGGTTACCATTAGAGTCCCACAACTGTACAGCTCCCCAACTAAAATGCTTCCATTGTGGACCAGACTTCTGCAGCCAGATTTTTTACAAGACTGAGCTGACTATCTAACCAGCGAGGCAGGAGCAGTTTGGAGGTGGCAGCTGCGATGCTGGGCCGTGGATGCCACCCGATTCCGGTGCCTTGCGCCGGGGCTCCGAGATGTAAGTCAAAGCCTGCGACTCAAGTCAAACACGCCCCTTCTTGCTGCAAGTCAAATATGCTGCAAGTCAAGCAGTATGTAAGTCAAGGTTCCACTGTAAATAAATAAATAAATAAATAAATAAATAAATAAATAAATAAATAAATAAATAAATAAATAAATAAAAATTGGGCTGGCTCTACTGAGGGGTGAGATGGGTCACATCGCCTCCTAACAAAGAGGCAACCCAAATTCTCTTGTCACCTTCAGATGGGTAAGAAGAAGGAGGGACCAGTCCTTGATGGATACTACTCACTTGTTTTCCAGGACAATATCTGGCAGCCACACCATGGTGGAGGGAATCCGTAAGCACTTGATGTTGGCATACTTGGCAGGATCCCACTGCAGGCGGTAATCGTACCATTTCTGGCAACAAGGAAGTGACCTAATGAGTCCTTTGAATTCTTCTTTAACAAAAAGAAAAGAAAGAAAAGCAATCTGCCAAACATCAGCTTTGAAACTTCGCCACAGGTCAAGCTGTGAACACATCTAGGCCTTGATCCTTCTAGGATAACAGTATACCCCAACTCTGTTATATACTGCAATGCTCAGTATGGCTTCTTAGTATGATAAAAGCTATACAGTATTTTAAAAGACACACACACACACAGAGAGAGAGAGAGAGATAGAGAGAGAAACTAAATGCAGAGTTACAAGATCGGGAATATTTGGCTCAGTATTACTACAAGGGGAAAAGAATTGTTGTAGATTACAAGCTGAATATGAGCCAACAGTGTGACGTGGCTGCAAAAAAGGCAAATGTGATTTTAGACTGCATTAACAGAAGAACGGTCTTCAAATACCATGAAGTGCTTGTTCCCCTCTATTTGGCACTAGTTAGACTTTAGAGTTCTATGTCTAGTTCTAAATCTAAACAATACCCTTGAAGAAGGATACTGACAAACTGGAAAAAGTTCAGAGGAAGGCAACAAGGATGATCAGGGGACCAAACTTTTGTTCTTCCTTCCTTACATTGGTCCCCATTTTGTTACCATTTAGCCTGATGAATGGTCCTGGTGAAGTCAGAACCTAGCAGATTTTAGATGTTTATGGCTGGTCATAAATGGATGGTTCTGGTGAAGTCAAAACCTGGCAGATTTTAGATATTTATGGCTGATCAAAGTAGCCCACCTGTGGATTTCGAATGTTGATTTACTTCTGTGGATCAGCACAATCTCTTTATTTTGTGGGCTGGGAGTTATTTTGTGGGAAGGGTGGAAGCCAGGAGAGAGATGGACTTCTTTTTTTAATCTTTCCCCAACAAAATGACCAACAATGGAAGGAGGTGGGAAAGGCTAGTCTGAACTAATGACACAGAGGACACCTTATATAGAATAACTAATTTTGCAGGACTCCAAGCCCTAACAGCATTAATTATTATTATTATTATTATTATTATTATTATTATTATTATTATTATTATTATTATTATTATTATTGTTGTTGTTGTTGTTGTTGTTGTTTGTTTGTTTGTTTGTTTGTTTGTTATATTTCTATACTGCCCATCTTCTGGACGGAACTCTGGGCGATTTACAATTAACGGTTTACAATTAATGGTGCAATGTTAGTGACACTTTGAGCAGCACACCTGTAGTAACCTGCAAACATTAAAAAAATCAGCAGCCTTCCCAACAATGTTCACTTACCAGCTCCACCCAGACGTTGGTGGTGAGCGCTTCGTCTCTTTCATTCTGGAAAGAGAAGACAAAAAGACGAGCCAGTTAGATGTAGCATCTCAGTCCAACTTACCTCCAACTCCTCAAATAAAGCCACAACAAGGCCTCACGGGAATGTCAAGGGAGGAACTCCTCAACATTGGGCAGAATCTTAACTGATTGAAGTGGCTGAGCTGACAAGAAGCCATTGGGGGACTTGAATCCATACCATTTCCTAGCCAGGATGTAAGAAATGCCTTAAGATTGTTATAGCCCTTGCTGTGAATCCAGGGCAAGAGAGGTTTGGATCCGGTGTGACTCCGCTGTTGAGACCAGGAATTAATAGAAACGAACAGATTCATGTGAAAGTGATGCCATCTTCTCTGTGTATGCCTTGTATCTGTACCTTATTGTGCGTTGTAAGCTGTCTGAAACTGTTTCAACTTTACTGGAATGTGCCTTGGCAAGAGAGAAAGAAGAGACTGTTTTATATGTTCAAGGACAACAATGGAGGGGTGCAAGGAGAATGGGTTAGGATGTTCCTAACAAAGAGTTACAGCTTGCCTAAGGAATGTTGTGGATTGGGGAGGGACATCTCATGCTTTCTGCACTTCAAAGATGAGGATGTACACATATTAGACAAAGAAGATAGGTGGTTTGAGAAAGGAGTAAGGGAAGCCATTCATGTGAGCATTGAAACCCGCTCTCTCAACAGAGGTGGTGGGCTCCGGCATAGTCTATCTGCTACTTATCAGGCTGTGCTTTCCAAAGTCCCCAGGCAAATCAAAAAGCCTTCACCACCAAGGCCACAGCTAACGACCCATTCTTGATAGGTTTCAGCACCTTAGGCCATTGTTCACCTTAAGGCTAAGGATACTATTGTCTCCCTAACAAGCCTATTTAGACCACTGTTCATCTTATGAGCCTAATTCAGGCCAGGGTGACAAGAGGTCAAAGCTGCCTATAAGATGGAGGATTTGCACTAGCTGTATTCAGACCAATGTAGCTGTTTGGATGAACAGCGAAACGTTTCCATCTGTCAAAAAAAGAAGTCCAGTAGCCATGACTCAACTTCCAGATAAACTCACCTGGATGACTGAGAATCTTCACAGACATATTTCTGTAATTAAATGTGTACTCTGCCTCTGTTAGTTGCGATTTTTCCTTCTGCTTCAGGGGGAAAGGTTGACCCCTTCCTTTATCCAGCTGAATAAATGGATGGTGATTTGGATCTCTGCTTATCTCAGAATTTTTTGGCTAAGTTATTCTGGTACAAGAAAAAGTTTGGGATTAGCCTGAATTCAACACCGCTACTCCCCTGCTCAGCCCCTTTTTATTTCTTCTGCTGGCTGATCTCAGCCGTTGTGTGAGCAGATTAACCAACTGGAGGTGGTTATTCCGAGTCCATGAAGTTTCTGCTGGTTCCAAAAACTCCTCCAAATAAGCCATATTCAGTTGTCCCGTTATATTCCAGTTGTCCTGGAATATAAACTCACAACTCACCAAGGGTGTTGGCAACTCTTAAGTCCGGATCCCCCAGGCCTGGGTCCCTGTTAAAAATAAGCATTTTCCATGGGAAAAGGAGAGAAATTGGTTCTGAATCATAAGCCGTCGTGGGGGTGAGGATGAGTCAAGTCAACAGTGCAACTGACATCTGACTTGACGGCAAGTCCCACGGCTCGTGGTGCCATCCTGCCAACTGCTTGTTGTGGCTGTTTGTGTGTAATTAATCCCAGGTTTTCTCCTGTGTGGTTGTGAAAGAGCACATATGTCGTATAATGAGGCTGTTGTTGTCCGTGCCTCCGTTTAAAGAAGGAAGCCTCCAGATGTTTCTGTGGCCTTAACAGGCCCTGTGGACTGTTGAATCTTCATCCACAACATCTTAGAACAATAGCCTCCATCAAGAAGGTACACTGGGGGAATTACGCTCCCAAACTTTGACTTTGCAGCCAGAGACCTAAGCCACTGAGTTCTCAAGAAAGAGAAAATTTCGGAGGCATTGGGCCCTGTGGCTGGAGAATTCCTTGTTTTTGCATATGTTCATATGAACTGGAATACGTGAAGAGAATATATAAATCATTATCAGTTATTGCCCTCCATTTTGGTGATGTGCGCTTAGCAATTTAAGGTTCGCTCTCACCAGCACCGCTACCGCACTTCCACGAGCAGCCGCTTCTTATTTTGGATCGCCTTTTCTCCTCCCGCGGTCACGTGGCTGTTATAGCGATTCTGCTGTTCGCACTTGCGCGGGTAGCTAGCAGTCGGCTTTCCAGTTCTCACTTTATTGAACCTCTTTAAAACTTGGTATGCCAATGTGTTTCTCTTCAACCAAGAAAATGAAATTAAGTGACAATGAGCTGAAACTTTTGCATAACTAAGTTCGTAAACGTCCTGCCATGGTGGTGTGATTCTGTTTTCTGTGTTTTCTGAAAGCAAAAAGGCTAAGAATAGGGGATGGGGGAGGGGGAGCGACTTAGTATGTCCACAAATTCAACAAATCGCTTAAAAGGGAGACGCAGGAAGCGATGTAAAAAAACACCACCCCAGTGGCCATCGCAAGGAAAAGCGACACAGTGGCCAAAAATGGGCATGGCCAAGGGGGTTCTTTAGATCAATCCTTTTGAAAACCGGACAGTGATTTTTAAGGCACCTTGTTTTTAAGGAAAAGGCGTTTTAAATCAGAAGTGCGGTAGCAGTCTTATTTTAGTCCATGAGCTGCTCTGAGACAGCACCTCCTCCTCAGAGAACAGAGCACTCCTGTGTCTCTGTAGCTAAATTTTTAATGTTGAAAACATTTATGTCCCAAACCTTAAATGTGGTGCCTTGAAAACCTCCAAATCATTGATAAGACATTTTGTGGCTAGCATGGCGGGCTGGAGTATTGAAAGCTGTCGGCTGCAAGGTCGGCAGCTCAGCGGTTCAAATCCCGGGTGCCACGCAGCGGATCGAGCTCCTGCCGATAACCCCAGCTTCTGCCAACCTAGCAGTTCGAAAGCAGATAAATGGAAGCAGATAAATAGGTACCGCCATAAAAAGTGGGAGGGTAAAACAGTGTTTCCTTGCAGCCACATGGCCATGGACTTGCACAAAGCAAAAGCAAAAAGTGTTCTGCTTATATACCGCCCCATACTACTACAAGTAGTCTCTGGGCGGTTTACAATTTGAATTACAGAGTGCAGGCTACACATTGCCCCCCCAGCAAGCTGGGTACTCATTTTACCGACCTCGGAAGGATGGAAGGCTGAGTGAACCTTGAGCCTGCTACCGGGGATTGAACCCAGGTCGTGAGCACAGTTTTACTTGCAGTACAGGCATTTAACCACTGCGCCACGAGGCTCTTTGGCTTGAATATGGAGATGAGCACCCGCGCCTAGAGTCGGACACGACTAGCACACATGTGCGGGGGGAACCTTTATCTTTATCTTTTTAGCTGAGCCCCATTGAGGCTGATGACACCACGGAAGCTATCTTAGGGTGCTATCACATGTCTTTTTGATAAAGACGTGGTTTTACTCTAAAGTCGTCACGTGATTGAAGATTCGGTTACAGTGTCCTCATGGGCATGGCATTAATACACGAATCTTAATGTTCCCACGTCCTAAAACCGCATTTTAAAGTTTGATCCTGAGCAATTTTAAAACTTTTTTTTTTTGGCTGAGCCCCAAGCGCCCATCAGCTGTAGTGCGGGATTGGGGCTGGCAAAAAAGAAGTTTAAAAAAAAATGAAACAAAAGCCAAATTAGTATTTATAAATTTTAAAAGAAGAAGTTAACATCAGCTAATAGGACAAAGGGGGTGGGGGGACCCGGATAATCAACATCATAAGAACATAAGAACATAAGAAGAGCCCTGCTGGATCAGGCCAAAGGCCCATCTAGTCCAGCTTCCTGTATCTCACAGTGGCCCCGCCAGATGCCTCTGGGAGCGCACAAGACTAGATCTCTGTCTCCTGATACCACTCCCCTGCATCTGGCCCTTGAGGTACCCTGGTTTCAAGCCTTGAGATGACACATCTCCCCATCATGGTTTGTAACCTAGGATAGACTTTTCCTCCAGGAATCTGTCCAATCCCCTTTTGAAGGCAACCAGGTCAGATGCCATCACCACATTGTGTGGCAGGGAATTCCATAGACTTACAACGCGCTGGGTGAAAAAATATTTTCTTTTGTCAGTTTTTACTCTCCCAGCCCTCAATTTGAGTGTATGTCCCCTAGTTCTGGTATTTTGGGAGAGGGAGAAGAGCTTCCCTCTCTCCACTTTACTCATACCCTGCATTATTTTGTATGTCTCAATCATATCCCCCCTCAAGCGCCTTTTTTCCAGACTAAAGAGGCCCAAATGTTTTAGCCTTTCTTCATAAGGGAGGTGCCCCAGTCCAGTGATCATTTTAGTCGCTCTCTTCTGCACCTTTTCCAGTTCCACTATGTCTTTCTTGAGATGCGGTGACCAGAATTGTACACAATACTCCAGGTGGGGCCTTACTATTGCTTTGTATAATGGCATTATAATGTTGGCTGTTTTATTTTCAATCCCCTTTTTGATAATCCCTAGCATGGAATTGGCCTTCTTCACCGCTGCCGCACATTGGGGAGACACCTTCATGGAGCTGTCCACCAACACACCAAGATCTCTTTCCTGATCCGTCACGGATAACTCAGAGCCCATGAGTTGATAGATGAAGTTTGGATTTTTTGCCCCAATATGCATTACTTTACATTTGGTTACAATAAAACGCATTTGCCATTTGTCAGCCCATTCCCCCAGTTTGGAGAGATCCTTCTGGAGCTCTTCACAATCTTCTCTGGTTTTTACCACATGGAAAAGTTTTGTGTCATCTGCAAACTTGGCCACCTCACTGTTTATCCCTGTCTCCAGGTCATTTATGAACAGATTGAAAAGCACCAGTCCCAGGACCGAGCCCTGGGGCACACCGCTTTTCACTTCTCTCCAGTGTGAAAATTTCCCATTGACACCTACTCTTTGTTTCCGGGATCTCAACCAGTTCTCAGTCCATAAGAGGACCTGCCCTCTTATCCCCTGACTGCAATTTTCTCAGCAGCCTTTGGTGAGGGACTGTGTCAAAAGCCTTTTGAAAATCCAGATAGACTATATCAACCGGTTCACCCAAATCCACGTGCCTGTTGACCTTTTCAAAAAATTCTAAGAGATTTGTCAGACAAGATTTACCCTTACAGAAGCCATGCTGATTTTCTCTCAGCAAGGTTTGTTCTTTTATGTGCTTTAAGATTTTCTCTTGGATGAGGCTTTCCACCATCTTCCCTGGGACAGATGTAAGGCTAACCGGCCTGTAGTTTCCTGGGTCCCCCCTCCTTCCTTTTTTAAAAATTGGTGTGACATCTGCTATCCTCCAGTCCTCCGGCACTGTGGCCGTTTTAAGAGACAAGTTGCATATAACCGTTAGGAGATCTGCTATTTCATTTCTCACTTCCCTAATAACCCTTGGGTGGATGCCATCTGGGCCCGGTGACTTGTTAATCCTCAATTTATCAATTAGTCCTAAAACCTCCTCTCTTTTAACCTGCATTTGATTTAATTCTTTAGTCAGGAGGGGCGGCTGAGGCAGCGGAATCCGCTCAAGGTCCTCTGTCGTGAAGACAGACGCAAAGAACTCATTCAATTTCTCTGCAATGTCCAAGTCTTCCTTAACCTCCTCTTTTCCTCCCTCACCATCCAGAGGGCCAACTGGTTCTCTGGCAGGTTTTCTACTTCTAACATATTTAAAGAAGCTTTTATTATTACCCTTTATATTGCTAGCCATTCATTCCTCAAAGTCTTTCTTTGCCTCCTATGTGAGGTTAGAAAATGTGAGGTTGGAAAACCTATGTGAGGTTGGAAAGTGTGAATTTATAACCAGGTTAAAAAACACCCCACATCACCCCTAGGTCATGGAAAGATCGGTTCAACCTGCTGAACCAGTTTTTTTTTTAAACTTGATGGTCATGGGGACACATATTTTTGAGCCGGATTACTTGTAAGTAAAAACTGGATCAAACTGCTCGCAAGATAGCACCCTTAGAAAAGCAAAACGTGTTGCTTATACTGTATACTGTTCCATAGCACTTAAAGCACTCTCCAGGTAGTTTACAAGTAATTATGCAGGGTACACATTGTACCACCAGTCTCAGCTAGCTGGGTACTCATTTTAACAGACCTCAGAAGGATAGAAGGCTGACTCTGAGTTAACCACAATCCACCTATCTGTTCTTTAAATGATATTTCAGTTATCCAGAAATGTTTTTTTAAATTAAATTTTGGCACCATAGTTGTTTTAGTGTTATTCTTCAGCTTTAGTCTAGTATTCTACATAGCTCTGAGAGCTAATCAGCTGCAGGACTGCGCCACCAGGCTCTTGATGAAAGATGAAAGGCTTCTCAGCGTTACTTACCAGTGAGATGAGGTTGGTGAGGGTTAGTTTGACTGAAACGTCTACAACATCTCCCTTGTTCATGGCTGGGCGGAAGTTGCGGTTATAATTGGCCATCAGGTCATTCAGTAGTTTCTCCTCTTGATTTCTGCCCAAGACCACTAGAGGAGGAAAGCGGAGACACTCGGAAGCAGCAGCAACTTGTAATGCAAACAGTCAGGCATAAGAAAGAGGAAACTTTTTGGAGCTTTAACAACTTCACATGCTGCCTTTAGTAGGTTTTGCTGGAAGGGACTTGCTGGGCTGGGGGTGACTGTTAGTCTGTCCATTACTAGCCAACTGTTTCCTCCTGCCTCTGAATTCAAAGAGCTCTTTTGATCTATTCAACTGTAAGTAATGAAACCTTGTTATTCTTCCCCCTTCTAATGTCTCAGAGTTAGTCTCTGAGATTGTAAATTTCAGCTGATGAGAAAAAGGGGTGGACCGCTCTGGGGAACTTGAAACTATTCTGCTCGCTGCAATGCTGCTGGGCAGCTAGAGGAATGTAACAAAAATTTAAAACTCTGTAATGGGATTCACCTCAGTAATTCAGGGCAAAGGGGAATATCCCCCTGTTCCTATCACAAATAGAGTCTGCCTGGTGGGAAACAGTAGAGACTTGCTGATGAGCATAGCTCAGAGGTAGCTAACTTCTAATGTAATAACTTTTGCAGCAAAAAATGGTGGCACTTTGGAGACGCATACATTTTATGTAGCATAAGCTTCCATGGACCATTTCTGACTTCTTCCACTGTACAAACAGCTTAAGGCGTTTATACACGACCCCTAAACTCCGGGGCAAATGGCTCCCAGCTCCGGAGCTTAAAAATGTTTACTCACCAGCTCCGGAGTTTACAGGAAATTAGGTGCAACCATGCCCACTTTAGCGCGTCCCAGCGCACCTTTCAAGTACCTGCTCTTCTGTCCTGAAAATTCCTTGATGCGGTGTAAAGATAGTGAGTGCGGGGCTCTCCTCGCTTCTGTTTGTTGTTGTTTTGGCTCCCGCCCCTTTAAGACCTATTTTACAGACACAGGAATCTTGCCGGCAAGATTGGATGTGAGGCACGATCTTTTCTTCCTTTTTTTTCTCCCTCCCCTCACGCAGCCAGCAGCCAGGAAGTGCGGAGGGGTGGGGAAGCAGGAAGAGCGACAAGCCCCTAAGATCTCTAGTCCGAATTTAAGTGGCCAGCGGGTCTTAGGGGTCGTGTAAAAGCGCCCTTAGTGTAGTGGTGCTACAAATTACAGGTCACTTGTAACAGATTCCTTTTTTGAGTAGTGAAGTTAACTACTTTTTATTTGCCACTTGATCAGGTATACAGTAACACTGCTTTTGCAGTACAATTGGAACTGTTGCAACTTGTTGTCATTACAGGCCATCAAGTAGCTTCCAATGTATTTGGACACTATGAACTAATAATCCCCAAAGTGCCCTAGCATTAATAAAATTGTTTGGGGTTTGCAAACTAAAGATGGCAGCCTGCTTTGCTGAGTCACTCCATCTTATGTTTGGTGTTTGTCTTTTCTTACCACTTCTCTTTATTTTATCCTGATCAGATAATGTATTATTTTGTAGATCTTTCAGAATCCTTAATCTTCATTTAAAATTTCACTTTGATTTTTTTGGGATTGAATGAGAGATATTTTTCTTTCTTATATTTTATTGTTCTCTTCCACATTTTTCCAGACGTTATTTATAATAGTTCTTTCTGACCCTGTATTCCAGTTGCTAAAAAGCTGCATTTGATATTTTAACCCTATTTCTGACACTTATTTTTTGTTTCTCATCTATAATTATAATTCTAAGTGTTCCATCAGTCATCAATTAATATTTTTCTCTTCTTTTGACCACAAGGATCCTCTTTTTAGTTTCTTTCTCATCACATCTCTGGTTTCAGTCCACAGTTATTCTGTCTCATGGTCAATAGAGTTTAATAATGCATTGCAAAACTGTTATTTAAAGGATCTTTCAGTTATCCAGAAATGTTATTTAAATTAAATTTTGGTGCCATGGTTGTTTTAGTGTTATTCTTCAGCTTTAGTCTAATATTCTACATTGCTTTGAGAGCCAATCACACCCCCAGGTCCTCACTCCTACAAGGAACAAAGGGCAAAAATGATGTGCAGCTTTCCAAGGTCAATATATACAGCCCCCAAATCTCTGAAAACCAGTCATCCTTCCAACAAAAGTGTCCCTTGCTGTCATGTTCCTCCTTTATTAGTTAATTTCCTAACTTAAATAATTCCATCAACTCAAATATACCTTTATCTCTCAGCTATATAATTAGGATATAATTAGGTAGGCAGCATGTGCTGATCAGATCCTGACTGATTAATAAGAAATGGCTTACTTAGCTCTGGGTGAAATCCATTCCTGTCTAGTCCACAGATCGTTAGCTTACTAATATTTAAAACCCCCAGCATTATGAAACTATTAGCAAACGGCAACTGTCCAACAAAGTCTTCAAGGGAAGTGTGTGGGAGAAGTGCTGGCAAATTGCCTTCATTAGTGTAATCTCAGCTACTTAATTGAGAGGTGCGGAGGGCCAAGGCAGGCTCAGGAGGAGGGTGGCAGCAGGCACTGTGTGGTTGGCAATGGGGTGCAGCTGAACGCAATCTGGAATCTCACTACAATGGCTAAAGCAGGTGTAGTCAGCTGCCCATCTTCCTGAAACAGCCATAGCCATTTTAAGGCATTTCAAGGTGCATCTTCCTAGAGGGTTTTAATGGCCATGCCTTCCTTCCTTCCTTCCTTCCTTCCTTCTTTCGTTCTTTCTTTCTTCCTTCCTTTCTCCCTCCCTCCCTCCCTCTTTCTCTTTCTTTCTTCCTTCCTTCCTTCCTTCCTTCCTCTCTCCCTCTTTCTTTCTTTCCTTCTTTCTCTTTCTTTCTTTCTTTCTTTCTTTCTTTCTTTCTTTCTTTCTTTCTTTCTCCCTCCCTCCCTCCCTCTTTCTTTCTTTCTTTCTTTCTTTCTTTCCTCCCTCTCTCTCTTTCCCTTCCTTCCTTCCTTCCTCCCTCCCTCCCTCCCTCCCTCTTTCTTTCTTTCCTTCTTTCTTTCTTTGTTCCTCCCTCCCTCCCTCTCTCCCTCTTTCTTTTTCTTTCTTTCTTTCTTTCTTTCTTTCTTTCTTTCTTTCTTTCTTTCTTTCTTTCTTCCTCCCCCTCCCTCCCTCCCTCCCTCCCTCTTTTTTCTTTCTTTCTTTCTTTCTTTCTTTCTTTCTTTCTTTCTTTCTTTCTTCCTCCCTCCCTCTCTCCCTCTTTCTCTTCCTTCCTTCCTTCCTTCCTTCGGCTTCATTAGAAGTGACTAGAAGAAGAAGGCACCACTGCCATATTGAGAGGGACACCGACTAAAAGTCTCCCCGTTGGAACCACCATCCCCTTCCAAACTATGAGAGTGTGATATTCTAATAGTTGTTATGAGTTTTTTGGGCTGTTTTGTCCATGTTCTGGAAACTTTTCTTCCTGATGTTTCACCAGACTTTGTGGCTGGCATCTTCAGAGGGCAAGTTCCTCCGGGAACTCGGAGCACACAGAGAAGTCCTAGTTCCCTGTGCTCCTTGCCCTCTGAACTACACGGGGCTCCTGCAGCCCTAATGCCGGTGTTGTCAAAGGGTGAGAGGTGTCCCCCGCAAGTCCCTCCGCTACCTTCTGGTTCTTCCATGCTGTGAGATGCTGGTCCCACGGTAGGCTTTTTTTGTTTAGAACGAACCTCCCCTCCCTGCCGACCACCCAACAAAAAAACCCACTGTTGGTCCGTTCTAGCACACAGAGCAAGGAACCCGGATCCACCCAGCCTACCTGTAAGGAAGCTGGCGATGAGGACCGAACTAAGCCGACCCATCGTGCTGGTGCGGATGAATCTTTCTCGATCCAAAAGCAGCAGAAGCTTGAATCGATTTGCTGGGACGGTCTGGGGGGTTATTTTCAGCCGGGCTCCCACCTTTCCCAACCTCCTAGCTTCCCTCCCTTCCACATACACACCCCAAGGGCCCCCTTCCTTCCCGGGCTGGTTGCGGTCCAGCTGTCCTACCATTGCATTGTCAGCTGTTTCCTCAGTGACGACAGCCAATTGCCTTGGGAACAATGATATGGGGACGGGGTGGGGCAGGTGACAGAACTGTCTGTTCCACATACCCCATTGGGCAGGCATACAAAGCATGGCTATTGTTCAGCACTTTGTCCAGGTTGGGGCCTCTCTCTCTCTCTCTCTCTCTCTCTCTCTCTCTCTCTCTCTCTCTCTCTCTCTGTGTGTGTGTGTGTGTGTGTGTGTGTGTGTGTGTGTGTGTGTGTGTGTGTGTGTGTGTGTGTGTGTGTGCATTTCGCATCAGGAAAGCCCCCAGGGCTCCTATTTATAGGAACACAGAGGACAACAACCTTCTAACAGCTTTCAAGGGAAATCTCTGCCGAATTCTCAGAGGCCCTCAGCGAGAGATTAGTGCGAATGGAGACAAATTCCAAGAAGACACAGAGGCAGTGTTTCCAGGATGTTCCTGTTAACTTGGAATCAATCTTGCCTTCTTAAAGTGGGGTTCCAGACATCACACTAGGAGGAGGATGTCTGGGAGCTGAGTCATGGCAACTGGACTCCATCTCTTTTGGGATCGAAACGTTTTGCGGCAACACTAGTGCGGTGTTAGCGAACCTATGGCACGGGTGCCAAAGATGGCACTCAGAACCTTTTTTGTGGTCACCCGACATTGCCTCTTGTCAGCCACCTGTGTGTATGTGTCTGTTGCGTCGTTACAGTCGTGACCAACCCTTCGTGACCCCATGTCCATGGAGTTTTCTTGGCAGGAATACTGGAGTGGTTTGCCAGTTCCTACTCCAGGCGCCTACAGCACCTGGTATTCCCTGGTGGTCTTCCCTCCAAGTACTTACCAGGGCCGACCCTGCTTAGCTTCCGAAATCAGGCGAGATCGGATGTGCTTAGGGCATCTAGATAGCTATTTTGGGAGATTAAGTAAAGATAAAGGTCAAGGTTCCCCCTGGACATGCGTGCTAGTCGTGACCGACTCTAGGGACGGTGCTTATCTCCGTATTCAAGCCGAAGAGCTGTTGTTGTGCAAGTCCGCGCTAAAGTGGGCGTGGTTGCACTTAATTTCCTGTTAACTCCGGAGCTGGTGGGTAAACATTTTTAAGCTCCGGAGCTGGGAGCCATTTGCCCCGGAGTTTAGGGGTCGTGTATAAACGCCCTCAGAAACCACTGCCAGGGGTTCCTATAAAGCAGCATTGACTTGGCTGAATATAACCATAATTTTAATCAATTTTCTTGGAAGGCTGTGTCTCTCCACTGTCCAGACCCACCCACCTGAATCTGGAGGGGGGGGCAATGAAAAAAAATCAGGGAGGAGCAAAAATGGGGTACTGTTTTGAGCACTTTTTATTTTGGAGCACGGGGGGACTGGAGGGGTTTGGGGGTTCCCCTGGAATCATGGAGAGGGTTGCACTTTTCCCACTCCTGTCCATTTTGTAATATTCTTCTAAGTTGGCCCTACCTATTGCCTTTTCTAGAGCTGATCATTTTCTGGGAAATTTCATTTCAAAAAGTTTTTTTTTTCTGAAAGAGCTCAGTCCTGCCTGGGAGGGAACCTAAACATTTCAGCTTAGAAACCTGTCCCTCAGTTTGTTTGAAACCAAGCTGAAGATGCACAATAAAACCACTCCAACTAGCTATTACTTGACATTATCCATCTGTGCCCGAGTCAGCTTTCAGCCCTCCTCTCTCGAAATAAGACAAATGTATAATCCAAAGAACTGGAGAAGAGGATTGGAGGCAATTTACAGCATCCTGGAAACATCCAGGAGTATTCAGGAGGACCCTCCTATCCACAGCATCAGTATCTGCTGATTCACTGATCCCCTGCCAGAAAATGCTAAATAAACCCCTCCAGAAATATGTACAGTATTTGTATGCATCTCCAGGGTGTATTTACCATGTTTGATACTGGGTTTTTGTCCAGCATCCCTCAGGAGGCTCTGAAATGATCCATAGCAGATGAGAATTCACCTCAAAAACTAGGGTTTCTCAGTTGGTAGCATCCAAAACTTGAGAACGTGTTGGGTGTAGTGCAACCTGTATAGGATACCTTTGAGGGGGTTTGGTTGTGAGGGACCTTTTTGGACGGTAGTGCATGTCAGTCAAGTCAGCAGCAGCCAAAAATATTCCCTCTCAACCTCAGATTATTTGTCCTGCTTTCCTCAACTCAGGGTTCTGCCCTGCGTTCTTACTTGTGGCATCAAAGACGCGGACAAGGCAAAGTGTTCTGTCAGCTATTTATTTATTTAATTACAGAAATTTTTAGCCATCCCATTACCAAGCGATCTCTGGGCGGCATACAACAATATATTAAAACAATAAAACAACATGTTAAAACCATCAAAATAACAAACAGGTAAAAACAATCAATATACAAATAATAAAATCTTGCTAATCATATGCCCAACTCAAAGAACATTAACTAATTAAAATGCTGGCTACACAGGAAGGTCTTTGTCTGGTGCTGAAAGGCCAAAAGCATTGGCACCAGGTAGATCTCTGTTGGGAGGGCATTCCAAAGTTAGGGGGGACAACCACCAAGAAGGCCCTGTTTTGACATGCCACCCCCCCCACACACACACCTCTTTAAGGGATGGCACCTTCAGCAGGGCCTCCAGACCTGATCTTAGTGTACAGGCTTGTATGGAAGAAGGCGGTCCTTTAGATAACCAGGTCCTAAGCTGTATAGAGCTTTATATGTAAGCAAAAGCGCTTCTAAACGTCAGCTATGTAACCCAAAGCAAAGCAAAGTGTTCTGCTTGTTTGTATACCACCCATACCACTTCAAGTAGTCTCTGGGCAGTTTACAGTTTTATGTCAGTATGTTGGCTACATATTCCCCCACCCCCCACCCCAAGCAAGCTGGGTACTCATTTTACTGACCTCGGAAGGATGGAAGGATGAGTGAACCTTGAGCCTACTACCTGGGCTTGAACCCCAAGTCGTGAGCACTGTTTCGCCTGCAGTAGAGGCATTTAACTACTGCGCCACGAGGCTCACTGCAGCGAGTAACCTGTCAGCTAGTCAATAACGAAGCTAGTTACACTTAAGCTCAGTGATGTAACAAAACATTTCTGCACAATATGATGTTTCATTGAAGATTTTAAGACAAAAGTTAGCTAGTTGTCAAGGATGCATGGGTGAATGGGTGGGTGAATGGATGGATGGATGGATTTTGCAGCATTGACCTAGATCCAGTGTTTCCCAATCTTGGGTACCCCAGATGTTCTTGGACTGCATCTTTCCAGAAGCCTTCTCCACTAGCTGGGCTGACAAGGACTCCTGGGAATTGCAGACCAAGAACATATGGGGGACCAAGGTTGAGAAGCAGTGGTCTAGGTAATCTGTACAACTCATAAGAACATAAGAACATAAGAAGAGCCCTGCTGGATCAGACCAAAGGCCCATCTAGTCCAGCCTCCTGTATCTCACAGTGGCCCCACCAGATGCCTCTGGGAGCACATGAGACTAGATATCTGTCTCCTGACACCATTCCCTTGCATTTGGCCCTTGAAGTACCCTGGTTTTAAGCCTGGAGATGACACATCCCCCTCATGGTTTGTAACTTGTGATGGACTTTTCCTCCAGGAATCTGCCCAATCCCCTTTTGGGCTCTATCACACAACAGAAACAAGTGAGTAATAATTAAACCCAGTCATGAAAATGTGACCATGGAACTCCTTGTGACCAACAAAAGGCTTCACAGTCAGCTTATCCTGCCTTGTTTCAGATCTCCCAGGGAGCCAGCAAACACTTCAGCAGATGCTCTTTTATCTCACCCAATCTCCTAGCTAATTGGAGACCGAAGTGCTGCTCAGCTCCCCTTTTGATCTGCTGTCAAGCATTTTGTAGGACAACAAGGGAAAAACCCAGTGTTTGTGCGACCACAATCTCGTTTGCCTCCTTTTAAAACACGGATTTGGAACCGGATTTTAAAATACCCAACTTTTGCCTTGAGTCTTTGAAAACTCGCTGGAACCCGGTTAAGCGGGCGTTACCGGGTTTTCTTTTTAAAAAAAGCCCATTTGCTGTGGGGTCACGATTTCTGGAGCCGGTTTAAAGGTAAATTAAATCTGGATTTTAAAGTACTTGAGATATTAGGGCTAGTTCTGTCATTTAACGGCATTAAAACCCGTTTCTTTAGAACAGGGGTCCTCAACCTAAGGCCCTGGGGCCGGATGTGCCCCCCCCCAAGGTCCTGAATCTGGCCCCCGGGATCAACTGCAACCCCCCCCCACCTCCCCCCCCTGCTTTGCAAGCAAGCAAGCCTCTGCAGCTGCTTCTATTGCTGAGGCAGTTCAAAGCAGTGGGCTGTGTCGCTTCTCCCACTCCCTCCAGCTACCACCCAGATGATCAGCATGCTGGCTAGTGGGGCATTCAAAGTGGGAGGGCTACGGCAAGGTCCCCCACTCCCCCCACCCACTGCCCAGATGGTCGGGGTGCTGGGTGCAGCAGAGCGGGGCAATTTAAAACAGGAGGGCTGCGGCAAGGTCTCCCACTCCCCCCCACCCACCGCCCAGATGGTCGGGGTGCTGGGTGAAGCAGAGCGGGGCAATTTAAAACAGGAGGGCTGCGGTAAGGTCTCCCACTCCCCCCACCCACCGCCCAGATGGTCAGGGTGCTGGGTGCAGCAGAACGGGGCAATTTAAAACAGGAGGGCTGCAGCAAGGTCTCCCACTCCTTCCATGGCCCTGAGGCCCACCCCTGCTCCTCCTCCATCCTGCCCACCTGCCTTCCTTGTGTGGCTGCTGCCTGTGTTATTGTAGTGGGGAGGAATGAAGGGGGCAGGCGGAGGCAGCGCCAGCCAGCCTTCCGAGCCAGAGCAGCCATGGCAGTGGACCGCTGGAGGGATGGACAGCAGGTGACTGAAGGGGGAAACGGAACTACGTCCCGCCCACCCAGCCCCCTCTGAGCTGCTGCCTTGCTCCGCGGAATGAGGGAGGGGAGGAGGGAGCACAGCCATGGCTGGAGGCTGAAGCTGCCACCACCATCACCAGGTCAGAGACCAGCGAGGAGGAGGTGGTGGAGAAAGAAGGGAAGGGAAGAGAAGGCCAACGGTGGTCTGGGCCTGGTTCCTGGGAGGCTGGCGGGGCTGCATTTGTCCCCAGTTAGTGATGGGCAGGCAGGCTGTCGAGCCAAGAGAGCACTGCAGCCTGACTGGACTCGGCCAGTGAGCGGGCTGCAGGTGGCTTTGGGCATGCCTTCCTGCCTCCCCTCCCTCCTTCCCAGCCCTTGCTCGCTCTCTCCCTCCCTCACTTGCAGCACACCAAGTCGGGCCAGGCCGGGCCAGGCCAAGAGAGGAGTCAGCTTTCCCTCCAGGGCAGGGGTACTCAAAGTTTTCAAACAGCGGGCCGGTCCACCACCACCCAGACGCCACTGGGGGCCGGATCACAGTCCAAAAGCAGCTGTGGAAGTTGGCTTGCTAACAAAACAGGGGGTAGGTGGGGGGGTTGCAATTGGTCCCAGGGGCCGGATTCAGGACCTTGGGGGGCCGCATCCGGCCCCGGGGCCTTAGGTTGAGGACCCCTGCTCCAGGGCATAGTGAGGACGTGATGGCCAGGGCACACAGCTGGATCTGTGTGTGGAGTCACAATGAAAAAATAAAATTCGTAAATATTTGGAGCAGTTCCGGGACCCGCCGGAACCGCCAAAATGGCCTTCACACTGTCATAAGCACTACATTTTTTTCCGCGCTCAAAAACTCCAAACCGTTCCCGAGGTATCGGGAGAAACGCAAGCCGCTCCTTGCTGCTGGCTGAGAAGCCTTACAAGCCGAAATTTGGCAGCGGAAGCCTCAAATTCGCACCACTTAAAAAAGTTACATTTTGTAACAAATCTCCTACAGCAGTCAATTGCCATGGAGACTCGGTAAAACAGCAGGGGAGCGAGATAAGCTCTCCTGCGACCCTTATCCCATTGAATTGGCTCAGTAGACCAACCCCTCCCTTTTTCAATGCTTTCCTATGGGAGTCCCGGTCTCAATAATTTTCTATGCAGGTAGACCAACCCCTCCCTTTTTCTCAATGCTTTCTTATGGGAATCCCTGCTCCAATGCTTTCCTATGGAGGTAGCTCGCTACCCTTTCCAAAAATCAGTTAAACAGACAAAGTCCCCAGCGGAGACTCCAAATTAACCCTTTCATGGCTTGTTAACCCTTTCCTATCTTCCCCCCTCAACCTGTCTTTCGCTCCTCTTCCCCTAAAACTCCAGCCTGGTCACCTAGCTCCCTCTGTCTCTTCTTTAACCCTCACTTTGCCTCACTGCTTTAACCCTTCCTTCGCCCTTTTGTTCATTTGTCAAACCTCAAAAACTGCAGCCAGAGACACAACTTAGGCAAGATAGATCCCAAGTTGAGAGATTATCCACTCTCTGCTCTGGCCAGCAAGGAGAATGAATATCAATCCTCCTCCTCCTGGATCAGGGGCTTCCCTACCATCTAGGACCTAGCCCCACTGCCTTTGCCTGGCATAAGCTCTCAACCCAAAAGGTTGCCCTTTTTCCTTCATCCCCCCCTTCCTTCCTTTTCCTTTCTCTCTTCTACTTCTATGTCTCCTGTCCTCCCCCCCCCACTCCTCTACCCTGCGAGTGCTTATACATATGCCTATCCTACCCTCTGATTTCTACGCTCTACCATCTGGGGCAAGGGGGAATGGTGGCATGAAGACGACCCTTCATCATGGCGACTTGGCAAAGCTGGCAGAATTATCCAGAGGACTCCATCATCACCAGGATTTCCAACACGCATCTCTGCAGCTGCTCCTTGGAGGATCAACATTCCTGTCCTGCAAACCCAGATTGTTATCAATGCCTGGGGAAGCATCCCATTGTTACATTAATACCTAAAAAGGACTTGTGTTCTTATGTACTTATGTTCTTATGACTGCCCAAACACCTTCATGTAACCCCATCGGTTCTTCCTGCCCCCCCCCCCACTGACTCTGATAATTGTCTCCTCTCACCCATTATTGATTTACTGATTCCTTTGGTTTACCTGTATCCAGAGAACAATGCAACACTTCCTTGCCCTATTGTGTCATCCGGATGGCTCCAGTAAGGGATACTTGGATTCATTAACATTTGCATAGGCACCTGGTTTCAGGGGCCACCCAGGACCACTCTCGGCCAACCCCCGGACCTTTCTAATTGGATCGTTTGAACTACCCTCGGCCAATCTCTGGGCTGGCGCCACCCAGGGGGAGGAGGGGGGTAAAAATCAATAAAGGTTGGGGCTCTTCTTGTGTCTAGGGTCGAACATCTTAGCCCGGTTGGAAGGCGGGTGTCCACCTACTGCTTTTATTGGTACCAATAAACTCAGTACTTCCTCGGATTTCTCTTGCGTTGGATGCTTTATTGGCCTTTATGGGATCCAGCGAACTTCAGGGGGACTAGCCCTCTGAAATACATTTTTAACTCTATTTAAAACGCAACAGCATGCAGTGGCACCAGCCTTGCTGCCCTTGCTGCAGCTGCTGCTGCTGCTGCTCATCCTGAGTGGCTGCCCAGAAGGTGATGAGGGGCCTGAGTTTGCCTGGGCTGCTACCTCCTTCTCGACGCAATGAAGGAAGCAAGGAAGGAGAGCTGCTCCAGCCGCTGCCACTGGAGGAGGAGGAGGAGGAGGAGGAGGAGGAGGAGGAGGAGGAGGAGGCGCAGCACAGGGATCCCAGCGGTGTCACCTCAGGGTGGTGATCTGGAGCAGGAGGCATTGCTGGGGCCCTGGAGACACAATGATCATGGGCCATTCGTGGGGGGCTCTGCCCACTTGCCCCTCCCTCCCCCCTTTTTTCCATGTCAGCCTTTTTTTTTTTTACTGTTGTCCGGCTCCCAGTGGTATCTGGGTGGTAGTGGACCTGCCCACTGCTTAAAAACGTGAGGACCCCTGCTTTAGAAGGTGGCAGAGATTTGGCGCTGTTTCAAGACATAGGAAAGTCTTGTCGTGATTTGTTTTGTTCAAAAGGTGGAGACGGTTAAGAGAGTGAAATGTGGAAAGGGAAGGAAGGACAGAAAAGAGGCAGGCAGGCAGGGACGGATGGACGGACAGATGGACGGATGGATGGACGGAAGGAAGGAAGGAAGGAAGGAAGGAAGGAAGGAAGGAAGGAAGGAAGGAAGGAAGGAATTCAAGACTCCTTCCCTAATGGTTGACGATGAAAGAATGCTGGAAAGTCCAAGTATCAAGACAATGGCAAGCATTCAACATTCAAAACTCTTTAAAAACTCTTCTGTTCCGAGAGGCCTTTGGCGATCTCAGTTAGGTTTCTTTCTTTCTTTCTTTTTTTCTCCCCCCCCCCCCGCCACCGCTACTGTTTTAAATTAGTCAGCCTATTCGGTGTGCCTAATTTTAACTTGTTGGATCTGTCCCTCCGCATGCTGGGATGTAGGAGGATTTTACATGCAATGTTGTTTTATTGTTTTATGTTGTTTTGTTTTATATTGATGCATTTATTGATTTTACATTCATTGCTGTCAGCCGCTTAGAGTACTACTTGTAGTAGATAAGCGGGATATAAATACAAGAATAAATAAATAAATAAATAATTCAACATGAACATTCAAACACCCCATTCGGTATTGGGGGAAATGATATCCTTCTGCAGGCTTCTTCTACACCCACCTTCTCTTCTTAAAGACCCCAAGAGAGGGAGGCCTGTTCTTTGCAGCTGTTTCCCTGCCCTGCGGTTGACATTCCAGGCCTGACCAACCAAGCCTCAGCTGCTGCCTATCAAATGTTATCTCTACCCCCCTGTGAGGGTTCAGTTTCTTTCATACGCGATTCCGGGTCAATTATAAAATCAGAGGCTTCTTGATAAGGAACATCAAAAGGATTTTTATTTAACACCAACTCAGGTACAGACAAAACATGACCTCTTGTTTGCGGGGTTAACTGTGGAAATGAATTCGATACAGCATCTAGCGGCTCAGCTTCTTCATAAATAACATTAACTAAAGGAACTTGACTGTTAGGAGACTTTAGAAATAATGGCGAGTAACCGACCCGCGCCCCATACATTGGGTCCCGCAACACGGGTGACGAGCCCATTGCGCTACCGGATTCGGAGACCTCTCGTTCCTCCATTCTTTTCTAAACTTCTCAGAGGTCTCCGGCCATCTCAGAGGTTTCACAGTTACAGACCACTGGTATTCTTCACCTCGGTCTACTCCCCGTTTTCCATCTAACTCCCTTCGCCTTCTCTCCCTCTCTCTCAACTGCTTATCCCAACTGTCCTCTCTCCTCTCTCGCGCATTAACGTCCCCTTTCCAACTGTCATTCTCCGATACCCATAATCCCTCTTTCTCTATTATGGTCTCGCGCGCACATGCCCCCAACTCCTCGCGCTGTCCTTCCTCTAACTCCTGACCCTTTATCTCCCCTATCGGCCCGGTTTTCTCTTCTAAGCTCAAATCTTTTAGTTCTTTAATTTCCTCTTCCTTCTTTCCAGACGGCACACTCTGCTCCAATGGCTTTTCTTCGTCTCCCTTCTCACAGGACACCCCCCCCCCCTTCCAAGTGAGCCGTCTGGGCTTTTATATCATCCGACCAGGGACCCTGTCGGGAAAAATAATCTGCGTTAAGGTGGTCCTTTCCCTTTTTATAACAGACAACGAAAGAAAACGGTTGTAAAGACAAATACCATCTGGTCAAACGCGGGCTTACATCTTTCATCCTATTCAGCCACACTAACGGCGCATGATCGGTAATTAACACAAAAGGAGCTCCCAATAAATAATATTTCAAGGTTTGCATAGCCCATTTCACCGCAAGGGCTTCTTTCTCAATGGTAGCATATTTTTGCTCCCTCTTACTTAATTTTCGACTTAAGAACAGAATTGGATGTTCTTCCCCATCTTTCTCCTGAGCTAATACTGCTCCGATTCCTCTTTCTGAAGCATCGGTTTGTAAGAGGAATGGGATAGAGAAGTCAGGAGCTGACCGCACGGGACAAGTACACAATTTCTCTTTTAGCAAGTCAAAAGCCTCCTGTTCCTTTATCCCCCACCTAACTATCCTAGGAAGTTTTTTCTGAGTTAAATCAGTGAGAGGAGCTGCTATTTCCGCGAAGTGAGGTATGAATTGACGGTAATATCCTGTCAGCCCGAGAAAACTTTGTACCTCTTTTTTAGTTTTAGGTCTAACCCATTCAGAAACTCTCTCAATTTTATCTTGCATCGGGTATATTTTGCCCTGGCCTACTTTAAACCCCAGAAATTTCACCTGCAGTTGAGCAATTTTACATTTAGCGGGGTTGGCTTTCAAATTGGCTTTGCGCAGTTCACTTAAAACTGCTCTAAGGTGCACCAGATGTTCCTCCCACGATTTACTAAAGATTATGACATCATCTATATAAGCCACGGCGAACTCTTTCACAGGTTCCAACACTCTGTCCATTAATCTTTGGAAGGTAGCAGATGCCCCGTGGAGGCCAAACGGCATTTTGACAAAATGATAGAGACCTATGGGGGTTCCGAAAGCGGTCTTCTCTTTGTCCCCTCCCCTTAAGGGGACCTGCCAATAACCTTTAGTTAGGTCTAAGGAGCTTAGGAAAGATGATTCTCCTAACCGGTCTAATAAATCGTCAATTCGGGGCATTGGATACGCGTCGAATTTGGATACTGAATTTAGTTTTCTAAAGTCTATACAAAATCTAACAGTGCCATCGGGTTTAGGAACTACAACAGGGTAGCTCCTCCAAGGACTATTCGAAGGTTCGATTACCCCTAACTCTAACATCTTTTTAACCTCATCCTCAATCACGGGGATCAGGTGCCTGGGCCATTTACGACCCTGATCACGCATCACCTGATTCCCTTCCACATGAATTCTATGTTCACATAAGTTAGTATGCCCTGGTTTATTTGAGAACGTATCTGCAAATTCTTCTTCAATCTCCCTTACTTGACAACGTTGATCCTCTGACAAGTCTTGGCATATCTGCAGATGTTCCTTAGGTTTACTCACAACATTTAATTCAGGGCCCAAATCATCTTCTTCTACTTCAGCCATAAATCCTTCCCTTTCGTTCCATTCTTTTAGTAAGTTTACATGATAAATCCCCTTATCCTTGACTTTATCTGGCATCTCTATCTCATAATTTACCTCATTAATCCTTCGCAAAACTGTATATGGTCCTTGCCATCTTGTTAATAATTTGCTGCCAAGAGAGGGAGGCCTGTTCTTTGCAGCTGTTTCCCTGCCCTGCGGTTGACATTCCAGGCCTGACCAACCAAGCCTCAGCTGCTGCCTATCAAATGTTATCTCTACCCCCCCCAAAACCCCCAATAATGGCTCTTCCCCGCAAGCCTTGTTCTCCTTCGCTTGACCTCGGACTTCCGGACTTCCATTCCTCACCCAGCAGCTGGTCAGTGACATGGCAAGGCCTTTTGCTGTTAAAAATAAGCACAGGCCGTGACTTCCTATAGGCTGCCTTTGGAGGGAACTGCCAGCAAGGAATTACAGAACTGTCTCATTTGGGGGAAGGCGCCAAAACATTCAAAGGGTATTTTAGGAGATTGTGTTGTATCATTACAGTCATGACCGACTCTCTTGGCAGGAATAATGGAGTGGTTTGCCAGTTCCTACTCCAGGCGCCTACAGCACCTGGTATTCCCTGGTGGTCTTCCCTCCAAGTACTTACCAGGGCCGACCCTGCTTAGCTTCCAAAATCAGGCGAGATCGGATGTGCTTAGGGCATCTAGATAGCTATTTTGGGAGATTAAGTAAAGATAAAGGTCAAGGTTCCCCCTGGACATGCATGCTAGTCGTGACCGACTCTGGGGACGGTGCTCATCTCCGTATTCAAGCCGAAGAGCTGTTGTTGTGCAAGTCCGTGGCCATGTGGCTAGCATGGCTGCAAATAAACACTGTTTTACCTTCCCGCTTTTTTATGGCGGTACCTATTTATCTATAGTACTTGCATTTCTATGCTTTCACACTGCTAGGTTGGCAGGAGCTAGGGTTAACAGTGGGAACTCACTCCTCTGTGTGGCACCCGGGATTCGAACCACTGAGCTGCCGACTTTGTAGCCGACAGTTTTCAGTGAGCCAACGTACCCGCTGGAGTATCAGTGGGATGTGCCCTCTGTGTGTGTGCGTGTGTGTGTGTGTGTGTGTGTGTGTGTGTGTGTGTGTGTGTGTGTGTGTGTGTGTGTGTGTGTGTGTCGGACTGTGAATCCTAGAACTTGGGGTCCCCAGAAATTCATGGACTGCAGCTCCCAGAAGCCTTTGCCAGCACAGCTAGTGGTGAAGGCTTCTGGTAGTTGTAGTCCAAGAACATTTGGGGACCCAAGGATGGGAACCAACTCTTCTAGAGAACTCTGAGGGAAACCACTGTGGTCATCCAAAAGCTTGGTGGAAAAGGCGGGAAATTGTAAAATCTCTCGGCACATGGAGACTCTTTGCCTGGAGATTCAACATATTATGCTGTTAGCAAGAACTGGCACTCTGCATTAGCTCGGAGACCTTTGTCTATTTAATATGTCCTCAAGAGTTGAGGATCCACAAGATGCCTTCATATTTTCTTGCATGGGTATTCTCTGTACCTAATCAGTTGGCTTAATAAATCCATTGGTTGGCTTATTAATTTTTTGTGTTCTCTCTCTTTCTGTCCCTCTCTCTCTCTCTCTCTCTCTCTCTCTCTCTCTCTCTTTCTCTCTCTTTGCAGTTTGACCTGTCTTTTTCTTATTCTTTAATAAAGAACAAGATATGTTATATGTTTTCTGATGCGTGGTTATTGAAAAGTCTTGAGTTTGGAATTCCCTATGCTAAAAAACCCCTGCCATTTACATGATACAGTAGGACCGCTAGATCCTCTGGGGATTGGTTGCAGACTTTTCTCAGACTGAAGAAGTTATTTGGATTGGGGGAGAGGCACTGGGAGGCTGAGTTTTTAATCTCAGGAGGAACTGAGATTTTTTTTTATTTCAAGAAATAAAAATGAGTGCAACATATTGAGAAAGGATAATGCAAAGACAGAAGAGTCAACTTAACTAACACAAGGACAAGCATTTGTGAGTAAATGTAGCAGTGAAGCAAAGCCAACCGATGCTCAAGCATCTATATCTAAACAGTCCCTAGATTATACAAAAAGCATGCAAGTTCCCTGGTTTCTCATCAGCCCAACACGTGAGTGAGGTCCTGGTCACACAAAGGAAATGTTATGAACTTATCCAGTAGTATACTGGGTTCTTCCCCCACCCCCAGTCACATGACACAGAGTCAAGAGGGTGGCAAGTTCCCTGGTGGCAAGGTGACTGTATAAAATGAGTCCCCCATTGCCGTGTTTATTTGTATAGTACCTCTGTTGTACCGCCACATTACTTAACGGTTTGCATGTGTGCATGACCTGAATGGCTTTCGTTGCCGCCATTCCTGCTTCTCACATTATTATTATTATTATTATTATTATTATTATTATTATTATTATTATTATTATTATTATTATTATTATTATTATTATTTATTATTATTATTATTATTATTATTATTATTATTATTATTATTATTATTATCTGGTGAACACAGCTGCCGGGGGTAAAGCTGGAATTGGCCTTCTCCAATGGTTGAGCTCTTCCCAAGAGCCTAGGATGACTGGAGATACCTTCGTAGAATATATGCTGTTCCTAATAATGCTGTCATTTGTAGTTGACCAATGTTGATCTTCTTCTTCTTCTTCTTCTTCTTCTTCTTCTTCTTCTGATGATGATGATGATGATGATGATGATGATGATGATGATGATGATGATCTGGTGAACACAGCTGCCAGGTGTAAAGCTGGAGTTGGCCTTCTCCAATGGTTGAGCTCTTCCCAAGAGCCTAGGATGACTGGAGATACCTTCGTAGAATATATGCTGTTCCTAATAATGCTGTCATTTGTAGTTGACCAGTGTTGATCTTCTTCTTCTTCTTCTTCTTCTTCTTCTTCTTCTTCTTCTTCTTCTTCTTCTTTATTATTATTATTATTATTATTATTATTATTATTATTATTATTATTATTATTATTATTATTATTAATGTTCTGGCAGGTACATTCTTCTTCAAGTGTCATATCTTCGTAGAACGTTGGTGATCAGTAACCTGAACTGGTTTCTATCCTAAGGCTATTCTAAACAGGGCAGCTGTGTTCACTGCGGACCATTGGCTTGTGTTCTTAAGCTAGAATGTTCTTCTACAACCCAGGCCATGCTTACCATCTGTTTTTCCTTGAAGGATAACTTGCAGCAGATGGTATTTCTCATTGTCCATTATGTGTCCGAAATATTGCAATTTTCTTCTCTTGACAGTATTGAGCTTTTTATTCATGTGCTGTAATGCAGCCACATTAGTGACTCTGGCTCTCCAAGGTATCTTCAGAATTCTTCTGTACGTTCACATTTTGAATGCTTCCAGCTTCCTGCATAATACGTCTGTAAGGGTCCAATTTTCAACACCATAGAGAAGTATGCCGAATACATAGGATCGAAGTATTTATGTACGAAAACTATCCTCATTTTCTGGAAGGAATTTCTACCTTGTTCAGTTCTACAATTGATACCTTGCTAAAAGCACATTACTGCTGGGGATATTATTTTAAAATTCCCTAATGAAGTTACGTTGAATCATTGCTTTGTACAAGTGCAGGGGTTCCCAAACTTTTTTGCGTGGGATGCAGGACGCTACCCCACACACATCTGTGTGCTTCCCCATGATGGACCGGCACAGCAGACGACAATCCTCAAAGCGCAAAACACCTTAGACTTATATCAATATATTGATAAAGTAAATAATTAATATTTTGAAAACAAAATAGGGGCTAAATGGACTCTGGAGGATAGAGAGAAAATAAATTTGCTCCATGGTGCAGCCAGCCATGGATTTGAAAAGGAAGAAATACCGGTAAGTCTCCCCTGCTAAAACCACTTGGGATGTTCATACCAGTATATTGTCAAGTTTTTTATACTTGAACAAAGTTATAAAAACATAAATAAAATATTGAAACATAACTTACTCAGAAGAGTACAGCAACTCAGAGTTTGTGTGTGGGTAAAACACAATCAGCTGTTGAGATTGTGAGGAAAAACTCTGAGGCTGCAGCAGCATCAGGCAGGTACTGGTGATTGTGGCTGCGGTTTGTATTAAATGTAGCAAAGAGGGATCACAAGTTACTGGTCTTTGTTTAAAGCAGGGGTCCTCAAAGTTTTCAATCAGCGGGCCGGTCCACCACCACCACCCAGACACCACTGGGGGCAGGATCACAGTCCAAAAACAGCTGCGGAGGCTGGCTTGCTCACAAAACAGGGAGTAGGTGGGGGGGGTTGCAATTGGTCCCAGGGGCCGGATTCAGGACCTTGGGGGGCCGCATCCGGCCCCAGGGCCTTAGGTTGAGGACCCCTGGTTTAAAGCCACTCACACTGTTCCTGTGTAAGGTTAGTCAAGTTCTTGCTGGTCAAGGTAATGTTATCAGGCATGTTTTTATGTATACTGTAATTTATTTTTTTTGCTGAATACAAGCTCTCTAAGCTGAATGATTAAATATAAAATTATTTTTCTAATACAAGCTGTCTGCAAAGTTTTTGGTATCCTGAAAAGCACTGGGTTTCTGCTGGGTCTCGGGTATGTTTTCCAGTATGCAATGTTTTATTAAAACTTTGTTATAGTCTATCAGGGTTTTTGAGGGGGAACACTGTGCATATACACTCCTATTTTTTCCGACATATATATATCTCGTTGCCGCAAACCTATACAACAGATGTATGGAAACTATTGGAAGAACTATAAAACATCATCCTCATGTGGCCTTAATATGGATGCCAGCGCTAACCCTATTTTACAACGAAGGAGGAGAGACAAATGATGGGTGTCCATAAGTCAAGGAGTTTGACTCAGGCCCTTTGTACACGACCCCTAAACTCCGCCGCAAATGGCTCCCAGCTCCGGAGCTTAAAATTGTTTCCCCACCAGCTCCGGAGTTTACAGATAATAAAGTGCGACCACGCCCACCTAAGCTCGTCCCAGCGCACTTTTCATGTACCTGCTCTCGGAGGGTGAAAATTCCTGATGCGGATATAACGTAGTGACTGCCCGGCTCTCCTTGCTTCTGTTTGTTCTTTTTTTGCCCCCCGCCCCTTTAAGAGATCTGAATGCAGTGCCGGACGGCAGAACGGAGGTGAGCAGCATTCTTTTCTTCCTTTTTTTTCTCCCTCCCCTCACGCAGCCAGCAGCCAGGAGTGCGGAGGGGGTGGGAACGCAGGAACAGCGACAAACCCCTAAGATCTCTGGTCCGAATTTAAGTGGCCAGCGGATCTTAGGGGTCGTGTGAAAAGGCCCTCAGACTAAATCTTAAGGCGAATGGATATGCCCTCTTATAAACCTGTCCCCACCCCCCAACAATATGATTTCCGGCGCAGTAATAACATGCTTCAGCAATCAGACTTGCTTGCACATTAACCCCAGGGTCACCTCCCAATGACCAGTCATAAAACAGGGCGCTCTATATACAAGATACGCAGTGGAAGAAAACAATGTGCTATGGCAAACGCCTGCATTTCCTTCGGCCCTCCAGATGTTTTGGATCGTAGCTCCCAGAATTCTGAACGTATATGGCCAATGATCGAAGACTGTGCGAGTTGTGGTCCAAAACATCTGGAGGGCCAAAGTTTGGACATGCCTATGCTATGGCAAACAGCTGCATTTCGTCAACGGAGGAACATTTCCTCTAAGGCAGGGTGGGGAACCTTCAGCCCTCCAGATGTTTTGGATCTCAGCTCCCAGAATTCTAAACCTATATGGCCAGGGATCGAGGACTGTGAGAGTTGGGGGCCCCAAAACATCTGGAGGGCTGAAGGTTCCTCACCCCTCGCTCTATAAATGTGTTCAGCATCGTCATCTAGTTTGATCCTCAGACATAGTGCTTGTGATCTTCGTGGTAGTCGAAGGGGTCACCCTCAAAGGGCAAAGGAGGAGGGTGGTTGTAGTAGCCCATCAAGAAAATCCACAGGGTGCCAAGAGTCAGGATCGGAGTGACCAAAAGTAAACCAAGGTGGTCCACGGTAGCGGCAATGAGGTTCCAGTTGTCTTTCTCCTGCCAAGGAAAACGTGTTGCAATCAAAGGGTTAGAAGGATGCAAGAGGTCACCAAACCATCCAGAACAAATCTTTCCTCGTGTTAAGCTTCCCACTTCCAGGTCAGGCCATGTAATTGAGACTACAGTCTGGCACCAACCGTAAGAATGTTAAGGAGTGTTCCTTGTCCCTGGACTGCATAAGACAGGGGTGCCCAAACTTTTTGTATGGAGGGCCAGATTTGGTGGTTGAGAATGTGTCAGGGACCGGTTGCTCCCCAACCCTGCCACTCCACTGCAAGCCCCATCCACTTTCTTTAAAAAAAAATGGGGTGAAGGAGGGAGAGGGAGGGGTGGGCCAGCCAGCCGCGGGCCACTCAGAATGGCCTGACGGGCCGGATTTGGCCCCCGGGCCGGACTTTGGGCAGGCCTGGCATAAGATATAACACCATAGGGGAAGGTACTTTTCCTAGCCTGCCAGAAGTGTCCCATAACCAGATGCAAAAAAGGGCAGGGGTCCATTCAGAACTCTTTTTAGAATAAGAATAAGGAGGAGGAGGAGGAAGATGAGAAAAATGGAGAAGAAATGGGAGGAAGAGAAGGAGAGGAAGAGGAAAATGGCTCAATCTACAATGTACATACAATTGAATCTCTCAGTATGAACCCACTCAGGTGTTACAGTAATCAGGAGAGGTCCTTCTCTCCATCCCGCCATCCTCACAGGTATGTCTCGTGGGAACACATGAAAGGACTTTCTGCGCCCGGACTCTGGAACTCCCTCCCACTAGAGGCCAGGAATGCCCCATCTCTGCTATCTTTCCGGAAACAGGCAAATAACTTTCTCTTCAGGCAAGCTTTCCCTGAATGATGGACTACTACCTATTATGTGCCTTTTACTGAATCTATATGATCACTATAGACTTTTTAACTGCTCACATTCTCTTGTAGCTTTAATTGTTATGTTGTCTTTAAATGCTGCAAAATGTCCCTCAATTGCCTGTTCTCAATACTTGAACGTGTCTTAATTGTAATGGATTGTATATTCTCCTTCATTACTGTAAGCCACCTTGAGTCCTTTTCCAAGGAGAAAGGCGGGGTAAATGTACTCTAAAATAAATAAATAAAGTGCCCGCTCGGCCCACCAAGCTGCTGTCACCCCCACGACCCACCAAGCTCTGCGGTGCTAGTTGTTGTGGTGGTGGAGGAGGAGGAGGAGCGCCCACTCACCCCCCAAGCTCCATGGCACTGGCGGCAGCGTGCCCGCTCTCCATCCCCACACAACCCACCAAGCTGTGCGGTAGAGGAGGAGGAGGAGGAGGAGCGCCCGCTTGCCCCACCCACCCACCCACCCACCCACCCACCAAGTTCTGCAGCGCTGACAGAGAAGGAGGAGGAGGAGCATCCCTAGGTCAGGGGGCAAGCAAGCGGGGACCGGGCAGGTGACGTCTTAGCACCCCACCGGCTATGAGTCATCCATGGCCGACGCATTGTCCAGGCCTGACCTATAGAATGCACCAAGGGTGTGCTCACCTCATTGTACTCGTTCTTGTCTCTCATGTGCTTCACAATGTAGTTGGCCCCTGTGATGGCAGGCTTGATCTCGTTGTAGAGCTGTTCACCGCGGTCATCCATGCCATGAAGGTTTGGCCCTACAAGAGGAGGGAAGCTCTGAACATGGCCAAGGAGCAGCAGAGGCTCCCTTGAATGAAGAGAGAAGGCAAACCATCATAAAAGGAAGCAGCGAGCTTCCCATCGTAAAAGGAATAACCAAAGTTCCCTTGGCAGGCAGTCCTTACACAAGAGAAGCAGAGCATGCAACTAGGGGCATGACTCCATGGGCTGTTTTGGAGTAGGCTGGGTCATTTGTGATCAGGTAGAAGTCAAGTATGCCATTTGGAGTGATCCTTACCTCCAAATAGCATTGCAGACCTCAAGCAACCTATTTGGTCCAGCTCCTTTTGGGAATTATGGGAATTTCCTATATCCTGAAGTGGCCTATTTGAAAACTTCCTCCCAGATGCGGGAGGAAAAAGGAGAAGGTGACAAGGGCTTCCCCCATTCATTTTCCTTGTGACTTGTCTTAAAAGTTGGGTCAAGTACTTGACTGCATCTGAATCCCCTGCTGGCTGATCCAGAGGGAAATCTTAGCTACTAAAACAGAAGGCAAAAATAAAAAGCTCACTAGCAGGCGTGATCCGACTGGCCAAGCCATGCCTCTCGGACTGTTTTTCAAACATGAGTTCGCTGCGTGATTTGATGGTGAAATACTCTTCGGCTTTGACGATGTAACCAACGGAACTGCTGCGTCGGATCAGCAGGCCCTCCTGCGGTTCAGAGTCACTCTCAGCTGGCCTGGACATGTGCATGAGGCGAGGCAGGGTCTCAAGGAAGAACTGATGGGTAGAGAAGTATTATAGGAAGGGTTGATTGAATGGAGGCCACCATCCTTAGGAGCAAGTTCTAACACCTGACTTCTCCATGCACACATGTTGCAGATGATACATCATTAGAAGAAGAAATTCTTGAATGCTGAAAACATCTGATTTCTACAAATCAAATGTTTGGCAGATAAATATTCATCTAAGACCAAAGGAGCACTATACACAGCCTTTATTGATTTTAAGTCAGCATTTGATATGATCCCACGAGACAGGCATTGGCAGAAATTGGAGATACCGTGTTTCCCTGAAAACAAGTCACTGTCTTATATTTATTTTTTCTCAAGAAAATACACTAGGGCTTATTATCAGGGGATGTCTTATTTTTGGGCAATCTTCCCTCCGTCTCTCCCTCCCCCTGGTTGGGAGGTGGAGCATAGGTGTCAAGTTTTATCCGGTGCTGCCTGGGACAGGAGGTGTAACATGCATGTGCATACATGCACAAAAAACAGAGCCAAACATGCACACGCACGCATGCCTCTTTCCACTCTCACTGCCAGCATCCTGCTGGGATCACTGCTCAGCCACTGTCCTCAGCAGCAGGAGCAGCAGCAGTCGCCGCCAATGTTTTATTATTATTATTATTTTTGCAAAGGGCCCAGGCAGCGATGCGCTGGCTGAGGTGGGTGGAGGGGAGGTGGGTGGAGGGGATAGCAGTGGCTCCCCCCTGCTCCCCCCAGGGTGGCATTGTCTGAGAGGCAACACATCTGCACTCCCACTAAGGGCCCAACGGAGACAGGAGGACGGCAAGAGAGAGAGAGAGGCAGCAAGGCAGGCAACGCACCGTCCTGGGTTCGAGGGGCGAGCGAGGAGGCAGCTGCGAAGGAGCGAGTGACAGGCAAGTTCGCCATGTCCATCACTAGGTCTTATTATCGGGGTAGGGCTTATATTTAACAAACGCATTAATATCCTACTAGGGCTTATTTATTGGGTAGGTCTTATTTTCAGGGAAACAGGGTAACTAACATTGACAGGTGGCTGTTGCTCCTGATTCGTTGCCTCTATGAAAAAACCTGGGTGAAAGTGAGATGCAACAGGGCTGGTCATCTTACCAATGCCATCACAACATATGCTGGTGTCAAACAAGGCTGTATATTGGCTTCCACTTTGTTCAACATCTATATCAACTCCTTGGTTAGGAATTTATCTAGAATAAATTCTCATCCTCCTAACCTAGCAGACAGACCTCTGTCAACTCTTTTATATGCAGATGATGTGGTACTTCTCTCATTAACCCGTGTTGGCCTACGGCGGTTATTAACAGCCCTGGGCAATTACTGCAAAACTGAGGAGTTAGTAATTAATTATGATGAATCTAAGGTTTTAGTGATTTCCACAATACGATCTTTTTCTACCTCTCCCAGTTCACAAATTAGTTTGCTTTGCTTTGTGCTTGGTTATTAGGATGCCATTATGGATCACGGAGTCCAGCCCCTGTTAAGGAGGCCCAGTGAGGAACTGAACTGCCAACCACTGGCTCTGTAGCCAGAGACTTAAGCCACTGAGCCAAAATTGAAACATAACTGGGCATTACAATCTCCCCTCCAGATATTAACCAGGCCTATCCCTGCTTAGCTTCCAAAATCAAATGAGATCAGCTTTTCCAGGATCATAACAGTCAGGCTAAAACAGTGGTTCCCAACCTTGGGTCCTGAGTAGAGATGGGCACCTTACAAAAGATGACATGATGTTTCATCATTTCGTAAACTTTCAAAATGTTACAAAATGAAACTGTGGTAATATCATTGCCCATATTTCTGAGCCCCAACATTGGTCAAGCACAGAGGAAACTGAAGGCCTGCATGGAGGCCTGCATTTCCCAGCAGTCCTAGCACAGCAGAGCAGATACCAGGATGTGCTGATGTAGGGAAGAAGGCCAGAGCAAAACAGGATGGCAAGTAAACAGGATACCAGACCAGGGGCAATAACAGGATGTCAGGACATCACCTGTGACCCCAAAGCTTCCTCTCCCCCGGCTCCTCATCAATAGATGGGCCAATATGGTCTTACAGATAAGGCGTGCATTCCCCCTCCCACCGAGGGATGTCTCCCTGTATCTATTGTTCCTCTCTTATCAATAAAACACTGGTCGCTCAGGCAGTAGGAGGATCATCACACACACGCATGCCCACACACACATCACACACCCAGACATCCATGGAACCCTGATGGAGAGACGAACAGGAATGCTGCCTGAGCACCAGATCTTTCACCCTGAAGCTGTGTCCGTGTGATTCGTAACGCAACGTGAAACGAAACTGGAAACAGTGTTTCGTTACGAAACGCAACACTTTCCCTTTGAAAACGAATAGTTTCAATTGTGAAACGACTCCCTCGTAAAAAGCTACCCACTTAATTTGGTCCCCTAGAACCTAGGGGAGCCATTTTATAGAATAATGAATCATTTTGTTATTGTTTTGTTTTGCTATATATATTTTTTACAAAAAAAATCATTTAAAAACTAAACAAAACGAACTGTTAGTAGAAATGAAACGAAACAAAACGAAACTCTATTTTCCCGTTTCGTGCCCATCCATAGTCCCCATACGTTCTTGGACTGCAGTTCACAGAAATTCTGGCTAGTGGTGAAAGCTTCTGGGAGTTTTAACATCTGGAGACCCAAGGATAGGAAGCACTGCTCTAAAAGAGAAGCCCAGTACAGTATTACGAATCCTGGCAGATGTTATCAGGACGAAATTCAAAACCAATTTACTCACACAGTGGGCTTCTGATTGTGTTTGTAAATCCTCAGTGCCTGCTGTTAGGTAGAGATTTCAAAAGCTCTTCTGCTGGGAACCATGTAATTTAAATCTACTTCATCACAACATTGCCAGTTTTCTATGGAGACCATTATTCTGGAATGGAGGTTTCCGTCTCATGATAACCTCTGACTCTCCCAGGCTTACCTCTTTGGTCCAGCTGGACAAGATGTGGGTGCTGGGGGTACGGAAGTGGATGTTGAGTTCCACGACACAGAGCACCACGACCGCCGTGAGAAGTAGCATGACAAAGAGCAGGTACCTGCCGGGGTGGAGGGAGTAGATGCAAGAGTTGGATTACCTGTGGCCATTCAGAGGGTAAAACCCGTGTGATGCTACTACTAAGCAGAGGCGTAGCCAGGATTTGGAGCGCCTGGGGACAAAGTTCCTTTTTGCGCCCTTCCTGCTGCGCTCCCCCACATCGCACCTACCCAGTAACGGGAAGGGTGAACCCTGAGAGTGTGGGGTGGGTGCGTGCGTGCATGTGTGGACAGGTGGATGGGCGCGTGTGTGTGCGTGTGTGCATGCGGTAGCGCGCGAATCTTACACCTCTCCCACCAAGGTGAGGAGGAGGAGGAGGAGGAGGGCACCACGGCCACCGCGCTCCTGCCTGCCTGCGTGCCACACTGCTCATCTAGCATGTGGCGGTGGAGGTGGCGGAGGGGGTGCCGTCGCCAAGCCTTATGGGAAAGGAGGACCGCTGGGCGGTGGGAGGGTGCATGGCTTCCTCCTCCTGCTCCCCCTCCAGGCACCCCCAGATTGCTGTGCCAGGGGCAGATGTACCTTTCTGTCCCTCCCTCCAGATATGCCCCTACTACAAAGTTGCTCAGTGGTCAGGAGGAGCAAAGCCTTACGTGCTAGTAACCACTAATGGCCAAATCAGTGGTGTAATGGAGCCAGAGCTCACTGGAGCAACGTTCCAAGACTTTTCTAGGAGAATCGGGAATCATCTGCTGCCCCTCTCAAACTCTTTCTGAGCTCACCGGTCAGCCTCAAAACAATTGGAAGAGAAACTGGTATTTCCAAGAACAATATTCTCCCGCACTCTCCAAGTGATCCCTTTTGTAACTCATAGTATTTGTAAGTGGGCTTGAATGGGGAATTCAAAGCCATTAACTTAACAAAAGGCCCGCTCCTCATTCCTTGAAATGGAGGGAAGCCTTTGGCAAATTAATCAGTTCCTTGTATCGGCAGGAGATAGGGGGATTTATTTATTGATTAATTTTTACTGTACACAGATTATAGCTGATGGACTGCTTCATTTTAAACACTTTAAAACTTTTCTTTCTCTTCTCTTAAATGGCTGGTCAAGAAACAGCAAACTGCTGTGGATTTGACTATGGGCTGTTTCTCAACCATGTCTTTCAGTATAGGAAAGGAAAATCAATACTTATTTATTTTTAATTGACACACTGCATCAGTGATAGCTCTATAGATAGTCTTTTTTTTTACTTCCTCCACTCTCTGCTGAGCAGGGGAAGTGATTTATTTGCCAGTATCCTGAAGTGGATTACTTGTGAGCCATTTTACATTATTGACAAATTCATACTCAAAGACTTGCTTTGGATTGTTTCCAGTGATCACATGCGCTGGAACCGATACAAACCAGAACCTGCACCAAAAAAGAAGAATCCCTTGACAGTACCTCGTAACTGCTCATGATGACCTGGGATTCAATTCCAGGTAGCCTGTGTATAGCAATGAGTAGCCTGCACAATTACTTGTAAACTGTACATATAATTAAAAGATGTATATGTGCCCAGTTAGGTTATACAAAGCTAAAAATTGCAGAATGAAAGGTGATATAGCAAATCACAAAATGGTAAGATAAAGTGCTTTACATAGCATTTAATCTAACCCAGCTAAGGGTAAACACCCTCATCCTTAGGGTGTATGACAAAGAACCCAGTTGAGAACTGTGAGCTGCGCCTCTGTGTCAATAAATTAATGTATATCTCAATTTGTCTGGTATAAATTTTACATAAGAACTTAAGAACATAAGAAGAGCCATGTTGGATCAGGCCAAAGGCCAATCTAGTCCTACTTCCTGTATCTCACAGTGGCCCCACCAGATGCATCTGGGAGCGCACGAGACTGGATCTCTGTCTCCTGATACCACACCTCTGCATCTGACCCTTGAAGTACCCTGGTTTTAAACCTGGAGATTAACATCTCCATCCTGGTTTGCAACCTGTGATGGACTTTTCCTCCAGGAATCTGTCCAATCCCATTTTGAAGGCATCCAGGCCAGATGCCATCACCACATCCTGTGGCAGGGAGTTCCACAGACTAACAATGCAGTGGGTGAAAAAATATTTTCTTTTGTCTGTTCTCACTCTCCCAGCCCTCAATTTGAGTGTATGTCCCCTAGTTCTGGTATTTTGTGAGATGGAGAAGAGCATCCCTCTATCCACTTTACTCATGTCCTGCATTATTTTGTATGTCTCAATCATATCCCCCTTTTTTCCAGACTAAAGAGCCCCAAATGTTTTAGCCTTTCCTCATAAGGGAGGTCCCCCCAGCCCAGTAATCATTTTAATCGCTCTCTTCTGCACCTTTTTCCAGTTCCACTATGTTTTTTTTTTTTGGATACTTTCTTATTCCCTAGCAATAAGTACAGTAAGACAAGGTTGCCTCTTCTGATCCATCTAAAAATCTTACAAGTAACGGCTCCAGATGAGAGACATGGATATCCCTGTAGATAGCACAGTGGAACAACATATGCAACAGGGACTCTAAGGTCTGTCTGATGCCAATACAGTAAAAGGTTTCAATACAATACTTGTAAACCGTTTACAGAGTGATTTAAGTGCTATGGGGTGGTATATAAGCAGTATGCTTTCTTGCTGTCTTTTGCTTTTGACAGAGGCCTGAAAGAGGTGGGTCAGAATGCCTTTGGGGGGGGGGCTGATACAAAGACATCCTTTGATCACCATCTTTAAATGTGACTATTATGGTTATCAATAGGATTTGGGCCAGTAATACCACCATGAGTAACTTGTGAATTTTTATTGACCATACTTCTCAACATCTTTAAGTATTAATATTCAAATACATATCACAAAGTTATATCATTTTTCAAAACTCCTTACAGATGGCTTTCCCTGAATGATGAACTACCTATTACAGTGGACCCTTGTATAACAATCAGCTTGTATAACATAAAATTTGTACAACATAAAAAATTCCGGAAATAGGGGAAATTTGCTTAACATAATCGCCTATGGGGAAAATCCGTACAACATAAAAATGGGATCACTGCATTTTCTATGCATTCCTAGGGGAATTTGTATAAAGGAAAATTTGCTTAACATAATTTCATTTGGAACGAATTAATTCCTTTATACAAGGTACCACTGTATTTGAGTTTTAGATGGGTTCCCATGCATGATTGCATTGACTAATTTCATAAGAACACCAGTGTTCTCCATGCTAGTTTCCATCCCTCTTCACAAAATTTTTCTTTCTTTATGCGTGCTTTGTGTAGCTTTAATGTTATTTTTTAATGTTGTAAGATGACTTTTCTAATTCCCTGTTCTTAACTTGAACATGTTTTGAATGTTCTGGACTGTATATTGTCTCTCATTACTGTAAGCCACCTTGGGTCCTTTTCCAATGTGAAAGGCGGGGTAAAAAATATTCAAAATGAAATAATAAAGATAAATAAGAGTGCATCAGCCCCATCACTGTGGTGCCCCAAACAATGTGCTAAATGCTCATGTAATCAGCCTTTAAGACAATGAATGTGCCACATGGATACCACCACACCTGGAAAGACTGTGGAAGAGATCTCCCCTAGGCTACCAGAAGGACTTCCATTTAGTTCTGAACAGTCTAACACAGGGGTCCTCAACCTAAGGCCCCGGGGCCGGATGCGGCCCCCTAAGGTCCTGAATCCAGCCCCTGGGACCAATTGCAACCCCCCACCTACCCCCTGTTTTGTGAGCAAGCCAGCCTCCGCAGCTGCTTTTGGACTGTGATCCGGCCCCCAGTGGTGTCTGGGTGGTGGTGGACCGGCCCGCTGGTTGAAAACTTTGAGGACCCCTGGTCTAACATTTGAATCTACGACAGGCAGAAATCAAGACTATTCCCTGAGTTCTGCCTCTCCCTGAAATGCAGGCGAATAGATCCATGGAGAACCCCTCTGGTTTCCAGGAGAACTGGGTGGTCTTATGGTATGTGGAGGAATATGTGCATTGACGGAACAAAACTTCCGAAGAGCCATTGTGTTCTAAATAGCTCTAATGTTACCTTTTAATCTTCTAAGATGCCTCTTCAAACTCCCTGTTCTTAACTTGAATATGTCTTAAATGTTCTGTGGTGTATATTGTCCCTCATTATTGTAAGCCACCTTTGGGTCCTTTTCCAAGGAGGAAGGTGGGGTAAAACTATTCAAAATAATAAATAATAAATAAATTTGGCTGCTCGGCTCTCCTGCTATCCCATTGGGAATGGTGCCTCCCTGAAAGAAAGGCCCATTGTGGGCCAGAGCAAGACTTACTTGCCAATGAGTGGAATGGCAAAGGAAGTAGCTGGCAGACGCTGGGAGATCAAGAGCAGGAAGACAGACTGAGCCAACAGGATTGAGATCACCAGGGTCACCTTCTCCCCACCTGCAAGACACAAGGACAGAAAGGCATGGCATGCCTGGCCTGTTTACAGAAGACAGTTCTCTGACTTATCTTTTGCACAATCAACATTCTCCGTAAACAAATGACGGAAGAAAGGATCACAATTAGAGATGGGCACGAATTTGAAGACCGGTGATTCGTTTTGATTCGTGCTTCATCAAGGTCGAAGAATCACGGACAACAAGTTTACATGTTTTGCAGGCAAAAATCAAAGAAGAAAAACAAAACAAAACCTGGTTACCTTAAAGACTAACTTTCATATTTTAATGTAATGTTTTGTGGATACATCCACTTCTTCAGACATATAGCAGTAGAAGTGGACTGAATATGTCTGAAGAAGTGGACGTGTCCACGAAACATTACAATAAAATATGAAAGTTAGTCCTTACGGTCTTTAAGATGCCACATGATTTGTGTCTTTTGTTTTGGTTTTGGTTTTCTTTGATTTTTTCCTGCAATTCTTGAAAGGACTAATATTAATTATATTAATATAATTAATATAATTAATATAATAATTAATATTATTTATTATTAATTTAATAATTAATATTAATTATATTAATTAATGTATATAGTAATATAGAAATCAATATATATGTATATAAATATATATAATATATTTATATTATATAAATATAAATTTAAATATATAAATTTATATATTTATAATATCTATATTTATATATATATATTATATATATATTATATATATTTATAAATATTTAAATATTTAAATATTTGTAATTAATTATTCAATTAATTATTAATTATAAACTATTTATAACATAAATGTATATATATATATATAAAACTTGGCTCACAGTCAGCAGGCAGGTAGAAAACGAGGATGGTCATAAAGGCGATGAGGATGCAGGGGGTGACGATGTTGATGATGTAGAAGAGTGGTTTGCGCTTGATGATGAGGTAGAAGGTGATGTCTTGGTACTTGTTGCTCTCGCGAGGGACGCTTGGGTCAACGTTTTTTCGGGCTGGTCGGTGAATGATCTCCCATTCGCCATTCTCTGGGTGGCAGAGAGATAAAGGGGGAACCCACAGATCACTGCAGGGAGATTGGTCTCCATCACCCTAAGTCGTCTACCCTCTCCATCTGTCACTGAACTTGGGAAAGCTCTTTTTATTTTTCAACCACAACTCTCAGCATCTCCAAATCAGCATGGCCAAGTCTTCATCCACGCCCAAACCATGGAGAAAATTGTTTCCGTTTTGGGCGAGGGGAGAGCAAATGGAGATACCGCTGGGGAGGGGGAGGGTACTATGAGCACGCATTGAGGAACACAAAGAATGCTCACCAGTTCCTCATTCTCATTGATTTGGGCTGTCTTGAAAGGGTAAGAAAAATTGCTGAGGAATTTTAAGGATCCTCAAGGATTCTTTTCTTACACCCTCCCGCTCTGCCCCATTCAAGGTCTCTCTACCATTTGTTTACATTGCTTCCAGTGTCCTTTCCCTTTGAGAAAGGAAGTTCAGGCACATATGACAAGCACAGGATGTACTGACTATTAAGGAGCATGTGAACAACCCATCCAGTGCTTCAGAACCAAAAAGAACCAGACAGTGTAGCAACGCATTGTTCGCATTAATGCAAGGCCTGAGTGATAAGAAGTCTCCCCATCCTCACGAATGGGGGGAGCCAAAAAAAATTAAACTCTTGATTTTTGTCTACTCTGGAATGAAGCCCTAGCCATGCACTCATAAATGCTAAATTGTGTTCAGACCGAATTTGGAGGCATTCAGGCAACCCTCCCAGTGGGTCCTGAGAATGGTTTTTGTCTTACAAAAATGTGGTTTGCCCTCCTGACCTCCTCCACTGCAAGCCACAACCCTAACCCTTGCCCTCCTGCCCGCTGCTACCGGTGAAGCCTGCTGGGTCAATGATGATCCATTCCACCAGAAAATTCCTCTCGGGCTCGTCCTTGTTTTCTGGCACCTCTACGTCTATCTTGACCTGCATGTCGATCTCGTTGGCGTTGTACATCAGCGAGCTGGTGATGACACAGAGAAACCCACCGATCACCTGCTGCAAATTGTTGCTATTGCAACAAGAACTAAGAGTACAGTAGTACCCCCATATCTGCGGGGGGACTCGTTCCAGGCCTTCCTTTGGATAAAAAAATCCATGGATAAGAGTGAAGGCCCAGTAAGGATTTGTGAGGGAACGCCCGCTCGAAGAGCGCCAAATGCCCAAAGGTGTGCCGTTCATCCCTACAGAACCGGTGGGAGTACAAAGGATGAATGTGGTTGCGCAGGGGGCATCCCCAAAGCGACAACAACAAGAAAGGTTGGAGGGACAGTTCCTACAGTGACACACGTCACTTGTGCGGGAAATGCGGGAGCGGCAGTTGAAGGCTTTCAGAGGAACCAGAGAGGGCGGAGCCAGGAGGGGAGGGGGAGAAGGCACAGGAAATCTAAAGGAGTGGGTAGAGGGAGACTGGGGTTCAGACAGGGATGAACGGAGAGTCTTTGTGTTCAGGAATCCTAAGGCTCCTTGGAGGAAGGATCCCTCTGCGGGATGGGGACAGGGCCAGGGATGGGGAGGGCAGATGTTGTGCCCAGCGGAGTGGGCCCGCCATCCCTGTTGTGGGACCCTGTGTTCCGGACGGGGGCCGAGCCTGCAAATGCCATACAATCAGGAAAGATTCCAGAGGCATCTGTACCCTCAGGAACCCTATTTGACACCCCTTCGTGTTTTGGTTATGCTGTTGACTAGTGAAATTGTTGTTCATTCGTTTGGAGAGCCTGTTAATAAACCAGATAGTTTGGGCTTACCGTCTACGCTATTGAATGTGTCATCTGGGGAAGATGAACCCACTCACAGGACACCCCCCCCAAAAAAAAACCAGATTCAGAACAGAAAGCCTTCCCTTCCCGCACCAATTTGTAACAGTAACCTCTTTTGTGGCACCTACCTGTGACAGTGAATTATTTAATATTTTTGGGGGGGGAGCAGAAGGGTACATCTGCCCCTGGCGCAGAAACTTGTGGGCGCCTGGAGGGGGAGCAGGAGGAGGAAGCCGTGTACCCTCCCGCCATGCAGCAGTCCTCCTTTCCCCTAAAGCTTGGTGACGCACCCCCTCTGTTGCTTCTGCCGCCGCGTGCCAGGCAGGAGCGCAGTGGCCGCAGCACCCTCCTCCTCCTCTTCCTCGCCTTGGTGAGAGAGGTGTAAAGCGTGCACGCTACCGCATGTGCATGCACACATGCACATACGGGCCTGTCCACCTGTGTGCACATGCACACATGCACGCACGCACCCACCCCGCACCCATAGGGTTCACCCCCCCTGTTGCTGGGTGGGTGCAATGTGAGCGGGCGCAGGAAGGGCACAAAAACAAACTTTGTCCCCAGGTGCTCCAAATCCTGGCTACGCTTCTGCTCTCTCTGTATTCAGAGGACGGCTGTGGTGGCAACCAAGCAAAGGCTCTAGGTGGGGGGGGGGAGTGGGGGGTAGGAAAGCAGTGCACTGAAGGCATGGTAGCCGTAGTTCCTCACGTGAACTTCAGGGTGCAGTTCTGCCAGTCAAATGGAAAGAAGTTGACGTTGATGGGGCAGGCACTGCGGAAGATGGCGGGCGGCAGCCAGTATACCCAGCCACTGCTGTACACCAGGGTGTTGCAGCTGTAACTGATCTCAAAGTTGCCGTCGTTGCTGAGGAGGGAAAGAGAGAAAGCCACACTGGTGGGCGGTGTTGTGTCCCTGTTGGAAGGCTGCTCCTGTAAGAAGGAGCCTCGGTTTCCCGCCCAGCCTGGCCATGACAAAAGAGCCGGTGGCCCAGTTCATTGGGTGAAAGGGGCTGGGTCCCAGAATCAGATGAGACCCCCTCCCGTGGTGGGCAAGGAAGAAGGATGTCAAATAAAGGCAAGAACGCAGCTTGAGGCCATCATGAAGTGATTGCCTTCAACATGGAAGGTCTCCTGTTGAGCAGGGGGCTCCTCGGGAAGGCCACGGCTGCTAGTCAGAGCTGACAATACTGGACTCAATGGGTCAGGGGGGTGATACAGGATAAAGCACCTTCTTAAAATTCACTTTCGAGATGTCTATTCAAGTCTTCCCCCATTCCCCCTTTTGCAACTACAGATCTCCCTTACGACTGCACTTTTTGTCTCTGATTGCTCACTAGAACGACAGGGGTGGGGACCTGAGTCATAGGACTCGGGCTTAAGTGACACTGGTGACTTTTCCTCTCCAATTGCTCAGCTTCGACTAACTCAGAACCCACCCACCCCTCCCTTTTTTTTTACCAAAGACTTGGACTTGGGACATGGGACCAGACTTGGACTTGGACTTAGGACTTGGTACCAAAGACTCTGACTTAGACTTGGACTTGGGACCTAGTATCAGAACCCACCCACCCCTCCCCTGTGGGAATTCCATTCCCCCATATCTCTGAACCCCCAAATTGGCCAAGCACACAAAAGGCAGCTGAAGGCCTGAACTGCCTGCATAGCCTGAATTTCCCAGCAAGCCCCAGGGCCGAGCAGGTACCGATGTGCTGAGCTAAGCTCAAGAAGGCAGTAAACAGGATGGCAAGACCAGAGGAGAAACAGGATATCAGGACATCAGGGCCATCTGCTCTGTGACCCTTCTGACCCTTGGCCCCACAGCTTCCTTCCCTTGGTCCTCGTCAATAACAAGCAATATTGTCCCCCAGATAGGCGTGAATTTCCCTCCCACTGAGGAATGAATTTCCTCTGCCATTGTCTACTTGTTCTGCTCTTATCAATAAAGGACGGTCTCTCAGGCAGTATGATCATCACACACACACACACACACACACAGCCTAAAGCATACAGGCACACATGCACGCACGCAGCCCAGAGAGAGACACAGAAATGCTGCCTGAGGACCAGAATTGATTGCACCCCAAAAAACTCTGTGTGTGCTTAATCCATAACGCTACACTCCCCCCCCTTTTTTTTACCAAGGACTTGGACTTAGGACTTGGTAGCAAAGACTCTAAGGGCGTTTATACATGACCCCTAAACTCCGGGGCAAATGGCTCCCAGCTCCGGAGCTTAAAAATGTTTACCCACCAGCTCCGGAGTTGACAGGAAATTAAGTGTGACCCCATCCACTTTAGCGCGTCCCAGCGCAGCTTTCAGGTACCTGCTCTTTGGAGGTGAAAATTATTTGATCCGGTGTAACGATAGTGAGTGCGGGGCTCTCCTTGCTTCTGTTTGTTGTTTTTTGGCTCCCGCCCCTTTAAGAGCTACTTTTACAGAGACGAGAGGCAGAACGAGGTGAGCGGCATGCTTTTCTTTCTCTTTTTTTCCCTCCCCTCACGCAGCCAGCAGCCAGGAAGTGCGGAGGGAGTGGGAACGCAGGAAGAGCGACGAACCCCTAAGATCTCTGGTCCGAATTTAAGTGGCCAGTGGATCTTAGGGGTCGTGTAAAAAGGCCCTAACTTAGACTTGGACTTGGAACCTGGTACCAAAGACTCAGACTTGGACTTGGGACCTGGTACCAAAGACTCAGAATAAGGACTCAGACCCAAAGTCTAAGTTGCTAACATCACTCTTAAGAAAGGGAAGGAACATATAGCAGCAGCTCTGTTACAGTTGCCAAAAAGGACTGCCAACAGACCATCAGCCTTGCTTGCTCTCCGTTCTTTAAACAGAAGCTAGATAAGTAGTCATGAGTCTCCCAATCAAGGTTTCTGCGGCGTGGACATGATCGCTGGCTGTTGTGCGCACAAAGGCAGCTGCGGATAAAAGTGGAGGAGAAACAAGAGCCTACACGGGGCTCCTCTTGAACCTTGTTCGGCGACTGCAGCGGGTACAGAATGTGGCAGCCAGGTTGGTGGTTGGTGCGGCCAGGTTTGACCGCATTCCCCCCCCCCATTCTGGCTCGTCTGCACTGGTTGCCCATTGCCTCCCGAATAAGGTTCAAGGTGTTGGTTTTGGTTTACAAAACCCTCCATGGCCTGGGTCCTCATTATCTGGCAGAGCGTATCTCCCTACGATCAGAGCTGGCCCGACCCACCTGATCCTCCATGGCTCTCTCGCTCCGGGTGGCCACCCCTAGGGAGGCCCGTAGGGTACCTACGCATAAACGGGCCTTCTCGGTGGCCGGCCCGGTGCTCTGGAACAAATTACCGAGCGAGATATGCCAGGCTCCCTCACTGGCATCCTTCAAAAAAGCCGTTAAAACCTGGCTATTCAGGGATGCCTTTGGCAACTGCTAGGGTTTGTACCAATTCCCCCCCCCCTAATCATTACTGTCTTGTTTCATGCCTCTTGCCCAGTACCTTTTATATTTTCTAAGTGATGTATTGTTTTTAATCTTTTTGTGTGAACCGCCCAGAGTTCCCTTTGGGAAATGGAAGTGGTATATAAATGCAAAAATAAATAAAAAATAGATAGATAGATAGATAGATAGATAGATAGATAGATAGATAGATAGATAGATAGATAGATAGATAGATAGATAGATAGATAGATAGATAGATAGATAGATATAGATAGAAGAACGGCAGGTCACTCCAGGAAAAGCCTGCCAGAGCTGAACCTTACTTGTTCTCCAAGACAATCTGAGGTAGCCATAACAGTTCTGGTCGGAGGCGAAGAACCCCGATGCCACCAAATTCCGATTCGTTCCACTGCAGCCGGTAATCCGTCCATCCCTGTGGATAACCAAGGGTATGTGCTGTTCATAGTCTCCACTATCTACATGTATTGGTAGTGTTGCCTAATGGGACGTGGGGTGTTTTCAGGGGCAGGGGGCAAAGCTAGCCAGTTTTGGTTTCTCTACATGCCATAGATTGAGGCGTAAAATGGGGGAACTCAGGGAGCAGATTCTTGGGAAACCCCTCCAAGGTGCGTAAGATGAAAACTGCTGTTTCTAGAGGCCTCCAGCAGTAACATTAGCTAAAAGCCGGCGTTAGGTAGGGGGGTTTCTTCATTTTATTCATTGTGGCCTTCAGGACCAAGTGAAACCCATGGTGTTTTTGTTGTTTTTCTTGTGTTTTTTAAGTTGTTTTTTGTCGTTTTAGTTTTTTTGTGATTATTGATTGTTTTCAATTGATTTCTGATTTGACTATTTATATTTTTATATTGTTATCTATTTTGTATTCTGTGACTGCTGTCAACCGTCCGGAGTTCCTCTGGAAGACAGGTGGTATACAAATGTATAAATAAATAAATAAATAAATAAATAAATAAATAAATAAATAAATAAATAAATAGCAATCAAACTGCTCAACCTGGCTGTGGAGAAACCCTGAAGGCAGACCTGTTGTTTTTATAAACTACCACTCTCAGAAAAATCAGAGCTGTTACTGAATCTAACATCTATTCCTCTATAACTGTCTGGTTTAGTTCTGCAACTAAGCAGGACAGATATAGGCTACAACGAATAACTGGAATTGCAGAAAAAATTATTGTTACTAATTTGCCATCTATTGTGGAGTTGTATACCACACAAGCAAAAAAGAGGGTGATGAAGATATATACAGATTCCACACATCATGGACATAATCTGTTTCAATTGTTACCCTCAGGGTGACGCTTTAGAGCATTGCATACTACGACAACTAGATATGAAGATAGTTTCTTTCCAAGTGCTATCAAACTGTTGAATAATTAATTTTTACTTCTTTTCTTCCTTTTTAAATAATAGGTTATATTGTGTTGTACTGTGCTTTACTGCTGAATATATGATTCTTATATTTCCTTCTTATATATGGATAGCATTTTTTTTACCAAAACAAATTCTGGGTGTGTCCAACCACACTTGGCCAATAAAAGGATTCTGATTCTGATTCTGATTCATCAATTGAGTCATCTAGAGATGGGCACGACTTGGCGAAATTCTCGTTTCCGTTTCCGTTACTCGTTTCCGTTATGCAACGAAACGAAGAACGACAATTACTCTGCCAGAACTCGAACTCGAACCGATAAACGACAAATTGGGTCTGATTTGTCGTGTTGTCGTTCCTGGCATCGCGCGATCGCGCGATGCCAAGCGGCACAGAAAAAAGGTTTTTAAAAGCCCGATTCACGGCCAAAAAAGCAGGCAAAAATATGCCTGCCTGAGGGCACGTACCCGAGGGGTGGTTTCTGGGGGGGGGTCCCCACTTCAGCCTCCCCCCCGTCCTGGGCTGCTGGTGGTACCAGGGTGGGGGGTGGCATCCTCGGTGTAATCCATTTGCCATGCGGTGCGGGGGGGATCCAAAATGGCGACCGCAATATTTTTTTAAAAATCGTGGTCCAAAAACCCACCAAAGCACCACAGAAACATGCGAAAATTAGCTATTTTAACTGCTTGAATTTTTACAGTAGCAGCAGTGGGTTTTTCTTGCAACAAAACGTCTCCGTTGATTTTATTTTATTTTATTTTTATGTTTATTTTTTTACACGTGCGCAATGATGGGTTGGCCATGGGATGGGACCATGCAAATTTTTGGACCCATTCCACCAATCGCATGGCCAGGTTTTGACTGACACTTCTGGATGTGCAAGAGGGTATAAAAAGGCGGGGCACTCCCCAGAACAGCACAGTCCGGGCTTGTATGTGGGTGGGAGAGGGCTGTGTGTAGCTGGCTGCTGTGCTAGTAGTTTCGATTTCGCGGTCGCGGTCGCGGAGCGTTTAGATTCTATTAGGCAGGCAGGGAGGGAATTCAATTGAATTTTTAGGAGTAGGAATTTGGAAATATTTCATTCTGTCTGCTGTGGGGAATAGCAAGCAATGCAGTTCATTCCTGCAGTTTGTCAGGATTTTTTTTTTCTAATACTGGTTTAGGTTTGACTGGGTGTGTGTGTGGATTGAGTATACTACCATTCAATATTTATTTTCTATTTTCCAAAGTTCATTTTTTCATTTCATTGTTAGCAGTTTTGTTTATTTTCTCCTCACCTTTTTGTGAGACAGAGCTGCTGCAGTGCTTTCAGGCTGGGAAGCAAGCAAGCCTAATATAGCAGTTCTCTCTATCCTCACCTTTTTTTCTGAGACAGAGGGAGAACTCATTTCACTCTAGTGTTTCAACAGGGGAGGTTTCTTGGAGGGCAGTGGATTTATAGTATATAGGATGCACTAGTCTTGTGCAGCAAGTCCATCACCCAGTTTAACAAACTGTTTTTCGCCTGCTCTGGGTCATTTGCGGGACCCGCGCCCGCCGCCCGCCCACGCGCCCGCCGCCCGCACGCCCGCTCCTCCCCCCTGCCGCTGCCGCCGCCCGCACATGGACCCCCCGCCCCCACCGCCCGCCCTGCGCCCGCACCTCCCCGCCCCCGCAAAAATAGCGCCGGTCGCGCCGGACATCAAATCGCGCGAAATCGCGGTAGAAACGACAAACGAAAAACAACACGACAAAACGACAAATTTTTGAAAACTTTCGCGAAAAACGGAAACAAGCCGAAACGGACCCGTCCCGAAAAACGATAACTCGGAAAAAAAATTTTCCTGGTCGTGCCCATCTCTAGAGTCATCAGGTCTCTCCTGTGACTCCTACACTGCTCGCTTGTTCAGATCCAGGGACGAGGAAGCGAAGGAGGAGAAAGAATGGATGGCCCTTCTGAGCAAGGGCGTATCTGGGGGGGGGCAGAAGGGTACATCTGTCCTGGGTGCAGCAATCTGTGGGCGCCTGGAGGAGGAGGAGGAGGAGGAGGAGGAGGAGGAGGAGGAGGAGGAGGAGGAGGAGGAGGAGGAGGAGGAAGCCTTGCGCCCTCCTGCCAGCAGTCCTAAGGCTTAACGACGAGACCCACTCCATCGGCGCTTCCTCCTCCACCACTGCGCGTGAGGCAAGCGGCGAAGCAGGGAGGCGTGCAACCCCGGTGGCTGCAGCGCCCTCCTCCTCTCCTCCAACTCTTCCTCTGGGCCACCGCGGGAGAGGTAAGGTAACTTTGTCCCCAGGAGCCCCAACACCTTGCTACGCCGCTGCTTGTGAGAAGGAATCAGACATCAGTAACCATGAAGTAAGAGCCCTTGTCCTTCTTATGTGGCTCACTCAAGTCCCTTCCTGGTGGCAGTCTTAGGAAGCAGAGGGGGACTTCCTCATGGTGGCTGGGGAGGAGGGGAAGAGGACCTCGCTGTACTGACGGGCACAATCCCCTGGGCCCTGCCTGTAGCCTTTCAGTCTATGATTCGGGCTTGCTATTTGCATTTCTCCTTCGATGGGAAATGAAATTTTTTCCCAGAGGCACGCCCAAGGCAGGGCCAACACACAAAGGATGAACTTAAAGGCATCCTTTGATCTGACATCCTCTTTACCCCAATGAGACATATAGAGAAATAGAGGGATGTGTTTGTGTGTGTGTGTGTGTCGCGCGCACGTGTGTGTTGTGCTACTTACATGATCGATCCAAACGTTGGTGGTGAGAGTTTCGTCTGCCTCTTTCTGCAACAACAGAGGGGGAAACAGTCAGCTCCTAGGCCTCCTGGATAAGGAGAACGTCAGAAGCGACACAGTCTACACTTCAGCACCAGCACCATGTGAGTAGGCTCATTGGTCCTACTTCCATGCAAGAAGGAAGTGTGACCAATGAGTCCCTTGAGAAGAGAGCCCTTCCAAGCAGGGATGGGCATGAAACGAAAAACAAAATGCTGTTTCGTCGTTTCGTTTTGTTACATAACGAAGCGAAACGAAATGATGAAGTAGCATTTAGTTACAGATGAAACAAAATGGCCATTTCCCTCTGAGACGAACTGTTTCATTCCGTCTGTAAAATGGTGGCTTACCTACCGCTGGAGCCTCCACTTCCGCCACTGAAGCCGCCGCCGCTGCAGCAGGAGAAGGCGAGCGGCCAGCAGGCCGGCCTAGGCCTGTCGCTGCTGGAGTTGCCACGGCTGCCTCCAGAGCCCCACCAGCCAGCTGGGCAGGCCAGTCTAGGGCTTCCCGTCGCCAGAGCCTTTGGAGCCGCTGCCACAGGTAACAAAACGTTTTGTTTCGTACAAATTTTTGATGTAAAAATTCGTACGAAATGAAACAAAATGAAATGGGGGGGCGAAACAGAACGAAATGAAACACCATTTTTCTGTTTCGTGCCCATCTCTACTTCCAAGCAGTGGTTCAGCTTGCCCTGGCAGGGCTCTTTTTCTCTTCCCAAAGGGCTGAGATTGGTCTCTCTCTAGGCCGGTGAGGGGACTGGGGGCTCCCTCTTCCCCATGGCCTGCCGGGGACCTCACCAGGGACACCAGATTGGAGAGTGTCAGGGCCAGTTGCACAGTCACGGTCTCATCCTTGGAAACCACCGGGCGCAGATTCTTGTCGTAGGCTTTCTCCTGAAAGAGGTATTTGACCAGTTTCTCTTCCATGTTCATCCCGAGGGTACCTGGGGGAGCAGGAAGAGAAAGAGGGTGGCAGTGCTGGGCTGGGCTGCGTTTGGAGGAGGAGGAGGAGGAGGAGGAGGAGGAGGAGGAGGAGGAGGAGGAGGAGGAGGAGGAGGAGGAGGAGGAGGAGAAGAAGAAGAAGAAGAAGAGAAGAAGAAGAAGAAGAAGAAGAAGAAGAAGAAGAAGAAGAAGAAGAAGAAGAAGAAGAAGAAGAAGAAGAAGAGTGAATCTGAAAAATATCAGAAGTTGCTGTTAGGTATTGACTTGAGTTAAATCCACGTATTCTCACTATCAATTGTGCGGAAAGTTCCTGACACAGGTGAGCTCTGAGTAACCACCAGAGCTCAGCTGTAAGTATAATATTAATAAGGTTTCCCTGAGTTTTGGTTGGATAAGGGTCGTGGTGGCTCAGTGGACTACAGTGCTGAAACTGTCAGCTGCAAAGTCAGCAGCTCGGCAGTTCAAATCCTGGGTGCCACACAGCAGTGGAGTGAGCTCTCGCTGTTAAGCCCAGTTCCTGCCAACCTACCAGTTCAAAACCATGTAAACGCAAGTAGATAAATAGGTACTGCCATAAAAAGTGGGAAGGTAGTACATACAGTCTTCTGTGCATCCATGCCGGCCACATGGCCACAGAGTTGCACAACACTGGCTCTTTGGCTTGAAAACAGAGATGAGTACCACCCCCTAGAATCGGACACAACTAGCACGCATAGGGGGACATAAATTAAGGGAGAAATCACTGTGCTTTTTGCAGTTCTTTGTCTACTTGCCTGACGAAGTTCTGTCTGGTTGATAACCTGAGAGCTCTGTATTTGTTTTTGTTGCTGTTGTATGTAACCTGTAAATAGTTTCTGCGTACTGACTGTTATGTGTGGCTTACTATGAAGGAGGGGATTCCTGCTTCACACCTTTGCTGCACTTATCAAACACTAACAGTTGCAATACCCTGATTCATACCTATGTTCAAGTTAGCTCATTATAATGCTGTGAGCTGCCTTGTGTCCCCTTATTGGGAGAAAGGGAGCCTAATATAATATAATATAATATAATATAATATAATATAGTATACTCAAGCTGCAGTAGCCTTGACCCTCCAGAGTTCCTAGTACTGTAGAATTTATTTTTATTTTTTGGGTGCACATGTCGCACCTTCTATCCCAAAGGCTACACAAGTTATAAACAAAACAATAACAAAAAATAATAATTGTTTGTTCATTCTTTCCTGTTTTCACCCAGAGATGCTTAGGATGGGCTCTTGAACTTTCTCACAGCTTGGACGTAACTACTTATAAATAACTCGTTTATTAAACCATTTTTCAGCTAACAAGCAATATATCCAGTAGTTGCAAATTTACTTTTAGATGCTGAATGTAGCACCACGTTACTTTCAAAAGTTAATTCTAGAACCATTTTAAGAGGGATTCTTCAGGTTCAAGCTCAGTGCAAGCTGTAAAGTCTCATTCCCTGGGACAAAGCATTTGCTCAAGAATTAGCCAGGGTGCGTCTAAACCAGTGGTTCTCAAACCTGTGGGTCCCCAGATGTTCCTGAACTGCAACTCCCAGAAATCCCTTCCAGCACAGCAAGTGATGGAGACTTCTGGGAGTTGCAGTCCAGGAACATCTGGGGACCCACAGGTTGAGAACCACTGACCTAAAAAGACACAGTGTGTCCCTGTTACTGAGCTCAGTAAGGACTGACAACATAGACAACCTCTTGTATATTATTTATGTGATTTTTAAAAAAAATGCCAGCCCTGTAAAAGCAGGCCTTTCTGGGAGACCTGGGATGAACAATCTACAGGAAGGAATAACAGCGAAGGAGAGCTCAGCTTGTTCATTTTGGGGTTGGGGTCGCATGCATGCACATCAACACCTCACACACATGATCAAAAGCACTTGCCTCTTGGATGCAGTTAAGGGAAGCTAGAATGGGAATATCCTCACTCCTTCCCAAGGGTTTGATCCGATCCAAGTTTTGATTCCTGTCCCCCCCTTGAATGTGTGAGCAACAAATGTGAAAAATAAAGAAGTTTGGAGCCGTGCAGACATAAAATGCAAAAGCAAGACTAGACTATGGGTGATAGGAACAAAAGAACATAAGAACAGTCTTGCCGGAACTAGGCTACAGCCCATCCAGTCCGGCATTTTGTCTCACACAGCGGCTCACCGTTTGCATCAGGGTATTCCCAAGCAGATGTCTTCACCTGCTTATGATGCCCTGCAAATGGCATTGAGAGATATCCTGCCTATCTACCAAACAGCCCGAAAAAAACTCACAACTATCCTGCCCATCTCTATCCTGCCTAACTATAAAGCATACCTTCCTAAGCTGCTGGAAAAATAACAAAAACGTTGCTGATGTTGATGCCACCCCTAGTCTCTGGCTCATGAAAAGTAAATTTAAAGAGAGGGCTATATATCTGGGGCATGGTGGGTCAACAGACTAAGGTTCCGAAACAGTCAGCTGCAAAGTCGGCATCTCTGCGGTTCGAATCCCGGGTGCCACGCAGCAGAGTGAGCTCCTGCTATTAATCCCAGCTCCTGCCAACCTAGCAGTTTGAAAACATGTAAAATGCAAGTACTGTAGATAAATAGGTATTGCCGTAAAAAGCGAGAAGGTAAAACAGGGTTTCCATGCAGCCATGCCGGCCACGTGGCCACGGACTCGCACAACACTGGCTCTTCAGCTTGAATGCAGAGATGAGCACCGCCCCTAGAGGCGGACACGACTGGCACGCATGTTCGGGGGAAACCTTTACCTTTACAGTGGTACCTTGTATAAAGGAATTAATTCATTCCAAATGAAAATCTGTTAAGCAGATTTTCCTTTATACAAATTCCCCATAGCAATGCATTGAAAACAGAGTAATCCCTAATTGCAACCATTTTTATGTTGTACGGATTTGCCCCATAGATTATTCTTTTAAGCAAATTTCCCCTATCTCCAGAGTTTTTTTTATATTGTACAGATTTTATGTTATACAAACTGTTTGTTATAAGAGGGTCCACTGTATATACGACCTAGCATTTCTCAAGCTGCTGCTCACATTCAGGTCTAAACCTTCAAAGTACCTGCTGATGGTACTCCCGTTTGGCTCAAACCAGAGAGTCCCAGGTGGGTCTGCAGCATCCTTACCTGGCAGGGCCAAGGCCCAGAGCAGGGTGAGGCTCAGCATTCGTCTTTCCATGTTGGCCCCTGGGTCTCCTGGGCAGGCGTCTCAGCTCAGCTCCCTTCCAACACCTCAATGGCTCCGGCCGAAGCAGAAGGGAGTCCGAGCTGGGATGGTTCCTGGGGAATGCGGACGGACAGCGGCAGCTGCGGGGCCAAAGGGCAAAGAAGGGAAATAGCAGATTGGAGAACAAGTGTTGGCAACCCTATCCCTTCCGGCCCGTTCTGAGACAGGAAAGATTCCTGCTTTGCGAGGCAGCTTTGGGCGCCCGTTGCAGTTGCTGGGTCAGACACTAGAGCACAAGTGCACGGAGCCGGGGGTGGGGTGGGGATGAGCAGAGTCTGGGGCCGACACAAATAGGCAGCCGTACGTACAAACTGAATGCCAAGAAGCCTTCACAAACATAACAGGAAAGGGCCAGATAAAAGAAAAGAAGGCAGGCCAAATTTGGCTGTTGGGACATGGCTTAAAGTGTCCCCATGTTCTCAGACAGACTTTGGAGGAACAGAAGTGGCCTTTTCTGCCAGATGGGCAGAAATAGCCAATCAATCAATCAATCAATCAATCAATCAATCAATCAATCAATCAATCAATCAATCAATCAATCAATCAATCAATAAAAGACAAAAAATCTTTACAGAATGAAAGGTTGGGCTGTGGTGGAGAAAGATCCTGGGACATGATGATGATGATGGTGGTGGTGGTGGTGGTGGTGGTGGTGGTGGCCGTGACAGCAAAAAGCAAAGTAAAGCAAAGTGTTCTGCTTATATACCGCCCCACATGGGCGGTTTACAGTTTTAATTACAGTAATGCAGGCTACACATCCCACCCCAGCAAGCTGGGTACTCATTTACCGACCTCGGAAGGATGGAAGGCTGAGTCAATGATGAGCCGGCTACTGGGGATTGACCCCCAGGTTGTGAGCACAGTTTTACCTGCAGTACAGATATTTAACCACTGCGCCACAGCAAGCCACAATGACACAGTCCCTTAAAGCCACCAGAGTCCGTGTAGTTGTCACAGTCGGTGAAGAGATGGCAGAATGTCAAGAGGTCATGAGATAATAATATAATTAATAATCTTAGAACTGCAGAGCTGGGATGCAGGCTTGTTTGTAGGAACAGGTGCCTGTGACCATCAGTAGGGCGGTCATACCTGGAATGTAGATCTAGATTCACAAAGCAGAACGTTTCCCCAAATATATCTGTCTGATCATTAAGCTCGGACGGGGGACAACTCATTCTTCAGAGTACGCTTTTCAGGGAAGATTCAGTGCAGTGCACACACTCCTGACTTTTGCCAACATGGCATATCTGGAAGGAAGTGACTTTCTATTTCCCCTGACCTTTTTCTTTAAGGCAGGGCCAAGGGGCTAAAGGGCACCTGCTTCCTATTAAAACCAATGTTTTCATTAATGCTCCAATGTGTATTTGTCAACAATAGATTACAGAATAAATGGAAGGCTTCTGAGATGAATATGTCAGGCCTTTGTCTGAGTGTCTTTCTCAGATGGCTCTGAGAAAACAGCATCTCTATGTGAGTGTGTGTTTCCCATCCTTCTTTTTGTAATCAAGATCACCTCGGCTTCAGAACATTTCCAAAGAACTCCCACATTCCTTGGCTCTAGCAGCCTGTGTCGTAGTGTTTCAATTTTCTGGTCAAATTCCCTTTGTTACACAGTAGAAGTTCAGAGACTTACAAAGGTTCCCCAGAATCCAACCCATTTTCGTTAGCATTTCAAATCTTGATAACACTCTCTGAGACATTTGTAGGAGAAAGAATAAAAAACATTTCTTTACTCTCAGTCGCTTGAAATTACAGATGTGTGTCCAGGTATGTTGCTTTCTTTGCTGCAGATATGTGAACAACAGAACGAACAGATCAACAGCAAAACAAATATCTGCCACCAATTGAGAAAAGAGAGGGAAAAAGACTCTCAGCTGACAAGCGGGGCTCCCTTCAATTCAAAAGCAGGAAGGAACAATTGTCTGGAAGTTGAGTCCTGGCTACTGGACTTCTTTTTGAGAGATCATCAGACCGATGAAGCTGTTTGGATGAACAGCGAAACGTTTCTATCTTTCAAAAAGAGTCCAGTAGCCATGACTCAACTTCCAGATAAACTCACCTGGATGACTGAGAATCTTCACAGAAGGAACAATTGGTTAGTGCTGGACAAACACCCACTCCAACCCAGAAAAGTTCCTCACAGACTCACAATATCCCAACACCCTCAAGGTTGAATGCCTTCCCTTCGGTCTGCCAAACACGAACATCCCCCCCCCATGCCACATTAAAGCCTCATGCTGGCACTATGGCTGGACTTCGAACCTTCAATCTCCTGGTTGTTGTTTTATTGTTATTCCTTTAAAGTCTTCTTGGAGACATTAAAATATCTGAATTGCTTTATATTGTTTTAATGTGGTTTTATTAATTGTGCCCTGCCCTAAGATCTGCTGACATAAATGCCCGCTTAAAAATACTCCAGTAAAACAGACAAGCATTGAAACCTGCCTCGTAAAGGGTGGCCAAGAGTTCTTTTTAAAAGCGGTCAGTCCTCTACTTGAAGGTCAACCAAAAGTCACCGTTCTCCAAAAAGCAGTGCCATCCAGGTCTGTTTTAAAGCTACAGACTTACCAGGAGAGAAATGACCGTGAAGTCAGACTCAGCAGGAAATGGGGATTTGGGGGGGGGGGCTTATAGATGCCCTAAGCACATCTGATCCTGTCTGATTTCGGAAGCTAAGCAGGGTCGGCCCTGGTTAGAACTTGGATGGGAGACCACCAGGGAATACCAGGTGCTATAGGCACCTGGAGTAGGAACTGGCAAGCCACTCCAGTATCCCTGCCAAGAAAACTCTCTGGAAATGGGGCCACAAAGAGTCAGTCACTGTAACGACACAACACACAGTCCAACAGTGTTATCTGCCTCTGTATCCTTTTTGCTACGTAGGCTGTTACTTCACGTCCATTTTGTTTCTGTAAGTGTTGCGCTTCAAACTGGTACAAAAAAAATCTTACTTCACGTTCACAACAGCTGAAATTTATCTTGACCACGCCCCCCGAAGCAGGATCAGAGTGTGTCAATGCTGTACCTGGTGCTGGGTCAGGGTATTCTCTTGTCACGGTTTGTTCCCGGTTCCTGTTCCGAGACAAGGGACCATGTAGTAACGACTGTCACACAACAACCAGTTTCCACCTAGTGGCCAGCGGTTTAAGCAGCATTTGACATTAGTTTCCCTATGGGAAACACCATGGAGCGCAAATGTTTATTAAAGAAAGTACTGAAAATTCTGTAGCATTGACACGTAAATCCCGGAAGGCTAGTAAATCGAAATATCAAAAAAGTTTGATATTTTTAAAAAGGGTTAAGAAAGCAAGACAAAATCAGAATTTGTCACGGAACAAGACCGTAAAGTAAGAGTTGTCACGAAACAAGTTGTCATGACCGTGAGAAAACAAAAACAGGGAATAAACAGAGACAAAAACACCTGATTGCGACCAACGTTGTCACGGTACAAAACTAGTCATGGAACAAGGAAGGACTTGAAGTATGTCTGATAAGCAGTGGTACTTGCAATTGATGGAATCCTATATTCTGGGGCTGGTTGTTTGCAAGCAACAGCCTGTCTATCTCTGAAATGTTTTTCTCAGGGTCGAACGCAGCCGAGTCATCCCTGCTGCCACTGCCGGCTCCGAACACATGGATTTACTGTCATCCATGCCAAGCAGCTGCAGCATGACTGGAATGGCCTTATCCTCCCATTGTGGCACCTCTCCCAGCCTGCTCCATCCATCAAAGCACCCGGGGACAATTGCTTCCTGTCCCAGTGGAAGGAATCTTTCAGCAACGGGTTAAGCGACGGCACCAACACTGCTGGTGCTGCTGGCGCGGTATCTTTGAGCACAAGCGGCCAAAAAAAAAGTGAAGCAACTGGGAAGCCTTCCTTAAAAGGGTACAGATTTCATTGTTCTGCACGTCTCTCTTAGATGTACTGTATTTTCCCGCTCCCAAATATAAGACCCCCCCCCAAGTCCGAAACAACAGTTTCTCTCATTATCTTACTTCAGTGTGTAAGGCGACCCTAGATTTTTTAGGCTAACAATTCTACTGTAGTAAAAAAAATATTTAAATATATCTAATTATTATACATGGAAAAACACAGTAAGTCCAGAAAGGGGCAGGCAGCATCTGAGTTGTTTTCAAGTGACTGCTGAAGCTACTGTAGATGGGAGCTCATACCCCAGTTCTTCAAACAAAGAGACAAGGGACCCACAAACACAGAGAGACACACCCTTCCCGATGAACAGGGGGGAAAAACTCCATCTGGGAACTGGGGTGACAACTTGTGGCCTTTTCACACGACCCCTAAGATCCGCTGGCCACTTAAATTCGGACCAGAGATCTTAGAGGTTTGTCGCTGTTCCTGCGTTCCCACCCCCTCCGCACTCCTGGCTGCTGGCTGCGTGAGGGGAGGGAGAAATAAAAGGAAGAAAAGAATACCGCTCACCTCCGTTCTGCCATCTCGCTTTGCTCCCGGCACTGCATTCAGATCTCTTAAAGGGGCGGGGGGCAAAAAAAGAACAAACAGAAGCAAGGAGAGCCCGGCAGTCACTACTGTTATATCCGCATCAGGAATTTTCACCCTCCGAGAGCAGGTACATGAAAAGTGCGCTGGGACGCGCTTAGGTGGGCGTGGTCGCACTTAATTATCTGTAAACTCCGGAGCAGGTGGGGAAATAATTTTAAGCTCCGGAGCTGGGAGCCATTTGCCGCGGAGTTTAGGGGTCGTGTGAAAAGGCCCTTGGTAAACTCACAAGGTTTAGCCAAATGGGGGTGGGTCAAGTCAAACAATCGTGGTTGCAGTTGGCTCTACACTTGTCATGAGCTCTCTCAAAGACTGTCTCTCCCAGTATGAGCTGGCACGGGAGCGAAGATCATCAGGAGAGGCCTCTCTCTCTCTGTCCCATCACCTTCACATGTATGTCAGATGAGGACACAGGAGGGGGGCCTTCTCTGTTGCTGCTTGCAGACGTTGGAACTCCCTCCCACCAGAGGCCCATCTGGCCCCATCTTTGCTGTCTTTCCACTAGCAAGCAAAGACCTTTCTCTCCAAGCAAGGCTTTCCTCACTAACTAGCTACCTGTTATGTGATATTTAGATGGATTGTTATGATGTCCTCCTTGGACTGGATTTTTAGCACTACCTGTATTTTCCATTTTTCTGTTATCTCACTCTCAGAGTCTCATTTCCCCCCTACATTTATTTATTTACTTATTGTTCTTTGTTTTAATGTGGCTTTGTTAATGCTGTAAGATGTCTCCTCACACACATGATTCTTAGCTTTAAATATTGTCTTTAATGTTAACAACCATGGTGTATGCATTGCCTCCAACCTATTTGAGACCAAAACTCCCTCATTTTTTTGATTGTTTTTACCCTGCCTTTCTTCTTGGAAACGGACCCAAGGTGGCTTACTGTAATGAGGGACAATATACAGTCCAGTACAATTAAGACATACAGTAGGATCCAGGTATCTGTTGGGGATTGGTTCCAGGCCTTCCCATGGATAACAAAAGCAGTGGATAAGAGAGAACGCCAACCCCTCCCCTGTTTTGTGAAAGTAGTTTGCTTTATACTGCTGTTTTACGACAGTAGATTGCTTTACAGCTGCTGTTTGTGGCAGTTGCTTGGCTTGCGGTTGCTGAATTGTTTATATCATTTTTTTCCTCTGCCAACCATGGATAACTGAATCAGTGGATAATGGATCAGTGGATACGGGGGTTCTACTGTATTAAAGTTTGAGAACAGGGAATTGAGGGGTATTGAGGGGTATCTTACAGCATTAAGAGGCAGGCAACATTAAAGCTAAAAGAGAACATGAGCAGTTAAAGAAGAGTATAAATTCCATGTAATCGTGTATTTTGCATTACAACAGGGGTATCTTGCAATAATGTGTGTCTCTCCTTTCCATAACCTATGTGGCATTCCAGCCATCTCAACTAGGAAATTTCAGGAGACATGAAAGGGAAAGCTAATTATCTACTTTGCTGTTGTTGTATTGTTCCTGCCAGAAAGGGTGGAGATATGCTTATGGTATTACCTATTTTATACAGTGGTACCTCTGATAACGAATTTAATTCGTTCCTAGAGACAATTTGTTATATGAAAAAAATTGTTCTCCGAAACATAGTTTCCCATTGAAATGAATGGGAAACCGATGAATCCATTCCAGAGATCCGAAAAAAGGCTAAAAAGCTGTTTTTTTTCCCCAGACCTCTTTATAAAGTGCACTTAAAAGGCATGCAGTGCTGGAACACAAACCCCCAGAAGTAGCTCCCTACCTTTCCAAGTTTGAAAGGTCCAAAGTAATGTCCAGAATGGCTCCAAAACACCATTAAGAAATGCTCTAACTCCTCCCACCCCTCCACAAACTGTGTGTGTGTGTGTGGGTGCAATGCATCCTGGGTACACTTTTTTGCAAGGCATTTTGAAACATTTGTTATTGGAGGCAGCCCATAGGGAACATTTGTTATCTGAGGCAGCCCTATACCTGGAAATTTCCGTTTGTTATCCGAGATATTTGTTAACCGAGGTATGACTGTATATCCAAAATAACTTGGATAGCTTTGGGTAAGAAATGCATCAGGTTCAGCTGAGTGGAGGCACTGTTTACTGCTTGGCTTCAGGCAACAAATATCTAGGATGGCCCTTGTCCAGACAGAAGAGGAAAGAGTGGAATCTAACTGAAGAGGGCTGTGAGGGCAAGGGTGTGGATGATGTGGGAGAACAGGAGTTAATGGGTTAATGAAACTAGCTTGTACCAGCTAGTATCAGTAAGGCTTGCCATGTCAAGGCGCCATACCAAAGAAGCTTAGGTCATGATGTACTCTGTGCATGCTCTAGGAATACAAGTGCTATTGTCTAAGTTATCTCTGACTTGGCCAATGGTATCAGCTAGATGTGGCTTCATGCATACGTATTGTGACCTAGTTTTGTTCCCAATAAAACAATTGCCGTGGGGGGGGGCACACGGCAGAGAAAGAACGTTCTCCATCTTGCCCAGATATCAGTCTGCAGACTCCAGTTATTTCTTAACCACACCACACTTTAAGGGAGGCTGGCTTTCCCCCCACAGGATGAAGTGTGGGCCCCAACACTACTTATTGAAGTGTTGTTTTGCAATCTTGCATGCTGCCTTTAGTAGGTTTAACTGGGAGGGGGCTTTCAGGGTTGGGATAACTTTCAGTATATCTAGCACTAACCAATTTTTTCTTCCCTCCTTCTGAATTCAAGCAGAGCCTATCTGTTTAGTGTTTTTTCCCCCTCTGTGGCACTTTGCAGTCTGCTGAAGTCTTAATGTTGCAAGCAGTCGTGTCTGTCCGTTAGGTATTTTTACGCATTCAAGTAATGAAACCTTTTATTCTTTCCCTTACAAGTGAGACTATAAGTGCCAGTTAATGAGGAATAGAGTGGACTACTCTGAAAATTTAATTGTGTTCTGCTCTGTGAATCCTTGCCCTCATCTTCTTTCTTTCTTTCTTTCTTTCTTTCTTTCTTTCTTTCTTTCTTTCAAGTCATTTTGTGCCCTGTGAATGTCCTTGGGGCCATTTTTTCTTTCCAACCGCCAACATTACGAGAGAGTTCCACAGTCTTCACTTGGAAGCAGCCAGAGTTTCGAGCAGAATAACAAGCTTGGCTAACATTGCCAAAGAGGGATGTTCCCTTGAGTACACATTGCTACCATAAAGTTAAATTCAGGGCCATGAGCTTTCCAGTCCAGGAGAAAATAGATGTGCTTATTTCTTATACAGTGTTCATCTCCCACCTTTCTTCTTAAGAACACCATCTGGCTTCCACAGTCCTAGCACCCAGCTCGAAACCGTCCCAATTCCATATATGGATGATTTCAGCATCAATGCAACGGCTTCAAGAGAGTCTTGAATTGATACTAAATGAAGAAGCAAAAGCAAAGTGTTCTGCTTATATACCATCACACAATGCTTAAAGCAGGCTGGTTTGATTTACAAAACCTTCCACGGCTTGGGACCTGAATATCTGGTGGAGCAGATCTTCCAGAGGTCAATTGAGGCCCCACCCACTGGGCGCTCTCACTTCGGGTGGCCATTTCTAGGGAGGCTAGGAAATCGATGACTCGAAACCGAGCCTTCTCTGTGGCTGGCCCTTCGCTTTGGAACCATCTGCCGAGTGAATTGCGCCTAGCGCAGTTCCTGCCCGCCTTCACAAAAAGCACTTGAGACCTTGCTTTTCAGAGAGCCATTTGGTGAACTTTAGTTTTTTAAAACTTCTATTCCGCCATCTTCCTGAGTATTTCTATCTGTTGTTTGTTGTATTATGTGCTTGATATTTGTATTGTTTATTGTTGTCGCTAACTGCCCAGAGTTCTTTCAGGAAGATGGGTATTATAGAGATATAAATAAATAAATAAATAAATAAATAAATAAATAAATAAATAAAATTTATATACTGCCCATCTTCCAGCAGAACTCTGGGCAGTTTGCAACAATACTCTAACAATATATTTTTCTTAAAATGAAAAGCAGAACACAAAACAACAATAGATACAGTATTAATAGACATTAATAGCAAACCGGCAGGCAATATAAGTTACAGGTCCAAAAAAGAAAAGAAAAAATATTAAAAATGAAAAGAAAATGAAATTTAATGAGATTTTACAAATTAAATTAAAGGTTGCAGTGTTTTTACTGCTTTCTTAAAGGCAGGCAGGGACTCCGCAAGGGGAATCTCACATGGGAGCTGATAAATAAATAAATAAATAAATAAATAAATAAATAAATAAATAAACAAACAAACAAACAAACAAACAAACATTCCCCCCAGCAAGCTGGGTACTCATTTTACCGACCTCAGAAGGATGGAAGGCTGAGTCAACCTTGAGCCTGCTCCCTGGGATTGAACCCCCAGGTCGTGAGCACAGTTTTACTTGCAGTACAGGCATTTAAGCACTGTGCCATGAAGCTGTAATTAAAGCCACTGCTGTGTGGATATGTCAAGGAAAGCGGGTATGCTCAGCCTTTGGCCTTGGTGGAAGGATCTCAAACCTTGGCTCCCCAGATGTTCTCAGACTGCAACTCCCAGAAGCCTTTGCTACTTCCTATGCGAGCAAGGGCTTATGGGAGTGCCCGTACAAGAACATCTGGGGGAACGCAAAGTTGGGAATCAAGGCCAGAGGCAACATGAAAAAAATTAGAAGCAACAAACAGGGTTTACCACAAAATATAGGTTATTTATTCAGCAGATAAATTAAGCCTTTCTTTGTATGAATAAATATTTCGGCATCTTAAAATCACCCACCCTTACACAAAGCGGGTCTTGTGGATGCAGTCCGAGAAGATGGTGGGCTGAAAGCAAAAGCTATCCAAGACACCTGGAAAAATGCAGGTGAAAAATGAACTGGTTTGGGAACAGAATTAGCCTGAAAAGGTGCAGAATAATAACAACCATGTGCTGTCAATTCAATTCTGACTTTCAGCAGTCCTTTTCAGGGTCTTCCAGGTACAGAATATTCCAAAGTGGTTTTTCATTCCCTTCTTCTGGGGTTGCCCTGGGACAGTGCAGCTTGCCCAAGGCAAGAAGGAGGGAGATGCCTTGCTCTATTATCTGAGCCAATCTAACACTGACGGGCTACAGCAGTGTATCCCATACACTTTCCCAAACCTATTAAATGCTTAAATGGCATCCGAGGAACCTGAGTTACTCCCAAAGGATTCTTTCTTTGATGAGACCCTCTTTCTGTGAGACAAATGACATATTACACGATTGAACTTGGTAGCTGCAAAAGCGATGAGGCATCAGATCTGCTCTGGGTATTATTCTGAACCACAAAGGAGGGATCTCGGGGGCTGAACCCATGTCTGGGATAGAGTTCAGCACCCTGAACAGCTCCTGCAAAGTTCGGACCAGAACCCAGAGTGGATGTCTCCCCCCCCCTCTGTCTCTCTCTCTCTCACACACACACATATGGGGGAGAGAGAGAGAGAGAGAGAGAGAGAGACGGGGTACAATGACTTACCCACCTTTTAAAAAAACCATGTTTCTACTGGCCATTTAAAACAACCGTGGGATTCCTATCCAAATGTGCCTCCACTCTGATTTTGGGACCTTACACCAGTTTCTCATAATAAAATAAAGACCCATGACTTTTTTCTGCCTGAGGCAAAGGGGAAGTTGAAACCCTGTTCCCAATCAGTATTCAGTGAGGCTCTTACTCTGATGCTACCGCCCGGCCCCAAAATTGCCACAACCACCACCCGGCTGCTATTTGCCTGCAAAGGTTCCATTTTTAACACCACTTTTCAGGAGAAAACAGTAGCGAGGACAGAAGGAGGGGGGGGGAGGAGGATTTTTGGAAGGATACTCCCATAAAAGGTTCCAAACCAGATCCAGGAGCATGTCAAGAAAGTGAACAGTTTAAGGCAGGGGTGTCCAAACTTTGGCCCTCCAGATGATTTGGACCACAGCTCCCAGAATTCCAAGCTTGTATTGCCAATGACAAAAGACTGTGGGAGTTGTAGTCCAAAACATCTGGAGGGCTGAAGTTTGGACACCACTGGTTTAAGGACTCGTGTGTGTGTGTGTGTGTGTGTGTGTGTGTGTGTGTGTGTGTGTGTGTGTGTGTGTGTGTGTGTGTGTGTGTTTAAGTGTGCAAGTGCAGTTTGGCCGTGAAACACCAGTCCAAGGCATCAGCTGCCCTCTCATCCCCCCCCCCCAGCCTGCCCAAGGTATCTCACACCATCACCTGTTCCTCCATCCCAACCCCCCTGCCTCCTGGGCGACCAGCCGTCGCAGCCTTGAGCCAAGGTGGGCGCACCTCCAGCCCTCTGCCATGAGTCCCTGGCTCGGCAGGGAGTCCCCCGGGTACTTGGCGGCCAGGGAGTAGCCCGGTTAAGTCTTCAGGCTGTCCAGAGCGAGAGCAATGAGCCCAGGCATGCTTCGATACATGGATTCCGTCTCGAGGCCAATGAGGCCAGTGAAGGCGGTCACTTGGTGCCCAACGTGGGCCTGGATCCGTGCCCGGTAGAGTCCTTTGGCATTCTTGGAGGTCAAATCTACCAGGATCTGAGGAGAGAGATCACCTGTGAGGCAGGAAGGGAGATAAGAAGCCACCTCACATCCATACTCGAGGTGCCAGGTCTTGGAGACACTGGCTGAAGGTCGCCGACGCTGGGAAATAAAAAATGGAATTCTGGAAGAGAAGCTTGATTTCAAAGTACTGTCAGTGGTGAGTTTCGTATGTGCAAGACCGGATCTGCCAATACAGCACAATATATTTAAACTGGAAGTTGAGTCATGGCTACCGGACTTCTCTTTTCTTGAGAGATGGAAACGTTTCGCTGCTCATCCAAACAGCTTCATGCGTCTGAAGAAAGCAAATTGTGAGCCCTCCATCTTATAGTCCGCTTTGACCTCTTGTCACCCTGGTCTGAAATAAGCTCATAAGATGGACAATGGCGTGAATAGGTAGGTAGACAATAGTATCCATAGCCTTAAGGTGAACAATGGCCTAAGGTGCTGATACCTATAAAGTATGGGTTGTTAGCTAAGGCCTTGGTGGTGAAGGCTTTTTGATTTGTCTGGGTATTGTTGAAAGCACAACCTGATAAGTAGCAGATAGACTATGCCTAAAGCCCCCATCTCTGTTGAGAGAGGGGGTTTCAATGCTCGCATGAATGGCTTCCTTGATCCCTCTCTCAAACCACCTATTTTCTCTGTCTAATATGTGTACATCCTCATCTTTGAAGGAGTGCCCTTTCTCCTTCAAGTGGAGGTGTACTGCTGATTCTGGTCCTGACTGAGCTGTTACCCCTCCTAGATTGGGCCATCCTTCTGTTTAATGGCTGTTTAGTTTCTCTCTATTGCTCCTTTTTTGATTTGGTATCGAATCACCTTAAGGCTATGGATACTATTGTCTACCTAACGAGCCTATTCAGGCCGTTGTTCATCTTATGAGCCTATTTCAGACCAGAGTGACAAGAGGTCAAAGCTGACTATAAGATGGAGGACTCGCACTAGCTGTATTCAGACTGATGAAGCTGCTTGGAAGAGCAGCGAAACGTTTCTGCCTCTCAAGGAAAAGAAGTCCAGTAGCCATGAGTCAACTTCCAGATCAACTCACCTGGATGACTCAGAATCTTCACAGAAATATATATATAAACATTCAGCCACTCCTCACTTAACGACCTACCTATTAAATGAGAGCACAGGCTTACAACCACCACCAGCAGCCCAGGCGTCCATCCGGCTCCTGCTTGCCTGCACCTACCTTTCAGCAGCTCGGGGGGGGGGGAAGCAGGGCTGAAGCATCCCCTCCCCCTTCCCATGCCTTCCTCCCTCTCTGCCGCTTCCAAGGGGCAGGTATTGACGCGAGCATCACAAGGCCTCCACAGGGGAGGAGAATAACCCAGGCACCAGGCATCTTCCTCACCTCCTGAAAGGTCATGTTGAGCTCCTGTGGAGGGACTTGAAGAATCCAGTGGTACAGCTCCTGCGCAGAAGTGACACGCTGGGCGGATTCGTTCAAGCCATGACAACCGGAGCCTGTAGCAGGAACGGGGGTGGGGAGCAGAGTGTAGAGGGAGATCCAAAGGGTAGATCGTCCAAAATGGAAACAAAGGTTTTGAACAGAGAACTTGCAGGGCGTCAGAGTCTGCTCCAAGGTGACCCATGTCACATTGCAGACACCTCTAAGCAGCCCATTGCCACAGGAGAGAAAGGACACATAGATATTTCTATATAGCTGTAGTTGCACTATGATTCAGGCAGCTCTGTCTATGGGTATTTGTACACGACCCCTAAACTCCAAAGCAAATGGCTCCCAGCTCCGGAGCTTAAAATTGTTTCCCTACCAGCTCCGGAGTTTGCAGGAAATTAAGTGCGACCACGCCCACCTAAGCGCGTCCCAGCGCACTTTTCTTGTACCTGCTCTAGGAGGGTGAAAATCCCCAGGTCCGGATTTAATCTGGTGAGTGCGGGGCTCTCCTCGCTTCTGTTTTTTTTTTTTTTGCCTCCCGCCCCTTTAAGAGAAGGGGCGGGAAGCAAAAAACAAACAAACAGAAGAGAAGGAATCAGGACAACGACGGGCTCCGGGCAGCTTCGGAGGTGAGCCTGCATTTTTTCCTCTCTTTTTCCCTCCCTCCCCTCACACAGACAGGAGCAAGGAAGTGTGGAGGGGTGGGGACGCAGAAAGAGCAACAAACCCCCAAGATCCCTGGTCCGAATTTAAGTGGCCAGCGGATCTTAGGGGTCGTGTGAAAAGGCCCTATGTAAGACACAGCTTCCTTTTCAAGCAAGCTTTGGCTGAATGATGGACTACCTATTATGTGACTTTTAGACTGCTACAGCACTTCCTTCAGCAACCACTTTTTGTTTTAAATCGCCTTTTGCCCTCCCCCGGTCACGTGGGCGCTGAAGCAATTCAGCATTCCACACTTGAGCATTTTTCAAGGAATCGGTTTCCCATCCGTACTTTGCAGAACCGCTTTTTGTTCCGATTTTCTCAGACATTGTCCCATTGTCTGGTTCAAATTCGGAAATTATTTTTTAGGATAATGTCATGCTGTTGTTCTTCCATTCAAATTAAAGTTGTTAGTTTTCTGGTTCTCCCTTTAGATTACTTACAACGTGGTGCATTGATTTTGATAGCCCAATTCAGTCATTTACCTGCATTATAGAAGCACCGGAGAAGATGGCGGCAGCGAACAAAATTGCAGCGGGATTTCTTTATTCTTTTTTTCTATAGCCGGATAAGACAGAAAGGGGGGGACCAGGATAAAGCGATGCATTGTGTCCACAGTTGGAGCCAAATCGCTTCAAGAAGCGGTCTAGAAATCGGTTTAAAAAAACACCACCCCTGGTGGCCGTCACAACAAAAAGTGACACAGCGGCCAAAAAGGGGAATGGCCAAGGGGGCTCCGTGGAAAAAGCGATTGGAAGTGCGGTAAGTGAATTTTAAGGCAATTTGACTTTAAGGAAAAGGAAATTCAAAACCTAAGTGCGGTAGAGGTTAGATGGATCACCATGCATGATTGCATTGATTGATCTCATAAGAACGCCTATGTTTTCCGTGCAAGTTTCCATCCCTCGTCATGGAATTTTTATTTTCATTTTGCGTGTTCTTGGTAGCTTTAATATTACCTTTTAATGTTGTAAGATGCCTCTTCTAATTCCCTGTTCTTAAATATGTTTGGAATGTTCTGGGCTGTATATTGTCCCTCATTATTGTAAGCCACCTTGGGTCCTTTTCCAAGGAGAAAGGTGGGGTTTAAAATATTCAAAATAAGTAAAATAAATAAAAAATAAAGAAGATGTAGGAGATATCCCTCTGTGGCAGGATGAATAAGTGGCAAATATGTGTCGTTGCCCTCCCCCCCGGTTCCTTGCCACCTGAGGCAACTTCCTAAGTCAGTTGAATAGTAAGGTAGTTGCGCCCAATTCTGGATGCCATACTTTTAAGATGGATGCCAACAAACTGGAACAAGTTCAGAGGAGGGCAATGAAGATGATAAGGGCTCTAAGAAGCAAAGACCTATGAGGAAAGATGAAAGCCCTATGAGGACAGGAATAATTGAGTATGTTTAGCCTTCAGAAAAGAAGACTGGGGGGAGCTATGATAACACTGTTCAAACATACAGTAGTAGCTCGACTTACGAATTTAATCCGTTCCGAATGCATGCTTTTAAATTGAACTACAGTGGCACCTTGTATAAAGGAATTACTTCGTTCCAAATGAAATTATGTTAAGCAAATTTCCCTTTATACAAATTTCTCATAGGAGTGCATTGAAAACGGAGTAATCCCTAATCGCGACCATTTTTATGTTGTACGGATTTGCTCCATCGACGATTCTGTTAAGCAATTCCCCCCTATTTCTGGAATTTTTTATGTTGTACAGAGTTTATGTAATACAAACCATTTGTTATACAAGGGTCCACTGTACTCTTAAGTTGAGGTACCTATCTAAAAATGTTTTAAAATGTTTAAAAAATAAAAAAAAATTGTAAGTCGAGCAGACCATATCTAAAATTTGTAAGGTGGCAGTTAAAATGCCAACAGTTTTCCGCTCTTAAGTTAAGCTGCTCTTAAGTCGGGGTACCACTGTACTTGAAGGGCTGTCATACAGAGGAAAGAAAGGATCTGTTTTCAGTCATTCCTGAATGCAGGGCACTGAATAATGGATTTGTTAAGAGAACCTAGATTCATGCTGAATAAAAGGGGGGAAAATTCTTAACTGTAAGAGCGGCACATCAATGGAACCAATTATCTTAAGAGGTGGCGAGTGCTCCAACACTGAAAGTGTTCGAAAGAAATTTGAACAACCATCTGGCAGAGATCCTTTGATTGGTATTCCTGCCTGGAGCAGGGCTTAAGTTCCAAGAAAACACAGATCTCAAATGAATATCAGGAAATATTCCTAATTGGTAGAGCAGTAGGACAACGGAACCAATCACCTCAAGAGGTGGTGAGTGACCCAACCCTGGAGGCATTTAAAAGAAAATTGTTGTTGTTTGTTGTTGTTCAGTTGTTCAGTTGTGTCCGACTCTTCGTGACCCCATGGACCAGAGCTCACCAGGCCCTTCTGTCTTCCACTGCCTCCCAGAGTTTGGCCAAACCCATGTTGGTTGCATCGATGACACCGTCCAACCATCTCATTCTCTGCCGTCCCCTTTTCCTTTTGCCTTCCATCTTTCCCAACATCAGGGACTTTTCCAAGGAGTCCTCTCTCCTCATGAGGTGGCCAAAGTACTGGAGCCTCAGCTTCGAAATCTGTCCTTCCAGTGAACATTCGGGGTTGATTTCTTCCAGGATGGATAGTTTTGATCTCCTTGCAGTCCAGGGGACTCTCAAGACCCTCCTCCAGCACCACAGCTCAAAATCATCGATTCTGTGATCAGCCTTCTTTATAGTACAGCTTTCACTTCCATACATCACTACTGGAAAAACCATAGCTTTGACTATCCTGACCTTAGTTGGCAAAGTGATGTCTCTGCTCTTTAAGATGCTGCCTAGGTTTGCCATCGCTTTCTACAAATACTTAGAAAAATTAGACGACCATCTGTCAGATATACTCTGATGTGGGTTCGTGCAATGAGCAGAGGATGGACAATGGCCTTGTAGGCCCCTTCCACATTTGTCTATGGGCAGCTTCGGTCTTCTTGGATGCTCCATGCACAATGAGGAGGAACGGGCAGGCTGTCCAGCTGGGTTTGAGAGCCAAGGGATGGAGAATCTACAGCTTAGTTGAGCGTAGCTGTCTTTACTCAAAGGGAGCCTAGGACCACTAGCCTGTTCTTTTGATGTTCCTTTGAGCACCCAAACACTTTGATCCGGAGGATAACCTACAGAGGAAGGTGAACAGTGCCACCCATGTTAGCGATCAACATACCTTGGGGGAGAGTGTTGTCACTGTGTTCTATGGGGCCGGCCCTGAAGCTGCGTTTTTTTCGCAGAGGATGGGCGTCTCTCGCCACCGAACCTTTGGGCAACACGGAGCAACAGGAGAAAGAAAACTATTAGGACGTAAGAGGAGATCTGAGGGAGAAGAGGAGTAATAATAATAAATGATGATGATGATGATGATGATGATGATGATGATGATGATGATGACGACGACGACGACGACGACGATTTTGACGATGATGACGACGACTTTATTTTTATGCCGCCTTTCTCCCCGGAGGGACCCAAGTAGGCTGGTTTTGCTTTGATTCCAATGGTTGCCTGTTTTAAGCTGGCCCAATTTTCCTGTTATGGTGCAGGGATGCTGACAACAAGTCTTTAGGTCTGAGTCCCAAGTCTATCTTTGGCATCAAGTCCCAAGTCCCTATTACAAACATGCTTTTTTTCTCCCAGGAAAAAAAAGGAGGGGTTGGTAGGTTTGGGGCCACGAGTTGAGTTTGAGTCCCTAAAATAAAATTCCGGGTCAAGTCACCGGTTTGACTTGACAGGGAGTTCTGTGACAATGAGTCCTCACCCCGGCCATGAGGCCTTTGCCATATTGTTGTCAGTAAGACGTTTGTTGTTTGTTTGTTTGTTTATGCAACTTATATGCTGCCCACTACCCAAAGATCTTGGGGCGGCTTACAATTAAAATGAACCGTTAGAACATTTGAAACATTAAAATGTCAATGAACAATTAATGCCACTAATTAAGTTATCTGGAAGTTGAGTCATGATGGCTACTGGACTTCTTATTCTTGAGAGACAGAAACGTTTCGCTGCTCATCCAAACAGCTTCATTCATTCAGACTGATGAAGCTGTTTGGATGAGCAGCAAAACGTTTCTGTCTCTCAAGAATAAGAAGTCCAGTAGCCATCATGACTCAACTTCCAGATAAACTCACCTGCATGACTGAGAGTCTTCACAGACACTAATAAAGTTATGCCACTAAATCCAGTGCTGCAAAATCTGAGGATTAGTGCTGGCTTAGATGACTTCCTTTTTTAAAAAGAAGACAAGACATGGTTATGCAGAACAGGTGTAGAGAAGACCCCCCCACACACACAGTGATTTAAACTGTGGGTCAACATAGGTCAGTGTTGTCCACATGGATGGCCGAAACACTCCAGGTATGGCAGGTGTGACTGTGTGGCCCCAAACCCATGTTTTAGACAGCTATAAGGTATACTTTAACTTGGATTCCTGTACAGAGCAGGGTTTTGAACTCAATGGCCATACTGGACCTGTCCCACTTCATGATTCTATGATTCTAACTGTTTGGACAGAAGAACCTAAGAGCATAAGCTGAGCTCTGCTGGATCAGGCCAAAGGCCCATCTAGTCCAGCTTCCTGGGTCTCACGGTGGCCCCACCAGATGCCTTTGGGAGCATGCGAGCAAACAAAATCTCTGTCTCCTGATGGCGCTCCCCTACCTCTGGTACTTTGAGGGACCCCCCCTTTTTTTTTTTAAGCCTGGAGAGAACATGTATCTCTATCACGGGTTGTAACCGGCTATGGACTTGTATTCCAGAGATCAGTCCAATCTCCTTTTTAAATTCATGTAGGCCAGATGGCATCACCACATCCTCTGGTAAGGAGTTCCACAGACTAGCAAAACGCTGGATAAAGAAATGTAGATAGATAGATAGATAGATAGATAGATAGATAGATAGATAGATAGATAGATAGATAGATAGATAGATATAGATATACACACATACATACATACAGGTCTGTTTTCATTCTACCAACCCTCCATTGTCTCTACTGGCAGCTTTTGCATCCTTACTTCCTACTGGCCTGTCAAACATCTTTCTGCATGCTAGGATGCCTTTTTCTTATTCCCAAACAGATCTGTTAATCTTTTTATCCAAGTGCTAATCTGTTTCTCTATGCTTACAGGTATTTTGTCACCCACCAATCTTTTAGCAACTGCTGTTAAGAGCGGCGTGTGTCAGCTGCCTCTGTGGAGAAATTATTCCTCATCCTTAACTATAATAATAATAATAATAATAATAATAATAAATAATAATAATAATAATAATAATAATAATAATAATAATAATAATAATAATAATTTTATTATTATTATTATTATTATTATTATTATTATTATTATTATTATTATTATTATTATTATTATTATTATTATTAATTTAATTTAATTTATTTAATTTATTTCTTTTCTTTTTTTCCTCCTTTCTTCTGTTGCCGCCCATGCCATCTTTGTGGAGGGTATTGTACTCCCTTGTTTTTTTAATGGTAGTCTGTCTCAGGTTTTTATGTTTGTTTGCCGTTGTCTGGTTTTAGTGTACACCGCCCAGAGTTCCGCTTCAGAAGATTGGGCGGTATATGAATGTAATAATAAATAAATATTAGGAGAAAGATAACCTTCACCCCTGGGGCTCCCAGGAAAGGAAGACAGGGTATAGGAGCCCTATGGCGCAGTGGTTAAATGCCTGTCCTGTAGCTAAAACTGTGCTCACGATCTGGGGTTCAATCCCAAGTAGCAGGCTCAAGGTTGACTCAGCCTTCCATCCTTCCGAGGTCGGTAAAATGAGTAACCAGCTTGCTTGTCGGGGGCAATGTGTAGCCTGCATACTCTAATTAAAACTGTAAACCGCCCAGAGACTACTTGAAGTTGTATGGGGCAGTATATAAGTAGAGCACTTTATAAATGAATGAATGAATGAATGAAAATTGATGGAATCATCATTGTGCTGGCCTCACTAATGAGCCACTGTCTGGAACTCCCTAAATCTGTAGAAAAGGCCTGTCTACTGGGGCCTTATTCCATGGATCCAAAGAGATGGGGCAGGAGCAGAGGCGTAGCTAGGGTTTTCAGCGCCAAGGAACACAAAAGTATTGAAGTATTGTGTACAATTCTGGTCACCGCATCTCAAGAAAGACATAGTGGAACTGGAAAAGGTGCAGAAGAGAGCGACTAAAATGATTACTGGGCTTGGGAACCTCCCTCATGAGGAAAGGCTAAAACATTTGGGTCTCTTTAGTCTGGAAAAAAGGTGTCTGAGGAGGGATATGGTTGAGACGTACAAAATAATGCAGGGCATGAGTCAAGTGGATAGAGGGAAGCTCTTTTCCCTCTCACAAAATACCAGAACTAGGGGACATCCACTCAAATTGAGGGCTGGGAGAGTAAGAACAGACAAAAGAAAATATTTTTTCACCCAGCGCGTTAGTCTGTGGAACTCCTTGCCACAAGAGGTGGTGATAGCATCTGGCCTGGATGCCTTCAAAAGGGGATTGGACAGATTCCTGGAGGAAAACTCCATCACAGGTTACAGACCATGTATAATCTCCAGACTTAAAACCGGGGTCCTTCAAGGGCCAGATGCAGATGAGTGGTATCAGGAGACAGAGATCTAGTCTTGTGCGCTCCCAGACGCATCTGGTGGGGCCACTGTGAGATACAGGAAGCTGGACTAGATGGGCCGTTGGCCTGATCCAGCATGGCTCTTCTTTTGTTCTTATGTTAAAATCAGTTTTTGCGGTCTCCTTCCACCTAGCCCAACCTTGCGTGGCTGTGAGGAGGAGAGGGCAGGGGAACGGGAAAAGGCGCGGATCCCCACCGAAGGGCTGGCAAGCAGCTGCAGATGGAGGGATGAGCGTGTGCCTGCCCGCCTTGGCAAACTCTTCCTGTGATGAGAGGAGGGAGGGAGGGAGCCAGTGGGTGTTGGGGGAGACGGGGCCTGGGGCCCACGTCCTCCACTCTATGCACCGGTTAGCCAACTTGGTTGCCCGCCCGACTCCCAGGCGACTTGAGGGATGGTGCCTTCAGACCGCATGGGATGCGCCTGCCCTCACCAAGCCACCACCAAGTCAAATGAAGTACCATGTCTGTGAAGATTCTTAGTCCTCCAGGTGAGTTTATCTGGAAGTTGAGTCATGGCAAATGAATTTCTTTTTCTTGAGAGACTGAGATGTTTTGGTGCTCTTCAGCAGCAAAACGGTTTCAGTCTCTCAAGAAAAGAAGCCCAGTTGCCATGACTCAACTTCCATATCAACTGAAACAAATTAGCCTGCGTCATTAATCTGCAATGCATAAATGCTGCTGTCCCACTTTTTCTCAGCATAGAATTGCATTCCCATATTTACTGTCCTGTACGTGTATGCAGATTCTCAGTCATCCAGGTGAGGCTATCTGGGAGTTCGCTCATGGCAACTGGACTTCTTCAGACTGATGAAGCTACTTGGATGAGTAGCAAAACATTTCGATCCCGCAAGAGAATAACAGTCCAGTTGCCATGACTCAACTTCCAGACTGCCCCGTAGAGCAGTCATGGACTCCCTTGAAATTTGGGGGAATAAGATGTTCCATGGTCCACATGCCACATCTATGGGCCACTGGGTAGTACAAAGGAATTGTGTCATCATAAATACTGTACGTAATGGAATTGGCTTGATTGCAAGCAATGACATTGGCGCCCAGTCAAGGATGCCAGGGGAGGGGGACACTTGCCCACCTTGAACTTTCTTAACCACCCCCCCCCACCTACCATTGGCCGTCACCGCCTGAGTGACAGCTCCTTCTTCTGATCTTGCATCTGGGAATTCCGTGTCTGGGTGAAATTCTCTCTGGAGCAGTTGCTGCAGGAAGACTCGACCCTGGGCTTGCAGTTCTTCGACCTCTCCTTCCGTCTCCTGTGGAGAAGGAAGGAAGGAAGGAAGGAGGGAGGGAGGGAGGGAAGGAAGGAAGGAAGGAAGGAAGGAAGGAAGGAAGGAAGGAAGGAAGGAAGGAGAGCTTCAGTTGAGCAGATTGATCAACGTGGAGTCAAATGCCCTAGCAAATGAGGTCTCCATCTAATACTCTATTGAAGCAATGCATGGGGAAGTCCCCCCCCCCCGTAAGACAATGGGTCCCAGAAATTCCCCAGTCAGCATTAGCATCACAGTACTAAATATCCCTAACATCTTTTCTGGCCTAGACACGACTGAAATTGATGTGAAAGGGGTACTCCACAGAAACGGATAATTCCCATAACAAAATGCTTGCTGCTGTTCCAGATTTTGTTGTTGTTGTTCAGTTGTTCAGTCGTGTCCGACTCTTCGTGACCCCATGGACCAGAGCACGCCAGGCCCTTCTGTCTTCCACTGCCTCCCTGAGATTGGTCAAATCCATGTTGGTTGAATCAGTAACACCATCCAACCATCTCATTCTCTGCCATCCCCTTTTCCTTTGGCCTTCCATCTTTCCCAAAATCAGAGAGTTTTCCAAGGACTCCTCAATCCTCATGAGGTGGCCAAAGTACTGGAGCCTCAGCTTCGAAATCTGTCCTTCCAGTGAACATTCGGGGTTGATTTCTTTCAGGATGGATAGGTTTGACCTCCCTTGCAGTCCAGGGGACTCTCAAGACTCTCCTCCAGCACCACAGCTCAAATATAGAGACATTTTTTTCCTTGAAAGAGGAAAAGAATCTGACAAAAGACTCCTTTTACAAGAAAAATGTCTCTGGAATTTCTCCCATATTCTGAAGAACTACATTTGGTATTCTTTAGGACTGAAACATCAGGAATCTCCCTTGGAATTCAAATTTAATTCTGGTTCTTATACTGACATCTCATCCTGCATGCCTCGTTGGTCACAATCGTTAGCCTCTTGGCGTCTCTTGTGGTGAATTATCTATGGGCAAAGCAGATGGCTCCCCATCTGCGGAGCACCCCACCACCACCACCACCATAAAGTTTACAGGGTACTTTGTTATGACTGAGTGAGTACCACCAGGCAGTGATCTTTCTATTTCTGCTTCCTGCCCCACCCCAATGCATTTTATTTTTTTATTATAAAATTAACAAACATACAAACATACAATAAACAATAATACCACCAAACACTACAAAGTGCACCCCCACCCCCCGGGACCATCCAGTGTTCTTGAATCTTCTCTTCCTTCTTCATCTTCTTTTTTTTTTCTAGTTGGCTTCTTAAGGTCCTTTTCTCCAGAACTGTGTTGGATTATACGTCGGTTGTATCCCTTTCCCTTTTAGTAGTACATAGGGCCTTTTCACACGACCCCTAAGATCCGCTGGCCACTTAAATTCGGACCAGGGATCTCGGGGGTTCGTTGCTCTTCCTGCGTCCCCACTCCTCCGCACTTCCTTGCTCCTGTCTGCGTGAGGGGAGGGAGGAAGAGAGGAAAAAATGCAGGCTCACCAGTCCTCCTGATTCCTTCTCTTCTCTGTGTGTGTTTTTTTGCCTCCCGCCCCTTTTCTTAAAGGGGCGGGAGGCAAAAAAAAAAAAAACCAAACAGAAGCGAGGAGAGCCCCGCACTCACCAGATTAAATCTGGACCTGGGGATTTTCACTCTTCTAGAGCAGGTACAAGAAAAGTGCGCTGGGACGCGCTTAGGTGGGCGTGGTCGCACTTAATTTCCTGCAAACTCCGGAACTGGTGGGGAAACAATTGTAAGCTCCGGAGCTGGCAGCCATTTGCGGCGGAGTTTAGGGGTCCTGTACAAAGGGCCTTAATCTATGCATTTTAAGAGATGCTTTTAACCTTGAGCAGTCTTGCTCACGACCCGAGGTATCTGCTCACAGGTATTTCTCTCCATGGTGGTGATTTCCAGGATCGGGGCAGTGTCTTAATTTGTGTTCATACTCCACCAGCCCAAAATGCCACCCCCCACTTAATTCAGAGGAGGATGGAGACAAACCAAGATGTATCTGGATCTGGCTCCATCTACTGGTGGGTCCCATCGTGAGAACATAAGAACATAAGAAGAGCCATGCCGGATGAGGCCAAAGGCCCATCTAGTCCAGCTTCCTGTATCTCACAGTAGCCCCACCAGATGCCTCTGGGAGAGCACGAGACTAGATTTCTGTCTCCTGATACCACTCCCCTGCGTCTGGCCCTTGAAGTACCCTGGTTTTAAGCCTGGAGGTTACACATCCCCATCATGGTTTGTAACCTGTGATGGACTTTTCCTCCAGGAATCTGTCCAATACCCTTTTGAAGGCCTCCAGGCCAGATGCCATCACCACATCCTGTGGCAGGGAGTTCAACAGACTAACAACGCGCTGGGTGAAAAAATATTTTCTTTTGTCTGTTCTCACTCTCCCAGCCCTCTCCCAGCCTACCAGTTCATATACTATTTTGCTTTTAAGAATTTGGCTGCCATTTTGGTTGTCTCTAGTAAAGGTGAAGGTAAAGGTTTTCCCCACACATGCGTGCTAGTCATCTGCGACTCTAGGGGCGCTGCTCATCTCCGTTTTCAAGCCAAAGAGCCAGTGTTGTGCAAGTCCGTGGCCATGTGGCCAGAATGGCTGAACGCATGTCTGCGCACGGAACACTGTTTTACCTTCCCGTTTTTTACAACGGTACCTATTTTTCTACTTACATTTACATGCTTTCGAACTGCTAGGTTGGCAGGAGCTGGGGTTAAGAGCGAGAGCTCGCCCCGCTGTGTGGCACCCAGGATTCGAACCACTGAATTGCCGACTTTGCAGCTGAGAATTTCAGTACTCTAGCCTGCTGAGCCACCACACCCCACTCTTGGTTGTCTCTAGCCACGATATAGCCAAGGGTGCAGTCACACACTCCAAATGAACCCCAGTTATATTGATTTAGTGTTAGTTAAATCATCTTATAAATATCCATTCACACATCACACATGTAACACTGATTCAAAAAGAAGGATGAGAGGGGATTTCATTTTTTTCCATTTATCTTTCTATTTTTTTCTTTTCCATTTTTTTCTTTCCATTTTTTTCCATTTGTTCTTATTTTGAATTGTCAAATCATTTTGATTTATTGTATTTGTGCTTATTTGTTTATTTGTTCTTTTTATTATGATGATTTTATTATTTGGTCTGACTGATTAGTTTTTATTTACTATTTTAAGTTGTTTAATCTGTTCTTGTATTTTGTATGTGTTTGTAAACCGCCCAGAGTAGCTTTTTTGCTAGATGGTTGCAGTATATACAGTGGTACCTTGTATAAAGGACTTAATTCGTTCCAAATGAAATTATGTTAAGCAAATTTTCCTTTATACAAATTACCATAGGAATGCATTGAAAATTGAGTAATCCCATTTTTATGTTGTACGGATTCTCCCCATAGGCGATTATGTTAAGCAAATTTCCCCTATCTCCGAAATTTTTTTATGTTGCACAAATTTTATGTTATACAAGCTATTTGTTATACAAGGGTCCACTGTAAATCAAATCAAATCAAATCAAAATAAATAAATAAATAAATAAATAAATAAATAAATATGATAGCTATGTTTAAATATTTGAAAGGTTGTCATATTGAAGAGGGAACAGGTTTTGTTTCCCATGGCTTCAGAGACTAGGACTCAGGGCAGTGGTTTCAAACCACAGGAAAAGAGATTCCATTTGAACATTAGGAAGAACTTCCTGACGGTTAGAGCTGTTTGGCAGTGGAAGAGGGTGGTGGAGTCTCCTTCTGCCCCAAAGGAGGGTGGTGGAGTCTCCTTCTGGCGGTTCCTGCATGGCAGGGGGTTGGACTGGATGGCCCTTGAGGTCTCTTCCAACTCTATTATTCTGTGATTCATTTGGCCAGCCAACTGGCTCTTTCTACCTTGCTAACCTAGTCTTTTTAAAAATCATTGGATCCCTGTATCACTCCAGTCCTTATTGTTTCAGTGTGTGTGAGAACATTGCTGTCGATCTGTTGACACTGAGAATGGGTCAGGTTTTCCCCTCTTCATTTTTAAAGGATGCTTAGTGGCAAATCTCTTACTCTTCACAGAAAGTTCTTCCAGCAGCAACGCAAGCAACATTGCTTAGAAGGAGACTGTCTCCCTTTCCCCCTGTTCCCCTAGCATCCAGTTTTAAAAAACGATGGAAGGATGGAAGGAAGGAAAGGCTGCAATTACCCCATCAGGTGGCACATCAACTTACTGATGGAAGCAAGAGGAAAATACGTAATCAAATATCACTTATTATTATTATTATTATTTTTTAAAGGAAGGTTTAGGGCAGCAGGTATGCAGAAACAAGACAGAAAATAAATCAATTTAAATGAGATGGCAAGCATTGTCTACAAAATTGTGTGTGTGTGTGTGTGTGTGTGTGTTTGTGTTTGTGTGTGTGTGTGCGCGTGCGCGCGCACGCGCAGTGGTATGTATACCATGGGACTCTACATACAAATATATCAATACAAGAAAATAAGATTAAGTCTTTGTTCAGAAGGTCTGTTTCTGTGCTTGCTTCCTATCCCTTTTCGTAACAGTACCAGATTCTGTTATTTTCATAGAATCATAGAGTTGGAAGAGACCTCAAGGGCCATCCAGTCCAACCCCCTGCCATGCAGGAAACCCCATCACAGTATTTCCGACAGATGGCCATCCAACCTCTGCTTAAAGACCTCCAAAGAAGGAGACTCCACCACCCTCCTTTGGGGCAGCATACTCCACTGCCGAACAGCTTTAACCATCATGAAGTTCTTCCTAATGTTCAAATGGAATCTCTTTTCCTGTAGTTTGAAACTATTGCCCCGAGTCCTAGTCTCTGAAGCCATGGAAAACAAACCTGTTCCCTCTTCAGTATGACATCTTTTCAATCATTTAAACATAGCCATCATATTCCTCCTCAGCCTTCCTTTTGAAAAGCTAAACATTCCCAGCTCCCTAAGCCGTTCCTCATATGACATTTCTTCCAGACCTTCAACCATCCTGGTCGCCTTCCTCTGCACCCGCTCGAGGTTGTCAACATCCTTTTTAAATTCAGGCGCACAGAACTGGACACAGGACTCCAGGTGGGGTCTGACCAGAGCAGAATAGAGTGGTAGCCAAGAATCACATTGGCTTTCCTAGCCGCCGCATCACACTGCTCACTCATATTCAGTTTGTGGTCCACCAAGGCTCCCAGATCCCTTTCACAGGTACTATTTTCCAGCCATGTATCTCCCATCCTATATCTGTGCAATTCATTCTTTTTACCTAAATGCACCACCCTACATTTCCCTCTGTTGAAATCCATTCCGTTAGCTTTGGCCCAACACTCTAATCTGTCAAGGTCATTTTGGATTTTCATCCTATCCTCTAGGGAATTAGCAACCCCTCCCAATTTGGTATCATCTGCAAATTTAATTAGCATACTCTCTATTCCTTCCTCCAAGTCATTAATAAAGATATTGAACAGCACTGGACCCAGAACAGAACCCTGGGGCACCCCACTGGTCACGTTTCTCCAAGATGAAGAGAGGCCATTTTGTACAGAGGAAGATAATTCCAAAGGAGTGGAAAGAAGGGCACAAGATGGTGTCTTTTGGGGCCACTAGGGAGGCAAGCCTCTTGTAGCTGGTGCAACTGCTAGGCAACGCTGCTCTTCCCCAAACTGAAACTGCCATCTCAGCATTCCTCTTCTCTCTGGCCGTTACTTCACGAACCTCTCGCTGCGCGGCGAGCCGTAATTTCCGTGCAAATCGATCGCTTCAGTCCGCACGCTCCTCCTCTTTGGATTCGGCGCCACCCCGACCACGCCCCCTAAACCGTGCTCCAAGCGGGGTGAGAGATTCCCCTGCCGGAGGCCGGGAATCTTCTTCGCTTCGCATCCCGCTTTGCATCCAAAGTAACGTGTGGCCAGTTAATAAATATATTTATTTTTTTAACTTACTTTTTCTCCGAAATGCCAATGCATAGATATTTCGGTTAACCCGTTCTTTTGATCTTGCCTTCTGTACACGGGGCAGGGGCAACAGGGGGGGGCAAGCGTCCCCGGGTGACGTGAGCAGAGCCCCTCCGCTGGCAAGGGATGGTGAAGGGCTGCGCAGAGGGAGGGGGTAGGGGGTGTCGGTGCCACCGCTGCAAGACACCCCCGCGCGCGCCCACCCAGAGAGCGGCGGCGGGGCACACAGGGCGATGAAGCTGAGAGAAGCCTCTCCCCCCCCCCCAAAAAAAAAACCAACCCAGCTGCTCTGCTTCAGGGAAACATGATGGCCGCCCACAAGTCCTCGGGACAACCGCAGGGGCCTTTGAGCGCTGGGCTTGACCGCTGGCTTGTGCGCCTCTGACCGCAAATGACAGCCGGATATTGATGCATCGATACGCCGTGGTAATTTTTTTTAAAAAAATAAAAGAAAGCAGAAACCGGATGTTGCAAGTAAGCTTCCGAATGCGAAGGGAGCACGTGAGGTAGTAATGGATTCGATCCTAAAATTTCGCATGGTGAGGACAGAGAAAGAGGGGTGGGGGCGAAGGGAGACCAAGTGACCGGCTTCGCATTCAAAGCGAAGGCAATCCCGCTGCGAAGCGAAGTACTTCGTGAAGTAACGGCCTCTGTTTGTAGCTTCCTGGCCACCTCGGAAGCTACGTTGTCAACTTTGACCGGTTTTATGTACCTGCAGAAAAAGTTGCTCCTCCCCTGTGGTGGGCGTCCTTGGTCCCTCAGCCATGGCACTCAGCGCCTGCACCCAATCCACCAGGTTGGGCCCTGTGTCTTGGAACAAGGATGCAAAAGAGGGGAACACAGAACGAGGGGCCCTGCATGGAAAGAAGTGAGAATCAAACTGTGCAACACATGTAACAGGGGCAGGCTGTTAGATGCAGGAACTAATGAAGTAGCAACGGAGGTCTCACTGGTTGCCTCCTTTGACACCAAGTACCGTATTTTTTTGCTCTATAAGATGCACTTTTCCCACCCTCAAAAGTTAGGGGAAATGTCTGTGTGCCTTATAGGGTGAATACATCAGTCCCCACAACATATATACTGTACTTGTTTCATCTCATGCATTCTGTGTTTTATCCTGCTGTGAACCTCCCTGAGTAACGCACTAAAGTGATAGATAGATAGATAGATAGATAGATAGATAGATAGATAGATAGATAGATAGATAGATAGATAGATAGATTTCTACATCATCTCATCAACTATATATCTCCCTTCACTGTACACCCCCATACCCTCCCTCTCTCCCCCTCCCCCCAATATTCTCATGCCATCCGGCTTTGAGCCTGAGAACCATGTAGGCCACGCTTTACCTCCTGTGAGTTGTTCTGGCCTCTCTTTTCTCCATTTTCCTGGCACTGGGTTGCAATCTCTTCCCTTCGTCTCGCTCTTCTCCTCCTCCTCCACCCGCGGCCATCATGGCTGCTCCTGGAGCTGCAACCTGCTCTTTGGGGTAACAGAGGGGTCAGTTGACGGAGGCATCTTCTCTTCCCCATCAGTGTCTGGGAGGCGTGACACGGCGAGAAAGGGGAGCAAGGAGGCCTAAGCAGGTATAGGATGGGAGTGCGCAAATTTGCAATTTTTAGCTGGAAGTGGGGATGGCCAAGAGGAACCTCCCGCCCCCCCAAAGCCATTTGCACAGGGCTGGAGGGACTATGCCCCATTCTGTGTTTGAGGCTTCAGATTCCACAGTTTGTTGTGACCATTGCCTGGGGTTTCAGAGCCGAAACATCCAGAGGGCCGAAGGGCCATGTCTCTGCATGAGAACAGGGTTTCTCAACCCGGGGACCCCAGATGTTCCTGGACTGCTACTCTCAGAAACCCTTTCCAGCACAGAACATCTGGGGACCCACAAGATGAGAGAACCATTGCTGTAGTAGGTGAATCTCTAGCCCGGGCATGTCCAAACTTTGGCCCTCCAGATGTTTTGGACCACAACCCCCAGAATTCTAAGCTTAGATTGTCAATGGCAAAGAACTGTGGGAGTTGTGGTCCAAAACATCTGGAGGGCCGAAGTTTGGACATGCCTGCTCTAGCCGAAGCAAGAAACAAGTGTTAGAAATCAGAAACATTTACTTTTTACTTTCAAAGTTGCTTTTATAAAACCGATAACCCAGAGGACAGCAAGGCGGGCATTGGAGCCAGCGTTGATCCACCAGTGAGCAAGTCTCTCCCAAGGGAGAAGTTACGACATCTATTTTTTATATTAACTTTGTCTTCACCTCGCATCTCATAACAGACATAGAGGAACTGGAAAAGGTGCAAAAGAGAGTGACTAAAATGATTACTGGGCTGGGGGACCTCCCTTATGAGGAAAGGCTAAAACATTTGGGGCTCTTTAGTCTGGGAAAAAAAAAGGCGCCTGAGGGGGGATATGATTGAGACATACAAACTAATGCAGGGCATGAGTCAAGTGGATAGAGGGACGCTCTTCTCCCTCTCACAAAATACCAGAACTAGGGGACATCCACTCAAATTGTGGGCTGAGAGAGTAAGAACAGACAAAAGAAATTTTTTTTTACCCAGCGCATTGTTAGTCTGTGGAACTCCCTGCCACAGGAGGTGGTGATGGCATCTCGCCTGGATGCCTTCAAAAGGGTATTGGACAGATTCCTGGAGGAAAAGTCCATCACAGGTTACAAACCATGTTGGAGATGTGTAATCTCCAGGCTTAAAATTGGGGTACTTCAAGGGCCAGATGCAGGGGAGTGCTATCAGGAGACAGAGATTTACTCTCATGCGCTCCCAGACGCATCTGGTGGGGCCACTGTGAGATACAGGAAGCTGGACTAGATGGGCCTTTGGCCTGATCCAGCAGGGCTCTTCTTCTCTTCTTATGTTCTTATGTTCAGCTGGGTATGTCTCAGTCAATACCTCGAGTATCCTGGTGTCCCTGGGCAGGAAAAAGATGCCTGTAAACCTGCTCCATGAACTGGGGAAGCGAACGTGTGAAGAACGAGAAGTCAATCTGAGTGCGGAAAAACTCCTCTGCCTGACGCAGGAATACCAACAAGGTCTGGGCATATGAGCGCAGCTCTGTGGGGGGAAACAGGGAAAGATGCTGTTGGAAAAGGTTCCCAGGACGTTTTTTTTCCTGCTCTTTCCACTGCATCCAATCAGGTATATAGAGCATTCCTTTTCCTTTTCCCTCCTCATCCCTCTTTCCTTTTGTGTCATGACTTTCTAGATTAGAAGCCCAGGGGGCAAGGGTTGCCTTGTCTTAATCTGCCTGTCGCTTGCCCAGAAAGTCTGTCTAGCTACGAAGCAGGGTATTATCCATTCCTCTAAGAAATAAATATATAGTTGTCACCATGGGCAGCAAATTATTTTTGAATCATAATATGGAGTTGAGAGGAAGGATTGAAAATTTCTTTCACATAGTGAATAAATTTTTGCTTGGCGCTCACTGCACCTGTTTGCTTGCTTGCTTGCTTGTTTCATTGATTGATTTTTATACTCTCTATCCAGCTGCCAGGACCACCCTGGGCAGTTTGCAACAAATATAACAGATAATAGAATCATAGAATCATAGAGTTGGAAGAGACCTCAAGGGCCATCCAGTCCAACCCCCTGCCATGCAGGAACCCCCATCACAGCAACCCTGACAAGTTGGCCAGCCAGCCTCTGCTTAAAAACCTCCAAAGAAGGAGACTCCACCACCCTCCTCTGTGGCAACATATTATTCTACTGCCAGACAGCTCAAACCGTCAGGAAGTTCTTCCTAAAGTTCAAACAGAATCTCTCTTTTCCTGTAGTTGGAAACCTTTGCCCCGAGTCCTAGTCTATGAGGCCATGGAAAACAAACCTGTTCCCTCTTCAGTGTGACATCCTTTCAAATATTTAAACATAGCTATTATATCCCCCTCTCAGCCTTTATGAAAGGCTAAACATTCCCAGTTCCCTAAGCCGTTCCTCGGAAGACATCTCTTACGAGGAACCTAAAACAAACAATTTAACCTAAAACAATAACCTAAAACAATCAATTAAAAAAAAAAACAGTGGCACAAAGCAAGAGATCAAAGTTAACACCAGACACATACCTTTAAAGAACATGACATTATGGTAACTAAAAATACAATAATCTAAAAGCCAGATGATGAACTGGTAGGACAGCGCTGAGATAACTACTGAGTTAAGATGATATAGGCCAATAGTGGCGAACCTTCGGCACTCCAGATGTTTTGGACCACAGCTCCCACAGTCCTTTGTCACTGGCAGTGCAGGCTTGGAATTCTGGGAGTTGTGGTCCAAAACATCTGGAGTGCTGAAGGTTCGCCACCGCTGTTATAGTCTCTAGCAAAGCCTCTTTAAAGAGCCAGGTTTTCAGTGGCCATTCAAAAATACCCAGCAAGGCGGCCAGGCGGACTTCAGGCAGGGGACCATTCCAAAGTCGGGGATGGACCTCCAAGAAGCCCTGGTTTTTGGTCCTGGCCCCTTTCAGGGTCAACGTTCTTAACCGCCCCGCCTGGGAAGATGGTGTAGTACAGGCAGATCTCAGTGGAGGGAGGTGTTCTGTCAGGTCTCGCTGTCCCAAATCACTTATGGCTTTGTAAGTCATCATCAACACCTTGATGTCAGTAGGGAAGCAAACAGGTAACCAGTAGAAGATGGCGGGCGTAGGTATGATGGTGCTTCTTGACTCCACTCACTAGTCTGGCCACCATGTTCTGAACCCGCTGGATTTTTTGTAGTAACCTTATGGGCAGCTCCACGTAGAGGGCACTGCGGTAGCTTAATCTTAAGGGTACCAGTTATAGATGCGGATGAACCACCAAACTGGTGGTTCGTTGTGATTTGTGGTTCGTCGGTGTTGACAAACCAGGAATCTACCCACCCACCCATGAATTGATGAACTGGTTCGCCAGTTAGTGGGTTGTTGTTTTTCTTCTTCTTCTTTTTCTTTTAGACAACACCCCTGGGACTCCAGCGTTAAGAGTCCAAGGAGTGGACGCCATCTCCCCAAGCTGCACTCTCTGAGGATGGTGTGGCGAAAAGGGTAAAAGAAGAATAAATATTCATGAGTGTGTTTTGAATAGCCAATCACCAAGCTGGTGGGAGTGGTTAAGAATGTTATATATTGGAACCTAATGGGTGATGGACAGTTCAGGTTGTGTTAGAGCTGAGAGGAGTTCAGTTAAGAGAGCTGAGAGTCAGTTAGATTGTCAGTTGGTCGGGTGGGAGATCCTGCCACTGAACAGGGTCTGGTTTATAAAGGAAATACATTATTATAAGAATTCGTGTATGCAATACAATAACATCGACTAAAGCTATACTGATCATCCAATTGTAAACTAATAAACGTTTCATGTTTTGTTTTAAAACTATATAACCTGGTGCGACTCAAATACATACAAGTGTCCAGTTAATCTGGTGGTGGCAGTGAGTGGAAACCCAGTGTGTGTAAGGGACACGTCACAGACAGTCCTCCAGGAAGGACTGGAGCCAACACAAAGTTAGGCCATGGAGAGGTCAAGGGAAGACCAGCAAGGACATTTTGCCCCCTGTCGGTCTCCTTCAAAAAAGTCATCTTGCAAGCTGCCAATGGTGTCTTTGTGCCATGATAGCGGCTGGAACCTGGATTAGAATGAGTCAAGGGCATTGGTTTCCTCCTGGCACTGCTCGGCCGTGACCACCTTCTGTAGCAGCTTGCTTACAAAGGAGTGTGCAAAACACAAAAGGAGCAATATAATATATGTGGCCCAATGCAGTGGGGAGTGTGCAGACCTCTACACTGGAGAAACTAAACAGCCATTAAACAGAAGGATGGCCCAACATAGGAGGGGTAACAGCTCAGGACCAGAATCAGCAGTACACCTCCACTTGAAGGACAAAGGGCACTCATTCAAAGATGAGGGTGTACACATATTAGGCAGAGAAGATAGGTGGTTTGAGAGAGGGGTCAGGGAAGCCATTCATGTGAGCATTGAAACCCCCTCTCTCAACAGAGGTGGAGGGCTCAGGTATAGTCTATCTGCTACTTATCAGTGTGTGCTTTCAACAATACCCAGACAAATCAAAAAGCCTTCACCACCAAGGCCTTAGCTAACAACCCATACTTTATAGGTTTCAGCACCTTAGGCCATTGTTCAGCTTAAGGCATAGATCCTGTTGTCCACCTAACAAGCCTATTCAGGCCATTGTTCATCTTATGAGCCTATTTTAGACCAGGGTGACAAGAAGTCAAAGCGGACTATAAGGTGGAGGACTTGCAATGAGCTTTCTTCAGACTGATGAAGTTGTTTGGCTCAGCAGCAAGATGTTTCAATCTCTCAAGAAAAAGAAGTCCAGTAGCCATGACTCAACCTCCAGATAAACTCCCCTGGATGACTAGAATCTTCACAGACATCTTGCTTACAAAGGGTACATGGTGACAGGTCTATAAATTGCTGCTATAGTTCCACCTTCAAGTTAGGTTTTTTATTTTAGTTTATGATTGGGCCTAATGAGTAGAGATGGGCACGAATGAAAAAAAAAAATGACGTTTCGTTTGTCGTTTGTCGTTTGGGGGGGTCTGTTTTGGTTCGTTTCTGTTTTTCGCGAATTTTTGCAAAAAATCATTTTCATTTTCGTTTGTTTTGTTACCGTTTCGTTACCATTAATTTCAATTTTTTTAATTTTTTTTTTAGCATTTAAAGCAGTTCACTGTATTGCAGTAACGGAAACGAAACGCACGACAAAATTTCCGGTGTTTCTGTTTGTTTCGTTTCATTTTGGAGACAAAATTTGTTTGTCATTTCGTTGTGTAACGAAACGAAAAACAAAAACGGAAATGAAAAATTGTTCGTTTCGTGCCCATATCTACTACTGAGTGTCTCTTTGAGGGTTCAGGGAATCTTTCCCTCAAGGGATAAACCCAAAGAAGAAACTCAAGGGAGAGATCTATTGTAGCTTTAATGTTGTCCCTCAATCCCCTGTTCTCAAACTTGAATATGTCTTTATTGTACAGTACTTAATTGTCCTCGACTGTATATTGTCCGTCATTATTGTAAGCCACCTTGGGTCTTTTTCCAAGGAGAAAGGTGAGGTAAAAATCCTTTAAATCAATTGATTAATTAATCATTAATTAATCATCGTTAATTACCTAATGTTGGCAGTGTCCTAAACCATTGTTATTGGCCTGGCAGCTTTTATGAACCAGGTTGGGCAATGATTTCGGGAGGTTGTTTATTCTCTCAAGTGAACACTACAAAATATGATTGCGCATTTCACGTATTCTTTATTTAACTGAGCTCTTAATGCCTTGAAGATAGGACAGGCTTTCCCTTTTACCTCTTCAAAGTCTGCACGTTATTGCCCCCCCCACAGACATTCCAAAATCCATTACAATGTTAAAATTGGCCATTTTTCAATAATTTCAAAGGTACTATTCAAAAACCAGTTATGGAACCGAGACGATCTGCCTCAGGAAAATCTAATGTATCTTACCATCGGAACGGGGGGAGGGGGCAGAATCACAATCCTTTATCTGTGGTGTTGCTGAATGGTTTGGAGAGAAAAGCACAGAATCTGGCATTTACGATTAAAAAAAAATAACTTATTCTCTAAGAACCCGAGCAGGAAATCAAATAGCTAATAAATTTTATAATGAAACTAATGGTTTTCAGCGTGCAGCCGGCATGATAAATTTAAGGATAAAAGCTGCACTGAGCTTTATTATTTTCTGAGTGATCATTTACATGATTACATTTTATTGTAGCCGCACGGCGTGGGTGGATGTGAAAGGGAAGAGGGAATAACAAAAGGTCTGATGCCGGTGGAAGGCAACAAAGAAAAAGAAAAAGGTGGTTAACCCACAAAGACATCCGGGAGGTTCGCCAGCACTGAACCAGCCGCCGCAACAAAGCTGTGACTGAAACATTCATTTGACCTGCGGCCATGAGTGGGGCAGGTAAGTTTATCTTTATGCCTTCCATTAACCACCTGGTGACGGGCAGGAAAAAATGAACCAGAGTTGTCCCCTCTCCATGGGGCAAGGCTACAGATTTGGCTGGAGAATGGCATCCTTTTCCCTGAGATTTGGAACTCGACATTCAAGATGGGAGGGTGCTGTGATGTCACAGAGGCAAGGCAGGGAAGGGCGGGGGAGCAGACGTGCACGCTGATTTTAGAAACAGGAATAAGAGAAATCTGAATAAAGGGCTCGGTCACACCTGCCAAAAGAACCCGAACGATACCGATTTGGCTGTTTGTTAGATAATTTCATAATTTTCCATTCACAAGACGCACGGCCAATATCGATTCATTTGTCCCGGTAAGTAGTTTATTCCCTGCTCGCTGGGTGGGTTGTTTTATTTTCTACTGGTGATCATTCCTTATGATTTCAGTCTGTGTGAATGTTGCTATTTTTTTCCTTTGGTGGTGGTAATGGTGGTGGTGGTGGTGGTGGTGGTGGTGGTGGTGGTGGTGGTGGTGGTGGTGGTGGTGGTGATGAAGATGATGATGATGAAGAAGAAGAAGAAGAAGAAGAAGAAGAAGAAGAAGATGATGATGATGATGATCATCATCATCATCATCATCATCATCATCATCATCATCATCATCATCATCATCATCATCATCATCCATTTGATAGTAGGATCCGCAGGGATCACCATTGCTGGTGAAACCACCACAAAAAATCTACATGAATACATTGCTCAGAAGGAGACAGCCTTCCCTCCTCCCTTGCTTGAGATTTCCTGTTTTGAAATGAAAAGAAAGGAGCATACTGTTTTTTTAATCCCTGCTCTACACAATACTTTGCAAGTCTTTGAAAACCCGCTTCCTTCTCCCAACACTGTACAAAAGGGGGAGATATGCAAGAAAAGGAAAGGAACAAGTGGGGAAAAGAGGGGAAAGAGGAGAGAAGGCGCAGAGCTCTCTATTACTCTATTGTTTTTTGTTATTTTTTTTAAAAGACAAGGGGAGCCCTGTTTGCCCCAAGGAGCAGTAGAGAAAACGAATTAAAAACAGTGTAGCCTGCTATAGTGATTCAAATAGAAAGAAATGAGTCGGTGCAGTTAAAAGTGATGTAACTGCTCCTGCTGATATATATATATATATATATATATATATATATATATATATATATATATATATATATATATATATATATATATATATATATATATATATATATATATACACACACACACACACACACACACACAATACAGTTGTCCCCCGCCCTTTTGCGGTTCATATACTGCGGTCCCGGTATATCGCAGGTCTGCAGTATATGAAAAAAGGCCCCCTGGGGTTAGGAGGAAAGTCCTTCCCAGGCCCGTCGGAGGCCCCAAAAGTGCTTCCCCGCAAACCGGAAGTGACTTCCAGTAAACCAGCAGTGACCTCCAGATCACTAGTAAGCACTTCTAGGGCTTCTGGGGGACTGGGAAGCCCCTTGCAGGCCCGTTTGGGGCAGTGCCAGGCCTGGGGTAAGTACAAGAGCCCCCAGAGAGCCCGCCCAGTCCCGACCTGACCCAGCATCCGCATATTGCGGATTCTCAATTATTGAGGGTCGGGTCGGGTCCCGAACCCCTGTGATAGGTGGGGGTTTACTATACCACATGACCACTGGAAAAACAAACAAACCCGTACAACAGAAGTACAAAAACAATCAGTATAATGGGTTGTTTTCTGGGGTCCAAATTTTGGGTAGCTCGCACCCCATCCTGCCTTACCCACTGATGCACATGGCGCCAGCGGAATACTTTAAAGCCTTCTACTGGCTGTTAGGGGTAGCAGAAAGCTCACCAGGCACTGATGCCAGGGCCAGGGCCAGCACGTCCATTAAGGCGAACTAGGAAGTTGCCTAGGGCGGCAAAATGGAGAGGGGACGCTGGCCAGCCTGCTGCCCCCCCGCCACCGCCCCCCCCCCGCCGCTGCTGGTCACCGCCATCTGTCTCCCCGCCGCCCATCGCTGTCCGCCCGCGGCCCCCACACCCATCGCCGCCCACCCCCCGTGCCCGTCGCCGTCCCCCGCCATCCGCCGCCCCCTGCCACCCCGCTGCTCGCCCCACCCCCACCCCGCCCCTCACCTAGGGTGCAAAAAAACCTAGCGCCGGCCCTGGCCAGGGCTAATGGCAGAAGAAAGGTCATGAGTCACAATGCTGCTGTGCTCAAAAGAGCAGGAAGCACCTCTGCGCCTGCACCCGACTGCTCGTCCCCTCGGCTTTTGGTACACCAGTGAGGGACAACAGCAGCATACAGATGCAACACAAGCATGTGTGCAGTGAGATGGTGAGTCTGGGAGCTCCCTGGGTAGGGGCAAAGGTAGGTGGCCAAAATTTAAAGCCATTGCAAAAATAAACATTCTCCCATGGCAACATTCCCTGCTTTGAGATCTCTTCCCTACATGGGCCCTGGTCTCACGACGATTTTGCTGCTCTTTTTGCTGTGAAAGATTGCGCAGCAAAAGATCGTATCTTCACTCCGAAGAGCAGTATTTTGGTACCTCAGCTGACCACACCCCCGGAAGCGCACTTTGACTGCAGCATTTTGTATCACCACTAGGGGTTGTGTTAAAATACTTCTGTTATTGTTGCGCACATTTTAATGCCTCAAATGAGGTGTGACCCCAGAAAATCCGCACCAATTAGATTCGTACTCCTTTTTCTGCCACTTCCTGTAGTTATGCCTTGGTAATCGTTTATGCCACTGAATTGGTGGCATACCGGCATGCCGGCACAATTTCTACTGCCTTTCCGCCTGCAATTACAATCGATTTTATGAAGAAAAACTGCTACCTGGCTCCAATGCAGATATTTACCACAAGGGGAAAAAAACGGGAAAGATGTGTAGTAAGCAAGTTGGGACGGACGCGGAGAAGTAAAATACTCCCCTGTTGTCGGGGTGCTAACTGCGCATCAAATGTCATGTGACTGCCCAAAAAAACAGTACGCATCCAGGGCCGGTGCTAGGTTTTTTCGCGCCCTAGGCGAGGGGCAGGGTGGTGGGGTGGGCGGCGGGTGGGCGGGATAGGGGGTGGGGTGGGGTGGGGTGGTGGGAGGAGGAGAGTGGGGGGCGGGGCGGCAGATGGCGGGGATGGCGATGGGCGCAAGGGGGTGGGCGGCAATGGGTGTGGGTGCGGCAGGCGGGCAATGGGCGCGAGGGGGTGGACAGCGATGGGTGGACGGCGATGGGCAGCTGGCGGGCGGTGGGGGGACGGACGGCGGTGGCCAGTAGCAGGGGGGCGGTGGGGGGCGGCAGGCCCTCCATTTTGCCCCTCTCCATTTTGGCGCCCTAGGCAACTGCTTAGTTTGCCTTAATGGAAGCTCCGGCCCTGTACGCATCATATTAAGATGAGCAGATAACGGTAGTGAGACCAGGGCCTGGGGTGGGGTGGGGATGTAGCCGTTCTCCAAGATGTCTGCTACGGTTCTGACAACCCTAGTTGCCAACCCTTCTATTGGCAGATGGTTGGTCCAGGGAGGTCCGAGATGTTTTTCCCACTCCAAAAAGGAGGATGGAGGTCTGAGAGGCTCAGTGCACAGCTGAAGGAAGAGGTGAACAGCGCATCTCCCAAGCTACAGGGGAAAACTTTCTGCCACAACCATTTATCTCCCTTTAGTTCTGTTGTGTCCACTTCTGAGCCCCAGAGTCCATGATGGACAAGCTGGAATGTTCCTGCTTTCCATGTGCTTCTGGTGTCGTTTGCCATATTATAGTGTGCTGTTTGACCCATTTTAGCACATGCACTGGCTGTCTTTAGCATTAAATATTGTGTTTTAAGGATGGAAGCCCCCCTGGGTCCTTTTTAAGGAGAAAGGAGGGGTAAAAAATATTTTGCATTGAAAATAGTAGTAAAAAAATAAACTTTCTAGAGGAAGATAACCAAAAACAGCAGGGAATCTTGGAAACCAAGCCCTGAAAAAAAACAGTTGAAGGAGTCCAGCAAGAACATAAGAACAAAAGAACATAAGGAGAGCCATGCAGGATCAGGCCAAAGGCCCATCTAGTCCTGCTTCCTGGATCTCACAGTGGCCCCACCAAATGCGTCTGGGAGCGCATGAGACTTGATATCTGTCTCCTGATACCACTCCCTTGCATCTGGCCCTTGAAGTACCCCAGTTTTAACCCTGGAAATGACACATCTCCATCCTGGTTCGTAACCTGTGATGGACTTTTCCTCCAGGAATCTGTCCAATCCCCTTTTGAAGGCATCCAGGCCAGGTGCCATCACCACATCCTGTGGCAGGGAGTTCCACAGACTAACAACGCGCTGGGTGAAAAAATATTTTCGTTTGTCTGTTCTTACTCTTCCAGCCCACAATTTGAGTGGATGTCCCCTAGTTCTGGTATTTTGTGAGAGGGAGTAGAGCGTCCCTCTATCCACTTTACTCATGCCCTGCATTATTTTGTATGTCTCAATCAAAAGGTTTGTCTGGAGAAGACCAAGTGATGATAAGATAGCCGGCATCAAATACCTGAAGCGCTGCCAAGTTGGAGAGCAGAACGAGCGTGTATTCTGGGACTTTAAATCAGACCGTTCCAAACCGTGGCCTCAGATTAGAAGGAAAGAGAAATAAATGTTCCATCTCACATCCCGCCCATCCCAAGCTGAGCCCTAGTATTGTAAACAAGTCTCAAGAAATGATGCTGATCCGATGTGATCCTCTCCTCCATATGACCAACCTTTCAAAAGAGGAATAATAAACATTCCCATTGACTCGATTAAGCTAGGAATGTCTCCTAAGATACGGAACAATCGGCCCCATGCGCCCAGGCTGGGGAGGACAAAGGAGCAGGCAGGGACCCCACCGCTCGATGCCAAGAATCCAGCCTCGCTTGCTCCGGAGGGGATATTTTTATTTTCTTGGCAAAAGAAAGGCCAAAGCAGACGTCTAAGAAGTGAAGATTATTGCCTGAAGTGGAGACGTTGTGTCCTGGGAGGCAATAATAACAATCATGATCATGATAAAACCACCTCAAAATCAGCGGTGCAAAATTCTACAATACGGGGAAAGAAAGGACCCTGTGAGGAAGAGTCATCTCCTACTGCTGTGCTTCCATGGGGGGAGGCTGTCCAAACCATTAAGACAGTGCTTCACAACACCTGAGTCCCCAGGTATTCGTGGACTGCAACGTCCAGAGCTGTTACAGGCCAGGATTTCTGGGAACTGCAGTCCAAAAACATCCGGGGAATTCAAGGTTGGGTTTGAAGACGGATTGTTTTAGATGTGTTATCTTTGATTTTTCTGTGAGGATTCTCAGTCATCCAGGTGAGAGACCCCGTGGCACAGGGGTTAAATGCCTGCGCTGCAGCTAAAACTGTGCTCACCACCTGGGGTTCAATCCCAGGTAACAGGCTCAAGGTTCACTCAGCCTTCCATCCTTCCGAGGTCAGTAAAATGAGGACCCAGCTTGCTGGGGGAGGGCAATGTGTAGCCTGCATACTCTAATTAAACTGTAAACTGCCCAGAGACTACTTGAAAGTGGTATGGGGCGGTATATAAGCAGAACACTTTGAGTTTATCTGGAACTTGAGTCATGGCAACTGGGAGGCATTTGGGTGCTCTATATAGGCCCGGGCACTATAAAAAGGACCACATGGCCTACCAGCATGCCACATTCCATGCTTTGCTCACCCAAGACATTTCTGGGGACAGGATCCAGAAAGAGTATCTGGAAGTTGAGTCATGGCTACTGGACTTCTTTTTCTTGAGAGATAGAAATGTTTCACTGCTCATCCAAATGCTTCATCAGTCTGAATACAGCTAGTGTGAGTCCTCCATCTTATAGTCAGCTTTGACCTCTTTCCTCAAAAGAAGAAGAAGAAGTTAAAGCTGACTATAAGATGGAGGACTTGCACTAGCTTATTCAGACTGATGAAGTGGTTTGGATGAGCAGAGAAACGTTTCTGTCTCTCAAGAAAAAATATATATATTTGATTTTCATTATTTTCATTTCCAGTCCTGAGTGAATAAGGAACAACTGATTTTTTAAAATAATCTTAGCCATTTGGTAACAGAAGTATCATTTCGAATTCTCATGAGGTGCCCGTCCTCTCTATTCAACACTGGTGAGGTCTCAGTTTGAGTATTGTGCCCAGTCTGGAGAATGCACTTCAAGAAAGATGCTGCCAAATCTGAACAAGTTCTGAGGTGGGTGACCAGGGTGATCAAGGGGCTGGAAACCAAGCCCTGTGAGGAAAGACTGAAAGAACTGGGGATATTTAGCGTAGAAGGGGGGAAAGATTGAGGACTGATATGACAGCACTTTTCAAATATTTGAAGGCCTGTCATACAGATGTGGGGCAGGATCGGTTCTCAAGCACCCCAGAGTGTAAGACGCAAAACAATAGGTACAAGTTAAAAGAACAGAGCTTTCGGCTAGAATATCAAGAAAAACTTCCTAACTGTTAGAGCAGTACAACAGTGGACCCAGTGACCTCAAGAGGTGTTGAGTGGTCCAACACTGGAGACATTCAAGAGACATTTGGACAACTTCCTGTCAGATCTCCTTGAATTTGTATTCCTTGCTGCGATGGAACCCTAGAGGCCCCTTCCCCTGGAAAAGGTGCAGAAGAGAGTGTCTAAAATGATTACTGGGCTGGGGGACCTCCCTTATGAGGAAAGGCTAAAACATTTAGGGTTGATTCAATTCTATAGAGGTGCTATTGAATCTATTATCTGTTCCTCTATAACTGTCTAGTTTAGTTCTGCGACTAAGCATGACAGATATAGCCTTCAAAGGATAATTGGAATTGCAGGAAAAAATATTGCTACTAATCTGTCCTCTATTGTGGAATTGTATACCACACGAGCTAAAAAGAGGGCGATGAAAATATACACAGATTCCACACATCCTGGACATAACCTGTTTCAATTGTTACCCTCAGGGCGGCATTTTAGGGCATTGCATACCAGGACAACTAGATATAAAGATAGCTTCTTTCCAAGTGCTATCAAACTGTTGAATAATTAATTTTTACTTCTCTTCTTCCTTTTAAATAATAGGTTATATTGTATTGTACTGTGTTTTTATTGTTGACTATCTGATTCTTATATTTCCTTTTATATCGAGAGCATATTTTACCAAAACAAAATCTGGGTGTGTCCAACCACATTTGGCCAATAGAAGTATTCTGATTCTGATTCTGATTCTGATTCTTTAGCCTGGAAAAAAAGCGCCTGGAGGAGAATATGATTGAGACGTATAGAATAATGCAGGGCATGAGTCAAGTGGATAGAGGGAAGCTCTTCTCCCTCTCACAAAAATACCAAATTAGGGGACATACACTCAAATTGAGGGCTGGGAGAGTAAGAACAGACAAAAGAAAATATTTTTTTTTACCCAGCACGTTGTTAGTCTGTGGAACTCCCTGCCACTGGAGGTGGTGATGGCATCTGGCCTGGATGCCTTCAAAGGGGGATTGGACAGATTCCTGGAGGAAAAGTCCATCACAGGTTAGAAACCACGATGGAGATGTGTAATTTCCAGACTTAAAACTGGAGGGCCAGATGCAGGGGAGTGGTATCAGGAGACAGATATCTAGTCTCGTGCACTCCCAGACACATTTGGTGGGGCCACTGTGAGATACAGGCAGGTGGACTAGACAGGCCTTTGGCCTGATCCAGCAGGGCTCTTCTTATATTCTTAATTGCAACTTCACTATTCTATGGCCTTTGTCTCTCCATCCAGAAACCTCTGGCTGTGCAGCTAAAGGGTCACTCTTCTTTTCCCCCTACTCTCCACAAATAAGTACCGTATGAATATCATTGATGTTGTTTTTCAGCCTCCTGAGCGACTGAAGACTTGCAGATTTTAAAAATCGCTGCAAAATTTGGGGGAGACCCGGGCAACAGACGATCGACTTGAATTTGTAGCTGATGAAAGCGAAGAGAGCTTTTTGTGACAAGGGGGCTGCAAGCCCGTTCCTCTTTTCCTGGTCACTTACCGCACTGCTGCTTCCTTGCCATGCACTTTTCCTCTGCGGCACGGGCGCAAGCTGCTGGACCAGCAGATGAGGAACACGGCTGGGCGTAGAAGGCGCACCGGTGTGCGAATTCCTCTCGCTGCTTCTCCGCGGGCATCTGGGCCAAGGCTAGCAACTCGAAACAGGTGGGTTCCCGGCTGGATGGAGATTCTGCACATGGAGCAAGGGACAAAGGGGGGGCATTAGCAGGAATCTGTGAAAGAGAAGGTGGACATCAGTCGTGTGCTCTGACAAGGGCAGGGGAAAGAGACACAGCACTTCTAAAGGCAGAACCAAGGATGGTTCGGCCAACTTGGTCCATGAAACCAGAGGGTCATTCCATGTCAAATCAACCAATGAAAAATCAATTTGATGTCATGGATTTGGTTCATTTTTGGTACATTTGTACCATACCATGAGATCTTTAAAAAAAAAATTCAGATTGTTTTGGTCTACCTATTTCTGAGATATTGTATTTTCAAAACGGCAAAAAAGCCAAAATTCATTCGCCACCATAACTTCAAATGTCATTTAATACATTTATTTATTTATTTATTTATTTATTTATTTATTTATTTATTTATTAGATTTATACCCCGCCCATCTTCCCAGCTACAGACCTGGGACAGGCGTCATTTTAAAGTTTGTGAATAGGGCTTTCATTTAATATACAACATGATGCAATTGTACATTTTCAAAAAAATATACAGTTAAATAAATATAAATTTTGATTTTTTTGGAAAAACTGAATTTTTTTAAAATTTTCAAAAAAATTCACACTTAAAGAAACATATCTTGTAGACAATCACTTCAAATTTCAGGATGGTATTTCAATTGTATCATATAAAACTTAAATTTTCTTGTTAGCAGTGACAAGGAATTAAATTGAAATTTGGAGTGATCGAGCAGCAGCTGGAGGGGACGGGGGAAGGAAGCACTGAAAAATAGAGATGGGCATAAAACAAAAAAATGAAACACTGTTTTGTTGTTTTGCTTTGTCTTTCTTCCTTGTTGGTACTATTTATATACAGTGGTACCTTGTATAAAGGAATTAATTTGTTAATTATGTTAAGCAAATTTTCCTTTATACAAATTTCCCATAGGAATGCATCGAAAACGGAGTAATCCCTAATTGCGACCATTTTTATGTTGTATGGATTTGCCCCATAGGCGATTATGTTAAATAAATTTCCCCTATCTCTGGATTTTTATGTGGTACAGATTTTATGGTGTGTGTTTTTTAGATTTTTTATTGAGGAAGTGACAGCATATATTCCAGTCTTTACAAGTTTCCAAATCATTACATCATCCTTTGGTCCCTTCCTCATTAACCCCCCCCCCCCCAGCAAGCAGAAATTCACTACCCTTTCATGTTGAACATTATTAAGGCATGATGGAATAGTCTAGCCCATTTCTCATTCTCAGGCTTCCCTTTTATCCAATTTATATATTTCTCCCACTCCTTTAAAAATCTATGATTCCCTTCTGTGTTTCCTTCTTGCATAATTTGTATCCAATTATTTTGAAAAAATTGATGTATATAATCTTTCCATTTATCATATTTCCATTTTTCTTGGTCCTTCCATCCACCCGTTAATACCATTATAGCTGCTGCTATTCCTCTGTCTACTAACCCTAAGAAAATATGATCTATTTTTAGCTCAATCCTTTTCTTTGTAATTTCTGATAACCAATTTTCTACTTTCTTCCAATAAGTTCATATTTTCTCGCATTTCCATATCATGTGTGCAAAAGTGCCTTTTTCTTTTTTACAGTGCCAACAATATTGTGATATGTTATTATTTATTCTATTTAATTTCTGTGGGGTATAATACCATTTATGCAATACCTTCAGTTGCATATCCTTAATTTTTTTTTCTAATTTTACCTCTCTTATCCCCCGTAATATAGCCTGATTTTATGTTATACAAACTGTTTGTTATACAAGGGTCCACTGTACAGTTTGTATATAACATATACATATAATAAACAGTATATGTAACATAAAATCTGTACCACATAAAAAATTCCAGAGATAGGGGAAATTTGCTTAACAGAATTGTCTATGGGGTGAATCCGTACAATATAAAAACAGTCATGATTAATTATTACTCCGTTTTCAATGCATTCCTATGGAAATTTGTATGAAGGAAAATTTGCTTAACAGAATTTTATTTGGAGGCAATTAATTCCTTTATACAAGGTAGCACTGTATATGTATTTTAGATTTGGTCATTGACTACAATAAAGTATTCATTCATTCATTCATTCATTCATTCATTCATTCATTCATTCTTCAGTGCTTCCCTCCCCTGCCCCCTCCAGGTGCTGCCTCTGAATTGATGCCTGCCAAAGCAGGTGAGGCTCAGAAGTACCAAACATCTGTTTGGTCGAAAAACAAACCATTACTGGTTCGGCAGTTCGCGCCCATCTCTAGTCCTGAAAGGAGAAACCCCATCTTTATCCACCTGGACATTTCCTTCTCCGCTCCCTCTAACCCAGTGGTTCTCAACCTGTGGGTCCTCAGATGTTCCTGGACTGCAACTCCCAGAAACCCCTTCCAGCACAGCGAGTGGTGGAGGCTTCTGGGAGTTGCAGTCCAGGGACATCTGGGGACCCACAGGCTGAGAACCACTGCTCAACCAATAAAAGGCGTTTATACACGACCCCTAAACTCCGGGGCAAATGGCTCCCAGCTCCGGAGCTTAAAAATGTTTCCCCACCAGCTCCGGAGTTTACAGGAAATTAAGTGCGACCCAGCCCACTTTAGCGCGTCCCAGCGCACCTTTCAAGTACCTGCTCTTTGGAGGTGAAAACGATTTGATCTGGTGTAACGATAGTGAGTGCGGGGCTCTCCTTGCTTCTGTTTGTTGTTTTTTGGCTCCCGCCCTTTTAAGAGCTACTTTTACAGAGACGAGAGGCAGAACGGAGGTGAGCGGCATGCTTTTCTTTCTCTTTTCCTCCCTCCCCTCACGCAGCCAGCAGCCAGGAAGTGCGGAGGGGGGTGGGGACGCAGGAAGAGCAACGAACCCCTAAGATCTCTGGTCCGAATTTAAGTGGCCAGCGGATCTTAGGGGTCGTGTAAAAAGGCCCAAAGGCCTTACTGGTCTCCCATCTTTGGCCTGCCATTTGGTTTGTTCCGCTCTGTGCTGTGAAATGGGAGGCCAGGTTTTTTGGTGGACTCGCTGCCCTCGTAACTCACTCTCCATCTGCTGTTGTATCCAGTCTGCGAAAGTGGCCACCCGGGTGTACACCCCGGGCTTCCCCCGCTCACCGCAGCCGTCGCCCCATGAGGTGATGCCGTGCAGCACGTATCGTTCAGACGAAGGGTCCCAGCAGGTCAGAGGGCCCCCAGAATCCCCCTGAGAAGAGAAGGACACTCATGTCAGGATGGGGAAATCTATGGGCAAAGGGAGAAGACCAAGGCCAAAGGGGCATGCAGAGGAGCAGCCCCTGAAGCCGACGGCCGTGCGGACTAAGGCATGCAGGCAGACAGGATTGCCTCCGTCGTATGCAAACACAGCCTGCAATGCAGATGAGGGTGGGCATGAGAAATATTTCCAAAACCCTCTGCACAGCGAAGGGGCTGAATCTGTGGCAGGGGTGCCATGCCTCACCTGGCAGACTCTTCCTCGGAGGGTGAAAAAACATTATGCTTCATCTGGAGCAGTGGTTCTCAAGCGGTGGGTCCCCAGATGTTCCTGGACTGCAACTCCCAGAAACCCCTTCCAGCACAGCGGGTGGTGGAGGCTTCTGGGAGTTGCAGTCCAGGAACATCTGGGGACCCACGGGCTGAGAACCACTGCTCTGGAAGGACGAGGGCAGACGGTGGGCTTGAAGCATCAGCTGGTGCACCCTCCCTGGACACAAAGGAGGCAAGGGTGTCATCTCCTCCAAAGAAGGAGGAAGTGCCTAAAGTAAGAGCAGGAGCTCAAGACTGGGAACATTCAGGGGCACAGCAGAGATGGCGTGCTCAGCCAGGAGCCACAGGGGACGAAATCCACCGCGCCAAGCCACGTCCACGGACGAAGACCCCATCTGCCCTTGTCCTGGCTCTCGGCATTCCTTCTGTCCCTCCAGGTGGTGGTTTCGATTGATGGCGTGACTCAGGATTCAACGTTGACTGTTCTTTCTCCTGCCCTCCTCACTCTCGTATTCGCCCTTGAAAACAGACTGAGCCAAGATCGAGAGGCCCCCCCTTTTAAAAATAAAAAATAAAACACCGTTGCAAAAATTGCGATCTTGCTGAGCACCTTTTGGAAGGCTCTTTCTGGATCTGTCTGCGAAGCTTCTCAGTCATCCAGGTGAGCTTACCTGGAAGTTGAGTCATGGCTACTGGACTTCTTTTTCTGGAGAGACAGAAACGTTTTGCTGCTCATCCAAACAGCTTCATCAGTCTAAATGAATGAAGCTGTTTGGATGAGCAGCGAAACGTTTCTGTCTCTGAAGAAAAAGAAGTCCAGTAGCCATGACTCAACTTCCAGATATTCTTTCTGGATCCTGTCCCGAGAAATGTCTTGGGTGAGCAAAGCATGGAATGTGGCATGCTGGTAGGCCATGTGGTCCTTTTTATAGTGCCCGGGCCTATATAGAGCACCCAAATGCCTCCTGGGGGTGGGGGAGAGAAAACAGAACAAAAACGATTCCCCTGTTCCCTCCACCTGCTCTTTAAACAAAATACAAAAGTGGAACAGGTGATACCTTTAGGCTACTAGAAAATTAACAAAAACGTTGCTAATATTTCAGAGGCAAAAACCCCTTCCTCAAAGCGGTACCAACAGGTGATGACATGGCAAAAGATGGATTTGCCAGGAGTTATTTTTTAGATGTAAGGTCCCTGGAAAGATGAGGAAAAAAGCCAGGCAGTTTCTTAGTTGAGGCTCGAAGCTTGGATGTTGTAGGCTGCATCCAAATTGAAGGGAGGGAGGTCTTTGTATTGTCCCAGTCCTTCCAAGACATGTCACGGCTCACAGCTCATGGCTCACATACACACATTCACACCTGTCCTTCTCCATCTTAGCCAGGACCTTACATCTAAGTAATAACTCCTGGCAAATCCATCTTTTGCCATGTTATAACCTATTGGTACTGCTCTGAGGAAGAGGGTTTCGCCCCCGAAATATTAGCAACCTTTTTTGCTAATTTTCTACTAGACAGAAGGTATCACCTGTTCCACTTTTGTATTTGGTTTTTGTGATGGCTACACAGCTCCTCCACTTGTTCTGCTCTTTGAAGACTCCATAAGTGGTGGTTTCCTTTTGGATGTTGGCTTCTTCGTTTTTACATAAATCTAGTCAAGAGCTGGAGTATATATATATATATATATATACACACACACACAGAGAGAGAGAGAGAGAGAGAGAGAGAGAGAGGAGAGGAGAGAGAGATGGACGGATGGACAAACGGACCCCAAGGAAACAAGCCACAATAAAAAACTGCAACTGAATATCTGGGGAAAACAAGCTGAGGAGGCAAGGTCTTCAAATATCTGAAGGGTCATCCCATGGAAGATGGAATAAGCTTGTTTTCTAAGGATCTAGAAATCATGGCCAGGTAGACACCTGTCATGGATGCATAAGCTGTGTTCTGTGGAACTCCCTGCCACAGGATGTGGTGACGGCATCTGGCCTAGATCCCTTCAAAAGGAGATTGGACCGATTTCTGGAGGAAAAGTCCATCACAGGTTACAAACCATGAGGGAGATGTGTAATCTCCAGGCTTAAAACGGGGGTACTTCAAGGGCCAGATGCAGGGGAGTGGTGTCAGGAAACAGATATCTAGTCTCATGCACTCCCAGACTCATCTGATGGGGCCACTGGGAGATCCAGGAAGCTGGACGAGATGGGCCCTTGGCCTGATCCAGCAGGGCTCTTCCTCTGCTCTTATGTTCTTCCTGCTTCACCAAGGTTTTGGATTTGACACCCTTTGAGTCCCTTCCACCTCTCCGGTTCTAGAGATCTCTGCCTGGCACTGCTGCCCTTTCTCCCGCGCCTTACAGGCACCTACCTGACAGGAGTCGATGCCCCCGGAAAGGTAGCCCGCGCAGAACATGGCACTGGTGAAGAGCTGGGAGCCCAAGGTGCCTCGGCAGATGTCTTGGGACAGGATGGGCACTCGCGCTTCCATGACCACATCCGCGGCGGGGCCATCTGCGGGAAAAGCAGAAGATGCTACGGGGGTCTGGCCTTTACCCAGCCGGAGCCCACTGATCCTCCTCATGATGGCTCAGAGAGTGAGAACAGACAAAAGAAAATATTTTTTTCACCCAGCACGTTGTTAGTCTGTGGAACTCCCTGCCACAGGAGGTGGTGATGGCATCTGGCCTGGAGGCCTTCAAAAGGGGATTGGACAGATTCCTGGAGGAAAAGTCCATCACAGGTTACAAACCATGATGGAGATGTGTCATCTCCAGGCTGAAAACCGGGGTACTTCAAGGGCCGGATGCAGGGGAGTGGTATCAGGAGACAGAGATCTAGTCTCGTGTGCATCCAGAGGCATTTGGTGGGGCCACTGTGAGATACAGGAAGCTGGACTAGATGGATCTTTGGCCTGATCCAGCATGGCTACACATAATATACTTTAACAGTAGCACCTTTAACCCCCGGGGCTATTCCACCGTGATGCAATCCACTGCAGCAATACAACTTCCATGTCTTCTATGGGCCTTTTCACACGACCCCTAAGATCTGCTGGCCACTTAAATTCGGACCAGAGATCTTAGGGGTTTGTCGCTGTTCCTGCGTTCCCACCCCCTCCGCACTCCTGGCTGCTGGCTGCGTGAGGGGAGGGAGAAAAAAAGGAAGAAAAGAATGCCGCTCACCTCCGTTCTGCCGTCCCGGCACTGCATTCAGATCTCTTAAAGGGACGGGGGGCAAAAAAAGAACAAACAGAAGCAAGGAGAGCCGGGCAGTCACTATGTTATATCTGCATCAGGAATTTTCACCTCCAGAGAGCAGGTACCTGAACAGTGCGCTGGGACGCGCTTAGGTGGGCGTGGTCGCACTTAATTATCTGTAAACTCCGGAGCTGGTGGGGAAACAATTTTAAGCTCCGGAGCTGGGAGCCATTTGCGGCGGAGTTTAGGGGTTGTGTACAAAGGGCCTTAGTCTCCCCCACCCCACCTTACCTTCATAGAGTGAACCCCAGCCAATGATATAACACAGCATCCCAGGATTCAACTCTGTGGGTCGCTCTGGCAAGCATACGGGGGTGACCCAGGCAGAAGGGGTGACCGGGCCGCTCAGTTCCAGTAAAGCCACATCATTGTGGAAGGTCTTGGGGTTGAACTGGACATGGAAAGAAAAACGAGACGGCCTGTGGTGAAGAAGGCCAATTCCATGCTAGGGATTATCAAAAAGGGGATTGAAAATCAAACAGCCAACATTATAAGGCCATTATACAAAACGATAGTAAGGCCCCACCTGGAGTATTGTGTACAATTCTGGTCACCGCATCTCAAGAAAGACATAGTGGAACTGGAAAAGGTGCAGAAGAGAGCGACTAAAATGATTACTGGGCTGGGGCACCTCCCTTATGAGGAAAGGCTAAAACATCTGGGGCTCTTTAGTCTGGAAAAAAGGCGCCTGAGGGGGGATATGATGGAGACGTACAAAATAATGCAGGGTATGAGTCAACAGTCTAAAGAAAACCTTTTTTTACCCAGAGCGTTGTTAGTCTGTGGAACTCCCTGCCACAGGAGGTGGTGATGGCATCTGGCTTGGATGCCTTCAAAGGGGGATTGGACAGATTCCTGGAGGAAAAGCCCATCACAGGTTACAAACCATGATGGAGATGTGTAATCTCCAGGCTTAAAACCAGGGTACTTCAAGGACCAGATGCAGGGGAGTTGGACCAGGAGACAGAGATCTAGTTTCGTACGCTCCCAGAGCCAACTGGTGGCGCCACTGTGAGATACAGGAAGTTGGACTAGATGGGCCTTTGGCCTCATCCAGCCATGGTACTTCATGTTCTTTTGAGCCATGGGGTGGCAAAGGGTGGCACATCTGCAACAGGGGTTCTGGGGTGGTGGTCCCCAACTACCTGGTGGGATCAGAGTTGTAAAATTTCCGGAAACTTTGGGAACAAACGGACGGGGGGGACTGTCCCCCCCAATAATTCTATTTCCCCCCCCCAAAGGTCCCCCCCCATGGCTTCAAAATTTCCAGGGAATTCTACATCTCTAGGTGTGACGGATGACGCATGAAGGGCTTACCTTTGGATGGGAGAGGATTCGGCTGACTGGCACTGCCCGCTCGCCTTCATCCGGCTTGGTCACATCGTAGTCGCCCACCACCACAGACCAGGCCAGCTCGTTTTTACTTCTGCCACAGGAGAGAAAGGGAGAAGGGGCCGTCAATGGATGCCTTTGGCTTCTGCCACTGGTCCATCATGGATACAGTTAACACTGGTCGTCGTCAGCACGAGCACAACAAATACAGTGCGGTCCCTAGTACAGGTGACTTCATCTTTAGAAATACGTATTTCTAGGGTTTTTTTTCTTTTCATATTTTTTTTTAATATTTTCAGACCGTGGATAAGCCGAAAAGAAAAATCCTTAAAACATACAGTATACAGTAGGACCTCCGTATCCACTGATTCATTATCCACTGATTCAGTTATCCACGGTTGGCAGAGGAAAAAATTAAATAATTCAGCAGCCACAAAGCAAGCTGTAAAGCAAGCTGTTGTCACAAACAGCAGCTGTAAAGCAAGCTATTGTCACAAATAGCATCTGTAAAGCAAGCTACTGTCACAAACAGTGGCTATAAAGCAAGCTACTGTCTCAAAACAGCAGTCATAAAACAAGCTACTGTCAGGAAACAGCAGTTTGGGGGTGGGGTGGGCAGGTGTTCTCTCTTATCCGCAATTTCCATTATCCACAGTAAGGCCTGGAACCAATCCCCAGCGGATACCGGGGTCCTACTGTATTTCTAATTATGTCATTACCAAAACTAGCCACAAGAGGGAGAAAGAGAACACAATATGTATAACATTCACTAGAAAAATACTCTTTCCATGATGTCCTTAGCAGAATGGGCCACTAGATGGCATAAGTGACCATGCTGCATATTTCACTATTATAACAGCGTTAGTTATCGTCTGCATTTTTCTGTATTTGTGGTGTGGGGCTTAGAAGCAATCCTGCCCAGATGCAAAGGTCCTATTGCATTCATTCATTTTCCTCTACTGTCCCTCACTAGCCATCACATCTATTATGTGTTGGCATCACTCTACTCTTGACTGAATGGATCATACTGCCCATGAGCATTCTTACTACCTTTATTTATTTATTTATTTATTTATTTATTTATTTATTTATTTATATACGGCCTGATTTTCCAGAATGGGAACTCAGAACAGGAACCTTTGCCAAAGAAGAATATCAGATGCTGCCTTTTGTCTAGGTATCTAACCCAGTATGGTTGACTCTCAGCAGTTCTCCGGGGGCTTTGGAGGGGATTCTGTCATAGCCCAATCTGTAAATCCACCCACAAATTACTTGTTGGTCTTCCATCTGAATACTAAGCAAACCCAAACTTCTAATCTCAGATGAGATCAAATGGGTCCAGGTTGATGCGGTGCCTTTAGCACTTGTTTCAAACTAACCTAAAATATTTATTTATTTATTCATTCATTTATTTATTTATTATTTGTTTTATTTCTATACTGCCCATCTACCAGCTGGAACTCTGGGAGGTTTACAAAGGTTTAAAACAATTAAAAACAACAATATAAGAACCAAACGAAAAAGAAAGAGGGGGGGAAACCCTCGGCAAGAGACATCGGGGCGGCAAAAAAAAAATAGATGATTAAATTAACTTAGATTAAAGTCACCATATGCCTCCCTAAAAAGTAAGGTTTATTTATTTTCATATATACTGTACAGCTTTGTAAATTTTTTTGGACTACAGCTCCAAGAATTCCCCAGGCAGGGGAAATTATAGTCCAAATATGTACAGGGGATCCTCGTATAACAAGCTCAGATAAAGAATGCCTCTGATAACAAATTTTTCGGATAACAAATGGAAATTCCCGGGTATCGGGTTGCCTCAGGTAGCAAATGTCCCCTATGGGCCGCCTAGGATAACAAAAGTCTCAGAATGCCTTGACAAAAAAAAAAAGTGTACCCAGGATGTATTGCACTTCCTGTCACTTTTATTAATCTTTGCACTGCTTTTCTTTGCATTTTTGGTGGGAACAAGCTGAGGTAATCTTGCTGGTTTCTCTTGTCCATGTTTGCATTGCACTGCTGGGGGGGTGTTCTGGGGAGGCTGCCTTTAAAGTGTACTTTATAAAAAGGTTGAACCCTCCCCCCAGCTTTTTTGCCTTTTTTTCAGACCTCTGAAACGGATTAATCGGTTTCCCATTCATTTCAATGGGAAACCACGTTTTGGATAACAACTTTTTGAGATAACAAATTGCCTCTGAAAATGAATTAAATTAGTTATCAGAATCAAATCAGTTATCACTTATATGTACGAATTAATTTGTTCCAAATGAAATTCTCTTAAGCAAATTTTCCTTTGTACAAATTTTCCATAGGAATGTATTGAAAACAGAGTAATCCCTAATTGCGACAATTTTTTATGTTGTACGGATTCGCCCCATAGGCGATTCTGTTAAGGAAATTTCCCTTCTCTGTGGAATTTTTATGTGGTACAGATTTTATGTTATACAAACCATTTGTTATACGGGGGTCCACTGTACGTACACACACACACACACACACACACACACACACACACACACACACACACACACACACACACACACACACACATCATTGCAATGCTAGGGACCCCCTACCTTTCTTCCCTGGCACCAGGGGGCAGCAGAGACCATTTTGAAACGAATAGGCGAACCCATGAGGGTTTTTTTTGGGGGGGGGGATTGTGGTTGGGAAGGGCGGACCATTCAGAGAAGGAAGCTTACGAGGCCAACATGATATGCATGCACGATTGGAAAGCACTGGGGGGGGGGAGAGGGTTTACCTTACCCAGTGAAGCAGTGGGCTGCGGTGAGGACCCAGGCCTCCTCCACCAACACGCCTCCGCACATCAGTTCTCCGTTGAGCCGAACGGACACCAGCCACGGCCACGCTCCAGGCCACGCTTGGTTGCCCCCTACAATCTTCCCTTTGGCCATTGTTGCATTGGGGGCTGGAACCCTTTGTTGCCCACACGCGCCTGTGGGGGGGGGAGGAAGCAAACGGGAGACGTCAGAGGACCAGAAAAAGCCGTAGCCTCTAGATCAGTGATGGCAAACTTTTTAGAGACCGAGTGCCCCAACTGCAATTTCAAACCCGCTCAATTTTTTTTTTTTTGCAAAGTGCCAATACAGCAATCTAAGCTGAGTACAGGTGGCTGTGAAGGGGCGATGTCGGGTGCCCACAGAAAGGGCTCCGAGTGCCATACGTTCGCCAACACAGCTCTAGGTCTGTGAATATTCTCAGTCATCCACGTGAGGTTATCTGGAAGTTGAGTCACGGCAACCGGACTTCTTTTTTTGAGAGAGATAGAAACATTTTTCTGCTCACCCAAACAGCTTCCTCAGTCTGAATACAGCTAGTGCGAGTCCTCCATCTTATAGTCCGCTTTGACCTCTTGTCATCCTGGTCTAAAATAGGCTCATAAGATGAACAATGGCCTGAACAGGCTTGTTAGGTAGACAATAGTATCCATAGGCTTACGGCGATAGATGGTTTGAGAGAGGAGTAAGGGAAGCCATTCATGTGAGCATTGAAACCACCTCCCTCAGCAGAGGTGGGGGACTCAGGCATAGTCTATCTGCTACCTATCAGGGTGTGCTTTCAACAATACCCAGGCAAATAAAAAATCCTTCAACACAACCATCATAACGACCCATACTTTATAGGTTTCAGCACCTTAAGGCTATGGATACTGTTGTCCACCTAACAAGCCTATTCAGGCCATTGTTCATCTTATGAGCCTATCTCAGACCAGGGTGACAAGAGGTCAAAGCTGACTAAAGGATGGAGGACTCGCACTAGCTGTATTTTTCAGACTGATGAAGCTGTTTGGATGAGCAGCGAAAAGTTTCTGTCTCTTAAGAAAAAAGAATTCCAGGAGCCATGACTCAACTTCCAGAAAAACACTGCTCTAGACTCATTCTTCTCATGGGGTGTGTCACGTTTCAGGCCAACCATAATGGACTTGTTTGGAGAGATGCGCCTGTTTTGTCGTTCTAGTTCTTGCTCCATAAAATGAGAATCTACAACAACAGTTTAAAGGACTACAGATCACAGAATCCCCTAGGCAGCACGGCCAACAACTACGCTGGGGGATTCTGGGCTTCAACTACAGGAAGCCGGATGTAGGCTGAATAGCAGGGGGGAAAACTTCTCAATGGTTAGAGGAGAACAACAATGGAACCAATAGCCTCAGAAGGTGTTGAGAACTCCAGTGTTGGAGGCATTCAAGGAAAAATTCAGTATGTCAGATCTGCTTTGAATTTCGTCCCTGCTTTGTGCAAGAGGTTGGACAATGGCCTTATAGGGACCTTCAAACCCTATGGTTTCTATGATTCCATGCTGGGTTGATGCTGATAGGTTTGTATTTCAAAGCAAAGCTTTATTCCAATAGTTCCCAAAATGGAATGTCCAACTAGGGCAGGACTGCAAAAGTTTAAAGGCGTGAGCTCACGAAAAGCTGCCAAAATTCTTCCTAATGAGATTTACATGGCTTGAGAAACCTAAAAATCCAACAGGTAAGTTTTATCCCATCTCTTTGGATTAAAGCTTTCCTTTGGGTTAACAGGGAACGCAAACCAACCAAGGTTTTAGGTGATTGAGCAAGATGGTTTTATTAGCTGGCCAAAGGACACACAGACTGGCTTTTCTGCTTCAACAAATGTGGGAAAAATAAACGACAAAAAGTCTTCAAACAATGTGTGTGCATTTGTTTGAAACAAACACAGCTAGTGACTTCGTATCAGCACCTCAAGCAGAGCCCACACAAACAACTTTTTTTTTAAGAGTTGTCCCTCCCGCAAAAGGGGATATGATTGAGACATACAAAATAATGCAGGGCATGAGTCAAGTGGATAGAGGGACGCTCTTCTCCCTCTCACAAAATACCAGAACTAGGGGACATCCACTTAAATTGAGGGCTGGGAGAGTGAGAACAGACAAAAGAATTTTTTTTCACCCAGCGTATTGTTAGCCTGTGGAACTCCCTGCCACAGGATGTGGTGATGGCATCTGGCCTGGATGCCTTCAAAAGG